>CANTUZ010000001.1:180409409-181009409 GCA_947846985.1 Fratercula arctica
ATATAACTGAATTTTAGCTGTCCTAAAGTTAAATATCTCATCTAAACTCCTCAATGCTTCACTCTACTCTCTGCTCTTTTAAAGAGCAGTTCAGCTGGAATTGCAGTGAATTGACATGCGGAAGTAACTGTCTCTATTTGTATTTGCCTCCCTCTGTGATGGTTAGGTGAGATGGGATGCCCTTCCCTCACCTTCCTCCCAGTCACCTCAAGCTTATTTGAATGAAGTGAGTACAGGAGAACTTCATGTGTCATCTTCCTTTTCAACCACACATTTTATGGAAAAGCAGTTCACATTTCTATCTTGTTCTGATATTATCGATTATTTACATTTTGTCACCTATACATCAAAAATACACTACTGCTCTTAGAGCCACTAACTTTTTAAAATTCTCCATTGAAACAAAACTTCTGATATAGTCAGGACTGTAAATGAGAGACTTATTACACTGCAAAGGTGACAGAAAGACACAAGACAGAAAGTGCTACATAGTCACATTTTTTAATGATTAGTTGACAACACAATTTTATTTTTTTTTTGCATAGAATTATAACAAAACGATACAATTCAATCCCTTGTTAACTAATTCCTCTACCTAAATAGATCCATAATAACATATTTGGGAATCTGACTTTTATTCAGGAGCCAGTGATGGAGCTTTCGCTTCTGATGATTAGTGAAGTACAGCTTGACTCTTTTCAAATTTTGCATTGCCTTGTAAAATACAGGAAGATGTATTTTATATTTGTACATATGCTTTCTAATTGTTTAATCAACCAAACCAAATTACTTCATTACTGTGTTGTTTGGGTTTGAAGAGGCATTTGATCATCATAATTGAGTAACAGATATTAGCTACAGTGATAATCAAAATAAACATAGAACATTATATCGCATCTTTCATCACAAGGTCCTTTTCCAAATTATATAATCCCTGTACAAACTGAGCATGAATAAAGTATTAAGGTTAAACTATCAAGCCTTCAGCAATCAGTCATGGTGAAGTCAAGAGTTTTCTTCCAGATATATGTGGTACTTCTTTAACATTAAAAGGCTAATTGTTAGATTATGTAAACACTAAATATTTCTTGTCTCAATTCTGTATAGTGACTAAAATTTTATTGTCTGAAAAGATTTAAAATCTTAACTTCTTCCCTTCCACTCCACAGGATGCTTTAAATAATGTCTTAATGTATTTATGATTTAGTTTCCAGTGTTAAGTTTGTGATTAGTGTTAAACTGTGCTTGGCCTTGTACACAAGCATGATAAGATACAGTTATATCAATCTATAAAAATACAGCTCTCCATTAGAAAATGCTGCTTTACTTAAGATGGCATTTTTGACACTAGAAGTGTATTGTTTGCTTTTTTCTCTTTTTATTTCTGGTTAAATTACAATATCAAAATATCCCATTTGTGAACTATATTGAAATGAACAAAAATAATTTTTTTATTCCCAAAATTTTTGTATAAGAAGCTTGCGTCATTTCATGGATTTTTAAATAAGAAATAAAAGGGTTGCAATAAAATGATTCATTTTTATTAAACATTTTGTAAATGCTCTGAAAGAGTGCCTTCCAGTACTGTTTGAAACAGATAAAATGGTTGTTCCCTTATCGATGGGATCATGAATCCACTGCAGGCAGTGGGAATGTTGTCATGACCTTCACTTGGGCCAGGCTTTTCAAAACAGATTGTTGGATTTTTGCCTCAAACGCAAAGGTCAGGTACTAAGTAACTATGATATAGAAGAAAAATCCTATGCAGGCTGAATCCTAATTGAGGGAGCTAAGGTTTAAATTCCAGAAATCTGGAGAATGCATAGGGAATAATTTTGAATACTCAGATTTTCAAGTAGAAAGGATTTGAATACTTGTGATATTTGAAGGAGATCATGAAACCTTACCTCTATTGTGTGTTCTGCAACACACAGTTATGACCAAAGGCTTTGGTAAAGCCTTTCGCACTGTTTCCCACAGCATTCTCCTGGAGCAACTGGCTGCTTATGGCTTGGATGGGCGCATTCTTCATTGAGTAAAAAAACTGGCTGGATGGCCAGGCCCAAATAATTGTGGTGACTGGAGTTAAATCCAGTTGGCAGCCAGTCACAGGTAGTGTTCCCCACCACTCAGTACTGGGGTCAGTACTGGGGCCAGTTCTGCTTAATATCTTTATAAATGATCTGGATGAGGGGATCAAGTGCACCCTCAGTAAGTTTGCAGATGACACCAAGTTGGGCAGGAGTGTTGACCTGCTTCAGAGTAGAAAGGCTCTACAAAGGGATCGGGACAGGCTGGATCAATAGGCCAAGGACAATAGTATGAGGTTCAACAAGGCCTAGTGCTTGGTCCTGCACTTAGGTCACAACAACCCCATACAATGCTACAAGCCTGGGGAAGAGTGGCTGGAAAGCTGCCAGGTGGAAAAAGACCTGGGGGTGTTGGTCGACAGCTGGATGAGCATGAGCCAGCAGTGTGCCCAGGTGGCCAGGAAGGCTAATAGCATCCTGGCTTTTATCAGGAAATAGCATGGCCAGCAGGACTAGGGAAGTGATTGTCCCCCTGTACGCGGCACTGGTGAGGTCCCACCTCAAAATATTGCATTCAGTTTTGGGCCTCTGACTACAAAAAGGACATTGAGGTGCTGGAGCATGTCCAGAGAAGAGCAATGAGGCTGATGAGGGGTCTGGAGCACAAGTCTTATGAGAAGCGGCTGAGGGAGCTGGGGGTGTTTAGTCTGGAGGAAAGGAGTCTGAGGGGAGACCTTATTGCTCTCTACAACTACCTGAAAGGAGGTTGTAGAGAGGTGGGAGTCGGTCTCTTCTCCCAAGTAACAAGTGATAGGACAAGAGGAAATGTCCTCAAGTTGTGCCAGGGGAGGTTTAGATTGGATGTTAGTGATGATTTTTGTCAGAGTTAGGTTGATGGTTGGACTAGATGATCTGAAAGGTCCCTTCCAACCTAGACAATTCTATGATTAGGAAAAATTTCTTCACCAAAAGGGTTGTCAAGCATTGGAACATGCTGCCCAGGGAAGTCACCATCCCTGGAGGTATTTAAAAGACATCTAGTTTGGGTGCTTAGGGACATGGTTTAGTGGTGGACTTGGTCGTGTTAGGTTAACGGTTGTACTTGATGATGTTATAGGTCTTTTCCAACCTAAATGATTCTGCGATTCTATGATCATGGAAAAATATTTTTCATGTAATCTTGTTTCCATGTTAGCATTAGCTTTTTCGTTGTTAAGATTAGTGAAGATGTATAACATTTATAACCATTTTTTGTATATAAATGTGGAACACTCATTAATACAAGAGACAGTGTACTATATAGCCTGTAGTATATATAAGCCTCTCTAAAGTAGACAAGGCAATAGTAATCTTTTGCTATAAGTTTATGCAAATACAGCTTGCTGCAAGAATTTAAAGCTGAGAGTTTACTTGTACAGTGCAGATATAAGAGGAATTCTAAATGGGAACGAAGCAGCATTCTCAAGCCTCACAACAGGCTTGGAGTTTTGCTTATTAATGGGCCCCCTAGTCTTGGGATAACCTATTGCATTAATGAAAAAGTGTCTTTGAGCGGCTTTTAAAAGACCGAAACTGAGGTAGTGACATTCTGGAGAGTTATCTTTTATTCTCAACTTTACTTTCTAGTCCAAATGGAGAAAATATTATTACAATTTGAATGAAGAATCTCTCTGTAAAAGAAAAACAGTTAATGGCATAGCCATTTTGGAAAAAAACAACCAACCAACCAAACAAACAAAAAAAGCCCCCAAACTACAAACCCTGTTTATGCAAGAGGGAGCTTGGAAATGCCATCCAAAAGAATATATATTTTTTTTTTTTTAATGCTATATGTACAAAGGGTTAGGATAGGTGAAAGACTGGTGGGAAATTTAATCCCCTAACTTTTAGTCCATTTCTACAATTGCACTCAGTGCTTAAAATTTTGGTAAAATACTGGCAAGAACTAGATTTTCCCACTCTACACAGAATGATTGTCTCCAATCTTTCTTTTGACCCTTTTCCATTTCAGAAGTGGCATAATCTTGCACTAATCTCATTGATTCAGCTGTTTAAATACAGAGGACTTTAGGGTTGACAAAGTTGCTAGGGAGAGGCGGTATCTTCTACATATCAATGGAAAAGAAAGGACAAAATTTCAGGCTTTTTCAGTCTGAAACAAAATCAGCCAGTAAACAAAAAGAATGGTTCTACATCTTCTGAGCTGGGTACATTAAAATATTTCTGCAGACACTAGTCTAATTTTTGGCAGCTAAGTAAAATGATAAATTTCAATTTATTTCCCCCAAATGATTTAAGAAACTTGCTTTTCTGTATTCAAACATCTCCAGAGAATAAGTAGTCAAATATTATTGATACTTGGTAAATTCCAGAACACTTTAAAATGCATCATCCATTGCATTCAGTAAATATATTTTCTGCCTGTTTGGCCGGTTCTATGTAAACTAGTTAGTAAAAGCCAAGCATGCATAATAGGGGTTGCTGTTACTATTTATTTTCACTATAATGCCAGAAAGGCAGCAAAAAAGAAGGATTTGGGTTTTTTGAAGAACTTAGAACAGTGGCAGATAATCTGTGAATAGAATGAAGGAAGAAGAGATGGCACAATGCTGTGGGAAGCAGCAGTGAAGTGTTGACTACACTTACATTATTCCAGTTTTATTTTTTTCCTTTGTGACATTCAAAATGAAAATGCGTACCTTCTGGCAGTAGGTGGTATGCTATCCCGGACTCCTTTTTCAGTAATAGTGTAATTAAGGAGAATTTGAAGAAGAAGAAAAGTTGGGTCTCAAGGCTAGTAATTGAGAGAAATAGTGGAAAGATTTCCAAGGGTGCAGGTCTAGATTTCTGCTCTTTATAATATTAGATGTACTTGGTCCTGCTGGAAACATAGCTTTTGAGGAAATATTTGTAAGGACTCTCTTACGCTATGGTAGGCTTAACATCAGGATGTTTTGCAGTTATGTGACTGAGTCTTCCTGACAGGTTTAGAAAATACAAAAGAAAGGTTGTTTTCTGTTGTATCTTACCTAAAGATCGCACTAGTGTTGCATACACACTGAAGAAAGTAGTTTCAGAATTGGCAAAAATATCTCTCTTATCATTTTGACTGCATAATGAAATATTTTTCTGAAATTCCTACTAGTAAATAATGATCCTTGTGATGCACATGTACACATGTGCTTTTGTCGTGGATCTTAGATCAGGAATATGAAAGTTCATGGTTTATCTGTCACAGTCCTTGCAATATAGCACTTCTGAATCAATCAGACTAATTCAACTCCCTGCCCATGCCTGCTGTCCAAAACGTTACAACTCCTCCTGACAGTGGTGTCTGTTCTACTGCCAAAACTTTCTCACCCTCCTTTTCTGTTCACTAATTGAAACCTGACACCCTTTAAATGCCTTCATTGTCATTAACTGTTATTTTATTTCTCAATAATGATTGGGTCATTCAAGATAGAACTTTTTACAAGGCTGATTATTTTAAAATTATTTCTTATGATATATAGTATCTTTCCAAAGAGCTTGAGATTAATGAAGGGTCTCTGTAGCCTAACTGACATTTTCAGTTATCTGAATCTCATATTCAAATACCATGACATCTGCAGAAATTTCAGTGACAGGGGTGCACCAATGTAGCTGAAGTACCCTGGCAAGTCTCATTTGAGGCCTCTACCTGTGTACTCTCTGCTCGTTGAGTCGGAAGCTGCATTAACCTCAGGCTTTTGCCCTTCTTGGTCTTTCCAGAGCTATGCGGTAGCTACGCTGCCCTCAGCCCTGCCACGCAGGCAGAAATTTGCCAATGGCTCGCTGCTCTACTGCATGGCAGCTCTAACCTCTGAGCTACTGGAATGAACTCTCCCATCTTCATCTGAAGAACGGTGGACTTACCTCCTGAAGAGGGCTCACAGTTCAGAGCCCTGCATGGAGAATCCAAGTCTGAGGGGTAGTTATTAAGACTCAAGTCTCTTCTGAAGTGGTTCCTTTTCAGCCTAGTAAATTTTGTGACTGTTTAGCAAGTAATATTTTACCTTGCTCTATTTCTCTAGAAGTCTCTTTCTGAACCACTCAGTGCTCAGTGTACTCTTCCAGTGAGTGGGAGATGGAAATTTATTTCTCTCCTGCCTAAGAGTATTTCAACTCCCCACCACTAAGTGCCCTGAAAATCTGCCAGGAGAAGAAGTGGGTGCAGAGGTGTACACAGAACAATTCAAGTATCTTTTTCTTGTGCGGCATTAAGCAAAATGGGAAAAATAGAATGTGTTGGATATAAATTACTAAACTCATTTGATGTGGTAAATTAGCCTGAATATTAAATACTGCACTAGACAGCTTTCCATTGAGAAAGAAAGGCAGTGAAACAGATGTACAATTTTCAACTTAAGCTTTTCTCATTATTCTGCAGACACTTTTTTCTTTGCCATATTATCTCACAGTAAGCCATGAAAATGTTAAGTATTGTGCATTGTTCTTACAGAAATTTTTCCCAAAGCCTAACAGTACTAGAGGAACATGAGAATTCTACACGCTTATTTCTTGCCTAGAAAGATTAAATAATTGAGGCTATTATTCAGGGTTATCTGCTCTGCATTCTGAACACTGGTCATTTGGCAGTATTTACACATCTACAGGACTGATCATGACTGATGCGCCAAGTAAGAATCTTTAACTATCACTGAATCCACCTGTTTTCACTGTGCTTCTACTCATAAGGAATCACTTTCAGAAAAGTCCAGGCAATGACTTACACTATTCATAGGGGAGTTCAAATACAAATAGATTTGGCTACTTGCTGACCCAAATCAAAAATCTCCCAAAGGACACCGTAATGGTGAAGACGAATTAAGAGACAGGACTGAAAATCCCTCAGGGAAATGAAAGCTAGAAATGAGTGCTTTTCCATCACCAAAAGCCGTGCTACTGTCCATGCCAGGAGGTTAGCTTACAAAATGCTTCCTTGAAGAAAATAATTACTTTTATCACTGATAATGCCTATAGAATTTTCCTCACTGTTTTTACTAGCAAGGGGAAATCTACATCAGAATTTGCGGCCCAAATTTGCCCTAGTGTGAAATAACTTCATGCTGTAGGACTTGCAGATATAATAGCAGCCCCCACAGAAAATTTGTTCTTAAAATAAATGCTGCATAAGTTTTCAAAGATTTCTTTGTTCTTACGGCCACAAAGATGGCAGTTAACCATTTCCCTTGAGAAGGCTGTAAAACATTTAAGAATTAGTAAACATGGAACTGAAGGTCAGGAGACTATGTGAGGTAAAATACTGATACCATGAAAATAATTTCTAAGCCTTCAAAAGTGATACGGGCTAATCTAGTAGAACTTCTGTTTGCATATTTGCAGTATTTTGATCCTGGATTACAATGGGTCAAAAGTAAGAAAAAGTTGTTTTTCAATATAAGAATATTAGAAAGTAACTTTTTAAATAAGCTCTAGTTCCGAGTGCTCTGGAATAGGCATCACTGTCTTCTGCAAAATTAGCATTAGTCCTGAAGTTTGTTTTTCAAATCTGCACAACAAAATCAGCCAGAGATTTGACAACGGTGTGCATGCAAAATTAAGTGAAGCTAGATTATATATGGAGTTGCTTCAAGCAAGCCTTCACGTCATTTTTGTTCTATGCCTAACAGTGTTTCGTCAGAATTATATATAATTGTGTCTATGTACTTTATGTACCTATGAAATGTTTGCATTGTCAAAGGTTTCTTCAGTGAGTACAATCAAACCAAGTCTAGAAATTCCAAGCAATGGAAAAGGGGTCCTGGGGTTTCAGAAGTATCTGGATTTTGGGAAGTTATTATTAGTATAGCCTTTTCTCTAAAGTGAAACATCATTTACACAAATAACTTAGGCACGTTCAGCTGAATATGTCTTACTAAGAAAGAATAATGATCTATCATTGTGTTTTCTGGTCTTCAGCAACATTTGAGATTATGCAACCAGTAGAAAGGATCACACAAGTTTCTAATTTTTCTTCTTTCGCTCAAATGACATAGAATGAAACAAGGTCATTATGTGAGGTGGAATAAACTTACACTTGTGTGGATTACATTATATGGAGTACGGTGTACAGATGACTGTAAAGTACACCCACATATGAAGGCACCAGGATCCATTAACAAAGTACTCTGAAAAAATGCTTAGTTAGGAACAATGTAGCCCTTATACCACATAGGAAGCTGTATTGGATTTATGTGACACACTGCCAGTAGCATATTGCTTTACTTCAAGGGACAGGCAAGAACTAGATTGTTCCTTGGTGTCACAGAAAGCACACATTTGGACAGGACCCTGCCAATCTTTTTGTGCCATGTTCCATTTCCAAGCTGGATTATATATGGCTATGTTGCTAGAGCCCCAGTTTCAACATGGCTGGAACATTTCCCAGATGAGGGGGAGAGAATGCGGAGAGAATGCTGTGTCCAGAATTATGATCGGCCTCGCAGACACAAAAATAATTGTGCACAAGTGTGTACATGTGGGGTCTTTGCTAGGTCCAGATTTTGTCTCACTCATTTATATAAATGCCAGGTCTATGGCCAGACAGTGCTGGTATCTGCTGGGTATTCCCCCATCCCATTTAAAGTGCCATCTGCTATTTCATATATCTGCCAAGTATATGGATTAAGTCTGCTGTTTTCCATTTTATGTCACGTTATTAATAATGGTAATGAATGTTTGCTGAACGATAGTTGCACAGGCTGTAATTGTAAAATTCATGGTCACACATTCCTGTCCTTTCCCTATTTATCTTACGAGTGCCAGAACTCTGGACATACTTTTCACCTCTCAAATATTTATTTCGCCTAATGATTCTTTCTAATGTCCCAACATATACTGCTTTACAAAATATTGCTCCCTGATTCATGTAACTAACTACATGAGGCTGAGCATGCATTTTCATCCTATGCATTTTCATCTTATGCATTTTCAACCTGTGCAGGCAGCAAGTACAAAAGTATAATAAGCTTTAAATACAGAAAGGAATAATCTGGCAGGGCTCCCCTGTCTCACATATCATTTGAAGAAGCCCATCCTTTCACAGTCACAACAGTAAAGACAGCAAACAAATAGTCCTTCCCTATACCTCTCCTGACACCAAGTTTAATAACTCATTATAATAAAATATGTGCAGCATGTTTTGGTATTTTAAAACATGATAAAATAGAATTAATTTCATTTTTAAAAGCCTCACACAAGGACACTTTTCTTTCTTTCACGATATCTTCCTTTTAAACGCCTGAGCTCTGAAGACCCTTATATCTATGGCATAAATGAAAGCAATATAAAAATAACCTTTAAAATGGACAACCCATGTGTAATTTTTCATGATGTGTAACTCAGTTTCATTGTGGCTGTGGATACTTATGAGGGTTGCATGATATATACTTCACATATTTATTGTAACTATTTCTCCAGTGAAATCTGGTATCAGACCTCTGCAGTGGGATAGTACAGTGTAATCAGAAGTAATCATGTCTTTCCCATCAGAACTGTCTGTCCCAATCTTCCCAATAGTGTATAAAAAGCCACTTAATCGCTAGCTGTAATATGTTTGTTGGCAATTTCATTTTTTGTTTCACCTTGAGAGCTACAGTGAGGTCAGCCCTCATGAGTACAATTTTATACTCTGCTATAATAACTTGAATCCTACCTTGAATATTTTTACTTACATACATATAAGGTCAGTGTGAACTGTAAATATGTCTGTTGTTGAACCAATACTCTTGATTTAGGCCTTGTTTTCTGACAGTTCTAGTGACTTGAAATAAACTTGCAACTGGTTCCAAAAGAGGATTTAGCAGCTAAAGAAAACTTAGGTAAGACTAACTCCCTAAATTCAAAACTATAGGAATGAAAAATGGTGGTCACCTTCTGCTTAGTCTTAGAGATGTTACAGGTCCATGAAAGATCCTCTTTTCACATGCAGGACCTTGAAAGGTTCAGGATATGATCCACAAGTTGTTTAAGTGTGGTTTTTATCTAGCCATTAAGGGTTCTTTGCCTAGTAAGATTTAATCTAGTGGCTGTTCCCAGGGCATGCCTTATGCATTTCAACATGAGAAGACACTGTTTTGTGCTGGAGCACAGATGGAGGGAGATGCATTTGGCCAAACTACCTGAAGTCATGTTCCTCTTTTGACCTTATTGTGAATTGCTCTATTAGACTGGAAACTACCTGTGAAAGAAAAGCTTTCATTGAAAGCAAAGAGAAGTTGCTGAATTTCACTGGTAAGTCTGGTTTCAGCGGTACGTGTATCAAACAAATGCTGAAAAGTACCACAACAGTCCTAGGAATAGGCACGCTTTCCCCAAAAGAGCAAAATGACTACGTTTATAATACTTTAAGAAGAATTAAAAATTCAGAGTTGGAACCTGGGTCTTGTTTTCCTATTTTCTACTTCCAAATGTGATTATCTATGTGTAATATATATGTATACATCAAGTCACAGAATGGTGACTTCTGAAGTAAACAGTGACATGTTCTACTTTTCCCTTGCTCTCTAGCTCTGTTAATTTGCTAACTGACTTTCTGTTCTGCATAAGACTTTGTAATTGGAAATGAGCTCAAACTGAAGGTACAGATTCATATTTTTCAAACATTTGAAACTGCTCAGACTTAATCCAGGTCTGTTTTAGTTTATCTCATTAGAAATTAATACTTGTTTCTTCACATCTCAGTGTTCATATTCTCAATTATTCCAATTGTTCAAATTCAGTTACTTGTTTGTTATTAGAATTTCTACTCTGAGTACACTGAATAGAGCATAATGCCATTTCTACTTTTGCATGTCAACATAGGTATTTTTTCCACAAGTATTCTACATATAATACTCAATTTACATGGTATATTAGGAAGGATAATTTGTTTGGCTCATTTGTCACCATTACAGACGTCCTAAACTCTAGTTGATCCATTTTAAGAATTCCTAGAGTAAAAAAAGATAAATTATGCAATATGACTACACAATCATATTCAAAGATACTGGTAATATTGTGAATACTTCATCATGAAAGTCTTAATTAGCTGTCAAACAGGCACACATGAAGAGGATGATGGTGAAGACCTTTCTCTTCTCAAAAAGGGAAAAATAAAAACAATTAAAAAAAAGAGAAATCAAACCTTTAGTGTATTCTATCAAGGGAACAGAATTTTCCAGTTGTACCATTGTGCCCGTAGAGAGCTATTCCACAGCATAATTACAGAATTATAGCCACTCAGACTTCCTAGATCTATCATTGCCTGTGTTCCTTTACTAATTTTTGACAGCTAGGGCCTAATATCATCATTCTCCATATTGACAGAGACTCTTCATTTGACTCCAAATTTTCTTAATCTCCATGTATGATCCTTGAAGTAGTCCCAATGCATGTAAAAACAATTGTCATCCACATGTATTTAAATTTAAGTTCTCTTTACAAAATTGTTGCTACAAAACCAACTAACTTTGTTAAATACATTCTTAGAAACATATATAGCCCCCACCATCATCCCTTGTTACAGCTTCATTTTTGCAAAAGCATCATCATCCTTCAAATAAGTTTAGAAAACCATTTCTGACAGAGAAAGAAAACGGTAGATGTGGCATGTACTGCATGGGTGGTGAAGCAAAAGATATTGGCTTTCATGTTGTCTTTCATCTGGTCAATTTTAAAATGGCAAATACTATCTAATATGTTTTCCATCAGACTTTTTAGCAGCTGTGCAACAATGAGAACAGGAAGGCACAACTTGTAAATTATCCTTTTGATATTATTTCACAAGCTTAAATTGCATAAACACTGCAGTGTCAGTCACCTTGAACCAAACAGTACTTTTTTCCATTTCCTTCAATGAAGTCAGGATTTTTCAGCAAGTGTAGTACTCAGAGTAGCAACTGAGTTGAAATCAAAACACCATCTTTCACCTTTGTCTCCTTCACAGAAGAGGATGAATTTGGTGTTCTTACTGGGGCTGAGGATAAGTGTAACCATTGCCTATATATGTGGGAAAAGAGGAAGGGACAAAACTGAGGTGGGACACATAATTACTTATTTAGCTGCAGAACTGGAAAGAGAAATGAAAAGCAATTTATTTTTTTTTAATTTTTATTTTTTTGTTAAATGCTACAGGGGAAGCAGAAACAGCTGACTAACAAAGTTAGCAAAAAAGAAAATGCTGCTTGTTCACAGTTTTGGTGGGATTGGGATTTGACCATACAGTTTCCTAACTTCCAATAGCGGCCACTGGTCTCTGTGCTTTCTGGATGATTTCTGTAGAAAATGATCCTTGAGAGCAGAGGCTGATCTCTGCAAGTCCCACTTCCAGAATGTTTACTCTGACTACCAGGCTCATTCCTGCTTCACCCCAGGTTAACTACTGACATTTATTGTAAAGCAGCTTTAGAAATTGAGAACTACCATATATTTTCCCACTTGTCCAGTGGATTTGATACTGTCCTGAAAAGCAAGTTTCTGGGTCTGTTCTTAGAAGAAAAAATGTATCTTCCAGGTGGCATGGAAGCAAGGCTTATTCTCAGAGGATGGCACAAAAGCTTTTATAAAAGGGACACCATCCTCTGAGGCACTTGGCATTGGCTGCAGTCAGTAACAAGTCAGTGAATAATACGTAGGTCCTAGTTCAGTGGGTTGACTCTTTTCTTCCTGTGATCTGAGAGAGGTAGACAGAGCACTGCTGTCGTGGTTTGGGCTGGACTAGCCATTAAAATGAACAACAGATGCTCTCTTTTACTATTCTCCGTTCAGAGAAGGGAGAACATCTCGCTTCAGGGAGAGAAGGATGAGAGAGAAAGAGACTTATGAGTTTAAAGGAAACTAAACTACTTTAATGAAATGTTAATAATAAAAAGAATAGACAATGATATATATATAAAAAAAAAAAAGAAAATACTGAAATATGTACAACATATACAAAACCATATTGAGCTTCCAGGATGATGATCACGTCACAAGCAGACATGGGGGAAAGTCCCATACTGGACTCAGCGACAGATGGGAACTGGATTCAGGATCTGATTCAGGAACGCATGGATCGGGATCAAAGGCAGATGAATGGACAGAGTCCTCCTTGGATGCCGGTCATTGAAGAAAGAGGGCTGACCCTTTGATCCCTTAGCTTTTATACTGAGCATGGGGCAGATGGGACAGAGTACCCTGTTGGTCAGTTTTGGGTCACCTGTCCTGTCCACTCCTCCCTGCAGGTGCAACTCCTCTACGCTTTTCTATTTCTGAAGCTCCAACAGGGCACATAACAAAGTTAGCTGACCTTGGTTGTTATAGCAATAAGTATAAATCTCTACATACCGTGCCTTGGCATGAATTATAAACATCAGGTCTTACCACTCTGGAAGCAGACAGTGTCTGGAAAATACGCTGTTAATTTCAGAGAATGCAGTTAGTTAGAAAAGGCTTAACTGAATACTAAACTTACTGAACAAAAAATTGGTTCTGTTTTACTTCAAACCAGGACAACTGATCATGGGGCAAACTGTGGTCATTTTTTACTTCACCAGTTTTCAGTTGCTTGTATATTCTACTGCGGAAATCTCCCTTATAGCTTGCAGCTGTGAATGCCAAGAGTCATTTCATCTAGTTTTAGTCATCTTAAAGTTAGTGGTGTGGTCTCGGGTAGTTTTGTCACCTACTCCTACATACAATGGAGAGAGAGCCCTTCAATTAGCAAATCAACTCACCTTAAAATAGTTATACCAGACAGATAGGATGACCTTCCTGGATGGAGGCACTTCCTTCTCTTTGTTTCTCTTGACCACAGAGGAAGCAAAGACAAAAAGCTTCTCACCTTTCAACCAGCTAAAGCTAGACGAGCTGACAGACTTCCACCAGTGATAACTGAAGACAATTTCCCTGGCCCAGATCCTCCTGACAGAATATTAAGCATACCTGTAGCTCTGTGCTTTCCTTGACATTATTTCCACCTTATTGGCTGAGTGAGTTACTGTCTCCATTCGGCTGCTGCTTTATTTGGAGGAAGAATGCTTCTCGGCTCACATCCTGGGTACGCGGCTCCTTTACTGCTGATCAAGGGCCTGAGTTCATGGAACACTCTAGCAGCAGAAACATATTTTTTTCTTCTCTGATTTCTCTTCTTCTTTTAAATTTTTTATAATTTAAAAAAACAAAAAGTATTTGCTTATCCCTACTGAGTTTCCATCAGAGGAGTTGCTTAGAATTATATTTACACTGTCCTTGCAGCACCTATAATCCCTGCAACAGAAAAGCTCTGCCATAAAATGAATGAAGCTAATTTATTGGCCAGGGATTGGATTGACAGCTGGTAAGCTAACACTTCTTTTACTCTTTTAAAAGGTTTCAAGATTCACAAAGTGAAAGATGTATATTTTATTGGATGCTGATAAAATATTGCTTTAATACTTCATAATAAAATAAAGAGCAATAAGAGCAATATGCCTGTTGTAGCTTGAATAGCCTTAAGGGTTGCTTCGCAGGGACTCATAAAATGGCAAGAAGCATTTAACAGAGTTTATTTGGTTCATTGCAGACTCTGTTGCCAGTGCTGACCTGCTAAACTCAGTGTACAAAAATGCATATGGCTAGTCCTTTCTTTAGGAATTTGGGATTAGATCAAGGAAGTGAAGTCAAGAGTTAATGCAAATTAAAAAAAAACAGGACAAAACAGAACAAAATAAAAGCACCACCACCAAAACCAACAACAACAAAAAACAACAGAAAAAAAACCCAGAATCCAGTTAACACGTGTTTGTTACTCTTTTCTGTAGAATAATTTACTACTGACAAAATAATACATTTTATTTTATTTTCCTTAGTTGTGTCTGTGTTTTTCAGTTTTCCATTCCAAAACTGAACAGAGGATTTTAATTTGTAAAATCTCCTTGTTGATATGATGTACCTGTAAAATTGCAGTTGTTTCTTGCTCCTCCTCATTCCTCATTTCAGGGGCCTGGTAAACAAATCAGAGGATCACAAACACTTCTCTGCATTGCTCTCCATTTCAGGGTGAAAAAAGGGAGCTTGACTTCAGCGTGCTTAGCACATTCCCCGCATCATCCCAAGAGATGTCTTCTGGTATCATTGCCTTCTTTTACCAACTGCAACATAAATATTCCAATGACTGGAAAATACCAGTCTCAAAAAGAGACAATTTGACAGGAGCATTAACACCTGTTTCCTCACATGCAGGAGATCTCACCTTCATTCTAGCTCTGCCACAGTTATCCTCTGTGACTGTGGGAATTCACGTGTGCTTCAGTTCCATGTCTGTGAAATGTAATTAATGTCTTTCTTCCCTATTTTTTTCCTCTTTTCTTCTGTATCTATTGATTGGCACAGTGTTGATTTTGCTTCATTTTCCACAGTGAAGCATCAGCTTAATGTCCTGTCCAATAACATTATTGTAATTCAAGTCATAGGTAAGACAGGTACAAACTTCAAGACAGGAAGGCATGGCGACGACTTTTTTTTCCAGTGGATACAGAAGGTGTTTTGTTATGCCACTCTTTATTACTAAAGATTGGCAAAGATTTACCTTTTGACTGTCAACCAATCTGATTAAATAACTCTTGTCTAGACCACTGACTGTGTATTAGGGGCAAGTTTTTCCTTTCCCTGATCAATTCTGCTCAGTCATGGAGCCATCCGGAAGGTCTGAGCATTCAAAATACTTGATTAGATTTCTGAAGCATTCTTCTTTTTTCTTTCTTTTTTCTTTTTTTTTTTTTTCTTCTTGACTGAAGCTAGTTCCTTTTTCTGCACTTTTCTATATGGCTCTTTTTCATATCTTTTAACTCCAGCTTCTTACACTCGTTTTGCTTCTCTGCCCAGCTCTTTGTGTTCCTAATGACTGCCATGTTTTTCATTGCCTGACTTTGGCTCTTGGCTTCCCCTTGGAAATCTGATCTTGATTGTGGTGATTGTGATCTGTGGCTTGATTTTGCTAGTGCTGGCACAACCCACCAGACAAATCTATCCATGCCTTTGGTCCTATCAAGCAGGTATCTAAAAGCTACAACCCAGAAAGAAGAGTGTGGGTCATTTAACTAACCAGAAATAGCTTTCACGCTCACTCATATTAAGGTAGAACATTCTCATAAATTATTTCATTGTCTCTATCAATGCATATTTTCTGCTTGCCTTTCTCTTTTAACTTCCTCTTCTCAGCATCAGTTTGAGAAATGTTTGGTAGGTCCCTTCTGTGCCAGTGAGTCATTCGCTGCAGAATTACTCAGCTTCTGTTTGCTTTCAACTGGGCTCCACTCCAGATACATGGAAATATGTTCCTTTGATGCAATAATGATTTGTTTTTCTGGGCATCTTATTTGAACTATTGGCCATTTGTTTTCTCCTGATTTCCAGATAAATCTACCAGATAGCTAAGGTAAGCAACTGGAATTTATGAAGCCTAACAGTAAGATAATAAGGGTCAGCATATTAAAACAGAGGCAGATGCTACCTTTGCAATGCTCATACTTTGCTGGTACACTGGTTTATTATTATCAGACTCTGCCCTAATCTAATTGTGTGCTGCCAGTCCAGAAAGTACCAAATGTGTTTCACCTCCCTATCAGTTGCAGAGTAGATCAAATACAGTCTGTATATCTTTAGTTATGTGAATGGAGCTAATCCACATATTCAGGCTTAAAGTTCACAGAAGACCTTTAGAAGTTTTAGGGTAAGCCATGTTTACCATTCAGTGTAAACCCCTCTTTGATGAATTCTCCTTACATACAGAAAACTTGTACCACTTGACTAAGACAGTTTCATTGTTAGCACAACATAATATATATAGCACTTGCTCTGGGAAAGGTGATGTGGTTGGGTCTCCAGCAACATTTTGTTTCAGAATAGCAGTATGTCTTTAAAATTAATCTCCAAATTCTGTATTTATCTGTTTACCATGTGTTGGTTTAGTTTTCAAGGTGTTTTTAGCTAGTAAAACTTAAATTTATTCTGGAGAAAATTAATATAAAATGTGTTCTCATGTTTTAATTTACGGTCTTTCTGTTTTGCATATTATGGGTGAATGATATAAACAACTCAAGGAAATAAATAGGAAGCCCAAGAGTGTAATTTATGCTGAAAATTTCCTTCCTGAAAAAGAAGGAAGAAAGGACTCTGCTAAGTTACCATCTTCATTATTCTCTTCAATTCTTTTGCCTTTTCACCACACATTCTTTGGCTTTCCCTCAACTACTCCAACTTTCAGGTGACTTTTGCAATTGCAGATAGCTCTGATGTTTGTGTAGCTCTTTATTTACACATAGCAGATAGAGAAACAGATGAAATGGAACAAGAGTTAGTCCCTTTTTCCCCTGTTTCTGAATGATCTGTACATCTGTCATGATTTTGGCTGAATTGGCCAATGACGAGACAGATGCTCTCCCCCCACTTCTTGCTCCAAGGAGAGGAGGAGGAGAGATAAAGAGATTTATGAGTTTAGAAGGAACAAAACTACTTTAATGAAATATTACTAATAAAATAAAAAGAAAATAATGAAATAGGTACAATATATACAAAACCATATGAAGTTCCCAGGATGATGTTGCCAGCAGGCACTGGGGAAGTCCCAGACTGGACTCAGAGACAGATGGGAACTGGATTCAGGATCTGGAGTCAGGAACCCACAGATCAGGATCAAGAGCAGATGAACAGACAGGGTCCTCCTCAGACGCCAGCTATTGAAGGAAGAGGGATGACCCTTTGATCCCTCAGCTTTTATACTAAGCATGATGCAGATGGGCAGAAATACTCTGTTGGTCAGTTTTGGGTCACCTGTCCTATCCACTCTTCCCTGCAGGTGGGACCCCTCTATGCTTTTCTGTTTCCAACCCTCCAACAGGGCACATAACGAAATTAGCTGACCTTGGTTGTTATGGCAATAAATATAAGCAAGAGCCTCTCTGCGTACCATTCCTTGGTATGAACTATAAACATTGGTCTTATCACTCTGAGAACAAAGAGTTTTCTGCACAATATGCTGTTAATTTCAGAGAGTTAGAAGAAGCCTAGCTAAGAAGTAAAATTACTGAACAGAAAGTTGGTTCTGTTCTATCTCAAACCAGAACAACATCCTATCAAAAATCATGATATTAAGCTGACCGGAATGTCAGAAATTACACTGGATTTATAAAAGCAGAAGCATCTTTTTAGATGCAATACTCCATGCAAATGATTCATGACAGTAAGTGACAGGAAGCAGTTTGAGTATCCCTTCCCAGAACTTTTCTTCCTTTCCCGTAAATTTTGAGTATATCCATTGCTTGGGCATCCATTACCTTAATTTTAGATAACAATTTGGTTGATCGGGTTGTTATACCTAGAAAAGACTTTTATTGAGTTTCGAGAATATGGAAATAGAAATATTCTTGAATTTGCCTCTCAATTTACTATCTTTTCCAGCTAGTTTTTATTCAGTCTTTCAGTACAAGACAGTTAAAAACTGGATGGATGCTTCTGTGACATTACATATGCCTGATGGTTTGATCCATGCAACATTTGACCCATTGTTTCTGAATCCACGCAAGAAAAGTTTGTCAATTCAATGAAATAAGTGCAATAATTTTAAGTCAGACAGATTCCATGATACTTTAAAAATCAAAACAGTGGGTGAGTCTACTACTGCAGGTTTTAAATTTTTTAATTTTTTTTTTACTATGACTTCATATTCCACATGATTCCCTTCTGTAAGAGGACCACAACTGTGTGCTGCATCACAGTTGTTTTATATAATCTGTAACATTCATTTAAGCAGCAGATAAAATGGAATCCCTAGTGGGTCCTCTGCTGTGGCCTGCCATGGCCTTCCTTGGGGTCATGACCCCTGCTTCGCAAAGGACTGGTTTAGGAATCTTTTCCTAATAAAATACACCCTTTTTTTTTTTTCCTTAATAAAATTGTTCATGATGTTCAGATGCTGATTAAAATGCCATATCTGAAGTGTGCCTATAAGTGGCTATTTATCTTTCTGCTCTATTGCATATTGTGGTGGAACTAGATAAAAAGGGGAAAAAATCCCAGCCAGTTTATTTTATCATAAAGCTGCTGGGAAATGCTGACATTCAAAGTACGTGTTTCAGGAATTGTGCCAAGGAAGCAGATAGCTGTTGTGAGTGATGATGCAAAGGCTTGGAAGGAAGAACAGATCATGAGAAAAAGAAAAAGAATCAAGGAAAGGAATGAGATTATGGGACTGAATGTGTCTGCTTGTGTGGCTTTGCTTCTTCATGTGAGGTTAGCAAAAGGAAATAATTGGTTTAAGAAGAAATGCTTAAGAGCTGAAATGAAATGTGGAACTGAAGGCCAAAATGTCCAGTTTATAGGTAGTTTTACTGTTTCAAAATATCTGCAGCTGTTCTAACACAGTGGCATTTGTTACTACAGAGCAACACTATACCTGCTTTATAGCTTCTGGTTCCCTTCAACAAAGACCATTTGCCCACTTCCTAACTGTGTGAATATTCATTAGCAAAAGTCAGTCCTCTCCCCTTCTTGCCTAAATAGCCTCAAAAGGAGACCAAAGCCTATAACTACTTTAGCCCTTAGGATGAAAATTAATTCGGTTATCTTAATTAACCAGTTTAAATGATGGTTGCTATTAACAGCCGCCTTCTCCAGCAACAAATCATAGCACACAAACAATGCACTTACTGCAGACAGATGAAACATCACATCAGCTTTTAGCACTAAGCAGCCCTTAGATTAAATACAAGTATTGATTCCAAATTGTGATATTGACCCACCTCTGCAGTCATTCAGCTGGATAATTTTCTCTTAAAATTGACAACTGTTCATAGTAGAAACTAAGTTGACAGGAGTAACAATAAGAATAAAAATAATAATAAAAATAACATTGTGGCAAATGAAGTCTGTAAGAAAAAAAAAGTCTATAGATTAAAGCTCATTTTCTACTTAAAATAACACTCTTGAAGTATTTAATATATGGTTATGAAGAAATGTGTGTCTTCCAGAATTATAATACTCCAATAAAACATTTTTCTCCTGTAAAGAAAGCAACGTTATCCCCTATTACCATACAGTCAAATCAGCTCACAGCATCACTGTACAGTAAGAAAATACTATTGTCTGGTTTCACAGGGAAAGAAGTTTAAATTATCTGTTCAAGATCACACAGACAGTCTGTGGCAATACCCAGACTTCTTGGGTCCTGCTGTAATACTTCACTTTTTCTAACTTACTTTTTCCCCTGCTCTGACACTTTGAATACCCAAGACACAAAAGAAAAAAAAAAAAATCTACTGCTAAATAATCCTACAGTTGATGCAGTAGTGGTGGAACAACTAGTAGTTAGTTCCTGAGGATTTGCCCTCTTTCACAACTGTGGGGGGTAGATAAATTGATGTTTTAATTCCATTTACATGATTATAAATAAATCTGCCTCTAAAAATTTATAAATAATTAAAAGCTGGTTTATGTTTTCTCTTCTACCATTCTGTTGTGTATCAAGGGCTCTTGTAAGTACTCATTGCTTGCACATTTTAACTGTTTAGTAAGATTTTATCTGTGCACAGTTTGATTCTGTATGCTATTTTAGCAGTTAGCAGCCTAAAGACTCATAAAGTGCCTGACCATATGTTCTCTTGCTCTTCAACTTTTAGTACAAAATTCAAAGCATGCATTTTAAAAATATTTTTAGAATCCTAAACAAATGTTGTTGCTATGCTATGAATAGTCCATGAAAACATTATAACTTCTTTCAAAACTGTCTAACATTTTCATTGCAGTAGAGAAACCACAGTGAAATAGCAGAAGGGAAGAAAAAAGAAAAGAAACCTATTTTCCTTCACTTATGCACCACTTATTTGCCCAATTTTTACACTATTATGAACTATGATTATATGATATATCATAAACTAAACAACATCAAACTCAATCAACGCTTCAAAGGGAATCAGCAAGTGAGATCTAAAACCAGTAAGAAGTTTGATAACGATTCAAGATTTCTTATTCTGGTTTTGTATTGATCCATTACCTGGCACTATGTTCTATGCTGCTGACATGAGTATTTCATAAATCCAATGTTCAAATCAGAGCTCTTAGAGATAATGGATTTTTTTTTTATATATCACAAAAGAATTTGTTCAGGACATAGTCTAGCTTACATCATCTGTATTCTCTAGAGATTTCATTTATTTTCTCTATTTTTTTTTCTCAAAAAAACATGTAAAATTGACGAATGCTGATGGGAAGAACTTTCATATCAAGCTAAAAATCACAAAAATAGTACTGCTAAAGCAAGTGTTTAACCATACCTCAGTTAGAAATGACCCCACATAAGCCTTATAGTTTTTGTTCATTTTCTAGACATTCTATTTTTGTTTCTTCATTTCTTTTGTTATTGTTCTTCTAGATACAGCCAGATGCTAAAGGACATTATGGTCTGTGGAAGGCTGATGACAATTCCTTCATGTTTGCTGAGTGAAATATATGCACCAAAAAAATAAAATAAGAATAAAAAAATCTTATGGCTTACTTCAAATGAAATCAGAAGACCTAAGAATAAGACATGGATAGTATAAAATCACTCTAAATTCTTAGCAAAGAAATACAAAACCTTTCTTTAGCAGCAGAGACTCTGTTACCACATTGCATCACTACAGCCGTAGGTCGTCCTTTTAACCTCTGATTTGGCACTTCAGCATCACACTGTGGAAAGAAGAGCAGCAACAGGAAGAGACTTTGCAGGGTTGCGCAGGAATCATGGTAGGGGACACAGCGTGCACCTACATTATGTACTCCAGAGCACATATGTGCCTAACTATCCTCATTCCCCTAATTGTCCATATTCTCCTAACTATCCTCACAGTATATGCACGCCTCACCTAGGAGATGCATGCATGTCTCTAGTCAAATTCTCTTGTGGGATTGGTGTCATCATAAGCAGCTGGGCTTGAATGTAGAGTCGTTCACCGTCCTTCTGCCAATTCCCCACACTTCTGTTCTGTTTTTTACTCTACCAAAATATTCCTATCTCCCTCTTTCCTAGAAACTGTTTGACACTTGGTCTTTATTTTCAAAGCAGCTGTCTCTAACCTGTTAGAACACTACTAAGAGCTCCTTGCAACCTGAAGGATTCCCTACCAAGAGCTAGATGACCAGAGGAGTGACTCTTACTGTGGAGAAGTGAAATATGTTCAAGAAATATGTTCATTTTTGTCTGTGCAATCGAGAACACAGTTATAAGTCTACTTCAGAGAATCTAATGCTATAAGGGATGTGCTATCATAGTGTGCAAAGCCAGAACTGCCTGTCTGGAGATGGCAGTCTGAAATCTGTCTGTACACACACTCTGTGCATATTCTTTGAACAAAGTGCTTGATACTGTTAGATTCCTGAAGCACCCTATGTCCTCAGATTCCTTTCTTCTTTGAAAAGAACTCATAACATACTAAAAAAAAGAATGATTTTGAGGAGATATTATGGGAACACGTCATAGTCAGTTGGACTCATTATATTCTAACAAGGAACAGCCTTTTGAAGAAATATCGTTTTGGTGAAAATATACTCTTTATTTCCATGTTTTATTCTGAAGGTTTCACCAATAGCTTTTTGTTCTGTCACACAGGTTTTTATTTATCAGTATTAAAGCTCACTTTAGTATTTTCAGTGGAAGATACAGTGAATAAAGGAAGGAGATATTTACCTAAACCTTCATAGGTAAAATGAGCAGTAAAAACTGTGTCATAAGGTTCCTTGCCCTCCTTGACCGTTCTCTGTAGTGGAAACTTACAGTGTTTTGGTTGGAAGACAGAGGAGGAAAAAAAAAGGCCTAGAGCCAGTAATTAATCTGATTACTTTGGTTAGTCCTGCTCTTAATGTTTGTAGATAGAGGGTATCTGAAGGTATCTACCTGAAGATAGAGGGTAATTCTGGAAAATATTTATGGGGTTTAGAATGTTTTATATTATTGATATTTACGCAAATATGAATGCTCCTGGATTTGCAGTTAGATTATTCTTGTCAGCATGGCCAGTTTTACAGGTCTCATTCTTTTGTTTCTATCCCTACTTCTCCATCCCATGGCCTATTGTTTGTTGTTGCTTTTTGTGGTGGGTCTCTTTGTGACTTTGTTTGTTGTTTTTTTTAACATGGTTCTCAGCAAATCCTGATTCTGGTTTGAAATATCTCAACCTTCTCCTTGTAGAACTTCCACTACGTGTTCTCAGTAGGTGGACAGATTGAGATGAAGACAGAGCCAGTGGCAGGAATTCAACAGTCATAAAACTGTTGTACATAACTGACTCGAAAGGAAATAATACAATAACAAGCATGAGTAATTTTACCTCAGTACCAGTTCTGAGCTTAACGTCTCAAAAATGAAAAATAGAGGCACAATAGAGGAAATGTTGATGCGGTGTTGTTGATGTGTTACGCAAAATAAAATAAGATTTTACATGTTTCCACCTTAATATTGTCTTTAAAATAATTTTAAATATCTCTCGTCTTCCTTTGCTTTGGCAAGTACTTTCAAATTCTAAAGTGATTTGAAATGCATCCAATTATGCAAACTAAATAATCCAGCAATAAGGGAAATGACAAAGGTAACGATGACATGGCCAGAGTTACATGAAGATTTAGCAGATGATCCAATAAACCTGAGAAGCATATGACAAGGTGCAATTGGGAAAAAAACTTGATGCCACAGATTTCTGTGGTTATAGTTGATCCAGTGTGTTCTGGACAATCCCTTCGCATCCTGCACAAACCTTCTCCACAAGCCTCTTTAGTTTATTGCCATCAGTGTGCCACTGGATAATACAAACAAGTGAGGACTTACAAATCTCTGGAAATTGCTGGGGATGAGGTGCAACAACACCATAATCACTCTTTTGCAGCTTGGGTTAGAGCTAAACACACACATTAAAGCAGGAAACTCAATAGCTTAAAACTTGATGTTTCCTTTGACTTAAAAATATTTTAAGTCTAACCATAATGAAACAGCAGAAAATTTCAATTAATACAAAAATGTCTACATTGAAAATGTGTCTTTTTGTGCCAGACAAATTGGGAAGATAGTCCTGAACTCAAATCAAGCTCTTCTTCACACCTGTAGAAAATTAAATACCGTGAAAACTTTCCAGTACAGAAAGCTATATGCTGCCCTATTGTACATTAATTAGATCCAGGTCAGCTGTGTCATTTATCACTTAAAACGGGGAAATGAATTAATACAAAATGATCAAGCACCAGGAAGTACATTCAAAACTTTCATTCCCTCCATCTCCATTTCTTTGGAATAAACAAAACTGAGTCAAGCAAGGATTTAGCCAAAAAAATGGATAAATAGAAATATTTTTTAGAGGTTTTTTTGAGAATAATTTCTATAAATCCATTATAATATAATTTAAAAGCTGTTTTTGTTTTAAAATAATTGTAACAAAAGGAGAAGATAGTTTATAAATATTCTGGGGGAAAGGAATCAGGGAAAGAGCCTCTACAACCTTAGAAATTTTCTAAACATCTTCAATAGAGGCTTGGCCTTCAATACTTCAAACAAGATAAATAAGAAAATGAGAACAACCAAACTTTCACATTTAATGATGCTGGAGAAGAGTGTTGAGATAAAGTAGAGGGGAAAAAAGGAAGTATTTTGAACAAATAAGAATACCTTATTTTCTACAATGTACAAATCTTAGGCTTACTGTGCTTATTTATATCCTATTCTTTCTCTGTAAATTTAGGTTTCAGTGATGCTTCTAAACATTTATATTCAAAGTGTGTTTTTAAAAGACCCCTAATTTATGACTGTTAGCACAAAATTTTGCTATTAGATTTTTATCAGTAGGGCTGCTTCTTTTTTTTTTTAAAGCTATAATCTATAATTTTCTGTTAGTTTTGACTATTTTCAGTGGCTGAATCACTTTTAGGAATGATAAGGCCTGCACATATTCAAACTTGTATTTTTTTTCAAAAGACATGAACTATGGTTTATAGAAATAAAAGGCCAACTGAGAAAATAGAGCCTACTAGCAATGAACTCTCTATGATAAATTAAGAATTATTACTCAGATAAATTCATTAGAAACTCTTGATATTTAGGTATGCTCAGTGTGTGTTTGAAAGTAACTAAGGAATGACAACATGACCAATGATTTCCTTAAATGTAAGCTTAACTATAATGAAATCCAATATATTTTCTATAGCAATGTGATATCCCAGTAACTTTACATTTCTGAACTTAACAGGATAAAATCTCCTCAACTCCACTGAATAAGTTAAAATACTGTGGGTTTGTTTTTTTTTTTTTTTCCTCATATGTGGGCATAATTTTGTGAATTGTGTGAATAAAACTTTCTCGTTCAATTCATATTGACACAAATGACAGAGATATCCAGCGAAAGGACAAGAAGCAAAGGGCACAGACTGAAATGCAAGAAATTCCTTCTAAACATAAGAAAAAACTTTTCTATTGTGAGGGTGGTTGAACATTTAAACAGGTCACCTGGGTAGATTGTGGAGTCTCCATCCTTGGAGATACTCAAAACACAACTGGACACAGCCCTGAGCAACTTGTTCTAGCAGCAGAGCCTCCTTGAGCGAGCTGTTGGACTGGATGATCTTCAGAGATTCCTTCCAGACTCAGGTATTCAGTGATTCTGTGATTCTGTGATATATGAATGACTTTCTTTTTATTGGTCCTATTTTTCTCCTGAGGTGAAAGTCTGGCATTACCAGTGGTAAGTTTCAGTTTCTGTTTTCCTGTCTCTGCCTCTGGTTTGTTTCTAGTGTCACAACATAAGCATTGTGAAGTGCTTAGCATTAAACAATTGCTAACAATGGTGCTTATGGCATTTACTGTTCTACAAGTCTGTAGAGGGACAGTATTCCATAGAGTATACAGGAATTAGAATCAGAAATACTACCATAAACGTGGAAGCAAAGCCACCCTCCAGCACCAGAGACCTTCATGGCAGTAACAGAACTAGAAAAGAGGAGAGTTTTCTGTTGTTTTAACTCCAGCCACAAAAATATCCATTGGAGATCTATTTGTTCTGGTAAAGGTTAGTTAATCCTTCAAGACCAGCCTGCTTATCTGATGCTGGAGACTTCAACAGTTTCTTGCCTGCACTGAGAGAATAGCACTCTGAATACCTGACTCTTCCTCTTATCCTCTGTTTTACTTATTCTGCAGTAATAGCACTGGAGTATCGTGTAGGTCATGGACTGTCCAAGATATTTATGTGTGAGACCACCAGTCTAACTGCTATTTGGGAAGACTATCAGGGAGAAGACTGTACATACCAAGACCAAGTTAATTTCCAGCCTTTTCCGTCTCCTCACACCCACAGTCCTCTCCTGAAGAAATAATGATTGTTTTCAGTAGTAATGCACATTATATCTTCATTGAAGGCATTTCAAATATGCATCAATTACCACTAAAAATCACCTAAATATCCACTGTATTGAATAATCAGTATGAAATATAGCTGAGATTCTTGAAATCTCCGACTGTATTCTCCAGCCCCTTGTCCTTCATACATAGCTGCTGGCTGACAGCTGCTACTATCATCAATCATAGAGTATCTCAAATTGGAAGGGACCCATAAGGATCATTGAGTCCAAAACTCCCTGCTCCTCACAGAACTATCTAAAACTAAACCATATGACTAAGAGCATTGTCCAGATCCTCCCTGAAGCTTGATAGGCTTGGTGTCGTGACTGCTCCCCTGGGGAGCCTGTTCCAGTGACTGATCACCCCCTCAGTGAAGATCTTTTTCCTAATGTCCAGTCTGAACTTCCCTGACGCAGCTTCATTCCGTTTCCTCATGTCCTATCGCTGGTCACCACAGAGAGATCGGTACCTCCTCCTCCACTGCCCCCCATGAGGAAGTTGTAGACTGCCATGAGGTCACCCCTCAGCTCCAGAAAATGCCTACACCAAATGTAGTCCACATTCAAAATAAGAAACATGAACTTTAAACTCCTTTTGCTTTTTTGCTGTCTCTTTCCTAATGACTGTTCTTAAGAGGGTTCATGCCAGATTAAGCTATTGGTCTCATCTGTAAGCCACCCAGCCACATAAAATGCTGTGTGTCCTATTTTTGGAGGAGAAGGCACTATCTTTCTGTATTCTGTTGAAATGACAAGAAGCTTGAGTCAAACCAGACAATTAAGCAACACATTTTCTGTTTCTTCTTTTTATTTTTGGAGCAGATGATACAAAAGTGTGGTTTGTTGGGTTTGTTTTTTCTTTGTTCTTCCTTAGCTGCTTATAGGGTATTCATTACAGTTTCTCAGTTACTGTCCCAATTAGTGGGAAAAACTCTCACAAATCTGTGTCAAAGCTGACATCAGTCAAAATTGGACTGCAATATACTGTTTGCAAAATACTGTTGCAAATATACTTCTCTTATTTGGATGGAGTTAAGAAGCAAAAAGACATGACTGCATTTGTGCCCCCGCAACCCCCGCCAACCCCTATAGCTGCCACAGGCTAATAAATGCCAAGTGAGAAGAGCAGAGTGAAATGTACACCCACTTCTGTTTCTTCTCAGAAGTGCACTGCATTTTTCTTTTTATACCCACATTCATTTTACTCATGTTCCCTTCAAACACAGTTCTGTTCCTGTTTTTATGTTATGGCTCTCTTGTGCTCTAGGAAAAAATACCTAAAGCCAAGAGGGTTAAAAATTTTAGTCTATTTTAGATTTTTTCTGATCCTGAAAGCATACATGTAGCTGCAAGTAGCAAGGGTGTTTATTGCACTAACTATGTCTCTGAATAACAGAGACACCAAGGATGCTTTGAGCCATTGCTTTGTAATGATTTCAGATCATTACATACCACACCAGACATACCACTGTCTAAGGTGTGAAAGCAGTCAAGGAGCGACTTCCTTTCACGATTCTCTTGTTGTGCTTATGCTGGGTGACAACATCAACCTAGACTATTAGTAGAGGTTTGCAAGGAGACACAACTTAAATAAACTCAGGGTAATGGATAGGTGCAGCTTTGTGGTTATCTTTGACCCTTGATTTTGTACATCTGCTCTTTATGTTCGCCCTCTCCTGAGATGTGAGATTTTACGTATTTTGTAAAATCTAAGTGTTGGTCATTGTTCAAGGTTTCCCTCCTCTAGTTTCTCCAGACTACTTTTAGTATTGTCAGCAAATTTTGATTATGGTTGGAATTCTATCTGTCAGGAAGAGATATTTGTTTAGCAGACTTCAGCTCCTGTATAGCCATCCAAATAGCTAAATTTACCTTATGAATAAAAGGGAGCTCTTCTTGAAGATAGAATGTACCCCTGAAAATGCCTACCATGGTGACTGCCTCCCATCTCATTTGAGATTTTTCTGGTTTTGATGTACCCTGCTCCAAGGACCTCCTGGAAATGCTCTTTAAACCACCAGATGAACACTGAGAATCTGACCATCACTGCACAAAGAACATAAGTCTTTATATTCCTTTTTTTTGAATAATAAAAACTCTCATGAGTCAAGTTTGACACAGGACTGTGTGGTTTTCCCTCATGGAAGACACTGTGCCAGGGGGAAGTGTAGCAAGGCATTAAAAGGATGAAAATCACCCTTTATGGGGATTTTATTCCTTTAGTCATCAAAACTGCTGAACTAATAATCATGGAGATTATTAGCATGTTTCCTCTGGATCTTGCCATGAGATTCAGCAGGCCAGTACTGAGCAGAAGTGGAGATGCCACAAGGATAATTTGTGCTGACAGACTCTCATGACCGCACTGCATGCAGCTTCTCCCCCACTGCTCTGTGGCAGGTACGGCTTGGGGAGAGCCAGTCCCAGGAGGAAGCTGCATCCCCCCAAAAAGAGACAAGAAGCAAGCTAATAACTGTGCAGCAGAGGCAAACAGGCACCTAGCTCTTTAGCTGGCTCTTGACCTCTTCGTTCTTCAGTGCAGACATACAATAGTCCCTGGATCAAGGTGTTCCCAGGCCATATTAAGATTTGGAAACCAGCTGGCAGCATCTGTTCAAACACAGCCCCTCACCTTGCTTTGGTTTTGCAAAATCTCTTATTTAATTCTTTCCTTGAGCCTATTCCAGCTCCTGTACTTCATAACTGGAAGTAAGTCACTTCATTTATCTCCTTGTCCTTAGAACAAAGAGGAAACCATGGAGATAAATGTGACTCAAATAATACTGCTGGAGTGGCACCAGCATTCATTTGTAATTTTTATTCAAGATTCAGTATTACAGTTGAAGTCATAGCCTCTAAGTAAATCTGATATTTTGGTTTTCTGTAATAAATTTGTTTGCTGACTTACACGTCCCAGTATCAGTTCTGGAGAAGGACAGATATTTTTTGACTTCTCAGAATCTTTATGAACCTAAAGCTTGTGAGAGAACAAGAGGGGAAAACTTCACCACTCTTATCAGATGGTAGACTGTCCATTTGGCATTCTGCCTGGAAACTTGCAAACTCAATTAAATGCACATATGGTCCGTAGCAGGTAGAATCAGTCTTTGCCAACACACATCCCTCTTACGGCACTTCCAAACTGTACCCACACTAGACAGCTTTTTCCGCAGAGATGATTTTTTCCACTTCTCCAGCAGCATCAGCTCAGCATATTGTCTTCTCTGCCCTGGAAGCTTATAGGGAAGAATGCCAAGCTGAACATCAATGTGAACTCCATGGGGGTGATTTTGCTATCAAGGAGCTTTTGTTGAGGAAGACAGGTATGGAGATACCTAGATTTAATGAGCAGAGCTGGTAGAATTAATAAATCTTCTCAATACTCCCTGAAGCAGCTGCTCTATTTTCAAATAATGAGCATATGGTTTCATTATATTTCATTGATTTGATCCCCTTCAGCTAAAGAAATATTTCAGGGGAATGCAAACAACTTACAGAATTTCTGCATATTTCTCACTCCTTTTATTTTTCCTGGCTAAACAGAAAGCTGACTAGCATGTGAAAGGAAGAGCCAGAGGCAGCATTGAGATTCCTTAATAGGGGTTGTATGGGGGGCAATGGGGCCTCTGACAATAACGAGGACTTGTGTGTGCCTTGAAGTTACAGTGCTTGGAGGTTGCCTTAAAGGTTTCGGTTCTGTAAAAGAAAGTGTGCGAAAGAAACAAGCTTAAGCCTGACTAACCCTACTTATAAGCTGTATTCTTTATTTTAAATTTCTCTCCAGAGGCAGGGGACAGGCGGGGAGGAGGGTGAGAAAGCACCAAAGCAGCTTGTTAATCTAACACGCTCAAAATTTATGGAAAGAAAGGAAGTTATGAGATAATTTTAAATTGTCTACAAGAACAAACCTTTCAAAGCAAAGCAAAACATGTTTCACTTTCTCAGTTGCTAGAGCCATTTCCCCGCCCAGCTGTTTAGAGGGGAAACCGTATTCAATATTTTATCCACTGTGCATCCTGCTACTGACTTTAGAAAAAACGAATCCTGAAGTGAAAGTGAAGTGAAAGTCACTTGCATTTTTTTTATACGATCTTTCTGGAAACTGCTATCTGGCAGCTGCAAGCTCAGGAGCTATCTTTTCAAAGGAGCCAAAATAAATAAGGAAAACTTACATATGTTTTCATTAGGTAACTGGATAGTCTTGGCAGCTCTGGACTCTGGAGGGCAGGAGCCGTTCCTGGAAAGGCTGGTGACTGACAGGGAGGTACTATGTTCTGCTCTGTCAGCTGTGGGGAAGAGGTACATTCTGCTTCTAGTTACTTGGCTCCCTTCCTTATTTGTTGCCACTACAGTGTTCTGCAATATACATATATTACTATGTTCTACCTGTATATGCATATGTTCTATACGTACATATATTTGTGTAGCTATATGTATACATACGTATAGATATACAGTATATATTATCGTTTTTGTGAACAGCAAATCACGTAATAACAGTTAACAAGATTGTGTTTCTTTGACCGAAAAACATTATAATATTGCTGAAAGTGCTTCTATTTTCCTTTTGTATTTTTATTTTAATAAAATCTGATTTTAAGAATCCCCTTGAGACCAAGAGACATATTCCCATGCTGGTGTTTTAGAAGGAAAAAAATCTGCCTTTTTTGTGATGCTGCAGCAGCTTACTTTTTAATCTGCTGCAAATGCCTAGTGCTGCATCATGTGATTATTGACCTTGTGAAACCAAAGCAAAAGGATTCTCTTCCAGGTCTTTGCTGCATTTGAAACAATAAGCTCTAATTGTAGATCCAGGCCTATAAATTAAAAGACCAAAAGGAAAACCATAGTGGTATTTTCCATACCAAGAATTCAGCACTTCTTAGGACAAGAAGCTGCATACTTCAATTTCTTTCCAGCAGAAATGAAAGTGGTTTGTGTTTTGATGGATTGCAAGTTGATACTAGGATCAATCAAAGCCATCTTTTTCTCTCTTAGAGCAAGCAAAATAAACTTGAACATCACAGAAAGTAAAGCAATGCCATCACAAAATACCAGTCTTTAGAAAGCAAACTAATCTTCCCTGCCCTTAAAATGTATCAAAAATATTACATTTGCTATCAAACTGAATTGCAAAATTTATTTCAGCCTTTGTGGTCCTGCAGAGATTGCGGCACAGTGGTGTCTGCTCTTTATTTCTGACATGCAAGTGGCGGGGAGACAGATGAATGCAGCGCCTCTCTTTTTGTGACATAATCCATGCATTATTAATTTTTGTTATTGTTGCTCTAAAGCTGCGAAACAGATGCCGTTCTGAACTGAAAATCACTGTTCCGATATGAGCAGACGCAGTCCCTGAGCTACCCAGTCAACTAATTAATGCTGCATAATTTAATAAAGGATGGTAATTACTCAGTTTTCCCCATCTTGTTCCCCTCCCTGCTAATGATAACATTATCGAGCGTAGGCAGGGGGTAGTGAGCGTGTGTGTGTGTGTGTAGGGAGATAATTTACTATGAACGAAGATGAGTAAGCAGATGAAGCAGGATATGGCTCAATCCAAGAAAAGGCTTCTAAAATCTTCTAATTTTTTATTTAGGGGAAACCTGCACAATGGTAGTGTTAAGTAGAATAATATTGATAACACGGTCATTAAAAGAGGTAAAGGGAAAGTAGAGGAAAAAAGTTAATCTTCCATCTATTTATTTTCCAACTGCTGCTTTACATCTCATTTTTATTCAAATTTTGGTTGAGGCAAATGTACTTGTGGACAGAAAGGGAAACTCTCCTCCACAGGCTTTTTCCTCTCTCCCTTATTACCTCTGAGTGGGCAATGGATGATGTCAATTACAGCAGGATCAATCTCAGCAGCAGAGATAGTTCCTTTAGGTATTCTTCAGTAGTTCCACCATATGGTCCAAGTTTTTCTGCATTCAAAGGAAGGTGCCAAAAGGTGCTGCAAGCAGCAATACATTAATCCAAACTTCTGAAAACTCAACCTGGCACATAAATTCTCTTTTACATAAAACATCTCAGAGGAGTCCTAGCACACCTGTATATCCTGTGTCCAACTAACAGGTTATTTCATTCATTACAATCTGGTCACATAAATTCTACATTTTAACTCTTTTCATTCGGTCAATGCTGAAAGACTTCTCAGGATAAAAAATGTAAATATGTATATATTTAAAGTAAAAACATATTAAGAAATAGCAAGCCATATAATAACTGCACTGCTGGCAAAATCTGATAACAAGAAGAAAATGAAGAATTTTTTCTGTGTTAACAAGATTCATCAGTTTAAAATACATATTCATTGCATTATCATCCTAGAATCTGAATTGCTGTATTTTTGGTTTTGATGTCTGAATTTTTAACTAGATTTGCAGCCTAAATGTCTTATTGAGGATAAGTTGCTAAATAAGAGTGACAAATTAAATTATTTATTACTCAACTCCAGAACTATTTGAACAACTTTCTATTGATAAACTTTACAGTATTGTTTAAGTGGCAAATTTAAATTTAAGAAATGATATGTGAAACTCTATTTTTTCTTAGGTTTTCCATAGATGCAAAATATATTTTCAGGCCACAAAATAGACTGAAATAAAGATAAAACTGGTTTCAATTGGTAACCTGTAAACCTAAACTCATATAGACTAACCTCTCACATTCAGCCTAATTCTGAATGCACTTAGCTGCCTTCTCAAGGAGGAACAAGGACGCGATAAAAGATACTTCAGTGGGCAAAGAAATAGTATCCTCTCTTACCTGCAGCAGGTTTTTGGAAGGCTTTGTCTCCTGGGCCTCTTATTTATATTCCTATTGAGCCCACTCTTCCCTCTAAGCAATAGACACACATAAAAGAATTATTTCTTTTCAGAAATGAAAATTCTTCTCTATTTCTTATTTACTTGAATATGCTGTACAGGATGATCAGAGCCAGAGAATATAAAACCTCCTTATTTTTCTTTTTTTTTTTTTTTCCTTTTTCCTGATTCTAGAAATTAAGACAGTGACAGCCATGCAGTAACCCCTCCAGATTAGCTGTTCCATACCTCACATGGAAGAGATAGATGTTCAGGTGTTTCTTTTCCCCATTTGCCAAACCAGTGTGGAGGAAAGACAAAGGATATCTATCCACATCCTGCAGCCGGGGCAAGGGAAAGAAAGACACTGGAAGAACTGAGGTTTTCCTCCCAGTCATATTTCCCATCAGTCTATTTATACACTTTTCCTCTGATGGGACAGACAAGGAAGAGCAATGGTGTTTTAAGTAACGTTTTTGTCTTTCTGAAACACTGAAAGCTCCTTAACATCCATTATATGCACCATACCATGAATCAAAACACCTCAGGTCTCTGGTTTTTGTTCAGCCAATCTCTTGAGACATAAATGCTTGGAGTACCATAGTAACACAAATCACAGTTCAGTTGCTTATGTCTGGGAAAATAAAATTACATTAAAACAACAAATCCTAGAAAAAGATGTAACAAATTTCCGTGCAGAATCTGGTGAAGATCATCAAATATAGTGTTTCAGAAATGAAAGATATTTGAATTGCGTAACCAGTAAGTGATGTCTGTTGTCTAAGTGATGGCAAAATGTACAGCATTAGACCAAACAAAGAGACATTAACACATTTACAGGCATGGCCGTGAGGAATATAAGTGTAAGTCACCTCATGCTTCAGGAAGAATCTAGGAAGAGAAAAGGTTAAGGCTTCTGAGAACAGAATCAAAATTGTTTAAGCCAAAATAAAAATCTCTTAAAAACACTCCAGCTCACCAGAAGGTTCAACTTTCCATGTCACTGTGTGGTCATTAGAAACCTGATAGCTGAAATGTGCATGTAATCAGTGGTCTCAAACAAAAGGAACTCTGAAAGAGGAGATACAAAGAGAAGTCTGAAACCAGCCAAATCATCCTGGCTGCAGAAGATAAACAGCACTTTAAAAATGAGTAATGCCAGTTTCCAATGGCTTGGCCAAAGGGAACTAGGTATATTTGGGTAGGAAAAGATGAAAATTCTTTTAAATCTTGTCAGGAATTAAATTCATGAAGTGTTGAGTTGCCTCTTCTGTCAGCAAGCAGGGAAGCCCATGACTGGGCTTGGACCATGGCTTTCTTTTCATTACAAGAGACACTCTGGCCTCAGTTTAGCAATTTAGCGAATGCATACATGCACTGAGTTATAAACATCGGCTTAGTAACATTTGGGTATACTCAAGCAGAGACTCTCAGATGAGAAACCTGCCTGAAATCACTCCCAAATGAAACTGGAAATACAGTAGTCCCACCTCACAATCCCATCAATTTAGGAGAAAAAGAATTAAATTGATATATCTCCTTTTTTTTACTGTAACCTTGTCATGACTGTACTAGAACACAGTCTGATTCCACTAGCCCCGAGCAGAGCAGGCTTGAAGCTTTAGTATGCCATGGTGTGACGGGACCATTTTGGTACATATTAAGCATTATGTGCATCTGTCATGTTATATAGAGATAACACCAAGAACAAAAAATTTCATTTCAAAAAGATTTTTGGGTTTCAAGTCATGTTCATTTTGTATGAAATCTAATGTTTGTTTTGTACAAAATCTAAAATATAAAAAATCTTTGTCAAAAATATTTTAAAGATGTTTTGTATCCACTGAAACAGTGAAACAAGGAAAACCAAGGTACTTTATTATGAAAGTGTGAAAATCGAATGTTTTGAAAGTATCATAACTTTTTTCCTTCTTCTCCTTGTTTCTTCTTCAGAGGGAATGTATCAGTTTCAGGAATGTATCAGGTGTTTCTTACAAGCTGTAGCATGAAGATTTATTTGCTTTACCTTTTGTCTGCCAGTACCAAACATGAAATAGAGAAATGCAGCTGCATTACTACACTATATTGATTAACTTAGATGTCTCATCTTTAACTCTAAACACTAGAGATACATCTCCATGGTAGGATCCATGGTTATATGCAAATACCTACCTAGTGCCTCCAACTGATTTCCAGGCAAGAAAAAAATTGTCGTCTTTCTAAAATTTCCAGTAGTGACATCTGTGCTGTGTATGGTCACAGTGTTCCTTCCCCTCAGGTCTGCTGACCTATCCCTTTGTGGAAAAAGGGCTCTTTTTCATTGCTAATACATGTTAGTAATTAAAGAACATTTCTTAATTTCTTCCTGAGATTTTTTTTACACTCACTCTCCCTCTCTCATCAGGTTAATTAGCACTTTAAAGTAATAAATGCAAATTTTAAACAAGATTGGACTGCAACAACAATACAAAATAGAGTAATACAACAGCAAAACTAGCAATAAAAAATAAAGGTAATAACATTCATGCGACTAGAATCTTTTAGGGGATACAATTGTTATAATAGTTCAAACCCAGGGCTTGTTATCCCTCTAAAATAGTCTCTGTTGGTCAAGACATTTATTAATAGAAATATATAACAATTTCTTGACCCAAGAAGCTTTAAAGGCAGATGAAATAACTGTAGACTGAAGTAGAGCTTTCATAAACTCTGAATTCTTGAGTCAGAAATCTTTCTCCAGTTTTATTGCAAGTGAATCTTGGATGTTACCTTATAAAACTGCAGGCATAAAATACAATTTACAAGTTGTTTCGTGGTTACAAATTAATACGTAATATGTTGATAGTCATTTGATAGCTCTAAATGAGCAATAAAAAATGTTTCAATGAAACAAAGCATCACTATTTCATATTATGAGTCTGAATAGTGAAAAACCTCTTATAACAAGGCAAAGAATGTATTAAAGTAATAAATAGAGTGTTATCTCTCAAATATGCATGAACTAAGTCTTAGGGAGCTTAACTCTATTCAGTCCACAGCAACCAGCATTACATGGGTAAATCTTTGTAGGATTAGAATCCTAGAATACGGCATACCTTTTGCAGGAGACATGTGTGTAGTTTGTTTTTTGCAGGTTGTAGCTCATTTTTAATATGAAAATATTACAGAAGGAAATCATTCACTCTAATACTAAGACTTGTTTTGGTAGCACATAATAGTTATGACTATTATTGCTTATGGATAACACAGCAGGAAAATATATAGAATCTGGTCATAATAGCTAGCAGAAGATGACAGAGATGACAGACTTCCTAGTTCTGGTGCTCAGTTTGTCTCTTCATATCAATTGCCATTATAATTCCTATCAATCTATCCCGCTATGTTCTGATTTACACCCAACTGCTAAATATGTTCTGTACTCTACTCTTGAATTACCAGTTAGCCTTCCCTTGACATAAAGCTACTTATTATGGATATTATGGCAATGTTATAATATGAGGGGGTTTATTCAAAAAATAAATAAAAATATTACACTACTGGGAGCCCAGGTGCTTTATGATTCAGTGAGCAGATGCTTTCAAAAGTGGCATGATGCATTTTTCTACAGTATTTTTAGAAGAATTTTACTGTGATCTTAGCATTCCATACTGCTTTATTGTGCATAAATATCTCCTGTGTCTTCTACCCTTAGAGGTAGATGAGTGGCAGTTCTTTAGTTCTTGAAATGGAGGATGACACATGCTATTTCATCACATTTACTCAAAGAAAGTGCAGAAGGGGAAAAAAAGTTGCTATGGACTTCAAACACCTGCCAGTGACAAATTATTTCAGATCCCCTTTGGAACTATTAATAGCCACTGCTGCAATTTCAGCTCTTCCCAAGTGAGGGGAAACAATTTAAATGAACTAGTGCAGTGGGTGGTGAGAAACTCATTGATGCATCTCATGCATTTTTCATCATTATTTTATGCAATGGTAAAGAAAAAGTGCAACAGCAAAGATTCCCTTTCAATTCCTTAAACTCCGTCTGACTATACTTTAATTTCCTTATCAGTTCTTCTAAGCAACATGCATTTTACTGTTTTTCTGTAGGTTTTGAGCACCTGATCTGGAGATTAAAATTGTAACAACAGTTCACAGCACAAAGTCACCCTGAGCTTTGCTGGAGTCGGGAGGGGGAAATCTCTGCCTTCCCTCCTGAGATGACTCAGAACTGATGTAAGATAGAAGTTTCATTTCAGATGTCTGCATGAAAGTTGTTTCACAGAGCTCAAGGAGTCCTGGTCAATCTTTCTCGCTTTATCTAGCATTTTGCTCTTTTCAAAGTTCAGTTTGTGCTTGAGGCTAGAGAGAAGACTGGAAAAGAAGCCAGAATGATTGCTGGCAAGACACAAGGGGCATTAGGACTGATACTCTGCCAATCAATACATATTTTTCTATATGGTAAGGATATTTCCCTGTAGGTTTTCTGCTGATAGTTTGCTTATTCAAAACAGTAATAATTTTCAGTCTGGTCCATATAGCATGTCAGCATTAAGAACAATTAAAGTAAATAATATTGTCAGCGAGGTCCATATTAAGAGGTATAACTTCTGAAAACAGAATAGTCATGCCCTTGCTTAAAACCTTGCCAGTTAGTTATATGAAGCAGCTGCCATTACTGTGGTATGTCAGAGCTCTTCCTGAGGCAAAAACTGCTGCAAGTGCAGTGGTAATTTTATTTAGTTATGGGCAGAACTGGAAAATGTTCAGTTGCAGCCAACAAAAATTTTACCTAAATGCTGAGAAAGCATCAATCTGGTTTCCTGACATATTCAGAAAGGTCATGAAAAGTCACTTCCACAGGTGGTGTTTTTGTGAGGAGAACTAACTGGTAGAAAAGGGTGGAAGTGATTAATAGTGTGTGTTGTGTTGTATGTGAATGTCTCATTTTTGCAGAAGTTGTATGTGCATTTCAGGAGCGGAACCAGTGAGGCTGATCTCACGAAGGAAACGAGCCATCTTGAAACACAGTTACGCCTTGTAAAGCCTTACTGGAATATCATGTCTGTCACTAAAGAAAACACCCATGACCAAATCTGTCATCCAAATCAACTACAAAATGAGCTATATTTGCTCAGCATGTGTCAGAAGAGGTTTATTATGTCATCTTATATACCTTGTGGTATCCAAAGTGTGCATGAAGAAAACAGATACAATAAAGGATCTGTTATCCACCTTAAGTCTTCTGGAACAGCAGCTGGCAGACAGCTGAGATGCTTTAGGGGACAGAAAATGACAAGAAGAACCCTTGTTTAAGCCAAAGAATCTTGCCCAAAGCGTCTTGCTGTTTGACTGTGAAAGTTTCCTGCCCTCTGAGCAGTGAGCCTACCATTTCCAGGATTCCCCAGGGCTTGGTGGCTCAGTTTCTATTCCTACCCGTGCTCAGGTAGAATTCAGAAGAGATGCCTCTCCCAAAAAACACCAAAACTTTGTGTTCTAAAATGATCACGTTAATTTATAGTGGTCTGCAATTTGAAGAACTCACCTCTGAGTGGCAAAACTTCATTAATTTTCTTACTCATCCTGCAAGAACTCGCATCCACCCTTTTTCATCTGCTAGATAGGATTGAAGAAGAAAAAATCAAGCATCAAGTTTAACTTTGCAGGTCCTAGCTTAGAAAATCTGGATCTTGCCCCTGAAACAAGCAAAGACACTATACTTAACATCCTTTAGTCAATCAACCCCAGCTACTTACCTTCAGCTGCTGAGCGTCTATACACAGTTTCTTTTCTGCACACTTAGCAAATACACTTAGTTTAGTATAATTTATACTTGTATTGTTAATAAATTCTTTGAAGTGTATTAAGGAATCTGAAATACATTTAAGGGACATACCAATCCGTTTCAACCATCTTGGTGGAACTGCACCAATTTAGAGGATGGAACAGGATGGTAACAAAGGAGGTAAGGAAACAAAGGCATCAGAAAGCAGCGATAAGCAGCACAGCAGAATCCTGGAGCTGCTCAAAGGGAGTCCATAAGCTGTGTCCCTGCAGAAGACACAACCATCCCTCTTCAGAAGTGTATAAAGGGGGATATTGAGGGTTTGGGCGAGGGTAGGGTTTAAAACTTTCTTAGCCACTAATCTTTGCATTCAGACTCAGTCAAGACTTTGCCCCATGCTAATAACATAATTACCTAAATTTTCCTGCACTAGAAAGAAGTCTGGTGTATACTTAGTTTACTTTATTATGTCTACCCTCTGGTCTCTTTCAGTTGAATACTCTACCACACACATTTTAGTTTCCTGTTATAATCTGAACAGGAAGATGATTGAATGATCGGTGAGGTAGAAATCATCATCCAAAATCTGGAAGCTTTCATTTACCTCAATGAACATTTACTGTTACAGAGTTTAGTCTAAGGACGAGTCACAGGAGTATGAAAAGGTTCTACAGTACTCAGTCATGAAGTTGAATCATCCATTTTCATGTACATGTAATTAATTTGAAACTAAGTCTCTTTTTATCAAGTAGCACTTCCTGGAGTTTGTATTCCATGTACATCACTGATGTAAGGCAGAAATAGCATGGTGTGAAATGCCTGGGTCTTATCAGAAGCTTTCGGACCCACACCATGAAAAAAAGTAGAGAGGAGTGCGGGAATATTGCCTTGGAAATCTGATGGTGAGAATCAAGATCTCATGCAAAGGTGAGAATAAGGTTGTAAGTGGCATTTGGAAATTTCTGTGGTGCTGAAGTCATATCTTACGTTTCAAGAACAGAAATGAAAGATTCAAGAAAGCTAGAAGATACAATAGAGGTTATATTATGATAAGAATATTCACTGAGATACATTTAAGGAATATACAACTCTGCTTCATATGTCTTGGTGGAAGTGCAGCTTTCAGGAGGACGGTACAGTAAATTTCAAGTATGGGAACAAAGAAGGTAGAGGAACAAAGGCACTGAAGACCAGAGATAGGAAGGCCATGATGCAAGGGCTTCAACTGTGTCCTCTGAAATGTATATCCTCAAGTTTAGATAAACCACATGGGTTCTCTTTATACCTGATGAAGAAAAAGAAATTCTTCCAAACAATGATTTAATCCATCTACCTTAAATGCCTGTTGTATGAGGGATTTAGTCATCTGTTGGAGATGTTCCTTACTGTTGACTAGAGAACTTGGATGAAGGGGTTAGAAAAACCTCATTTTTAGATGGCAAAATGTTAAAAAGTAAAAAAAAAAAAAGAAAAAAAAAAGGTATGCACTATACCCACTGTCTTTCATATTTAGTCAGCTGCTTTTTTGCAGATGGATAGTTTTTCATTAGGATAAGAACATGTGTTGCTTGGTAGGTTAAATGCAGGCAGACTCTTCATGTATTGCTGCAGAATATCTACTAGCAGCAGGAAATTGAGGTGAAAGAGTTGGGATGAAAGGCTGTACATGGAGAAAACAGAATTTTTTTTTTAAATGCAAATGAATTCCAAAACAATCGCTGAGTTATTTTTAAGACATGGTTTTTCTCACAAAGCACCTACAACATATTACATAGTGTTTCCATTTACAATTATTTCCATTTATTTTTTGGTTGTAAAGATTCACCTGTCAGCTCATTTAGTGCAAAGAAGTGGGATTTCTGTAGTGACTGATATATTTTGGAGTGATGTGCATTAAGTGGGAAAACTGTGAAAAATTGTATCAAAATCTGGTTTAGAACATAAAAAATCCTTCATCAGTTGTCTAACAATTTAGATTCTTTTTAGCATCTGAATTTTCTAAGTGGAATGAAGACTGTCAAGTTATAGTGAAATTGTTCTTTTTAGCAAAGGACCTGAAAGAGAGAAATACATGAAAGGAACATTATTCATGCACACCCTTCCTGAACAGCAGTGTTGTGATTGGATTGGTCTTTGTCTTATCATGTCTTACCATTACTACTAATTAATGAATGTAGGTCCATTTCCTACACGTCCACAAGAAAAAGAAAAAGAAAAAAAAATAATCATGAAAACCATGTAAGACTGAGGAACTAGCACTTTGTGCTAATGAGGTCCATTTCAAAATACTGAAATTGCATCCTGAAAATGGGCTCACTTCCAATCAAGTTGTAGTTCTTATCACTATGGAGATATGGAAAGTCCTCCAAGATTCAGTCTTCCGTGTCATGTGTGCGATCTCATGTCTCTTGCAAACCTGAGGAAATATGAAAATACACAAAGTTTGTTCAAGCCACAGAAATCTAAGTCTTCAAAAAGCAAAAGGTTTTTTCAAAGAGAAAAGGAATAATCAGAAATAATGGTTGGTTAGGCTTGGGTTGGATAATAGGAAAAGAACAGCCTACGCTGTGAGGATAATTAAAACCTGGAATAGATTGCCGATGGAGGAGCACATTAAACATCCATGGGGAACACAAGGAATATCTGTGGAGGGTTTTCTCTTGTCTTGTTTTTAAACAATAGGTTATGCAAGGTTCTTTCAAGAATGATTTGAAGACAGTTGTTCCTGCTGTGGACAAGCAGTTGAACTAGGTGACCTCTCAAGGTCACCTAGTTCTGTACTCTACAATTTTATGAGATCCAAGTGATTTGTTAGCACAGAACTGAAAAACTGTGTTAAAGTAGGTGGCAATTAACACATACACAGTTATGTCCATGTGGAGGTTCAACAGATTATGCCATTTAGTGCAAGCACAGAGATATAAATGTATGCTTGCCTACAGAGAAAGTCGAAACTGCTACTATTTGCAGGGAACTGATACTTTTATCAGAAATTATCAAAAGGTGTCTGTGAATTTCTACTAAAAAAAGACACCTCAGGTTCTGAAAGCATTTGGACATTATAGATCTTCTACCTCATAATCCCAGGAAAATTGAAATAAGGAATTTTGGAAATCCCTTGGATGTAGCAAACTTTTAGGACTAGGCTGATAAAACCCCTTCTTACTTACCTGAATAAATCTCCTCATTCATGTACCAGAGAAATGCATTTGGTCCCAATAACTGGCTAAGAAACAAACCCAGAAGTGCGCAGGCTTAGAGCTGGCTGCCATCCAGGAAAAAAGGTGCCATGTAGTATATGGATCTTTGGTCTGAGGGAAGTCTTGTTGTTGCAGATGCACTTGCTAACCTTTCCATCTGCAACCCTCTCCACTTCTGAGCTATTACAGCATTGCAGAGCCTGGACTTTCAATCTGCTATATCTTCTCACTGTAGGTATGAAGACAAAGATAAATATAATGTTCTTGTGCTTAGGAAGATCCAGCAAAAGTCACAGTTGTTTGCAGACAATTCTGGTGTCCTCCTTGCCGGTGTTTTACCCCATAGCTGTCCAGCTTGTTCCTGAATTTTCTCTTCCTCCTGTTTCACCTAGTGTATGAAATTTAACATGTGAAATTGTGTAACATGATTTTAATTTGTGGAGAAAAATGAGCGAGAAAATTGACTTTATACATAGTTAGCTTGAAAATAACTATGACAACTTTTTCTTCCAAAATAGTGTCTGTAACAGAGTTCATTATAACTTAATGAAAATTAAATTGTATTTATTAATATGTCTGTATTTTGTCTTATGATAGTAGTCTGTAACAGCTTTGATTTCTTATGTCTGCCAAAAATTGCATGTAGCACTGGAAGCAAAAACTAGTTTATATGCCTCTTAATCTGAGACACAATCTCATTTAGTTTAATTACATGGAGTACTCTGTATCGCTTGCCAGTGAGTCCATAACTTCTTTCAGATGGTTCTTCAGTAAGGCCCAGTAAGCACTCAACAGCGGTTATGCATCGATATTTTCTCAGGATTTGGCTTCAGTTCAGAAAGCATTAAGACGGTATTGTGAATGAGAGTTCTGAGAGCTTTCCCAAAGCCGTTATAACTGATAATTTCTCACAGTATGAGAAATTGTACTTCATCAGCTACTGCCTCGTTTCACACGCTGAAATGCCAGGGCTTTCAATTCTGTCCCTCTCACTAAGACTCAACAGCAAGTGGAGTGTCAAGCAAAGAAAATAGGGTGTCAGCAAGGGTACGCTGGCAACACAAAGAGGTACTATTAGCAAATGTGCAAATGTGCAGTTGTTAGTGTTAGAGATGTAATGAAGCCAGAAGACTGACTGGATTGCTGTGTTGTGCAGCAGAGAAATGAAGAGGTAATGTGTCAGGCATGAGTAGCCCTGCTCTGTAACACAGGAGTCTTCACATTTTCTGATTATACCTAAGTTTTCTAAAAGAGCAAGAATGTGTTGTTGAGGGGATTTTTCATTTTGTTTTCTAAACCCTCATTTAGTATGCACTACAACTTGAAGGTAAACACAAGAAGTTCTGTCTTGAACTGGAAGCACAGATCCATAGATTTCATGAACTTTTATCAGGTTCAGTCCTAGACCAGAAATCTTTTGACATTCTTGCATTTCACTTTCTTATGAATAAAGATTATACCAAGTTCTTCATGAGACAATGACCTAGTGTATGCTTTGTGAGACTATTTTGTAACTTGGTTATATGTTTCAACCATAACCACTTGAACATCTCGGAAACTTTTTGGAAATATTTCTAAGTATTTCTTCTTGATTTTTAATACCTTCCAGGATTTACCAGACTGTAAGAAAGCACAGAAATAACCTCACTTGCGGAATATTTCTCCTTCTCATGTACTAAAGAGAAAAAGTACAGTAAACTGAACACATTAATCATCTGGAAAGGTAGGAAACAGAGCTTAGCCCAGCACTGGGAATTATGAGATCTGGGTCATATAACCTTTGACAAATTGTGTTCCTGTTGACAAAACGGAGACTTAACTGCGGTTTTCAGGATGGTAAAATAGAAAGGAGGGCATATAGCTGATCTATCACCTGCTTTCCAACTCTTATTTTCACAAACCGTAGTCAGCTGAAAGGATTTGAGTATTTTTTTCTAACACTGAAAACTCCAGACCCTTCCCTCTAGGACAATAAATAAAATATTAAGGGGAAGGAGTGGGGTAAGCATATTGTAAATTAACAGAGCAGACTGTGGCAGGATTAGCAACAGGGCTCATGTGCATCTCCAAGTACCCCCTCTCTTCAGAGCCCACAACTTACCTAGGAATCCCTGTGGACACCAGGTCCTGCCTGCCAGGATGGAGGTGAGAAGGAGAGGACTGAGATGAAGTGCTGGCACCAGGCAGGGCACAGCCATTGAGCAGAAGAGTTGTTTGTGTAGAAATTAAACCAAAGAAATGCAGTGGAGTTGGCATGAGGGACATGTAGGGCTCTTATTGTTATCCTTTTATGCTATCCATTATGCTTCAAACCAAGCAAGTTTAGGGATTCTTTTGCTTTCGTAATTTAGTTGGTCGGTTGGTTGGTTGATTTTTTTACTGCTCCATGGTAAATTATGATGACAAGTCAAAATTGGCAACCTTCATAGAAATCCAAAGTGGTAATCTGTTTATTCAAAAAATGAAAATGGCTATGATACTATAAGACTCCAGCAATAGCTTGCTTTTGTTTGAAGTACAGACTTGGAGGAAAGCACTAACTCACCAAAATAGTTCCCATATCACTTTCAGAATACAAATAAAATACACTTCCATACTGACAATCAGGTAGGCAGATGATCAACAGGGTTGGCACCTTTTAAATAGAATCACTAATGTTCTTTATGTTGCAGTGATGCTGCAGCCTTATTGGAATTGCAAAGAAGATAAAGAAGGGCAGGAGAGGTGAACAAAGTGATAAAGGATTTAAAATGATCCCTTTGTGCAGTAATGCAAACTCCTATTTACTGTACTGTATTCGCTAGGTCTGGTTGAATTACTTGGGGTGAATAATTTATGCTGCTATTTGGGGATTATTTTTTTTATCAAAGGGTTTATTTCAAGGTCTACATGAAATTGAATAATACCTGATAAATAGTTTGTTACTCTTATTTTGTATGTACAAATTATATCAAATAACACTGAATTATTTACAACCACATCTTCGTGTGACTTGGACCAATCAGCAGTAGAGAAAAAGTGTCTACAAAATATCTTCAAAATGTATAAATTAAAAAAGACCCTTTTAAAACATAATTTTAATTTTAGAAAACACCTATAAATTATTTTATTTTTTTTAAATGCCCTTCAGGGAATGTGGGAGACAACGTATAGTGGTGGTTACTTTGGAACTCACTGTTTTCAAAGTTAGTTTGGGATCCAAAAATAAAATTTTCTTCTGATTGTACAGATTGTATTGTAAAGAATGTACAGGCAGAATTTAGAGCTGCATTTCAAATGATCCACTCCAAGAGAGACATTTTCTGGGGCTTTTAAGCCAATATGATTATGCAGAAGTCATTACCAGAGGGCCAGCGATTGTCCCTCCATGGGTGATTTGAATCCCAGAAGGCAAGACAAAAACAGAGCACATGTACCCAGATGTCCCTTATCTCTTTCCTTCAAACGTTAAGCCGCATGCATTACAGTCCTGCCACAACTCGTTTTCTGCAGGAACTATACAGAATTAATGTTCTGCTTAACATCAGTTTCTCTGGGTTGACCTGAAAGAGGGAAATGGGAAATCACAAACATCCACAATTTGGAGGTCTTTCAACTTACAGCCTCACTCATTTGCAGGCAAAGCCTTCCTGCAGCCTACAGAAGCTGAAATAAACTAGTGCGTCCTAGTTCTAATTGCTCACTCTGCAACTTTGATTTTGTGGATGGATAGGAATTCAAATTCCTTGGTAGTGCTATATGGATAAGTAAATATATCTATCTATCTGCTCTGATTTTATGGAAATATTATCTTATGAAACAATTTACTGACAATGAGAGAACTGAAAAATTGTGCTCTTCATCAGCCATGGTGACTCTCCAGTGACATGAATTGTAAAACTGGGTACTCCATCAGTAGAAAAAGAAGTCCCTGACTAATCCAGAGCACTAATTTGTTAACTGGAATGACACCATTTTATGAAATTACTCTTTAATATTATGATTCCTCTTTGAAAGAGGTGGAACTGTTGAGTTGTTTTGATTCTTTTATTGAAGTGATGATTGGAGTTTTAGAGTTAATTTACATTTATTCTTTGCATATTTTTATATGTTTTTATTTATTTGTACCTATATGAATTGTACCTAGCAGGTTATTAATATATTTTAACAGTTTTTAAGAAAAAGATAATAAAAACTGCCTAGATGTAGGAAAGTGCTGAAATAGCTTATCATTCAGTGCGTCTTTCCTTAAAGAGACTTGACCCCTATCTTCCTATTTAAAATAATATTCTACAACATTATTGCTTGGAGAGGAACCTAATGAAGTTGAATAAGGGCAAGTATAGGGTCCTGCACTTAGGGAGAAATAACCCCATACACAGTTACGCGTTAGGGGTTGACCCACTGGAAAGCAGCTCTGCAGAGAGGGACCTGGGAGTCCTGGTGGATGACAAGTTGACAATGAGCCAACAGCTTGCCCTTGTGGCCAAGAAGGTCTCCTGGTGTACATTGAAAAGAGCATGACCAGCAGGTCAAGGGGGGGTCATCCACCCTCTACTCTGCCCTGGTGAGGCCACATCTGGAGTACTGTGTCCAGTTCTGGGCCCCCCAGTTCAAGAAAGACATGAAACTACTGGAGAGAGTACAGTGAAGGGCTACAAAGATGATCAAGGGAATGGAGCATGTGTCTTATGAGGAAAAGCGGAGAGACCTGGATCTGTTTTGCCTGGAGAAGAAAAGACTGAGAGGGGACCTCATCAATGCTTATAAATATCTAAAAGGCACGTGTCAAGAGGATGGGGCCAGACTCTTTTCACTGGTGTCCGGTGACAGGACAAGGGGAAACAGGCACAAACCAGAGCACAGGAAATTCCATCTGAACATAAGGAAAAACTGCTTTACTTTGAGGGTGACAAAGGACTGCAACAGGCTGCCCAGAGAGATTGCGGAGTCTTCTTCTCTGAAGATATTGAAAACCCACCTGGATGCATTCCTGTCCAGCCTGGTCTATGTGAACTTGCTTTGGACTACATAATCCACAGAATTCTCTGATTCTGTGACAGATGTAGTGTTGAAAAAAAATTAAATAGAAATGAAAATATATCTATTAGTTGTATTGTTTTGGAAACAAGTAAGTATGAGTAGGATCATATTTCACAACTCAACTTCAGAAAACAATGGCTTTGAAAGCCTTGTCTGAGGCTTTGTGTAAAAGACACTACCTAAAAGAAGGGTTGCACTCCGTTATTAGATGGCTTTGTTGTTAGAATTTTGACACGAGGGTTGCATTCATTTTGCTTTGCTTTACTTCATCTATATAGTTCACTAGATAAGAATGTGCTGCACACACAGAGAAACAGGAAATATAATCTTTAAATAATTTCAATAAATTGTGTCGTGTTTTGTGTGGCATTGTTTTGCTGGAAAGAAACTCATACCATAGGTCCAAAAAAAGTTGGTGTTTATCATAATGCATTAAATGACAATAGTTTTCTATTGTTACTCTAGTAAAAACAAACTACCTTTTTTTGGTTTTGTTTTATCATTAAAGAGAGCATCAGTAGAACTGAGAATACAATATTCACATTTCATCATTGTCATCAGGGCGAACAAGTCTTTCTGCAGCTAGGAGTGGTGTGTGGTGGAGATGACAACATGTTAAGTCTTGATTCTGTAAATAAGTGAAGTTTGGCTTCACAGGGACAGTCTGTCTGTGTGTGACCAGCTGTAAGACTGGACCTTATTTTTTGTGACTTTTGACTAGAGGTTTTATACCTCTTCTGTACGCAGCATTTGCCTGTGGAGAACTTAATTTGACATTTCTTTACCTGATTTTATGTTCTCCATGTCTTTCTACTACAAATATTATTTCTCAGGGGAAGCAAAGACAGGACATTTGTCCGTGGCCAACTGGCTTGCTGTCAACTAGATATAAACCAGTGCAGTGCTACTGTTAGATTAAAATCTCATTCAGTTTTCTAGCTTTTATCTTTCTACCCTGGCTATTTTACATGCCCACTGGTATTTATGTTCAAGTTTTTATTTGGCCCTAAATTTTTAAAATTCTGCCTTGTGGTCCTTTGCTCAAATATCTGGGTTGGAGGATGATTTCCAGAGGCCACCAGTTTTAACATCACAGACTTTTGTTGAGTGATTTATTGAAAGCCTTTCTCTCAAGAACAAGGGCAATAATTTATTTTGCTTTTTAGATTTGGATGTACTCACAGGAATGAAAAGGTTGAGGTCCTGTAACACCTGTGTTGCTTACAGGCTTTGAATCCTGACATGTAATCGCATACTACGTTTGACTTTCTGACTGCAAGGCTTCTTACTCTCTGCACCCTTCTCTTCAGTCAGTTTGCAGCCGTAACCATTCTTGGGTATCACATGAGAGCATCCAGCACTGGATGCTTGGGAAAAGAGCAAAAGAGTAGGAAAAGAGCCCTTCTCCACATGTATTGCCAGCTATAATTTGAGTGTCAGGTAGTGATAAGGGTTATAGTCATCTTCAGGAGTACTGCATTTACTGTCTAATAATTTTTAACATCTTTTGCTTCTAAAGAGCTTTTTACAATTTTACCTTCACCATATCCTGTGGAAAGAACTTCGCAGATTAATTTATGTATGTGTTTCATTTTAGGTCTCTTAGTTCTTCCCCTTTTAAGAAGACACTTATGATTTTATATATCTCATAACACTCCTGCTTTGTCTGTTATCCAGCTCATGAGTCCTAATCTGTTTAGTTCTTGTACAAAAGCAGTTTCATATCTCCAGTCCTCCATTTCTTCCTTCTGTGTGTTGTTCTTAGTTCTGCTGTATTTTCTTGATGCAGGGGCGACCAAAATAGTCCACACAGCATTCAAGATGTGAATACAAAATGGATTTTCACAGAAGCAGATTGTTATTTTTGTCTCATTTTCTGTGTCTCTCATTACCATTTCAGCACCAGATGTGTGTTTGTAACTCTGTTGAGCAGTGAGACGATGAACTGTTCACAGTGGTTCCAAAATCTCTTCCTTGAGCGGTGGGAACCAGTTTGGTGTCCATCAGGGTGCATGTGCAGGCAGGATGGTTTTCCTGTATGTTATTTGCATTTCTTCACATTCCTATCAAAGAAATCAACAGGTATCTACAGGGTAGTAAGCCCTTCTCTTACTATTGTTACTTTTTGTGTTGTATACCTCCCATGTTTATTTCCTTTATATGCCTGACCAGCGGATACACTGGTTTCAGTTGTAACTGTCTTAAGCTGCAAAAAATGTACTTGTCTGAGAACATTTGCTCCTAAATCCACTGGATTGTTTTGTTTGTTCCCATCAAAGACAAAGCGTATCCTTCTCTTTCTAGCAGTGTATATCCCCTGCAGCACCTTTCTCTTTTTCAGCTGAACTGTTTTATTGCTTGTAACATCACATCTTGTTTGCTGCTTTGTCAATTTGCCTGGGGCATCTCAAACTTATTATAGAATGTTAATAAATGCCATCTGCTGTTCTGTATTATATGATGAAAGATATGGGTCTTCGCAGTGTATCTGCCGTCAGTTCTGACTTTCAAACACAGTACTTTCTCTTAAGAATGTAGAATTAGATTTTCACTAGTATTTTTTTTTTTGCAATTACTTGAGCCTAGATTCATCTCATTTAACTTTAGGGACCTACCTGAGGTACCTATAATAAGAACACAGTTGCCTTTAGTTCATTGTGGAATCAATGCAGAGGAAATATGTATAAGATGATTCATCCCATGTAAGAGTTGGCTCACCCTTTTAGAAACACCTGTCTTTTCCTAGGTAAGACTCCATGTACAGAGCCTTAAAGACTGTGTTGGAAATTTATATACTCCAATTACATGCTGATCTTAGATTAATTAATTCCAGGCTGTGGTATTCTAAAATATGAATTCTTCAGAGCCACAAATTATTGAAAACTTGGTCTTCAATAAAGAAGAAAAAACAAAAGAAAAAAAGGTCATTAAACTTCCTGCTTTATCAAATCAGATCATCATATCAAATCATTCTCAGCATGATCTTGACAAAGATCAGTCACTATTTTTGTGAGCAGCTCCTACAACAGTTGTTATTGCTAGTACCTCTGGACAAGACAAATACATGCAAGTATAATTATGGCTGCTGTGGATAAAAGAATACTAAAGGAGTTTAAGTGCCATGTATTTTTAGAATATTTTTAAAAAGAAGAGGTATAATTATTTTGCCATATTCTTCCCCTACTAAAAGTCACTGTTCTCACCTGACCTTGACTCTTGAAGAGAAATATAAATGGCAACAGCGAGGTTTTCTAGACTGCTTCCTTCAACAAGCTGAGAAAATGAGGTAATTCTGCTGGATGGAATAATAGGTTTTTTTCATTCCAAGTACATATGAATGCCCTGTAAGGTGCTTTTCAAAAGACTGCCATGAACTGTCACAAGGTCTGCATATACTAGCTGATGATACAGAATTGAGAACATTCCCAGCCACACACTATCGAACCCAGAAAGGTCTGAATCTGGGATAGTAAAGCCTTTTTACCTCAGTAGAGGGAATCCCACAAGAATATGGACCTTAAGGACTTCTGTTGTGGCCTGGAAGAAAAATCTCTGGAAAAATCACAAAGTATGCTAGTTTTCTGTAGAAATTATTTTCTTTTCTCTGTTTTGAATTCTCTGTGCATACTTGAAATTAAAGGAGATAGATAGTAAATAGGTTACTCCTTTCATTAAAGAAAAAGGGGATTTCATTAAATAACTAAGTAAATTTTTCCCACCCATTATGTAAAATACCTTTGCTGATCTACTACAAAATTCATCAATTACTGACTAAAAGGAGCCCAGCCCCTCATTACAGAAGATAACCTGATATCTCTGCAATTGTACCATTCCTTGATGAAGGCAATGAGTGCACAGAGCCCCTGGAACCATTTCATCTCACTTTTGAAACATAAGACACCTAACCTAGAAGAGCAGGTCATCTAAACCCCTTCTTTTTTCAGCAGATATCGTTAAAAAGAGTGATTCAAACCACCTGCGACCTCAGTTGCTTTCTGGAGGTGCCAACCTCATTTCTTCTGGTGGTTAGCAGCTTAAGGTGGCTATACTTCTAACTCAGAGGAGCAGGTAGAGTTAAATTAAGTGTATCAGAGATAAAGTGGTTGGGTTTTCTTTTAAAATGAAATGTTTCTGTGAATATTCTCCTTCTGCCACATGTGTGTAACCACAAGTTATAAGGTGTACGCTCGTCCTGCCTAGTCTCTGAGTGCACAAAGGGGTAGAAGACCATCAATGCTGGTAGGCTTTCTATGTTTATTCTTTCTGGTAGCTGATGTAACAAGGATATAAATGTGAAGACCAAAAAGTGTTTTAGTCCACTGAAAATGTACAGGATCTTTTATTGCTTTTAGATGAGAGAAGTCAGAAGCTGCAGAAACATACAGAACCTCAAGAAATTACTGTCCGCCCATCCCACTATTAAAAATGTGGAGGAACAGGAGCATTTCAGCAGACCTCTGAAAAGACAGAGGCAAAACAGTATGAGGAGGAGATGGAGAGTCACTGTTGAATATAATTTACTGTCTAAAGTTCTGAAAAGAGCTATTCTGTTTCAAATAATCCCTTCTGAATATACAAAAGGTGGTCTAGCCAGATGCTAGTTTCAGTGTACAACAGCCTTTTTATGCTAGCGATACTAGAAATAATTTGTATCTCTTTAGCATGAGGAAAATGGGCTCTATTGAATAGTCAGATACAAAAACGTGTGGGAATCTGTTGTCATGGAGAATCTCCAACCATTGTGTTTTATAATAGCAAAGAACCAGGTGGTGCGAAGTTATTCTTGCCCAGATCTATTATAAGTGATTTGGCACGGACTAGGCTAGACAGAGGGGATGGAGGTAAATTTCTTAATGCTCAGAGCATCCCTCAGATACTAAATAGGGAGGCTGAATCCTCAAGCTCCAGAGACTTTATGAGTATGCTGGAGTATATCCAACAGAGGATTCATAAGACATTTCAGCAGTACGTGTGCACATAAACCCAAACCTTCATGGCAACTCAAGTTGTGAGGAAACTGGACTCAGGTGAGACAATACAATTAGAAACATATGCTTGGTTTTAAACACTGCAGGCACCTTCTGTAGCCAGGAACAGCTAGCTGTTGTTACGACTGTTTTAAACATCTAAGCACCGGAAGGGACAAGGGACCTCTCTAAAATACGTGACAACAATAAAAGTACAACCTTAATGGAATTTTCTTCATTTCATTTTATTTAATTAGGGTGTGGGATTAAGAACCAAAGCTGTTTTAACATTTATTACCTAGAATATGCTTTACATGTTTTCTCCCATTCATTGCTCATGAAGAAAATTTAATACAGATATTTAGTTTTACAAAGCCTTACAGTTAGATCCTAATCATGTCAGTGAATAGAATTTATTTAAAAGCCATAAGATGTGTCTCTGTCATTTTTTAAATATGAGAATTATGCACGACTATGGAAGAGAACCACAGGCTACAAAATATTTCATTCTGTCCTGAATGGACTGTAAAAAGATGTCATTTTGGTTCACTAACTGTCCACTGAATTTTGTATTTAGTTTTCTCAGCTTGTGTTAACTGAAAGAGTCCTGAAGGGATAAAATATGAGAATTAAGGTTTAAGACACAAAAGGGGGCAAGAACTTCTTACTACTCTTGACCAGAACTGGGAACTGAATCCAAGATTGTAAAATGTTTCAGCTCTCACTAGTATCAAATGCACGCAGCAGCACCAGCCTATATTAGTTAGTGGCACTATAAGACAAACCAGGGACCATCTGAAGATCCACCCAAATGTTGTGGCTCACATCACATGCTTAAACTTCCTCGCAGTCCTTCTCCAAGACCAGAGTGACTGTGTTAAAATTACTTAGTGGGACATTTTTGTGCTTTTTCCCTAGTTGAGCCTGGGTATTGTCTAGGAAGCTACTAATTGTGCCAGGGCAAAAACAGTGGAGAATGCGTTAAAAATTAAAGAGTATGGGTGCCAGTGCCCTGGCCTTAATTGGTTCACTAACACAGATTTAAGCCAAAGGTTCCTAACACTGCCAAGGTACTGGAATTGACAGCGTGTTTATATATAAAGGAGCTTTTCTTGCTCAGTTTTCTTTTCGATATCCATAAGAAATTATACAGAAAAAGAGCTACGAATTCTAGACCATGCATTCAAAAGCTAGGAAGTACAAGATAGGGTTCAAGTTGGGAAGGTAGCGCAAATTACAGCAATTTATCCATCCTGTGTGTTTTATGAAGCAGAGGTTCTTTGAAAAAAAAAACTGATGATGAATTTAAAGACTGGTGTAGTGCAAACATACAGAGACATAAATTACAGTTGCACAGATAGCCTTACTAGTACCAATTTAGTTTAGGCATTATACTTTTATATATAAACAAAATATTTCTAAATCAAGCTGAGCCGAAAAGCTCAAAATCTGAGACAAAAAGCTGTACGAACACAAGGCAATTTATATAGGATTTTGAAGTTAATTTTCTATCATGTCTTATTAACCAGAATCATTATTTGGCAAAAGAATATATTTTTTTTTCCTGAGGCTTTCTCATAATACAACCAACCTTTGGCTGTCTTTATTGGTTAGGCGGTAAGTTGCTTGGGAAAACACTATGTTTTCTGATGTGTGGGTTTCCCTCTGTGGGTGAGTGTCTGCATCTGTATTTAACCTTCCTTGTAGAGCTCAATGGAAATCCAGTTAATAAAGTCCCTGGAATCTGGAGAGCTGTTCTGCTGACCAAGCTGTACAGACAACTCCATTTCACAGGTGTTCAACACCATTTTTGACATCTTGGGCTATCCAAAACATCATGTGGGAGTACTTTCATGTGTACCAGGACCTACGATAGGACTTATAAGGCACTTATGCTCCTCTCTAGAGCTAGTTGGAGGCCAGACTACATATTCTTAGAAAATGACATAACAGGCAACTGAACTTAACCTAGGCAGTTCCTTAGGGGTCTTACACTGCTGTCCAGGAGCCATCGGACACCTGTAGCCACCTGTAGGCTAGGCTTCCATTGCCTAGGGTGAGCCGTATGAAGCTTAGGCAAATGTACATGTAGATGCCACAGATCAACCGATTTAATATGGAGATAAATCCCAGCCTCTGGGCTTGATTCAGGTGTCAATACAGACACCTAGTATCATATGATATGTCCTGGGGTATCCTGCCTAGCATTCGCTGCTACTTCACAGAGACTTGGATCTCCTGTAGGTCCTGTGTCATAACTGCCACCTATATGTGAACATCTCTGATAGCTTACATCTCAGATGACACTAGGTGCTTATATTTAGAAACTCACTGTAACTGAATCAAGCACAAGTATCTTTTCAGTGTTTCCAAATTCATTCAGAATTGAGCCATTAACAATAACTAGAGATATATGTGTCCAGTTGCCTTTAATACGAGACATTTGGGGGAAAAAATTTTGGTTTTGCGATTATGTTGCTATTCTAGTGTGTTAAGAAAGGACTAAGCCTCTGAAATGGTTGCTAAAACCTCAGGACACTTCACAGTTTGACTAAATCCAGAAAATAAGCAAAGCTTTATGCTGTTCATAAATCACCGGTATTTGGTACTCTCAAGCATTAATAGCAACACTAGCTGATATTTCATTGTTGAATTGTCATGGGGAAGGTGACAGAGGAAAAAGTTTTAGTAAACAAGAATGTTTTTTTGTATACCAAGATGTTTTCATAAACATAGTTTGTTTTTTTTTTTTTTTTTAAAAGTCACCACATACCAGTATGCGTCTGTTTATAATTTTTTTTCTTTTTAATCAGGATGAAAGAATAGCTTGTTTTGATCCAGCTTCTTGTGCCCCTGCAGATACTCACTGCTTCCTTAGACAGCCTGACTGGTAGAGTAAGGAGCCATCTGGACAAGTTGTCTTGGCCTGTCATGATGATGATTTGCTCAGAGGTTGTTAAACAAAAAAAAAAACCTGATTAAAATTAAAAAAGCAAAAACAAAAACAAAAAACCCACAGTGATTTCCTATTGGAAAATGAAGTTTCATTCCACAGGAATAACCTGTGGGAATGAAGTGGTTGGATAATATTTCTTCTGGGAAAAAAAAAAAAAAATTACTTGGTTATCTTTATTTTCCTATAATGATAATGTTAAAACATATTTTATTATACAGTCTTTGCATACATTCAGGCCATTATGAATTTTAGTTAGTATCTAAATTATTTTCTTATATAATATAAACAATAATATTTCATTTAAGTGATATTTAACATCAGAAAACTTTGTTGCTGTCAGCATGCAGGATTCTAAGAGGTGCAAGTTCATTCTTTTGGGGGACTGAGGGAAGGGCTCCTTTCACTGATAATTGCAGAAATCTGGCTTTAGTGCTAACTCAGAAAGAAAACAAATCTTAAATGCTGGATTTCCCCATCAGAAGATGAGATTTGTTTGAAATGTGAAAATACAGCTTCCAGCCAGCTATATAGCCAGTAACGTTGTGCCCTTACTACTGCAGGTAAAGCAATGAGACAAGGAGGGGGAACCATGTCAGTGTTATGTTCCCTACTAATTGTCAGTCTCATCTTCCAGCTCTGGATCCAAAACAAATTCTCTGCCACACTGTTGAAGAGAGAAAGGGAATGCTGAAAAGCTTGAAATTTTGTAAAAATACCCAAAAGCTGTATATTTCCATCCTCTTTCACATAACTCTATTGCTTATTCTACTCATATCTTTTTATTGAAAACATACACACGAGAAATGGATCTCATTTTTCTAAAAGTGATATTCAGAAGTGCAGACCATTTTAATTAGCAGCTTCTAATAAGGCTAAGGTCTATTATGTCAGGCTTGCAGGAAATTGATCCTTTCACAGAGAAAGCATTAAAAAGAATTCCAAAATCCTCTTTCAATCTACGTGATCTGTGCTGAGATGTATTCACTGTGGACATATCTTTCATCCTACCACAGAATTTCATACTAGTATATTAACATTAAGAATACATCTCTTTTTTTTTTTTTTTTTTTTTTTCCATAAAGCTTTCGGTCAGAATTTATATGCACTGTCACATACCAGGGCATCTCAGTGTATGTTCCATGGCATGTAGAATAATGATAACATAAACCTGAGGTGCAGCATAAATGTCAGCACACTCCCTCAGCTATCTCATATAACCAGTGCAGCTTCTTAACGTGTCAGCTTAAAAGCATCTGCCTTACATCTACTGTATTCACCTACAATAGAGAGGTATTCACCTCTCTATTGCTGCTATGTCAGCAGATAACTTACGCTGACAACAATTCTGTTTTCCTTTAATAAAATCCTTGAAACAAAATGGTCGTATCTGTTGCTTTCTTGTCTAAAATAAGTATCTGTCATTTATACTGCACCAGGCCCTTTGAAAGTGCTTTTCAAAAGCTAATAACTATTTTTCCCGGCACTCAATGCATTAGGATTTACTCATTTATCAGCTGGGTAACTGGAGATGTAAGGAGGATAAGTAACTTACTCAAGGCTGCACATGAAGTTGGCAATACCAATAGGTGCAGAGTTCAAGTCTTTTCTTCCCACTGTTCTGCTGAGCACTCTTCCACTTTGTGACTAAAAGACCATTTCATTCTGTTTTTCTCAGGACCAAGGAACTAGTTCATCAGTGAGGAGATGAGATCAGTTTTGTGGTGTTTGTTTTTTGTTTTGTTTTGTTTTTTGTTTTTTTAATGTACAGACATTTTCTCAAAACTTAAAAATTCCTTTTGGCCTGGACAGAAATCAAAGTTGGTTTGCTATTTGCTGTGGCTGTTCACCTACTCCAGATTAGGTCACAGACTCCGTACAGTTCTGTCCAAAGAAGGAGTTCCTGAGGTTTCGGGTGGGAGATCACAGACTTTCCAAAGATGACGACTCTTCTTGACAGTAGGCAATTGCTTGCTTGGATCAGGAAATATCAGCTTTGTTTTATATAATCCATAAAACCTGGATCGGGATTTGATTATATTCATTTTATACCTCTGTAAAGTAGAACTAATCACTTTCTTTTCAATGAAGAGGCATAACTGCATGTACAGTGATTCATCTGGTGAAATGCAGTCATCTGGTTTGTAGTTGATAATACTCATATACTAGAACTGACCAGTTCCGATGTGCCAATCCACACTGAGACATCTAAGTTTACTAAGATGAATGTTGTCAATGCTGCATTCTGTTACGTCCAGAAATTTAGAACTGTTTTTTCTTCCAAGCCTAGCCAAAGCACACACATTAGAAAGTAGATTTTCTCCTGTCCTTCTCATGGGCATGAAGTAAAATATACGAAATTCCAATAGCAAACACTTTGAGGCTGGGAGGGAGGGAGGAGGGGAATGGAAAAATTTGTACACTACCTTCTTCAAGGAAAGCTCACACTGACTAAAGAACAGGCTAAAACGGGGAGAGTAGTGCTAAGTCCATGAGGTGCCCTAAGGCTGATGAGCAGTGAACTCTAGGTGCAGAAGATGCCACGAAAAACTTCATAATAAGGACACAGCACAGAGGTGCATCTGTGATCTGACTGCTTCATTTGTATTTCATTTAACTGTCTTATTGGTAGGAGAAAATATTATTAGGAACAATGTTAGGAACAGTCCTTGGCATGTTTTTCCCCAACTGTCTTGCATATTGTCTGGAAAAACATGAGTAAGCAGAGGTAAAACCATGCCTGGGAGCTTGCTTACAATTAATACCGTAGATGGTTTCCATCACTGAATCTAACTGTGCCTCGGTCTTGTTTTGTTTAATAGGGTAGACTTAGCCTAAAAGTCTAAATTCAGCTTTGTCAAGTGCAATGTCCAGTGAAGTCAAAACCCAAGGTTTTGGTTAAGCTGAATAGCCCAACATGATTTGTAGGTTGCTGTTTACATTCTTTAGTTATTGCAATCTTTCTATTTTTCACTTCCATGTAATCCACATACCAGAAAGAAATTTCTGTACAATGGTACTGACAAAAGTTGAATTTTGTCTTTAGATTATAGGATTGTGTTGATTGCTGAAAGTTACCTCTATTTGATCATATTTTTCTACCCTGTATTAAATTTCTTCTTTTCTTCTCAGCTGCGTCGCCATATCCTTTTGCTTTGTAGAGCTTTTATATCTAACTGATTTCTCATTCCATCCCAGCCACAGTTAAACATATCTGTATATATTTACAGTTCCATAAATCAGTATGCAAATGAAGGCTGAACAGGCTGTGTAGGTGTGAATAGGTCATTGTGGCCATAATTAGCAGCACACCTGCTGACCTTGATGGTTATTTCTTGTATCATTGCTATATTGTGTCAGAAGAACCCAAAGATCATTTCATTACCTAAATTTCCTGACAAATATTTGATAGACAGCAGTAGAAAGGGCAAACTCATATGAATTTTATCTCACTTAGCAATTATCATTTTTTTAAAGGGCAAGTTTAACGCACTGAGAAAATTCTTAAGACAGATTCTACATTTGTGTTCATTACTTAAAAGGGTTTTTTGATAAAAGAATTCCTTTATGTTATTTCAAAAGGTAAAAGGTTTTCCTTATCAAATGCTACTCCTTGTATACAATTATGTTTATTTAAAAAAAAAGAAGGTACATTTTTCCCAAAACAATTCCAAGATGTGTATTTTCTAGAGCAGATTTTTCTAAGTAGTTAGTCCAAGTGTTACTGGCAGTTTAAAAGTTACTGGCAGTTTAAACATTGCAAAATTTATATACTGGTATTCTTAAATTGAAATTACAAAACACCTTAAACTTATAACCTAAAAATATTGTTAACAACGCAGTCCATTATGCAGATGGCTAACTATATACTGGACTGCATTAGTCACAGCCTGGCAGCATGTCAATGGAAATGATTATTCCCCTCTGTTCAGCATTTGTGACTTCGCATCTATTCTGTGTCCAGTTTTGGAGTCCCTGGTGCAAGAAGGACATTGGAAACTGGACTAAGTCCAGCAAAGGGCCACTCTTGGGGCAGTTTAGGGGATTGGAGAGCTTGAAAACCAAAGGGACACTGAGAAAAATGGGTTTATTCATCCTGAAGATGAGAAGGCTGGTAGGGTTGAAAAACTGCTCTCTAATGCAGGCTTGTGGACAAGGAGGAGTCAGACTCTTCTTGGAGGTGCACAGCAAATGCACAAAAGCAAAGACATGCAAGTTGCAGAAAGGGACATTTAGATTGGATGTAAGGAAAAAAAAAATCACAGTGATGGTGGTAAGACCCTGGAGCTGGGGCCCAAAAGTCCTGAGGCATTAACATCCATAGAGATGTTGAAAACTTGATTGAGCAAGATTCTCAACCTGCTATAATGTAAATGTTGGTCCTGTTTTGAGTGAGGCATTTAACAAGATAACCTACAAACTCCCATCTTAAATTATCACAAATTTCTATGATGCATACCAGTTTTAATTTCCCCAGATAATCTCCCCAAATCCTCCAGGAGAACTGATTATCCTCTTTTCTGAGAACCTGGAAGTCATATCCTCTGAGAAGTGTCAGAGTTCTAAGGAATGAAGTGATCTGCACCATATTATATATACAAACTTGTTCTGATTATTGAAAGCAAAACCCTAACTTATCTGCGTTACTAAAGCCTCTTGCTTTCTGTATTGCAATGCCTTGACTTGCTGACAAAGACAGATTCATATTTTCCTGAGGTGAAACAGAGGTGTCTGTACTTGGCACCCTAAATTTCTAACGGAGGCTGCTGTTAGAACTGATGACCCAGTGACAGCCTCACTTTACCGTGCAACTGCAAAGAATGGGGGCGTGTGTATTGATACAGGGGATGTCCTGTGTCATATCAAGCTGTTTTCATTTTCATGCAAAAGCGAAGACAGCAAGTGGCAGTGTATGAGGATTAGTATGTACTGCAGTATGGGACATTTCCTCTTTCCTGTTTTTTTGACCAAATATCGCCTTTAAGCATCTTGAAATGGAATCCCTGGAGATAAAATGGAAGAAACAAGGGAGTATGTAAAGGTATTCAAAAGCCTGAATACTGTTGCAGTTATCTGAGCCTTTATTAGTACTAGAGATGTTTCTATACCCTCATCACGTCTGCATATCTTATGAACTGTCATTCATATCAGTTCTAGAATCAATTTTTCTCTTAAGAAGTACCTCACACAGTACTTGTACAATATCCCTATTGCTGATCAGTGATAAGACTGAAGAAAGTCCCCAGAGAAGACCTGCAGTCATCTTTTATTTGGGAATGTTTCCTGTAGTTCCCAGGCCACAACGAATGGTGGTTCATCCCCATTCTCTAATTGATAGACTCAGGATGCTAAGACAATTTCACACCGGTCTGATTGGGTCAGGATGCCTCCCCACTCACATTTTATGAATAAGAGGAAAAAAAGAGTCAAAATTAATAAAAGGAAACAGAAAAGATAGTATGAAATAAAAGGAATGGAAGATGGATACGAAGAGATTTTCTAGAAAAGCTTTCTAGAAAATACAAGGAGTAGAAAAACAAAAAGGCTGGGAAGAAAACTAGGGAAGAAAATATGTTCTGCACTTGGGAATCGGTGTCCTACATTGCAGTTTGAGAAGCCTGGAAGGAAGAGAGTCTGCTGTGGCTTACATGCTAACCTGAAGATATATTATTCTATTCTACAATGCAATGTCAAATGTCTTTTGGAAACCTAAATAGATTATGTCCACTGCTTCATGCCTATCTGCTCCCTGCATTCTCCTTATGATAAGACAGAGATTTATATTCTTATTCTTCTCAGATGGGTGCATCAATCTCTGCTGTCAGGTTGCCTGTCCGAATAACAAACCTGCATATCACAGAACTGCTTTAAATGTAATGTTGATAGATGTCGTTTTTGTGCACTTGGCATCAACTTACAGTCACTTCCCTACAAATCGCAATCTTCTCAAGAAACCCTTATTTTCTATCTTTTCCACGTTCTCACCATCAAAAATTAATTATGGTCATGGAATCATTATTTGGGACATTTCTAGGAATTCTGCGCTTCCCTGTCACTAGACCGAGTCACTAAGCTGTTTGCAGTACTCCCTGTTCCCGTTCTCTTTCCGGCTACAATAATCCTGGTTTGCATTTTGGGGACAAGAGAGTTGCCAACACTGCCAATGAAGCTGAATGTTTTCAGTGAAATCTCCGGTCTGACAAAGCACTTCACAATGTTCACCTCCCTCTGTAGCTGCTGTTACCTGCCAGCACTCATCCATGCCCTCCGATAACCACACAGGGACCTTGTGCTCGGCTCTCTGCGCCACCGACTGCTGGGTCAGCTCCAGGCTGCAGGTCCCCACTCCTCCCCCCTGCCCTACAGCACGCACCTACTTCCACCTTCCATCTACTCCCAGATCAATTAGTCGCCCAAATGCCATTTCTTTCCCCACATTCATACCTTCTGCTCTTTTACCTTTTTCCCCACAGAAACAATGAGCAGCAACTAGATCTTGACCTAGCAGTTGGTCTTGGCCAGTACAGTCAACGGCAAAAAGCGTGGCTCCTTCTGAGATGTTGGTTCAGCTCCTGCTCTCATGGACCTACAGCAAGAAAATGTAAACTTCTCTCAGAATGACAAAAGCCAAGCTGCAGTCTCTCTTGAGTCTTGTTGCACTGGCTCCTTATGTAAACAGGGCACAGAAATAAAGTCAGAACATTTTTTATACAATTAATGAACTATTTACTAAGACTGCACCATTATTAAAACTCTCGGTTTATATTTTTTATTTTTAAAAGTTAATTTTGAAAATATTCTTCTCCTATGTATTTTGCATTCCTAATATGCCTCCCTCATAAATCACACGGAAATGTTTTCATATACTGCTCAGCACATCACACAGGAGCCTGGTTATTTCTTGCACAAGCTACAGACACCTTCAGCTGTTTTTCAGTTTCAGACTTCTTGAAATACTCAGTTTGCAAAACTGGTTATTTTACTAGTAATCCCTGTCATTGTAAACTCACAGAAGGTCTATTGTAATGCACAGTTTATGAGTTTACTCTTTTCTTTCATATCCTCGTATATCTTTAAAATAGTGAAGTAGATAATGTATGAGACACTGAGGATCCATAGACTCATTTATCTCATACCACAGTATATCCTACACGTTTTTCCTTACATTTTTCAGTCCTTTTGCATCAAGTATTTCAGTATTATCAGATTATAACTCACAGTCATGTAGAATCAGTGTTTTTATGTGATTACAAGTCCGTATAACTTTAAAAAAATAATTGAAGAATATTACTGAATATTATAAAACATTTTACTTTGATATCTATTAAATATGCTAAAGTTTTTCCTTACTGATCCTATCACAGCGAAGTCAGTAGGAGATTTATCACAGGTCACAGTGGACCTTTAGGCCAAACATATAAAGCTATGGCATTATCATTAAAGGCAATGCTTAATTTAACAATGGCCATTTCAGAATGAGGATGGGCTCCATTATTACGCAATTCTACCATAGTAAATAGAATTAAACAATGGAAGCGCTATGCATAAGCTTCTTCTAAGAAATTTTGTTCATTTGTAAATGTGTACCTGCATACCAGTTTCTTACAGAATACTGTTTAAATTACTGTTAAAGGATATCTGATGGATGAGTTCTGCCTATTGCAATGATATTACCAGTGCAAGGGTTTCTTCTCAGGCTGAAAATGGAATGCATGTTATACATTACATTAGTGAACGTGACTGGGAAATTTACAAATTAAAACATTAATTAATTAATTTCTTCCAAACAACAGGCAAGACCATCAGGAGAATTGTTTCAGACTCAGCTAGATGACATTTTAGTTTTTCCCCAGCTTTGGGTGCAAAATCAAAATACTAAATCATTCACGCAAAATAGAATTTTGGAAAACACCCATTTTGAATTAAAAATTCAGATTTGAAACTGAATATTTCTGCATGTCATTCTGTCTTATTTCATTAACTTAAATACTAAATTAACTACCTCAGGGGCTATACACTTTGAAAATATCCAGTTGATCAAAATTAGCGGTCTCCTGAGTACAGATAGAGTTTTAATTCATCTTGTTTTTTCCATCTGTGCATTTCCAATAAAGCAATTGGATTGTTTTCTACTACATACTGAATATATGATTTTTTGAGGACCCGGAGCTCACAGTTTATATATTTAATGGCACTTTTTCAAATGATGGAAGAAATTGGCAGTCCCATTAACTTTTTTTGCTCAGGTAGTTAAATATGACCTAATTTGAGGTGAAAAAAATCCTGAACTCCTGAAACTAAGTTTTTTTGAAGGAGATTTTTAAAGGTATATGAAAAGTAGGTGTCCAATTCCAATGAAATTCAGAATACTCTACAATTTCTTCTTCTTTTTTCTTAAAAGTTAGAAGAGAAACTATCAAGATAACAGTAACATATTGGACAGTACAGAATTGTATTTTGCTACAGTTTTACAGATTATTACGTTGTGTTATTGTATCTCTGTAAGACTCTAGTTTGTTCAAAATTCTTTGGTCAATATTGCACATTCACTTTTTTCTTTCTCTTCCTTGATCAATTTACAATTACAAAATTTAATCAGAGAGACGATTCTAAAGATTATGTACATTACTATTTAAATATTGGTTAGAGGGATTAATAAAAAGAAAGAGATTGTCCCAACAAATAATTTTGCAGTGTGACAAATAATCTTGATCTGCAGAAAAAAAAAGGAGGAAAAAAAAAAAAGAAACAAAAACCAAAAACCCAAGCAAAGTCAATGAAGCAAACAACCAAATCAGCATGGAAGACCAAATGTTTCTGTGAGTTAAACCAATGTTTGGAATGAATAATGGAAGGAAAGAGCTATTTCATTAAAGCCTGTTCACTGTTTACCAAATGACTCAAGAAATATGCTTACACCAGGTCCTCATACAGTGTAAATTGTTATGGCTCTGTTACCTTCTTGAACATTTGGGAAAGACTTCATATAGGTATCACAGCAAATTTCACTGAGTGAGAGTCTGCCTACTGAGCAGGGCAAATACATATATTTTGAACTAATTCATTGAGTCAGTGACTTGATTAATCTTATTCCAGGACTTCCAGTTTTGTGTCTCTCTGATTCAGCTGTAAAGTGAAGGCTTATGCAAGGTGAACTGCCTCTTATCAATCAAGAAGTTCACATCTTCAGTGACTGCAATTCTTTGAAGTGCTGGGTGAAGCAGAAATATTTATCATGTTCTCAAGGAGGTTCCTGAACCTTTCAATCTTATACCTAGATCACAGCCAATGCCTCCTTCTTCAGCCCTTTCATAGAGTGTGAAATCAGCAGTTTAAAAAGACATTCTCAGCACGGGAAGCACAGGGGGACTAGGACACATAATCAATCTTCAGACTCCCATGGAACCTGCTAACAGGTTTTTATTTCTGTAGTCATCCAAAGAATTAGACTGCTTGGTAAAACAACTTCACTCTCTCTCTGCCTCTCTCTCTTTGTGTGCCTTATCCCGTTTTCCTCTCTCTGTGATACTGCTACATTGCCTATATTTTCTTTTTCATTCCTTTTGTAAAATATCCATTATTACTTTTTACCTCAGCCAAGCACATTCTGCAGTGAGATCTCAGCTGCTTATATGCACTTGAAAGATACCCTCAGCATGGTATCCTTAGAAAAAAAGAAAAACAAAACCTACCATAGGGTTTATTTTTGCCATTTCGAAAGTTCATCCAGAAAGAAAATAGCAACATCCCAGCCAGCATAGCCTTCTTTAAGTGTATGTCAAATGCAGGGATCATGCTATCATAGAACTAAATAAGTTAATATTATCTTCAGAAGTTAGTAGTGTCTTGATCATTGATAAGTGGAAGCTGGTATTTACTGTGCAGCGTTTTAATTCCCCCTGGCACCCTACTCCTGAATGCATAATTGGGTTTACAAGTATTGTTCTACTTTCTTACATGCCACACTGTGGTCTCCCATTGTTTTTTGTTGCTTCCAGCAATTTCCATTTCTATGAGATCCTGTAATAACCTTGATCTCTTCCAGTCACTTTATTAGGCTCCCCTGGTAGCCATCCTCACAGTGAGCTCTTGACAGCACTCATCAATTCTGGATGCTTCAATTAATTGCACCAGCACCTATCTCCTGGCTGCCTCTGTTAGCGCCTTCCACCAGTACTTCAAAACCTCCAGCAAAGCAACAGGGTGGGATGGCAACAGCTGAGTGACTTCAACACAGCAAGAATGGGCTGACAGTTTAAGCAGAAATTTTACTCAGAAATATCCTGCCATCTCCCCCTCCTCCAATTCAGCCTTGTTTCTAGGGACTTGTAGTAACATAGAAATCGAGAAAGACTGATGAACCAGTCTGGTTTCAGATTCTTTTTTTTCCTTCTTGTTAGTAGAGGTATGCTGTTCCCTTCATTGATGAGCTCATGAGGGAGTAAATTTAAAGGCCTTAAATACGATGTGTGGTCCTTTCCAGTTCTCCTTTGTTCACGCATCTGGGATCAACGTGTGCGTGCTGGGGTCTGTGTGTGTGGCGGGGGGGGGTTGTGTGTGTATACACGTTTGGTGTGACCTGCAACTTCTAAAGGTGCAAAGTGAATTGTTCCACCCACTGTGAATTTATTATCTATGTAATAATCAAAAATACTATCTGCATGTTTTTATGGAAATTAATCTGAACTGAGAAGGAAGAAAAACTCCCTGTTGTAAGCTCCTCCGTTGGAGTATATACACCTGTTAGTGCTTTTAAATTAATATTTTTGTATGTCCACATTAATTCAACAGTCTTACACTTTTAACCGTAATAAAGAATGTGGTATCCGACCAAATAAAAATATGAATTAAATCTACTGTTCTCCTGCAGCTGCTCAGTACTGATGTCACCAAGGTTTAGTGGAAGGGAGTCATCTTTAACTATAAAAATTTTGAAGTTTAAAATAATTAAATGTTGAACCCAGTTATTGGGAGGCTAAACACAGTCCACAGAACTCTTTGTATGGCAGAAAGAGATACTAAGGTACTGAAGTGAACATAGACAAATCTTTCTTACAGAAAGAAAGAGTAATCTTACCTAAACTTACCAGTTACAATCTTTGGTGTTATCTCAGACTTGGCTCATCTTGAACACGTACACACGTCTATATTTGCATGAAGCATCACAACCATACTTTTCTTTCTACCTGGTTTGTAAAACTGAATTTGATGGAAATATTCATCCTCAAATTCAAAGCTCAGATATGCAAGATGTGATCTCATCTTTGTTGCACATTTTTAAGTTCTTTTTTATAAATGTCACTCTCAGTATACTGAGACTTGAGTCATATGTATGTTTGGGCTAAACTCTACCCAATCTATCTAGTACTTCTAATAGAAGCCATTTAAGTTTGTCCAGGAGGAGAATTAGGATTTGAATCAATACATTTGCTTGGAAAGGTTTCTATTTCTTTTATTTCCTTTTTTTTTTTTTTTTTTTTCCCTAGCAAAACTATTATGGAAGGTAATATGGTGAAATTGAGTGCATTTTGCATTTGAATAGAGAACAACATTTTTGCTGTAGTTGTGCTGATTGTCTTATTGTAAAATGTGCTGTTTCTCTAGGGGGACTGGGATCTGGTAAACAATGGAGTTGAGTGTCTTGTATGCAGTTTGTAACTTGTTGACAGTGAAGGAATGATGCAATTAGTAGGTGATTAATCACAGGTTGCTGTAGGTCTCAAACTGTATATTGAAAATTTATGGGGTAAAAGAGTATTTTGTGCACATGCCTTCACCTAACAGGTAATCACCGCCTCAGAATGAAAACAAGAGTCAAAAAAAAAAAAAAAACAACATGGGCAGCAGCACAAAGTACTAATTATATGATTAATTCTCATTGTCACTGAGAAGCGTACCATTACCAGGCAATCATAATTATAATGACAGCATCTGTGTTGCTTTGTTACCATTTTAAAAATTAATTAATATTTTATTGTCAACAACGAGCAATGGAAATATTCAACATTTCCAGCTCAGACAACTTTTTGGTGTTTCAACAGCACAGGACAGTTAAATTGACTGGGAACCGAGAATTTAATTGTGAGATATGAGACATGAGAAATTATGCAGCATTTAAAAAAAAAATTAAAATATTAAAATGTTAATTTTTAGAGAAACATAATTAACATGCAAAGTGACATGTTTTAGTTTCTAACGAAAATGGTGAAATAGTAAAATAAACCCACAGCCCTTTAAATAAAGTAGAAAATATTAACATTTTTATTTTGTGGATTAGTCTTAGTAAATTGAGACACTGTAATAGTAATTCTCATCTTTGTTTGTGGTGTGTTCATCCCACCATGATTTATCGAACTATCTTATACACACCTGTTACTATATGATTTCCAGTTTTCTGTTGTTCATCTACCAAAAGTATCTCTCATTTTTTTCTATTCCAGCCTAGATAAGCATGACTAAATTTCAAGTAACCTTATAATGCTTAGATCTGACAATAATATGGAATACAATAGTAGTATTTTGACAAAGTAGATGATGAAATAGGATAGAAAAATACAGACTTGTCAGCACTGGACCACGTGCCCCAAACCTTTTCAGTTTTGCAATAAAATAATTCAAATTATATTCAACAGAGAAAAAATGGAAGTGTGAAAATTGCTAAATTCAAAGTTAAAAATACAAAATTTCAGGTGAATGGGCAAGACAGATCTTCATCATCTCTAAATGGTTTATGGCCTAAGTTAGTAAAACAGTACCTTTGAGTACCATAGTAAAAGACTGAAAAGGAGGGCTTTAAGGCAGGTGTGGAATCTTCATGCTTAGTTCTCAAAATCCTATTTCATATATTGTTTGTTACACCACTGTATCCTTAATCTTGGTGTACTGTCTGTGGCTTAGCTGTAAGACTGACCTAGGCACCCTGGGTTCCCTTCATAGGCCACAGAGAAAACTAGGACTGCGTTGACATAATTCTTTTCATCCCAAAGCAGATGGCTAAAATATATAGACTAATAGCAATTATTTCTCTGAATTGGCTGCAAGGGTACCTTAAAGTTAGCTAAATTTCAATCCTACTCCTTATGATGTCTTTCACATTCAGTATGACATGGTAGATTCATCAAATAAATTAGCCTGATCATGCATGACCTGCCTGCAGTAAACCAGTGAAAATAAAGGCAAAAAAGCACTGCTTCCTTAGGAAGACTGACTTCATGATCCTGTCTAAAGCTATCTTTCATAGGTGCAATATGGTGGAAAAGACGATGATCTAGTAGACTTGAAGACTTCTCAAATCACATAGTTACTGAAGAGCTGGTTGCTCAGTTTCTATTTAATATATGATTCTTCTCCTGCTGATTTCCAAACAATAAAAATCACCCAACTGATTTATCTGTGTTCTGCACTCACAGTTGAATAAGACATACTATGAGTTACTTTACGGAAAAACTCAACCACAGATACCCCTACTGGCCTCCATAATACCAGAAAGGGTCAACAATTTCTGTGCCTGACCTTTAGCTGGTAACTGCCACCACATTTCTAAAAATGTTGGAGTAGTTTTACATGAGGACTAAAAGGCAGCTCTGGTCTTGCCTGCAGAATAACAGCAGAAATAATAGTATTGCTGAATTTATTCAGACAGCCTGCATAATGCTGTCATAAACAGAGTAACTTTTCAGACGGAGCAGAAAAAAACATCCTTTGCATGTTGATGGTATATTGACCTTCTTTCATTTTTCATCCTTCCCTTATTTTTAGAGGGACAGTAGATGAGTGAGTCAAGGAAATTCTTCTAGAGTTCTCAGAATTTATTGCATGGAGGCAAATTATTTCTTAATTTTATGACCAGTTTGGAAACTGTGCCAGAGACATTTAGTCCACTTTTAACCATTAGCAGAAGAAAATAATTACCTATTGATACTGACTTTTTCTACTATTTAATAGTGATGCTGAAACACAGTAAATAGTTACTAGTGATGTCAAAACATAAGCCATTCCTAAAGGTAGATCTGTGGGGTTCTCTTCTTTCCAGGGATCTGGGTAAATATTTATCTTGGTGCAGGATGGTTTAGTTACTTTCAGTGAATTTTATTTCAGTTACTGCTCAAAAAAAAGAAAAGTTTTTACTTGTTAGTCAGTCCTGATTTGTTCCAATTTGATTCACTACCATCTCTAACTTAAATGAAACTCACAAGGTGCATCAAGAGAAAGCAGAAGTGCTGTTGGACTTATATAGCATTTGAATGAGATCTGGAAACTCACTTTAGACAAGACTGAGGTAACGCTGTTTAGTTGATGATGGGCAGGAATTCTTTCTGCATTTTTTGAGGAACATACATACATTTTTCAGGACTGTTTTCATGGATATGTAGGTGAGGTAAAAGTCATGCTAGTATTTCTTTACTCCTGTTGCGTGGGTTGATCCAAATTAACCAGGGTGTGGAGGATAAGCAGAGCTTATTTTCATTGTGGACTGTAATGCTGAATCTTTTGAATATGAGATTTAGTTTATTGGAATACAATTTTCATTGACCAATGACAAAATCATTGAGAAAACATGGCTGGTCCAAAATGTAGTGGCTGCTTATTACACGGTGCTTTAAGTAGAGCATGCACTAGACCCGTATTCCACAAACTAGACCGGCTTTCAGGTGGTTTCTGGGGACATGTACATTCTGCAAGAGTGTTTTCTCTCACAGTATAACAGAACTTGAACTTGTGGACTTTCAGGGCTTGTTGCAAAACTCTATTTCTTTCTTAAGCTTTTTTTTTTTTTTTTTTTTACTGTGAAAGTTTAAAAGCCTTCAGACGAGAAAGGTTTTATTGGGTCAGTGACATGTTTCTGATCATACAGAGACACTTTAAGAAGAGAATATTTGTGTTTTGGGATAAATCATTGAATACAAACATTGGCTATCTATGTTATAAATTTTTGTAAGGTGTTTAGAGTGTTGGTAAGAATTTAATATCCTGGGTTGGAGTACAGGAATGTTGTTTTAATTTAGTGAATTTAATAATAGATTTAGCACCCTCCTTCCTGCAAATTCGTTGTTTTAGGGCTTGTACCTCTGCCTTCACACAGCGTAGGTATCTTTCACAAACCTCTAACATGAAACTACCATACTGTGGTCTGATTCTGGTGTGAGTCTTATGTGATACAGATAACCTAGACAGCAGATAGACATGTGTTTTGCATTTCTCACACAGTTTCACATCATTTTGCGTCAGTAGTCATTCAGGTAGAATACACATCTATCTTCTTGATTTACTTATGCAATCCCATAGATTGTGTTATCACGTAATTTATCCTTCAAAGTATTCAAGGATAAAAAATATGAAATTATAGCTCAGTTTTACACAAGCAGGCCCTCCATCCAATCAAGGTTCATTTAAAATAATCAGAAAGAAAAAAGGAGTTAATATGGCTGAATCAACTGAAACAGGTTTTCAAAATTTTTTTGCCCTAACTTTTAGAAAGACAGCAAGACAGAGAATGGAAGAAAGGGGGAACTCCTTGACTTGAACCTCAAAGGACCGCCACTTAAAAGTTTCTGGTTTCATGAGCTGCATGGACAAAGTATTTCAGAACGTGCGTGGTGTCCCAGAAAGTTATTTGAAGTTCTTCTCTTGACTGTCAGGGATAGTATAAGCAGAGACATAGTATATCCTTTTAGTCCCAAAGAAAATATTTAATTCCCCCTTTTTTATTGAATATTAGAATTGCACAGACTGATTCAGACTTTAATTAAATTCCCCCCAGGCAGGCTTTTGGGTGGTTACTCCAAACTTACTTGATATTAAAAAAGGAATTTGCCAGTGAAATTAAGTCTAAGTGTGTAAGTTACAGCAGCCTCAAGACAGTAGCAAATTCCATAGTGGAAATTAATCTAAGTTTATAAACCTGTTTATTCTGGTTTAGTGGAAAAACATTTTGTTATTTGCCCTGATAAATATTTGTGGTACTCATCATCTTTTAAAATCATCATATCTAAAGGCAAAAATAAAAAAATAATATCATTTCTTCACTGAAAGGATATTTTTCCCTTTATTTTTTACACTATTCATTTTATTTCTCTTTTACATTTTTGAAAGGGGTGGGGGTTTTTACATAGCAGAAAGGCTACATCACCTAGTGGGCCAAACTGCTTGTCTAAAGTAGACTGAAGGTTTCAAGCACAGACTCTGTAATATGAACTTCTGCAGTCAGTACAGGTAGGCAGTCAACACAGAGCCACAATGCTACTTCTCTTTTTTCTCTTTAGATATTTTAAAATATTCTTGTAAAAATAATTCACATTATATGCTTCCTGGATTATTTTCTTTAAGTTACCAAGACAAGTTGTGTAAAATAGGTTCTTTATTTGGAAATGTATGGGGGGTTTGCCAATTATTCCTCCCATGGTGATGTGATTTATGAAAGAAAATAACTCTGAACAGAAATAGGTTGATATAGGAGACAGTTTGTGCTGTATAGGAGAGTTTGTGCTGAAATGCAGGAGGAAATCTGGGATTTTGCTGTTAAAGGATTAGAGAACAGAGTGTGTTTCAGGAGCATGTAACACAGTGCTATAATTAATAAATATGCAAATTAAATTGTTCTGCCTGTTTAGTGTACATATCCCTGTGATAATGTAAGTTAATGGGGTCTTTATATATTCCCAAATATGGATCTTCCAACCTAAACAGTAGATATTGAGAAAGGTGGCCTGCATCCTCCACTCAGACTTCACAGAAAAGGTATTCAAAACTCCTACTAATGCCATTAAAGAACAAAAAAGCAGTATACACTCCCAATAAAGATATTTTGTTTAGAAATAAAAATAAAAGGAATCCAAGTAATAATAATAATAGTAATAATCATAATAATAGCAATGATAGCAATGACTGCAATAGCAATATCAGTAATAATAATAACCCTACCTAAACTCAGGTAAAATACACTGTGAAAACCCAGCAATGCAAATAACACCCTTTTAGACTGTGGTAATAGGTGATAACACCAAGTGCTGGATTCATAAATCTAGAAAAGATCAATGCAGTATGCATTATCCAAGCTACATCTTGTTTGAACATGACCATCTATTTTAAGATAAAAGGTCTCATCTGTTTGAAAAAAAAAAAAAAAAAAAAAAGAAAACAAAAATGGCAATGACTGAGGATACACCCAGACCAGTCAGGTTTTTTTTTCTGCAGAAAACAGAATCCTGCCTACGTAGATAAGGAAAAACAGCTGATGAACCACTACACCTAAACTCAGGCAGACAGAAACTCCTTTTGAAAGCTTTCAGAGGTACTGAGCTTCTCCTCGATCGAACAGGAAAATTAAACACTTCTTTTAGGAGTATTTCTTCAGTAGACGTCTGGAACTGGTGCCAGTTAGATACTTAAGCCAGAGAAGTTAGCGTCCTTCTTTGATGTCTTTTTGAGTTGGACAGTCTTTTTCAGACACTAGGACAAACTCCTTCATCTTGCAAACGTGGGTTAATTCTTTATGGAGGTGCAACATTATTGGTTGTACTGAAGTACATACACAAATCTGCCTCTGTCTCAGCAGTCTGGAATATTTTTTTTCCTAAAATCGATTTCAATCAATCAACATCATCTCCTAAAAGCAAGATCCTAGAAAAACAAAGGATTCCTGCATGTAACCAAGACCAAGTGTTGGCAAACTAAGAGGAAAAGTGAGTTCAGACTGAAAATTTTACCTTAGGCGAGCCTCCTCCATTTCATCCAGACCTTCTCTGCAATTATGGGTATTCTGTGACCTGATACTGGCAGAGAAATGAGTCCCAGCTAAGCAGAATTCAAACTGTTTTGGAAAAGGTCAAAGCCAAATCTATAAATCTACCATGGAAACTGACTGCTAAACATTGTGGATGAAATAATAGGGTTACAAAGTACATATTATGGAATAAAACACCGCTCAGGTAGATGTCATATTTTTGAATGGTTTTGAGGTACATGGTCTGATGAGGGGTCAGAAGTGTGAATGATGGAGTCAAGAACACGAGGTTAAAACCTTGTCAAGCTGAGAGGTAAATATTGTAAGAATTTCAACCAGGGTTCTGGTCAACAAAACACGAGACTATCCAGCATCAGCTAGTCTGGAAAAAAACTGATGGTCACCTCAGACAAAAGAAGTTGTAATATCTGCTTCTGTTCCTTCTTTTTGTTTCCCTTGTTTTTGCAAAGTGGCTTTCAAATCTTCGTTCCCTATCTTTATCCTAATATGTGAAACATGTCCAGGAATATTCTGGGCACGAAGACCACCTGGCATAAAACAACCTGTGTTTATGCAAGTCCTACAGTTTCCAAAGTGGGGGCGGCAAAGCTGCCTTTTGAGAATGTTTCCTAGGACCTCGCAAGTGCTGAATCATGCCCAAGTTTTGTGTGGGAGAGTGCTAGTTGGCCTCAGACCAAAGCATGTCAGGCACCATTCTCACAGTTCAGTGGAATAGACTTTCAAGTTCCAGTGGTTGGTAAAGTCCCTGAATGCTCTTCAGTTTACTTGGCTATCACACACAGGGCTTCATCCAGTGTGCTGAGAGCAATTATCCTTCGTAAGCTAATGCTGGAAAAAAACCACAACAATTTGTGCATGCTCATACACAGACACTTGCTGCTTGCTGTGCTCGGTTAAGATTTTGGAGTTCCTACATGTCAACATTTCTTTTGTAAAAGGCTTCAATCTCATCCTGAGTATGAGCGACCACTTTTTGTGTCTGCATTGCAAAATGACTCAGTTCAACTGAAATTTCAAGGGACAATGATTCTAGCTGTTTGGTTTGGGGAAGTAGTTATCTGACTAAATGCTTACCATCAGCTTTCATGCTATCATCTAATAAAGGTACGTATGTGCAGTTATTTGCAGGCATGGGTTTGCATATGCAAAAGTAAAGGCCCTAAATTACATGATTATTCTCTCTTGGTCATAACAGAAGCTTGTACTAACCTGACATATTGCCTCTACCTAAGTATGAAACATTCAAACATGCCCCTTTTTGCTGCATTGCTTCTGTCCTAACTTCATGAATTCACAACCAAGCAGGGTTTAGCACTGTGTAATTACCCTATGTAACATGTAATGTGTAAGTAGTACACAGGTATAAGAAAAAGGCAGGAAACTAACATCACTAACTCCAACTTCTAAAAACAACTGTAGCACACTAAGTAGTAAGATCTGCGCTCCTCTTGGCCAGTGTGCCAACCAGATTAGATTTTTAGACCTGATTGGAATAAGCAACAAAATATACAACATTTAATTACTTATCCAATAAATATCTTATATTCCTGATTATACCCATAGACATGGAAGAGGAAAAATACAAATAAACTTATTTTCATTATGAACAGAATTGTTTTCAAAGAGAAAGATTTCCATGAGTCATCTGTAGAACTTTAGCTTTTATGCCAGAATTATTCAGCCTGAAACTGTCTGCCTAAGAAATTATTTTTTTCCATTAAAGGGGTGATGCAAATGTTTTTAAAACTATCACTTTGGACTAATTGAATGGAACATTGGAGTCAATTCATAATGTCACTCTACAAGCCTTCTCTAATAGACCTTCCTCTCCTGTTCCAAAATGGGCAATTAGGTAAGAGTGACAGCTGTTGGGGTGGCAGATGCCAGTGTCAAACTGGGGATAAAAATACTGATTTTTTTTTTTTTTTTTTTTTTAAAAGGAAACCTTTTCATATAGCGCAGTGGAAAAAATACAATAAATCAGCTTGAAGTGGCAGACTGGGATTTCTTAGCCTTTCCAGTCCAAGCACTTTCATTAGTTTTGATTGTATCTAGGGACCCAGAAAAGCTAGACCCAGAAAAATGGACATACCTGCCAGTATAGGTTTCAATCTTATTTGAAATGTATTCCTAGAATACCAGATGTGTGTTTGCAAAAGCACTTATTTAAGAGTTGGAATAAATTGGAAGAGAAGGAACACCGTAGAGAGAAGGTACAAGACCGGATACGTCTAGAAAGATGGAAGTGACATCCATGAGTGTCCTCAATATAATAAACTTTAATCTATCTAGTTCTTCTGCCAAGCCTCCCTGAAGAAAAAGGAATAAATTGTCTTGAGCACTTCACAATTTCTATGAGACGAGGAGAGGAGAGGAGAGGAGAGGAGAGGAGAGGAGAGGAGAGGAGAGAAATTTTCAGTTGGAAGGGACCTACACCATCCATCTAGTCCAACTGCCTGATCAATTCAGGGCTGACCAAAAGACAAAGCATATTATCAAGATCAGCATTCAAATGCCTCCTAAACGCTGACAGGCTTGGGGCATCAACCACCTGTCCAGGAAGCCTGTTCCAGTGTTTGACCACCCTCTCGGTAAAGAAATGTTTCCTAATATATAGTCTGAACCTGCCCTGGTGCAGCTTTGAACCATTCCCATGTCTCCTATCACTGGGCACCAGGGAGAAGAGATCAGCACCTCCCTCTCCACCTCCCCTCCTCAGGGGGCTGGAGAGAGCAATGAGGTTGCCCCTCAGCCTCCTCTTCTCCAAACTAGACACACCCAAAGTGCTCAGACGCTCCTCACAGGACATGCCTTCCAGCCCTTTCACCAGCTTTGTTGACCTCCTCTGGATGCACCTTCACATCCTTCTTAAATTGTGGGGCCCAGAACTGCGCACAGTACACAAGGTGAGGCCACGCCAATGCTGAATACAGGCGGGATAATCCCCTCTTTTGATCGGCTGGTTATGCCGTGTTTGATGCACCCCAGGATGCGGTTTGTGCTCTTGGCTGCCCCAGCACACTGCTGATTCATACTGAGCCTGCTGCCGACCAGCACACCCAGACCCCTTTCTGCATGGCTGAGGAACAAGGACTAAAAAGACAGTGGAAGTAAGGGATGTTTTAGTCTTGACATAGAAAACAAGATCTGATGTGGTTTTGGTTTGGGTTTTTTTTTTTGTTTGTTTTTTTTTTTAGTATTATAAGAAACGTAAACATTTCAGAAATACCAAAGTAGTTCAACAGTTTGAAATTCCTTTACATTTCATGAACAAAGTTTTTGACATGGTTTGACACTTTTGTTTCAGCCAAAAGTAACCATGAATTCCTTGTTTGCCTTGAAGATGCATTTTTCAGTGAATAAATACCTTCTTTGCCACTGTAGCCATTATTTGACTTCTTTTCCATGCATAGAAGTATTAGTACTGTTTTGAAGGCCTGCATAATGATATTGTGATGTGTGACTGAAACAGAGATACTGCTGTTACAACTCAGAAATGAAATTACATTACCTCCTAAGGCACTGGTTCATATTTTAGCAAAATCTTCACTTTAACCTTGTCACCTTCTGCATTATCGTAGGACTACAGCGGTCTTCCAGCAGATAAAAGAGGTCATCAGCAGGTATCCAGCACGTCATTTAACACAGCACGCATGTATGTGAAGCAGACAAGGATACAAGAAATAGTAGAAAAAAAGATTCATCTCGCAGGTGACTGTCCACACAGGCAGCTTGCTGAACATGTAATACTCTAACAGGGAAACCTATTTATTTGGAATAAACAGGTACGATTTGGAGGAGAAAAACCCTTCATGATCAAAGAAATAAGTTCGGCAAGTATGTGGATTGTCTTTCAGTTTATTTATAAATGTTGGGCTGCTGCAGTTAATTAATACAGTATAAAGCAGGCTCTGTCATCATAGTTTAAGCATTCAGTTCTGTTAGATTTTCAAAATATGTTAATTCCCAACTTCTTTCATTTTTTTAAGGATTAAGGATTGATTCTACTTTTTTAATGCAAATGGTTCTTTTGTAATTATGGTCTTTTAGCCTTTCTGGCCTTCATCATATTTTAATTTATATGACTCCTTTGCTTTTGAAAACAACTCAGTTTTACATTTGGGAGTTGAACAAAGAGGAAATTATCTATCTGCTCCATTCACAGTATTGTACTTTAATTTTTATTCAGCTTTTAAGTTCATTGCATGTTTATACCCATGAGCGATGAGTCTTTTAATGTTATCTTGACAAGGTTATTTTTACGTTTGTCAAAGTCCAAGGATACAAGGAATTCTAGTAGAGAAGATCACTCTGGCAGTTCTGCTATCATGGACCTTTTAAATAGACAAGGACGCCCCATAGAATGGGGGAACTCACATCTGTCCAAAATTTCTGTCCCCTGTTACTGTCATTTTTTTCTACTTTTTGAAGAAGGAAATTTCAAACATCTTTTTACTGCTTCAGGGTAATGGCTGCTTATACTCTTGAATAAAATTTTCACGGTATCAACGTGTCTGTTAGCTAAATATATCCTCTGTAGTGAGAAAAGAAGACATTTCTCTCCTGTTTCAGATCAACAGAGACATTCCAACATTCCAGCATTTCCAGTCAGCCTATTAGACATCATGCAACATTTATGCTTTCACGTGTCTTTCTGTAAGAATTGTTATATATACTGTTCAGAGTAGGAATTCTGTGGCAACAGATTAGTCATATGATACAGAGTCATCAGACTGGGCAAAAATCTGCTTAATTTGCTGATAAGAGAAATGTACTGTGTACAAATAAACTCTAGCATTGAAGTCAGGTGTTTGGAGGAAAAATTCTCGTGCCACTGATGTCTAAGAAAATGAGATGAAATAGAAACTGTTTTTTAAATCTTCATAAATCCATTGTTGAATTCTTATCCATTCTTTTAGCATTTTTAAAAAGCCTTAGATGACCTTAAATTCAACCTAAAACATTTGTCAATGTTTCAAAAATCTTTGGGTTTGGAATGTATTGTTGGGTCTCTAAAAGCACAGTCAAACTGTTTGTATCCTTTGGTCCCAAGAGAGGTGTTCACATCATTATTGTGTGCTGCAACAATCAGAAAATGTGCCGGTTTTTACCGTCATCGTGTATACTCCACATAATTGGGCCATGCTTAATTGGAAAGTTCCCAAGGGAAGCATAATGATGCTTAATTAGGATAGTTGTGTCATCAGGCAAAGGTTGCTTTGTAATTAAAGCACAGAACTATGCAAATCACTTCATCTCTCCCTCCCTCATTCCCCCTCTCCCTTTCTCTCTCTGCTTCACACGCATACTCTATCAGTCACATTTACGAACCTGTAAAATGAGGTGAATACCTGCTTCACAAGAAAGCTACTCCTCAAGGGTTAGAAAGTGCTCTGAAATTGTATCACATAAGGCAAATGTGTTCAAACACTTTCAGGATACTCCTGTGCTGCACAACAGAGCGTAGGCCAGGAGTGACCACAGTAGCAGAATTAGCATCAGTTTACATGTCTCTGTTCTGGCACTGCAAATTTTCTGGATTTGTCCTGGGATCTTAAGAACAAACTACCAGACAGGATCATCCATCTGTTCCTGTCTTTGGCTTCAGAAGTAACTTTTTGTGTTCGTAACAGATGCTTCAGGAAGGAAAGATGAATAATTTTAACAATCTTTTTCCTCTGTTGCACAGGCAGGACTAGTAAAGTGTGTTCCCATTTAACAGTCTAGCTGCATCTTATTAATTTTTAGATTCATACTGACCTCTTGACTGTCTGGATTTTCTTTCTATGTCTTATTTATCCTTGATGGTGGGACATGCAAGTAGTGACATAAAGGGTTTCAAAACTTAATCTCCTTAAGAAGTAAATTTGTTTCTGCTGCACCATATATATCTCAAAACAACTCCTTGAAGGTCAAGGTCCAAACTCCTGTTGCAGCTAATGCCACTCAGAAATGTCCTTTTACTGAAGAATTTGGGACAAAAAAAGAGAGGAAAAGGGTAGTGTGCACTTGTCCAAAAACAGTGAATATATGACTGGAGACTTTTTATGATTTACATTTTTACATATTTGTGGCAGAGCTCTTGTGTGAGAATCAACAGTGCAAAGACAGAGAGGAGACTCCTGTTGAGTTGTGAACTTTGTAAGAGCTGTGAGTGTCGACTTCAGTGAGAGGCTTAGACTCAGCTGCCCTCTCCAAGCTAAAAGTGATCATTGGTATCTAGCTTCTGGGAAAGGCAAGAACACGTATATTTTCTTCTGCTGACTATTTTGCTAAATAGGAATGGTCATATCTTGCTACTCAGGGAAAAAACTTTTCTCCCTATGTGAACACTCAGTAATAGCAGAATTGCCATGCATATATTTTCTCTACATTAAATTCTGTACGCTAAATTTTTCTGAATCTGAAGGCAATTTAGGGTTAACATATTTTATAAAACCCAAAACACTTGTCAGTATGTGCTGCTCATTACGGACTCATTCTCCTAGCACCACTGGTAGCCTGAGGATGGCAATACGTAGCCTTTCATAATTGTCTGTTTATAGCTGGGCTGAAAGTCATTTTCTCATGGCGTAATTTATGGGCAGTGGCAGGCTGTCCTCATCCCTGCTTTGAGCAACAGTGCCAAGAGCAATATGCCAATCCTTATGCAACAATCCTTGTGGCTGGAGTGCGTGTTGAAAGCATCACAGGAACAAAGCTTCACTGCCAAAACTTTGTCATGTAGCTTCAACAGATTCTATCCTGTGAAGAAATCAATCCCCAGGGTGTATTTGCCAGTGGGGAAAAGGAGAAGAAAAAAAGCTGGAAGATCCTTGTGGTGGTTTAAATAATTTCCTATATCCAGAGAAGCAAGCAATGCAACTTGACACCCAGAAAAGGTGTCTTTTTTGCTGGAGAGTTTATTTTGGTTCACAGGGTGGGGATGGGGAAATTTGTATACACATACATAAATATATCTGAAGTCTATTTCCAGAACAGCCCAGTGAACTTGCTCTTGGGAATAAGGTTAAAGGTCTCTTAGAGATAAATCTTCCTAAGAATTTTTTTTGGTACATTATGAATATTTCCATAGAAAAGTAGTTTATAATAATATTATCTGAGCAGTAGGTGAGACTACTCTGTAAACATCCTTCAGTTCAGTGGACACTGGGCTGACAACCTTACATTTATTCCAGTTCTTCCCTATGCCCAACAGCACATCAACGGTTTCTAAAGTTCTTTCAGTGCATTTTTTAATTTATGGTGGGATATGTGCTTCCCCTGGGTACTCCTTGAAAGACAGAGAGAGATAGGAAAAACAGAAAACCTGAGAAGATCCAGTAACAGAGAAAGTGAAGTAGAGCAGAGAGTAGGAGGGATGGAGCAGAAGAAGAAGGTGGTCTAGGAAGCACCAATATAATCCTTGTTTCTGGTACTCCTTCCACCTATGGTTTTGTTGTTATTTATGCAGCTGTGAACTTTTATTCCCATTTACTTTTCTGTATTGCACAGGAAGAAAAATTTTAGTAAAGGATAGACCTATGGACAATTTCTTCCAGGCTGGCTAGGCAAAGCCAGCGTGATACTGTGTCTGTGACCAGAAATGAAGGACTGAGAGCCCTAGAGGCCAGGATCCCTGGAGCACAGGGAGTCACAAGACCATTTGCAGTATCTCGTGACTTTCACAGTGTGGTTCTCTGAATTGCAACTGTCGCATGGGGCAATAGGAACACGCAGAAGGAGTCATGGTGGGTTTTGCCCATTTGTACTCATTGAGCCTTGCATAAAGTACACTGACACACTATAAAACCATACTGTGCTCAGCAGCAATGGATGCTTCCATCTGGATCTTGTCCAGAAAGAGACAGGCAGCTTGTCCCAGCACCGGAGACATATTCAGGTTAAGATACAGCAGTCTTTCAGCAAACATCATCTGCAATTGTTGTACTATAAAAGGTTTAAGAATGTGAATGCTGTTGGTCTGGCATTCTTTGTCTGTGATTACTGCTTGAAAATTTTATCTTCTGTCTTGTTCTTCTGAAATGAGTAAATAAAAGACAAAATTTTGCCTTATGGTGGCAGTAGTGGACATTACCAGAGCCTATTAAGATATGGGACTAACCAGAGTACTAAATTCTGTTTGACATGGCACCAATTCATTGTCCATCTCAAGATTTCCAAATGTATGCAAAATGGAGATTTTGTTTCTTTCTATCTGGACTGCCTACTTATCACCAATGCACAGAACTTGAGTTCATTGTAACCGTCAGGAATAATAACAAAACAAGCTTTGCATCTGAGACAGCAAGGTCTGAAACAGTCAGCCTTTAGCTGATGCTCTTTGCCAGTTTGCAGCAAGCCTGTATTTTGTTCAGAGGCCAAGGCTTGTGTCGTCTGTGAATCATGATGTCTCCATGCAATATTTCTCTGGGGTAGCTTGTAACCTCCATCACTGATATACGTTACTGAGTTCCTGCAGGCACAAAAGTAGTAATCACAGAATCACAGAATCACAGAATGGTTTGTGTTGGAAGGGACCTTAAAGATCATCTAGTTCCAACCCCCCTGCCATGGGCAGGGACACCTCCCACTAGACCAGGCTGCTCAAAGCCCCATCCAGCCTGGCCTTGAACACTTCCAGGGATGGGGCATCCACAACTTCCCTGGGCAACCTGTTCCAGTGTCTCATCACCCTCATAGTAAAGAATTTCTTCCTGATATATAATCTAAATCTCTCCTCTTTCAGTTTGAGGCCGTTACCCCGTGTCCTATCACTACACTCCCTGATAAAGAGTCCCTCCCTGTCCTTCCTGTAGGCCCCCTTTAGGTACTGGAAGGCTGCTATAAGGAATATGAATTGTAAGCAAAACTAAACTGCACAATAACGTTGCTTTTATAATCTCATGATAATCTAATCGAAAATTTTGTGTTCTAGAGTCTCTGATTTCAAATTTGCATGAAATGCCTTACATAAATTACAAACTCTCACAGCTCTGAGCAATATGTCAAGCCATTCTCTCTGCTATTAATGCTGATTATTTACAAATAACTGTTAAGCCCAAATGCCAGATTCTGCACCTAGGATGGAGTAACCCTGGGCACAAGTATAAATGGGGAGAGGAGTGGCTGGAGAGCAGCCATGCAGAAAGGGATCTGGGTGTGCTGGTCGGCAGCAGGCTCAGTATGAATCAGCAGTGTGCTGGGGCAGCCAAGAGCACAAACCGCATCCTGGGGTGCATCAAACACGGCATAACCAGCCGATCAAAAGAGGGGATTATCCCGCCTGTATTCAGCATTGGCGTGGCCTCACCTTGTGTACTGTGTGCAGCTCTGGGCCCCACAATTTAAGAAGGATGTGAAGGTGCATCCAGAGGAGGTCAACAAAGCTGGTGAAAGGGCTGGAAGGCATGTCCTGTGAGGAGCGTCTGAGCACTTTGGGTGTGTCTAGTTTGGAGAAGAGGAGGCTGAGGGGCAACCTCATTGCTCTCTCCAGCCCCCTGAGGAGGGGAGGTGGAGAGGGAGGTGCTGATCTCTTCTCCCTGGTGCCCAGTGATAGGAGACATGGGAATGGTTCAAAGCTGCACCAGGGCAGGTTCAGACTATATATTAGGAAACATTTCTTCACTGAGAAAAAGCATCCCTTCCCTTCCCTTCCCTTCCCTTCCCTTCCCTTCCCTTCCCTTCCCTTCCCTTCCCTTCCCTTCCCTTCCCTTCCCTTCCCTTCCCTTCCCTTCCCTTCCCTTCCCTTCCCTTCCCTTCCCTTCCCTTCCCTTCCCTTCCCTTCCCTTCCCTTCCCTTCCCTTCCCTTCCTTTTCTATACAAAGACTAACTAATTAATTTGATGATAGGAAGGACCATATGTTTCTGCCAATGCTCAGTCATGTTTCTGGGAGGGCATACTGTCTTGGCTCTCAGCTGACATGAGTGTCATTGTTGGATGTCCATAAAAATAAGTACCATATAAATAAATGTCCATGTAAATCAAGGTCCATATATACAGAAATCCATCTCACTAGGAAACAGAGAAGCTGGAAAACCTGGCTGAGACTATGTTATCAGGAATTTCTGTATAGAGAGATTCCCTAGTGCAGAGAGTGTCGCCAGCATTGTTGTAAACGTCTGTGATGAGCTTAGGGGAGTTAATGTGCTTTTTAAGATCCAAGTTACTTTCAGAAGGAGTGAGTGATGAACGAAAGGTTCATGATTACACAGAAAAGAAAGGTTCTTTATAAGTGAACACAGGTCTCTACATCCCAATCTTGGAAGTCTCACATGGCCCCATGCCATCTTTCCTGTCAGCACAGCTAATGCTATACATTTCACTGCCTCAGATCTAAAGATTTTGGAGTATTTTATTCTCACATGCTGAGTTATCTTTGTTTATTTTTAAAATGTGTAAATAATTCATTGCTTAGGTGACATAATGAGGATAGCACTGATGACATGAAGATGCTGCACAAAAATGAGCAAAGGTTTATCAAACTATGGAAGTGTCAACTGCACTGGGTTGAAGTGCTAGACAGTTTGTGACAGGCCTGTCATAAAGAAAAAGACTTTAGTGTTTTTTCTCCATAGACTTTTTATAAGTAAGTACAAAATATATGAGAAAGAAGTGCTATTAGGTATGATGTGCACCAGGGGATAAAATGTGAATTGACAAATAACCAATTTCATTTTTATTTTATTTCATAATAGATAGCACCAGTATCCCATGGCTATTCTTTTTGTGCTAATAGCTATTCATCTGAATGACATTTGTGAACATACAGAAAAATCTGCACAACAATGAAATCTAAATGCATACAGATATAAATTAGAATATTTTCATAAATGGGAACTCACTTAGAAATTGGTTTCATGTCTTTTTGTTTCTGGAGAATATTTTCTATTTCCTGCTTCACCCTGTCCAGTTTTTACCTTCCCTGGTATATCTCCCTACTTTTGCTATCTCTGTTTCTGTTTGTGACCAAATGCAGTGTTGCAACCTGTCTTTAGTCCTGGTTAGTTTTGTTGAGCCACAATTCTGAGCTAAATAGTGGAATTGGGTAGTGAACCTGTGGACACGTATTCAGAAGTCAAAAAGTCAAGTGCCTCTGGTCATCTGACCTGGGGTTATACTTTTTGACATGGCTGGTTCTCACAGGGCAAAATAACAATTGCACAGGTTAATCCAAAGATTAAATTTTCTATTACATGCCAAAGTGTGCCTCTGTGCACCTGCCAAAAAAAAACCAAAAAAAAACCCAAAAAAAAACCAAAAAAAACCCACCCCAAACCAACCAAAAAAACCCAACCCAAACCCTAATAAATGTTTTTATTTGGTAATACAACAGCAAAACATGTTTCATCTCACCCTGAAAGACAGGCACTAAGAGGGCATAAATCTGAGAATAGAGTTGTCCCCAATGAAATCAACACAAATTATTCGTATGACACTCCAGGTTCCAGACAGAGATTGAATTCAGTGGCACGGCAGCATGTATTCAATGCAGTAACTGAGGCCTTTCTTCACAGTGCTCACCATGGGCTTGCTTCATCCCAGCTCGTGCAAACAACATGTCCCCTCCACTTCCTCTGCCTGGCTGGCTGCATTGACCACTCCTTCAGTACAAAATTCTTCACCCAGCAGGCAATGGGTCCCAAGGTTCCCGTGCCTCCAAAATGGGAAGACGTGGTAGTCTTCTTGTCCTGGCTTGAGGTAAAACACAACCAACTTTCTGTTCAGTAATTTTATTTCTTAGCTAGGCCTCCTCTAACTCTCTGAAATTAACAGCGTGTTGTGTCTGAAACAGTTCGTTCAGAGTGATAAGGCAGTTTGTGCCAAGGAATGGTGTGCACAGAGGCTCTTGATTATACTTATTGCTATAACAGCCAAGGTCAGCTAATTTCGTTATTTGCCCCATTGGAGGGTCGGAAGCAGAAAAGCGTAGAGGGGTCCCACCGGCGGGAAGGAGTGGACAGGACAGGTGACCAAAAATTGACCAACAGGGGTATTCCGTCCCACCTGCCCCATGCTCAGTATAAAAGCTGAGGGATCAAAGGGTCAACTCTCTTTCTTCAATGGCTGACGTCCGAGGAAGACCCTGTCTCTTCTTCTGCCTTTAATCCCGATCGGTGTGTTCCTGACTCCAACTCTGGAACCCGGTTCCCCCTCATCGCTGAGTCCAGCCTGGGACTTCCCCAGTGCCTGCTGGTGACGTCATCCTGGGAGCTTCATACAGTTTTGTATATATTGTATCTATTTCATTATTTTCCTTTTTATTTTATTATTAATATTTCATTAAAGTAGTTTAGTTTCTTCTAAACTCACAAATCTCTCTTTATTGCTTTTCCTCCTCTCCGTGCACGAGAGGTTGGGGGGGAGCATCTGTCACGGGCCATTGGCCAATTTGGCCAAAACCACAACACTTCTGACTCTTCAATCTGTTGTGTTTATTTTTTCTTTTGTTGTGCTTTTTTCCCGGGATCCATGCCTGAAAAAAGCCAGCGCTGAAACCATGATATTTCAAATTAATTTTACCACACATTTTTCATTTTTAAACATTCATAACTGAGTTGAAATTAAACTAAGTACTTATATTTAAGTTGTAAAGGTGCAACCAGATTCAAATGAAACAAAACAAAATATAGTGGGCATAATGAGACTGTGTACCTAATATTCACTTAATGATTACGTAAGCATGACCACCTCAGCCCGTATATGCTCAACTGACACATATTAGATCATCTGTAAACAGCATTTACTGTCACTTGACTGTTTCTTCCTACTAGAGAAAACTTTATTAGTGGCAACAGCTACAAGATAATAATGGATAGTTATTCTTCCACAAATACTGATTCAGAGATGCCTCTGAAACAAGGAAGGGCTCATTTGTTGGTATCTTATTTGGTTTAGAAGGTTTTTTCTTGAAACGCATATTTTAGTTTAGCCTGCCCTGATCAATGGTCCCAAAGTTTTCACTTCAGACAGTGATTGCTGTTGGTTCTTTGAAGAGAGAGCTTGCTAAGGGGAGTCCTGAGGGAGAATATTCTGCAAGTCAACAACGTTCCAGGAGCTGTACCCTGAAAATTAAGAAAACTCATTTCAGGATTGCTAGGCTCCCATTTTCTCTAATATTGAATACAGACTAATGCTATTCTATAACATTATATACAAAATATTTGTTCATGAACATTAGAAAATAAATTGTTTATGCTATTTTGGGGACAGTTATTTGGAGAAAGGAAAAAAAATTGCATAGCAGCTCAACAAAAGTCCTGTTTCTACTACTGGTAACTATGCTGTTTCTGGAACACAGGCATACGACTTACAGATGTATACTGTTCAGACAACAATACATATTGGAAGGCAAGACAGCAAAGCACGACTTTCTCCTCTGGTGGCCATGTAAGTCTCTTCAGCTTACTGTTTCTTTCATGATATCCAAGTGAAATAGCATCAGGGTGAAAGCTAGGATACAAATCCACCTGGATTCAGTCATTTATAAATCCAGTAAGCAGGAACAGCTTCGAGAAAGAGAGACAGCTTCCTACTGTCAACATTTTCTAATCCTTCTACCATGAGGAAAACCCAAGCTGATACAATCTATTACTGTTTGTAATGCAGTCTGCGTTCTCTAAAGAGAAAAAAAAAAAAGTTTACAAATTATTTTGTTTGATGTGTTCTCCTAAAAATACTTTTTCTGCCCTAAGATGGATTGGCAAAGGATAATATAAGACAGGGATTCTTTATATTTCTTTGCTTTAATATTGTATTTAGTCTCTAGAAACAGTGGAGCATGTGGCCATAGTCAAATATATGCATGTGTCACCAAAGACTAATCTCACTCCCCCTCAGGTCAGCAGACACATCTTCAATGTCATCAGCAGGAAATGAATCAGATGCCACGTGCGCTGTAATGAAAGACAAGTAAAAAGGACCATTAGAAAATTGTTGGCTCTTGAATTTATATTACCAGCTTGGTATGGCTCACTTGAAAAGAAAAAAAAAAAATAAAAAGCAGGAAAAAAGGAACAAAATCAGAAAAAAAGTATTTAACGTAAGATAAATCTCTCCACAGAAAACAGAACAAAAGAAAATACTGAGCATATTACTAGGAATCTCTAAGTAGGCTGAAGGGAACTGTGGGGTATCTGGTTATAGCACGTACAGAAGGAAGGCTTGGGCTTCTCAGGTGGGTGCTGATATGGGTTAAACAAGTGGACAGTGAGGTCCATTGAAAACACATGAAGAGCCAGGCCCAAATGGTAGTAATCGCTAACACAAAGTCCAGCTGCAGACAAGTCTCTAGTGAGGTATCCTAGAGGTTGATACTGGGGCCAGTATTGTAACCTCTTCATTAATGATCCGGATGATGGGACAGAGTGGAACTCTATTGTGAGTTGAGTGGATGCCATGGTTCAGGGGTATGTATAAAAAGTTCTAAAATCTGTCAGTGCTATTTGAACAGGAAGATTAAAATGTAAAATTGTAGTAAAAATATTTTTCAGCCATATTTGAACTATTGTAACCTTCTCTTTCAATCATGATAGTCAAAGGTACTTCCATGTAAAAATCAGTTGCACAGTACTGCAAATAATGTATCATAAATGTCATCAAACATTGCTGTAAGTTTGTTTCACTAATACATTAGATTGGGTTTATGAAAAGTCTCTTTTGTGACCAGCAGTATTTTGTGTAAGTAGGAAATAATTCTTTCCTGACAGCTGAGACCACTGGGGGTTAAACGTGTATTTTGTTCTATTTTATTTTTGCTTTATGTCTTGATATTTTCAGGCAAGGAACTTACAAAGGCAGACCAAAAATGCATAGGAAATTTGCCTAAAATATTTTATGATCAACAACAAAAAAATACAACATTATAAACAGGTGTTGTTTATGTCTAAGTGCTGACACTAAATTGCTCAAGAAGGAAATAATTTTCATTGTTGTATGTGTTCCAAAAATGCTGAAGGAAAATGAGTAGAGAAATTGAGGCCTCTTCATAACAGGCATTTCTTTAACTTTCTCGAGCTCAGAACAACTCCATTGAAATGATTCCTGGGAAATACAGTTAGAGCTTCTAGACATGTGTCAAGTAATTAATCACAAGCATGGCACCAGCAGATACGAGTAATTCCAGCAGGAACAGACTTTGGAAACCTATCCAGGACTCTGTGGATACCCTGATTTCCTTGATACAGTGGCCATGCACATAGCAGGAGGAACGGGTTCGTCCAACACAAGGTGTATGATATGTACAGATTGAGACAACAAAACAGAAGTGTTTACACTTCTGTGAATTTAGGGAGTAATTAGTAGAGTAACTCAAGAATTCCCTGGACTTCCAGTGTTACCCGAGATGCGCTAGTGTATTGATCTTGGACCCCAGAGACTACTTCAGAAGTGCACAGGTCTTCCAAACACCTTATGTCATAGCTATGAAACCTATGCAGATGCCTGAGGCACCCTAGGACATGTCCAATGGCACCAACGTTTAGGCAACTAAATCTTGCTGCTATGAGCTGATCAGCTGTCTTCCCATCTGGATTCCATTGGTTTTACTGACGAGAGGCTCATTTCCTCTGCTCAGGCACAGTACTTTGGTGTTGGTTTAGGTGCTGTATGAAATTGCTCCTGGCCTGCAGGTGTTGCTCCAGAAAAAAAAAAAAAAAAAGGATTTCCCATGGGTTCTGTGTTTTGTCTGCCAGCTACACAGTAAAACCGAGGATATCTAAAACAGCATTGAAGGCCTGTGTTTAGGCAACTGAATAATTTCTTCAGCACCTATGTTAGACATCAAATGCCCTGGCAACATTTAGGATTTCCAAGGTCTTGGTTCAGAATATTCAATTTAATGATTTAAAAACTTTGCAACTTGCAGATGCAGGACTGAGCGCCGAGCCCTGGGCACTGGGCTGAAGGGCACCTTGCCAGGGTAAAGCCTGAAAATGCTTAGTGTCCTCTGAGATTGGCTTTTCCAGAAACACAGCCACTGAAATCGTGTGTTCCTTCACAGCACGCTATTTGCTGGAGGAAACCTAGGCAGTATTCATACCTAAGCATCGCTTCTCAAAGTAGAAAATAATACTAGATATGATAATCTAGGAGATTACTATTTAAAAAAAAAAAAAAATTAGCATCTGGTTTTATCGGTGGATATTAATTGTTTTTGCAACACTCATCTTTCTATATGGCCAAACCCAGAATAATAACTACCTTGTACCTTATCCAGTATTTTCTTGTCTATAGTTAACTTTCTTATGCTATTGCCTCCTGAAAGCATTGGCAAATTACAGACAGAGAAGATAATAGCTTCATGGATAGGTTTGGAACTCCAAGACTTTCCACTCCCTGCGGTTTTACTGCTTTTTTAGAAGTTTATCAAAGTTAACAAGAAAAATAAGAAAAGGAGATTCAGTAAAAGTATCCAATAACAAAAAAACCTCCAAAAAGTACAGCTGCATTGTTTTAGTTTCAGCTCTAATAAATCATGTTAATTGAAAGGGAGGTGTTGAATCTTTTGTTAGTATACAGTCTGTTCTTTCCTGATAGAAGCATCCTCGGTGGTGTGTTCTCAGTCTAACTATGTGTGTGGGAAAATGAATTGAGAAGCCACAGAAGGAAAAAAAAGCAGAGGAGAAAAAAAGAGAGGGCAAATCCTAATCACACAGGCTTACTAACAATTCCATAAATCATCGTATCCAGTTTGACCTTAGTGACGTTACCTGCAGAAATAGCATCCTGATCTGCATTCCTTTCACTCCCCATAACAAACATCGAGAAAAAACATGACTTCAGCTTGGAGTTTGTTATCTTTTCTTCCTCACATGAACACTGGGTGAACAGTTACGAAGTACTCAGAGAATTTTACCACTCTATCCTCTTTGTAGTAGAATTTATTTCATGCCACTTTATTTATACAGAAATTTTATCTGCAAACCTATAAAACCTATCAAATATACATACAGAAAACCTCCTTTCCCCTAGGGTAATCTCCACAGTGGTCTGCCATCCTTGAGTTGCCATAAGGCTTTCACCACCATAGACAATTTTAGGCTTTTAAAGTACCAATCACTGAGCATTGTTTCCTTTGAGGTCTTAGGCATTAGATACGGAGATGCTGAAACCATTTTTTGGTGCTCTGCCTAGAAAACACATAACTCACACGTGTATACAGACATACACAGAGAGAGAGAGAGAGAGAGATCAACAGTAAAGATGGGTTGAATGTGCTGTGCTTTGCTTCTTTGTTTTCTCCCAGCCACTTTGACAAAGGACTTGCAGTTCTGGGGTCACCTGAAGAAGCTGTAAACCAGTGTCCTGTTCTCTCATTACCTGCAATTTAAACAAAAGCAAAGAGAAATCAAAAACTCTTTCTCCCAGAGAGACCATTTAAGGATAAAACTGTACTCCACTTTTGCCAGCTAGCAGCAGTCTGCAATCTAATCTACCAGAATGAAAAGAGATTACAGATTTCCTTATTGTAGCTAGTTACAGGCAGCAAAACACATCCAAACAAACTCCTGCAATAAAATCTGTGTATTTCCCCCTTCCACCCACTCACTGGGAAAGTGAGATTAGACAGCAAGTAGGAATACTTCAAGAAGGCAAAGTATTGGCAAGCAATGCCTTTGATTTCAAATGAGAAACAGAGCATCCCAAAGCCATAGAAATTTTGTGTGTTGTAAGGAAGGGCAGGGAGGAGGGGGCATAATGATCTATACCTCATAAAATATTCCCGGTTTTTCACTGAGACAAGTATGATCATGAGTTGTAGCTCTAATCCTTGTGCACATCCCCAAGCCATTATAACACTGAAGGGGCACAAGAACAAGTGTTTTAACTCAGATCAAGGAAATAAACAGAAAAAGCTGCTACATGGGTTGCCAGACAGACTGCTAATATCAGTAGTAAACTCAGTCTTGCCAAAATATAGCAAATGAGGATACATAACACATTTGGGGTTATGTCCTGCACATGGCTTGATGTTTGCAGCCTTCAAAGAACACAATGGGGCCATAATGTTAAAATACATACATCTTTAGCCTGTTTTGTTTCCAGAGGCATCAAGTCAATGACCTGGTCAGAGCAAGCAACTATGCTGGGTTTTCACTGAAGGCAAATGCTATCTGAATTTGTGCAAACAGAAATACAAATAAAAAATTGTCCCATGAGATGGGAGTATTCCAGTAAGCATGACAAATAAGATACAGCATGTGTAGAGTAAGAAGGAAGAGCCCGATGTGGGCATTTAGGAGGTCTAAACTATATTTTTAAAATCTGTTGGATTAAACAGTGGAGTATACCTAATCTAACTTAAGCATCTAAGTTTAATTTAGTCACTGTACTTTCTCTTCCTGTTCCATGAAGCGAAGTAAGACTCTCAAGAGGGCAATTCATCTCATTCCATGATTTTTGTTAAAGAGTCAGACGATTTATGCTCTGGAACTGCCTATTTCACTCCATGCAATGTAACAGCTTTTCAACGTCTCATTCACTGATCCTGAATCAATTTTCACAAAGGATAACTAATCCAGTCCTAATGAATCTCTGCACATACAAGGGCAGCAGGAGGGAAACAGAAAACAGAAGGCAAATTTAGACAGTAGATACCTCTTCTGTTGCAGCTCCTGGGACATGGAGGGTTTTTGTACTGCAGTTTTGCAGTTCATTTCAAAAGTACAAAAAAACCCCAGCAGATTCCCTTGTTATTAGCAGGCAACAGATCTGAAGGCAATGTTCAGAAGTTTCCACTTAAATACATTTGACTTCAATAGGGTCTTTTGTTTGTTTAAACATTTCCCACAAGGAAACCATATCTATGCCAAAAGGTTTTACTGAAATATTGAAGAACCCTAGACAGCAATCTACACAAGCCAATAAAATGGCACCTCACGTCATCAAACAAGCAGTGAAAGTTTTATTACAATATCGAGTTCAGCAAGTAAACCAAGCCTTACCCAGTGCAATCCATAAAATTAATCAGGCAGAACCTACCCCACAGTTCTGTACACTCTTCATTCCAAAGGTTTTAAAAAATAAACATTTCTGAATTATATAAATATATAACTACATATTTTTATCAGTTTAACATGTTTTATGGTATTTTTCCTGAAAATAGAAATACATTAACATTTAGTTTATCATTATTAATGTAATGAGTAATATAATCATGGACATATAAGACATGCTAAATTTATTTTGCTGCTTTTGTCTGTTGCTTACACATTTTTGTACTGTATTATGCCACATAATACAGTTTGGAATACCAGCATGGAAACCTGTCATTGCCCATTCCATTTGTAGACACTTGGCTAGCCCAGCAGATGTGAAAGATGTGAAGTGAGTTCAGTAGGTCCAGTGCAGCATCTGGAACTTTAGCTTACACATGTTTTGCTACACAATGTCCTATGTCCTTTAGCCTGATGAAATCTTCCCCTCACTTCCCATTATTTTTCACCTTCTGAAAAAGTAATTGAAATTTCTACCGTGGCCCAATTTTCTGTCAGTCTATGCTGATTCAGTTTAGCATCACAGGATCAAGTAATAGAGGTGGAATAAGCTCAAGAGCATGGTGGATACTCTTGTTGTGACAAGTCTTACGATATTGTCTGAACAATTAAAAGGCAGATTTCACAAGCAGCAACGCTGCCTTAGTGTCAGCAACTAGGTGAAATAGGTATTAGAATTGGGAGAACAGACCTTCCCTACCCTCAGCCTCCTAGGCAAAAAGCTGAGCAAAGTGTCAGAGCCTCTTAGAGTATTTTAAAATTTTATTTTCTTTACAAAAATGAATCTCAAGGAGCTGGCAGATATCACTTAAAGTACTATGGAATTTTTCAGAGAGGGATAAGTAAGCTAGACTTTTACTAAAGTGTTTACTCTAAGTCACTGAAAAAATATTGTTCTTCCATATTCTGAATACTATAACCTTATATTCAGAATCTAATAAAATCCCAGTGTAATTAAAGTCATCACTCTTACCAAGTATGTACTCATTAAGAATTATTCATAATTACTCCTTGTAATGATATGACAGTGGTCTTATGCCTAAGTGGAAAGCTTGACATTTTCCCTCAAGACTATTTTCCAATAGGAAATAAAGAAAAATCAAATTTTTTCACTTGTAAGGAAAAAAAAATCTAGAAATTTTGGTTTTCTGTTGAGCAACCAGAAAAAACTTCAGTTTATTGCAACTGACCACAGTGCAGTTTTAAGAAGTTCCTATACTTAATCAATAGTTATAAAAATATGTTATTCTATTATCCTGGTACAATAAAATCAGTTGTTCAGAAATGTGTTGATGTCTGAGGAAAAAAAAAAAAAAAGAAGAAAATAATTGAAAAGCATCCCACAGAGGTCTGCATCCAGGTCACAGCACCCTGTCATCAACACAACCAAAAACAGTCAATAGACACAGACATATTCTCCTTCATTCAGTGATAAGACATCACCAGCCATAGTAGCCTGTGCATAATATTTTCATCTCTATCCAGATTAACAAAGATCAATAAGATCAAGGTGTATCAACACTGAGAGTTGTCTGGTCAACTTGTGCAAGAGGGGAAAATACGAGATGGTTCAACAAAAAATTATATTGCCTATGTCAACTAGTAAGGTTTTAAACAAATGTCATGCAAGACATTCAGAAACTACTTCAGAAGCAATGAAATACGGAATTATGCTTCAGCCAAAGACTGCACTAGTATTTTTGCAGTAGTGTTTTACTCTACTAATTTCTGTAGGACTTTTCAGTAAGTTAGATTTTAGTCACTATGAGCAAAGCTGACCCTCCTAAAATGAGAATTACCAGAAGAAATTGAATGATTCATTCAAAGCTCACACTGAGAAATCTGTGAATAGAACCTGAACTTGTCAATCAGCAATTTTTGGCTTGTCCTGGCTTGGTTTATAGTTTTAAACTCTTCTTACAGACCCATTTTCTCAAAAATTTTGAATGAAAAAACTCATAGAAGCAGTGAGGGAGGATGAGAATCCACTATGTAAAATTGTACATAACTTTTTACATCTCCTTAGGCTATGCACTAGAAGCAGCCTTTAAAGGGTTGCTGTGAGGTGGCCCTCTTATTATTTCTGAAAATGGTTCACTGTGCTTTATGACCAGTAGAAATGTTGACAAAAATCTTGACTTAAAGACCAGATCCAAAGAAGACAGAGAACAAGTGTTCAAACAGCAAAGCTGACAATACCACCTGTGTTATCATGGATATTCCAAAAAGAGGTGTTCCTCCTGTTCCTTACAGTTCACCGTGGCTGCTGCAGACTAGTTCTCTGCATCAGGAGGTGGCTACCACCCCATCCCATCCTCCCAGTTACTACACTTCCTTCCAACATAGTAACAAATGCATGCTGAGTGACATTTGAGTTGTCATTCTTTGTCCTAAGAAACTGAGTAGAAGGCATTAATGAGTAAATTTTGTAATAGCTACTCCAGAAGAAGGACTGAAAGAAATGGATGTTTTTGTGTCACTCATATTGTAAGCAGGAAGTATGGCAGATGGAAGGATGAAGTGGAGACAGTCAGTGCAGGAGAAGGAGATATTACAAGTGCTGAGGAAGGCAAGCATGTGTTTTTCCATCACAGTTGTTAATAACAGTGGGCCACCTTGTCTGTATCACTAAAGTTACCACAGTTTTTGTCACTTATTCATAGGGGATAATTATTCGTTGGCTAATTGATTTCACTGTCAGCCGTAAATAAGTTACACAACCAACAGAGAACAGCATCATGCAAACAAGTAAGCATCAGTCCCACAGTTAAAAGTATAATTGTATGAAATTGTCCTGGCATTACTTTTTAATATGCTGCCTAATTTAGGCAATGTGTCTTGATATATTGAATCCTTGTCTAGTCACAAAATAATATCTCTGCAAGAAAGCTGTTAGAGGTTGCTAAGTATTCTGTTGTTGAGGTTGGTGGAACTATTTAGGACAGTTCCCAAATGAGCACCTCTAATATATTGTGTAGCTATTACTAAATCAACATCTTATGCCTTGAGACTCCTATTTGCTAATAATGTCTACATGCTTGCCTTTTTACAAGCAGTAGTTCTTAATAGATAATGAAGGTTGGAAAGATGTAGTAGAAGGTACTATGAGGCCTGGAGAAACTCAAACTTCTCTACACAAAATCAACAGGAGTTCCAAGTGCACATCATGGAGAGCAACAGGAAATAGTGACCTGATTGGAAGCTCACCTTGCTGACAGTAAGTTTTGGATGGATATTACTTTGCCAAAGAAAGTAAATTTCATGTAGGCTAATCTAAAAGTCAGAAATGCTTACATTTCTGTAATGTAAAGTCAGAAACGCTTACAGAAATGCAGACAACACTCTGATGCCAAAGGGTCTCTTCTCCTAAAAATTTGAAGAAACTGATTGTAGTACGAAAAAAAAACCCCAGTGTTGTTATACAAAGAAATACCCCCAGTATTGTAATTGACCCTGGCCAAATAGTCATCTTCTCTATACCGCATTTCGCTAGAAGTATTGCTTACCATTTCAATGGTGTTTCTGAAAAGACATCATAAATCCTACTGCAAGTATGAGAAAACCAAAAATATTATATTCTGTACCAAAAAGATAAGGAATGGAACTGTGAAATGAGGTTGATCCAAAAAAAAAGTAAAAATTTTAAAGTTAAGCTCAATTAGTTTAGCACATATCTATAATTAGGTATGCAAGAGTTCTGTGTCACTATTGATATGTTTAATGTTTGATCCGTGCTGCAATACACTGAAATGAGTCTTTCAGAATTTGCTCCTTTAATTTATTTCTTGCATGTAATTTCCCTGCTCTCCAGTAAATAATGTAATATAAAATGGATGTGTTTTCTTCATTTCTCCAGAGTGGATATTCCCCAGGTCAGCTTCTCTCTCCAGGCAAGCTCTTATACCAAAGTCTGCTTCAACATTTTCTAGAAATGGGTTTGTAGATGCAGTATTTAACTTTGGAGCTAACATGGCAATTTTCCTCCTTAAAAAAAAAAAAAAAAAAAAAAAAATGGGAAAAGTAGACATTATCTTTGGGAACATAGTCCAATTTAGAAAACCACTGTTCATCAGATGAACTGGGTATGATTCATAGCATACCATAAAGTTGGTTTTCTTGGTCAGTTTTTGCAGATGACATACTTTAATAATAACCGAACAAGCCTTTGCAAGTAAGTGAAATACTACAAATTGCAACATACAGACATCTCCTACAGCTTTACACACATTTTCAGGTCAGTTTAGGTCTGGTCTGAGGTGAGTTGAGATGAGTGTAGCCTATCATAGGGTAAATAGAAACAGCAGGAGGTGGTAACTGCATAAAAAAAGTCATTCTTTAAATTAGACCATAAGCATGGCAACAGCACAAATAGGAATCTGGATTGCAGCAACAGCCCTGTAACAGCTATTTGAAACATGTGGGGCTGCCAAGCAGAGAGATTAAAACTCTGTAGTCAGTTACACAGGAGAGGAAGGAATACAGAACAGATATTTTCCTCTGTGTACTTTCCTTGGTGCTTCTTATCTGGTGATAGGATTTTAAGGTTACCATGTGAACCTGCCATTTCCAGTTACTGAAGGCTCTGAAGAAGCAAAGGTGCTTGATGGCACACCATAATCAGATCAATTATTACAAATCTTTTTAATGGGTCCTTGTCACAAATTTTGATAAAATAAATTTTGTCTTGGTTTAAACAATGAATTGCGTATTTTTAGGGTCTCTGACCTCAATGAAAATTGGACACTGATCCTCTGAGCCCACGGCTCAATTCTTTTAGAGCTCTTTCACTTTGAGAACAATTTAAAGGGAAAATAATTGAATCTGGTGAGGAATGGATTTAAAATGCAAAACCATAAGGATTATATTTACTTAAAATCATCTCACCAAAAACTGTGATTAATAATCAGCATCTGTTCAGGAATTAATGACTGACAGGGATTTCGGCTAATGGGCAGCTCTAATGCACCTAAAGCTGAAAGGGCACACGCAAAATTGAACAAGTCAGCAGCAGAATAGTAAAAATATCTTTATTTTACATATGGATTTTGCATGTTCATCAACATTACTGTTGCAAGATTAGTACAAGCATACAGTTCATATGAAAGGAAAAGTAGATGCTCACTCTTTAAACACAAAGATTAGACACATTACTCTAGAATATTATTCCATGACTTTAAGAAATGTTTGTATTGCAGACCCACCAAAAAGGGGGAGGGAGGACGAGCTGAAAATGAAATCTATATCCTATTCTGATGGATATTATGGATATTGTGTAAGGATTTCACTTAGGGTAGGTAAAGATTGAGATTACAGCGAGACTTCTGTTTAGACAAATCTTGAAAAGTAACAAAGATCCTTTATGCACTATACATACGAAAAAATCCAGGCTATTTAGGAAAGAATAAGCTACATGCCTTACCAGGTATCAGCATGCAGAAGGGAGTGTTTTAACTGAAAGCTGAATCTCAGTGTAAGAGGGTGACTATTGTCTGAGAGCTGTCTGCTTACTTTCCATACTAGTGGTGTAAAGAGGTATCTTTACATGCTTCTGGCGCCTGCACATAGTACAAGGTGAATCAGCATCCCTGAGAGCTTTACATTACTTCTTCTCGTTTCCCATTCCCAGAGTGTCCATTGTGGCTTGCTTGAAGAATTGTCGTCTTTTGTTCCTTAAATTGCCTAATGTTTCTTATGAGGAAAAAAAATTACAAAAGGATACCTACTTGTATTTCATATAGATTAATATTTTCTTTGCACAGATCAAGTACTCAAGCAGATTTAGACAGTCTACAGGGAAAGCTTAATTTCTGCCATTGCCCCCTGTCGTCTGTGCTGTACCAGTGTCATGAGCAACGTAAAACTCACTGAGCCATTGGAATTACGTCTTTTTTCACCACTTGTGAATTTCTTCTCTTGAGAGCAGGGAGTCAAAAAAAAAAAAAGTGAATAAAACAGACTGTCAGTGTTCATCTTCCATACACCTCTTTACTCCTGTCTTCAGGGCCTAGGATATGCTGAATGCCAAAGCATGGCAGCTGCCAGGGGAGAGAACATCTTACTTTGTTAAGCCTATTTCTTGGACACTTCAAATGAAAGCTAGAACCCCTGGATTGTGCAAGATGCAGCTGAAGCCCATTCAGCTGCCGAACTGGTCAGAAATTTTCCAGGAAACAACCTCTTTTCTGGAAACATTGATACTGAGTTCTGCAAAGTTTAGAAGGAAGCAGGTCCCAAGCCCACCAACAAAGTCTGAAGCTCTTGACTTGCACACAGTGAAGAACAACCAAGTTCAACCATTACATATCATAATGCAGGCAAGTGCTGAAATATGGAAGACTAGGTTCATTCATGTCCTGATGGAAATGCCATCATTTGTTTTCCTCTGCTGATGTAATTTCTTTTTGTGAAGCTAACTGTTCATAGGATCAGGAACAAATCAGTTTTAGAGTTCAACATTATCTGTGGAGGGAAGAAAAAGTAGCTGTGACACAATAGTGAAATCATATTGAGTTTGGGTTAAGAAGATATATGCGTAAATGATAACCCATTTAATGTGGCAAGACAATTGGGACCTTCTAGAAAGAGAATGTAACTATTTCTGTAAGAATACTGTAAAATTAAGTTTTTAGCTATTGTATAACATACTTTGTTATAAGTTAATTTCAATAACATTTGTATAGTAACCTGCTAGCTTATGAACCAAGAGATCATTTTAAATTTCCTGTCACATTATTTCCATAATACTTTTAGTTCTGTTTTTCTCTATGAGCTGGTAATCACAATGTTGTGTAGGAGTAAATGTACAAGAAAAAAAAAAATTTTAGTTGTTTCCATTTGATCTTTTTAAAATGTCACATTTTGATTTTTTTTTAATTATTAAAACAGTTCTTTACGACCAACGTAAGTGGTGCTTGAAGATTAAATTGCTAGAACCCACTGCAATTTGTTGAAGAGTAATTTAGGCCTTATTGTCAGTTCTTTGAATTTTCCATGTAAAACCAACTTAATGCCTATTAAAGGAAAATAGACCATTATTCATCAGAGGGAAATGGCCTCTGGGAAAATATTATTCATATTTTCACCGTATGCCCTACTATTACTCGGCCCATTAAAGGTGAAGAAAATATATCTCATCTTTCCATTTTCCCGTCATGCCATTCAGAAATGAGGCATGTAGTATTCTGTTTTATCTCAGAAAGGTCTTATTTTAAAGCTGTTTTTTCTTAGGCATTTTAAAATATTTTTGAACAACAAATCATTTCAGAGGAAAAATGAAAAAAAAAAAAAGAATATTCCTTCCATAAATCACAAAATTCTGTTGAAATTTTAGCTTGCATTCCAGTTGTCATGTTCCTGAAGTACTGGAAAATGCAATAGCTTGGGTGACGAACTGTATAAGCTAAAATTAAAATTACAACTCAAAATGGACAGAAATAAAATAGAGCTGCAGAAGGATTGCAAAAGCTCAGGGGATATTCTTTCAGTCTTTCTGTAGGACATGATCTAACCTCTAAGGAACACATAGAGGTTTACGCATTCACATTTGCTTTGTACATGCCGTGTTGGCGGGCTCTGAAATGGGGATCCCTTCCAATGAAAAACCAAGATATTTTACCGTCAAGTGAATGTATTTAAGTGGAACAGATTTCTAGAAAATTTCCACTTTGTGAGAAAGAAAACTGCATTTTCTGTTCCAGGCTAGCTCCTTAACAGCACATCAAAGTGACAGGGTCCTGCCAGAGTGACTGACCAAGAGGCAGAGATTTAGGCACTAAGGCTCCCAACCACTGCTCACCTCCCAGCCCTGCAGGCAAGAGGGCACTGAACCTACTCCTTGATCCCCCTACGCTCCTCCAGAGACTGGGCTGCATCACTGCTCCTCCATCTGCACCCTTTTGGTCTTCTACTTGTCTTTTATTTGTCCTGCAAAGCTAGCAGCTGAAAGTAAAAAGAATCATTTTGCAGATAGGCTGCCATTCTCAACCGGAAAATAATTTTGCCTTTGTGAAAGGAAAAAAAGGTGGATTCCTTTGAGGGACATCTGTTAATAACTGGTTTCTTTCATAATTCTTTGGTAAAGATAGGGGATGATTTTCAGCAGGCATTCTTCTGGATTGATAAAAGCAGAAATTACAAACAAAAGTTAACACTATACTTAGAGAAATTAAAAGGAAAGAGGTATAAAGAGTCTATTAGGCAAAACAAAGACTCTGGAGAAAAAAATGCAAGGCTAGCCAATAAGAGACAGGTCTATTTAATACATTATGTAAAAAAAAAAGCATTTTTTTTGCAAAGATGGTTGCTAGAAGCCTTGTAAGAATGAACCCAGAGATAAGAAGACAGTAACACAAGTGGTTTGTCCAGCACAATATTCCTTGAACATGAGAGTGCGTGCAGCTACGCTTGGTTCATAGACACGGAGGGGAATCTCCCATCTGAGATCTGCTCAGTAAGAAGACAGAAAATGTGAAAGGAAAGAACTACTGGTCTGCTAGCTGGCTCCTGGCATGGAAATGTCCCATTACAGATTTAGTTTGGATTAATTTTTGGACAAATATGGCTAATTTGATATGGAAAGAAAACGTGAGAGCATGTATATTTCTGAACTGTATTGTAAAAGAAAGATGATATATTCCTTCTGTGTAGTACTTTCCCATCTTTCAGTCACCATCAGGAAAGTAAGGTGATATCTGCTTTGGATATCTCAAGTTCAGATAACTTGCATTTGAGGGCCAAAGAGTTTTCTTAAAAAATAGCTAGCTCACTGCTAATTTTTAATTACCTTAAAGCACTTGGCAGTTCCAAAGACTCAAATCCACTGAAGTTATAGCAATATTAATAAAGGCAGATGGGGTGATTCAGAGTTACCACAGGCTATATCTTCTTTCGCATCAGTCCACAGAAAGATGATGGGAAAATTGACAGGATTTTTTATTTTGCATAGAACTGCTCAACAAAGATTTTATTAATGCTCGTGAGCGGGATTTTAAAGAGCAGAGATACCATCAAAGAAAATTGCTTTCATTCTTTGATGAGATTACAAATTTTTCAGTAAAGGTGACTAATAAAGGTAGTCTAGCAGTGACATAAGATTTTGAATGGTTTTTTGAGCTACTGTGGCATTCTGGTTAAAAGAGTACACCATACAATCATAATAAGGCATAAATGGATTAACAACTGGCAGAGAGAGAAAAGGTCAGTGGTAAATCAACATTATATGAGGGCTCTTCCATATGTAGGTTCTTCAGGGATTGACTATGTAACGAGTTGAATTCAACATCTGCATTAATGACATTGAGACAAATATGAAATCACAGACGATAAAGCACACAGGTAAGAAGGAATGCTTAGATGATAAATGAAGACGAGAAAATGATAGCCATATTATATGATCTGGTTACTTTTTTATGGTCAACAGGGTCATTCTTACAAAATGTGTTTTAAAAATGATTAATGCAAAATAATAAGAAAATAAATTAATATAAGCTTACCTGGCTCTAGGGTCTAGGCTAGGATTCTGTTTTAGTCGGCAAAATGTGCTAAAATGTTTCTGTAGAATATACATGTATATAGGGAAACACAATATCTCTGCAACACAACAGTACTTAGACCAACATTAAGACATTGTATGCATTTCATAATATATATTATATTTATATTTATTAAAACTGTATATAGAAATACATGCATGTATGTATGTGCAAGTAAATATATGATTATTAAATAGATTATTATTTAGCTGTCATGCATAATTAATTAGTGAAAAGAAACTATCCAATGCTAAAGGAATTTCTAATATGGTGGACTGATGTATAAGAACAACTGTTGTGTAAAAATTGAATCAAGACATATTTAAACAAGAAGTATGATTTCTTAACAGGGAGAACATTTTTTCTGCTAAATCAAAATACTGAGACAAGTCCTACCTTTATATGTCTCCAGATCAAGACCAAATGCCTTTAGAAAATATATACTTTAGTTAAATGTGAGTTAATGGAGTTTGATACAGGTGAAATGAATGCAATTGCCTGATATACAGGAGGTCAGACTAGATGATATAAAATGCAAAAAATAAAACAAACCCAAACCCCAAACGATATGACTTAGAGATTATCTTGATCAAGTCCACAATATATAAATTAAAAAAAAAAAAAAATCTTACAGGGCAGCATACAGTTAGCTATAACATAACCACGCATTGAGAGTGCAGTCAATGCTCTCATAGACTGTACTTATAAAAAAACAAGGCACAGTCCTAAGCAATGACATGATATATTGCTTAATTACTAGCACACCTGCTGTCATGGTTTAGCTTTTTAGTATTGTTTCAGCCCGTTTAAAAAAATGCCAGGCACAGTTCAAGAGACATTCTGTGACCAGCAGTGTTCCCAATAGGGCAGTATGACTGCAGCCATGATCTTTCCATAGAAAAGTGTTTAGGTGGGTAGAAGTGAGCCGTGTACTGTCACTTGGCCTCAGGGCCAAAGAACACCAGGGTTTTTTTAGCACTGTAACCTAGCCTTGCTTTTAATTTTATCTGAGACTCAGAGTTGAATGGGAAAAGGTGATTGTTCACCAGAGGTCCCATTAATTGCAGGCTCCAATGTCCATCACTGAGGTAATGTCTCTTCCAGATGATCACATCAAGCATTTTACATCTTTTAGGTAACTGAGAAAGTTTAGTCAAACTATACAAATCAGAGCTGCTACTCTGGCCTTTCAGAGCTCTTCTCAGGAAAGGCAATAAATCATGAGCACTGCTAATCTCCCTGCAGCTATTTTTATAGATCAACATATCTTGATTTTACTTACCCACTTTATGTGCATTTACCTGTATTTTCTTATATCGTCCTGAATCCTGGATGAGGAAAAACTCAGACCACAGAAACGCTGTAGAGAAATTTGTCCTCAGGCTCTTCCAGGAGGCACACCCAGAGATCATTTCCATAGACACGCTAAAGTGTCAGGGAGGAGTTACAGAACAAATCTGAAATTCTTCATCTCCCTCCTCATTTTTATCCAATAATCCTGAGTTTAGATTAGAGATGGATTTGAAGCGCTAGTCTGCCTGGGTGTAATTTCAGCCCAAATCACCCCCCTCCTCTCTCACCGTGACCTAACCATCAGTGGGATGAATTCTTGGTCCCATCTGTTGGAGATGCACACCTGCAGCTAAGGTATAGATCCTGCACAATAACTTGTCCAAGAGTGCACGAAGCTCAGTAGTGTCTTGCAAGGTAAAGCCGGGCAGGGGAAAAACTTGGCAAAAATCTTCAGGGCAATATTTCCTGAGAGGAGAGTGTGTACAAAGGGTCTCCCTCACCCCACCTGAGTGAGTAAAAAAGTGACAACTCTTTTCTGCATCATTTCACATTTAGTTACAGTTTTCTGGGGTTTTATACAGCTCTTTTCAGTCTAGTTGGACAGGTTTGCATAACAAAAGGAATATAACCTTAATTTCTACTTCATAATGGTTAGCTGCCAGTCCAGAATGATAATGAACGAATCAAAAACATGTTACTTAGACATTTTAGTATGAGTTCGTTTTCCCTATATCTGTGAAGTAAATTGAGTGGAGGAGATAATAAAAATTTAAATAATCTTAGAAACTCAAATAATATTTTAGAATAGGAGGAAATGTTTAAAAATCAAGTTTTAAAGATGGAGTTGTGGGAGGATGTAATATCTTGTCAAGAACATGTTAAAAATAAAGCACTTGAGTATCTGTTGAAAAAAATAATTCTTGGTTAAGAACCAGAAGCAGATGGAAACGTTTATTCACTCGACACTACACATTCATTCATGGAGACACAGATGCTACTCAGTCTGATGGGTTGTACATTAGCCTTAAATTAATTAAAATAGATTTAAACATTACTTTTTACTCTTGTTTAAAAATGTGTTGTCGAGTTTAAAATCGTGAACCTAGTTCAGTGACAGCAAAAGGTGACTGAAAAACATTGCCACTCTGCAGTATGCTTCTTTTTGGATAGCGGGGACAAACCCTTATGTAAAGTATTAGTCAAATAGCAGTTCTCATACAAGTAAAAATTGCGATGATGTTGTACTATTTGTCTAAGTTACACATTAAATAAGATGAAATTTATTTAAAAATTAAATTGTCACCTTCTTAGTTTATACGCTTTAATCACCACTTTTTACTGATGGAGAGTTATGTACAGTTTTCTACTGAATTTCATAATTTTTCAAAGGTATCAATGCAATGCCATAATGTTTAGCTTCTATGCACAGAAGAACATTAAGTCCAAACAGAAATGGATGTCTCTTGATTTTTGTAATACGTAAGAATTTTATTAAAGATATAAGATTTTGTTAGTTTCTCACTTTCATTTAAAAAAAGAAAGTTTTTAGCATTTTTTAGCATAGGGAGGAAAGAAAGGAGCAGGACTGGGAAATCTCAGAGATTTGAAAATATAAGAATATAATCTGTTTATACAGGGGAATCGTATATTTTAGTCACAGAGGATAGTTTATAATTTTTGAAAACATTAATTCACATATGGTGTCCAAAATATGAATAATTAAAGTTGGATGAAACGTCTCCTTTAAGTTGAGTTTAATTTGTAATCTTCATTAAAAGTAATTTGGAATCTTAAAATAAAAATTTTGAATATTCTTGCTTACTTATACTTAATTCTTGTAAAATTTCTATAAATACATTGAAAAATTCTCATACACTACTTGCTCATTCAAACTAACATTACTTTTCCCTAACATTACTTTTCCAATTTATTTTCCCCAAGTAGTCAGAGAAGCACCAGCTACTAATAAAAACTACTTAGGCTCTTAATTTTCTGTAACATTGGAAAAACTGTGCTGAAAATCAGACACGTTTTCCTTTCCCATTTAAAGCCTTTGCCACGGAGGGAAGTGAGTAAACTGACACCAAATAGAGACAGCTAAAATGAAAGATCTGTGATCGTAGATCAGCAGAAAAGACAGATATTTTAACTTGTTCTTGCTGAGCAGCAAAGGGGGTGGCAGTCACCAACTACCCACATGCAGTTGTGAAGATACACAAGGCTGCCAGATAAACACTGGTTCTTTTGCATTATGAGTGAGGGAAGGAGAGCTCTGCTTCTCTTTGGCCAAGAACCTGTGGTCCCAGGTAATCAATGTCTAGGCCGACATCAACACCACCTCCACACAAAGCAAACCACTGAATAAAAACTAATTTACATATGACCCAGGTTTCATACTCTCCCAACTATTTAGCCTCAGAAGATATTATTGGTATACCTAATAATAATTTCCAGACTAACAAGGGGCATCGATGAAGAGCAGTGATTGACCTTATCAGGATACTTTGATTGCTTCTTTGTTTTCTTCAAGCGAAACAAGAGCTTTGAGTATCACATATTCTGCTGGCACAATCTCAGTTAACTGAAACCCATTATAGAATTGTGAGTCATTATGTTTAACTTCATGCTGAAAATAGATGGAGCATTTTGAATTGTACGTACAGACCAATTTTCCTCATACATACCAGGAATATAGGAAATCTATATAATTCATCCTTTCAGACATTTTTTTTTTGTTATATAGATCCATATTTTTTCTTGTTAAGTTAAAGTATATACTGCCTTTGGAATATCAGACAGTGAAAAGGAGAAGAAAGCCTTTAAAGACAAACTCATAATTAAAATAAAACCAAACAGAAATCCCTTTGGTCATATATCCAAACCATGCAATTACACCATTATCTTGTTGTGATGGTTATTTCTTGGAAGACTGTAATACAGATACTGTGGATATAATATTACAGGATCTAGAGACATTTAGTAGTGTTTTTTAATCAATACATCTAAAAAAAAAAAAATCAAGGCAACGCGAATAATGTTTTAGGTATTACCATCAAGGAGGGCTAATGTACTCGCAATACAGGAAAATGCAGTGTGTTTTCACTGTATGGGGGACACTTTTTCCCTGGGATAAAAAACAGATTTAATCACCCTATAACTGGACAGTTGCATTTTGTGTCACTTGGCTTAATCGATACGGGCAAGAAAAGTTATGCTTTCACAGCACTCAATAAATGAAGAACAATTTGGTGATACTGAAGAGGCACCCAATTCTGTTCACGTAAGCTATTTCTGACACTTGAAGCACAGGAAAATTTGGTGAACAGGTATCCAGGTTAGTTCCACACAAGCTAACTTGCATCCAGAAGCAGCACAGCCATGTGCATGCAGCCTAGTGTAACCCACCAGCACAGCACAGTGCCCCTGCTCACAGCTGGTTGCTTTACGCATCGGTGTAATGTGCTACTGAGTTTAGCAGCGCAGGGCAGCGTTTATGGAGGACTCTACTCAGTGAGCATCTGTGACTGGTGTCAACACAAGCTTTATTTCCAGAGAGACATTATCAAATGGACAACCTGGTTTGAGGAGGAAGGCCTGACTTTTTGGGAGCGCTGAATGAAAACTCTGATAGAATACTATTTTCTCTATGAATAAGCTAGAGATAGTTGTCTTTATCATATAAAAGGTATCGCTGACTTAAGAACGAGTAGGCAAAAATAATCAGGAGTAAAAATCAGAAACCATCTCTCTGCAGTGATGGGTAACAGCAATTAGCAGCTTCCCTCTTTTGTATTTTACTGAACTGCAGAGAAGAGCCTGCTCTGATGGAAGCTACTTCCCAGAGGCTCTGACATTTACTATTGTTAAGACAGAATGACTGGCAAATGGGAAAAAGAATTAATCTGTTGGTTTGTTGTTTTTTTTTTTTTTTCTTCAATGTGAAACTAGTTACAAATAGGATGCACTTACTTCTGTCATTTATTTCCCAGGGAGGTGCAACCTTCCAGAATTTGTCTGCCAGAAAACAAGGGGAAGAAAATTCCCAGACTCAGCTGGGTGGCAGTGTGGGACAGCGGGTGCAACAACAGCTGGTAAGTAAACTTCTGGGGCCAAATCACTGAGATTCAGCATTGACTGTCATGTACTGCAGGCGTAGTTTCAGTATTACAGAATCACTTCAGTCCTGCTCTACACAACTCCCCTCAAAACTTTCCAGCCATTTGTGTTTCACACTGATATCAGAAAACAGATAGACTCTGTAACAGAAACACAACAACCTCATAGCCTTTACAATACACGTGCAAAAAGCCTATGGAATCCTAAGTGTATTGTGTCTTCTGTCGGAGACGGCATGAAACATCCCAAGCAGCTAACAGTTTAAGAAAATTCTTGGCATAGAAAACACAACATGAAAAGAGCAACAGAATACTTTAACCGCAATATTTTATCACATAGTGTTATTTCTAAAAGAATTTAGGAAAATACCTACACTCAGATTGAGGTGGCCATCAAGCTAACACCCTACTAGGTCTGTATGAACCAAAACTTCCCTGACTGCATGGACACGTAATATTGTTTTATTTTCACTAACTACTGCAGTCCACCATGCTGTGAAAATAACAAACAGAATAAAATAGATTTAGTAACAAAATGGAAAAAGCCCGAGAAAATCACAGGAGCAAGCTTTGTAGTAAAAATCCATTCTAGTAAATTCTGGACTCTACTGATATCTTAAATCGTGGGACAATGCTGGCCACAAATTACTGTTTTGAGATATATATCAAACTACTGCAAATTACTGTACTTTAACAGCAGTTCAGTAGGAACAGTAAAGATACAGCTTAGACAGGTTTCAGAGATTATCTTCTCTGAGCTGGTATCTCCCAAACTTGATTTTATAAAAGAAGAATCTGTGTTACGCAGTAAAAATGGAGTGTGATTTCAGTCTGCAGGCTGGACAAGCTCCATCAGAAAACAATTGGGCCAGTGGGATTTACTTTAGTCCTAACTATCATTCCGTTGAGCATATTTGTGAATAAAGATAAGTTTAAGGTTGTGCTTCAATGCACTCCTGGATAAGCACTGTTTTATTTCACACAGACTCACTGCTACCGTAGTATAAATTTTAGACTGTTGCTATGAAGGGTTGTACCTGTCATAAGCACTCCACTTATTAGTGAGTGTGTGCAGGATTGGGATCTTCCGAAGGTATATAAATATTTACAGAATAATGTCTTCATCTTAAAAAAAAACATGTAGACGATTGATTTTACATACAGAATAGACGGATTTTAATCACATCTGGATATATTTGTAAAATCAGGAGTTAAAAATACATCTGCTGAGAATCACTTTTCTGAATTTCTTGGCAGTAATTCGCTGTTAAAATATTTTCTTTACATGGAATTTACTAATGTTACTCTTTACAGCTTACCATTTCACTGACAGTTTTTTCCAGACAGGCTTCCTGCTAGCAGAGGAGGAGGGCTAGGTAAATGCTAACTGTAGAACATTCATTGACTATTTTATTGTGACTGTTCTCAGCAAATGATGGGATTAATGCAAAAAGTTTGCAATTCACTAATAAGTACTTATTAACAACTCACAACTTTAAGTTTCTCATGCATGTCCACACTATCATATAAAATATCCCACCTGAATTCTTTTTGTTTGTTTGTTTGGGTTTTTTTTTTCAATTTTATTGAGAGACAAGAATCATAGAATCATAGAATTGTTAGGGTTGGAAGGGACCTTAAAGATCATCTAGTTCCAACCCCCCTGCCGTGGTCAGGGACATCTCCCACTAGATCAGGTTGCTCAGAGCCCCATCCAGCCTGGCCTTAAAAACTTCCAGGGATGGGGTTTCCACCACCTCTCTGGGCAACCTGTTCCAGTGCCTCACCACCCTCATGGTGAAGAACTTCTTCCTAACGTCCAGTCTGAATCGACCCATCTCTAGTTTTAATCCATTCCCTCTAGTCCTACCATTACCCGACATCCTAAAAAGTCCCTCCCCAGCTTTCTTGTAGGCCCCCTTAAGATACTGGTAGGCCACTGTAAGGTCTCCTTTGAGCCTTCTTTTCTCCAGACTGAACAACCCCAACTCTCTCAGTCTGTCCTCATAGGAGAGGTGCTCCAGCCCTCTGATCATCCTCGTGGCCCTTCTCTGGACATGTTCCAGCACGTCCGTATCTTCCTTGTAGTAGGGGCTCCAGAACTGGATGCAGTGCTCCAGGTGGGGTCTCACCAGAGTGGAGTAGAGGTGGAAAATTACCTCCCTCGACCTGCTGGCCATGCTTCTCCTGATGCAGCCCAGGATACGATTGGCTTTCTGGGCTGCTAGTGCACACTGACGGCTCATGTTGAGCCTCTCATCTACAAGCACCCCCAAGCCCTTTTCTTCAGGGCTGCTCTCAAGCCAGTCACTGCCCAGCAAAGGCAGTTCCCCATTTGTTTCCACTTTGTGACTCGAGAAGCGATTTTCACTATGCTGTTCTTTTTGTTTGCTTGTGACATGTTTTCCAGGCTCAAGCCCTTTTGAAGAAACATTGATTTAATAATTAAAAATTACCGTTTTTACTAAATTACAATAAAGATTTATCTAGGAAAATTGATTTTTAAAGATGTCAGTGTCTTTGGATTGAAATAAATGTGTTTTGCCAGACTCAGACTGACAATTTAAGTATTTCAAATATACAAATAATATAAATAATTCTGGGAGTGTCGAACCCATATTTCTGTCTTTTCCCATTGGATATTTTAACTATTAGGTGATAAGCAAGATAGCCCTTTTCTTTCTTCAATTTTTTCTAAGCAGACATGTTCTGAGCATGCACACTTAGTATATACTTGCATTTCGTAGCTGACATGTTCACCCTTGTACCTTTTAACTATTTTAATCTATATATTGATGTGTAAATATATATTTATAAATGTAGATTTTATACATAAAAAACATGATGTAGATAGTATGATCTATACTGAACTACGAGATTCTGAATTTATCCCATGTCATTCATGCTAAGATACAAAATGTTGCGAGTTAATGATTTCTGTAGTCAATGAGAGATGACAATTCAGATGTTTAGGTCTCTTCCTCACCATCTGGAGAACATTCTGCTTCCTAGGATCATCCATGAGTGTCATTACAACTATCTTAGAGCTTAGGACACTCTCTGCCATTCCCTTCCTATAGCAAATGAGGGATTTTGACCTTCAGTTATGACTTTACTTGGGGCAATCAATAGGCACAGGACCCTGTGCCGTGCAAGGGTTTGCAGAATGGATGTCTCAACAAGCTGTTTGGCCTACTCTGGCTTCAACAACTTCTTTTTCCCACAGGGATCCACATTTCTCCTGTGTGCTTTCTGCAGATGCCTCTTACCTTTAGTGACAAGTGGGAAGACAAAGAACTTACTCTCTTAACTCAGCAACCTCAATTAGCAGCCTAAACAAGGTGGGATATATTTATGTCTAAACATTGCTAGAATTGGGATGGGGGCACAGCGATGACATTTACAGATTTCAACACTGGAAATGCATCCAGGAACTGAAGGCACGTCTACCATTGGGCAGTATATAAAGTTCCTCATTTTTATTCATTTGTTTTTGTCTGGTAGAGTTATCATTTCTCTCTGTTCATGCCCCAGTCCTTCTTCCTGTCTATCTCCAGAGGGACTGCAGTTTTAAAAGTGTTTTTACCGCTGCACCTCTACCTCTTTTGTAAGAGTTGTCTAGGGGGATTGTGAGTCTATCAGTACTGCCTAATCAATGTCAAAAGGTCATGAGTCAAACCATCAAATCTTGAGAAATAATTAAAACTGTGGAATTAAACCCAATAGTTTTCATGTATTTCACTTGCTTCGAGGGTCATAGGAAGTCTGTGCAATTTGTGCAAATTCTGTAAAGTTACATGACTCCAGAAGCTGAGGCTTGAAGGAAACTGTCCCTAGGCTTGGATACCACAGTGAGAGATGGCGACACTGATACCTCTGCAGTTTCTGTACAGTTACTTTAATCGTGTATTCTACTTCATCTGGTGAGAGAAAATTAACACCTTTGAATTTGAAAGCAAGGATCAGAAATTGTTTCTATGCACAAATCAAGTCATTTTTTGCTGGGCGTTAAAACAAATGCTTATACTACAAGAAACAAGTGATAGTGTATCATGCTGGCTATCCAGGCTGAAGGAAGTCTTAATAAAAAGGTCAGAGTATATAAAAAGATCATAATAATACAAAGCAAAGAAGGCAAGAAAAGACCTTTCAAGACCTTTTTTCATAGAAGGCAGGGGAAAAGAGTTAGATAAGTAAAGCACATTGAAAAGTGCTGTATTTCAACAAAATTTTTAACCTCAGGCCCATTACCTCATACTTTTCTATAAGGAGGTAGAATATAGATGGATATACATAAATAATGAAAATAATAATTATTTAGAAGTGAGATATTTTCCATCTATTGAAGACCTTAACATCCCTTTCACCAAAGTAGCAGAAGGTTTCATATTACATGAAATGCCTTGACGATTCCAACATCTGCAAATCTGATTATAGACAAATATAATGAACTTGGACTTGCAGAACTGGTGTCATACATGCAAAAGTCATAGAACTGTCTTATAGACTGAAAGACTGAATGACATTTGCAACATATTGATATAATGCACTACAGTTCTACTAATACTCATAAAAGTCTACAATCATAAAAGAATAAGACTTCCTATTACTATATATGTGCAAAAATGTTTTCATAATTTAACTTTAAAATCTCCTAAAAGATACATGAAAAACCCTGTCAGGATACCTGTCTTTCTTCCTGAATAAAAGTAAAGGAAAATTACCGACATTTAATTTGATATAAATGCCTATAATTGTCTTCATGAACAGTTACAAGGCAAATATTTGGCTTTGTAGATTTAACTCAGAGATTAGCTGCAAAGCAGACTCTATAGAACCTGTGCAGCTTCTTGATCAGACAGATGCAGACAAATCAAATCCTCTGACCACATTTTATAACATACACAGCTGTAGGACAGCACATTGCCACACTGTCTAAGACAATTAATGAACACAACTTTGTAGTCAGTTTAGAAGAACTGGTTTTCTTTAGTCTATGGCTCTGGTGTGGTTACTCACAAAAGTGCACAAATCATGATATAGCTCATTTGCAAGCAAAATTCACCCTAAAACAAAGTTCCGGGTTAGACGTCTTAACAAACATTTCTATGTCCTTGCAGCAACTACTCTCATTATAAAATTAAGGTAACAATTCTAACTTTTTGTCATGTTGGATATATTGGATATATGCATCAAACCTTCCCTCAATATGAATTTTGAATTGCAAATTTTGAATAAAAGTGTTTCCCTAGTGGTGAAAAAAAAATGGCCTCGTATAGACAAAGCAGTAGTTTAGTCTGTAGCTTTTGATTTCTTAATATGTGTAGTCCTATCCTGAAATATCCCTGTGCTAATTGCATCGTGGGTTCCACATCATTATCATTCAAGAATTTCTCTGTAAAATGTGCTTAGTTTACAAATAAAATGGGGTGGGGGTTTTTTGTTTTATTTTTGGTTTTGTTTTCTTGTTTGGTTGTGGGTTGTGGGTTTTTTTCTGACTGCATTCTCTGCGTTCCTTAGAATCAAGCTAGATGTTCTAGGGTGGTTTTTTTTTTCATGTCACTTATCATTGCTAGTTATAAACACTCTGCAAAGCAAATGAGCTCCCAGCTACATCTGTGCAACACTAAATTCCAAATTAAGCTCTCTATGGATGGCACCATCACTCTATTTCCCACAACAGAATTGCACAGGTGTATCCAGCTGAAAGTTATTAAGCAGGGCTGTTGATGACATACAAGATGGAACAAAATTTGCAGCTTAGTATTTCCTAGCTGTGTTGGCTCCGCAGGAGAGAAAGCTTATTTATATTACTGGCACAGGCAGCTATTACCGGATGCATGGAGAAAGGAGATTTGCTGAATAAAATGGTGCTGTTTGGGAGGAGGAAGGGCTCCTACTAGAGCTACACTTTATGGTCCTTTGTACGAATATCCTGTAATCACAATAGTCTTTCTTCCGACGTGGTAGAACAGGGTCAGATGTCGACAAGAAAAATTGTTACAAATGAGAACTTTATAACCTTGGCGAGAGGTAATAAAATGTTTGTGACTTTCTTGTCGGCTGCATCTACAGAAAATAAATATATGTCAGTTATAGATGACCTTGTTTTGGAGTGATCGCTACAGTCATTATACTCCAATTCTTATTTCAGAAGATACTCAAAATCTTTTTTTATGAGACTTTTATGATTTTGCTGTTGTGATTTATTTGATCCTTCAAATTTCTGTATTTTTGCTGTTGCTTAGTGTGTTTCCTTACAGAGAGGGAATTCCTATTGTAGCTTACAGTACACTCACCAACTTTGCCGCTTGGGAAACTCTGGAGAATGTTCAGTACAATCAGAATAGCAAAAAATAACTCTTATTTAGAAAAAGGAAAAAACAACAAAGCTTGAAAATATTTTGCTTTAAAATCAGTATGACCTTCCAACAAAGGTGTTTATGGTGGCTCTTTTTCTTCCTGAATCAGTCTGTCCCTTTCTGGCTAAAAAACTGACCCTGGACTCTTCTTTTTAAATTAAAAATTTATCAGAAGCAGCCTAAAGAAAAGGAGCTCTAAGAGCATGAGCTCCTCTCCCATTCTCCCCAGCCCTCCCAATTTGATTAAATATGGAAACAGCATCCTGTGGCAAAATATTTCCGTCTCAGAAAGATTCTGTCTATTTTGAAGTTTTCTAACCTCCTTCTCCTGCATATTTGGAAATGTACTTTACGCAGCTGTAATTATGCCTAGAAAATGTCAGGAAAAGAACTGAGTGCTATTTGAAATACCTAAATGAAAACATGCTGGTTCAAAGATCTCACCTCAGCACCTAACTGCACATGTTTCTGTAATATTTATATCATTTGCGTGTGTAAAACTTAATTAAAGTTCACTAATGGCATTGACATTTTCAGATTGATATAAAGTAAATTTTTTATAAAGCCACTATACTCAAGACCAATTTTTATATAGAATTTTCAAACACCCTTCTACAAAGAAAAATTATTTCTATGAGATCCTTTCCACAGAAAAATATGTCTTTTAGTAGGCAAGTATTTACAAAACAAACTATCCTAAACTTGGCACAAAAGCAATTCAAGGAATCTCTGAATCATCTCTGTTGATCCCAAGTACATAAAATGTAATGAGCTAACTTGGCTTTATTTCACTCTCTCTTTGCTGGCTAATTGGTCTATAACAGAAACATGCATCTGTAGCCCTTTGCTTCATTGTCTTGAGACTTTCCATTAATTCCCCCCAGTTTCTGAAAGATTTTGTTTATTAAGATCAAAGCAGAGAACAGCCAACAACTGCCTGGAAAGGAGTCCCATCCCTCACTGCAGCATATAGCTACTGCTACTTTGTACAAGGGCAGCACGTTCAAGATCTCTCTGTGTGAAAAAGAGCAAAAGACAATACCTTTGGTTCCTGAAGGCATTCAGGACTACCGTTGTTCCAGTATATTTGAAATAAAAGTGGTGGTTTGCATACTTGCTGATAACCTGTTCTGTTGCCTTGTCAGAACAGCAGCTTTTTTTTTTTTTTTTTCTTCAGCTTCCTGACGACCACTACAAGCTAGAACTATATTCTGCTCTTATCTTATGTTTTGATATATTGACCCACTTTCTAATTGTTTTCCTGCAAAGCTGTTGTACAACTACTTTTTCCCACCCACAAAAACTGCATGCGTTCTGAAAGGACTTCACAGCTAAATGCGTGAGATCTCATCCTGAGGTGCGTAGATGAAACTCAGGGATCTCTCACCCAGAAAATCCTGCAGCTGGCAAGTCCGCATCGATGCTGGTGTCGGTGGCTGCTCCTGTGCAGCTTTAGGAGCACCTCTGTCTGCTGTGGCATGACTGGAGAGTGCAGTTTATCTGGGTACATCTATGCTGCACCTGAAGCATGATTCCAGCCTAGAAAACAAAACCTTGAGTATGTCTAATACTTTAGTCAAAGGCCCAATTAATGTATCTTCTATGCAAGCCTGATGCATCAGGTAGAGTCAAGAATACATGTGCCCTACCCAATAGCTGGTGCCACGGTTTCTGCAATTCCTTAGCACAGTATAATTACTTAGGTTTTGAGCTTTAGCCAGTGACAAGAGTAGAAACCACATGGGTTATGGCTGTGCCTAAATTGCTTTCTGGACAATATCATTATAAATGATCACTTATATGCATCTTTATTTCTTCCTTCTCTTCTCCTCTGCTTCTTTTGCTGTTTTTTCACTATTCACCTTATCCACTTACATACACACAGAGTCACTATTTTTATTATGAACTTGTAATGTACCGATTATTATTTCACAGGTTTCCCAACCATTATCTTGGACTTTTATGTTGTTAAATGTGAGACTAACAATGCATTTACTGCATTAAAGTTAATAATCCATTGACTTACCAGATATGACACATCTGAAGTTGAGCTAATTCTCTGTCTCATTAAGCAGTGTAGGGAATACTATAATCATCCCACATTTGTCTTTCCCTTTAAAATTATACAATTAGAGAACCCACGCTTGTTCAGTGAATTAATATTCTAAAAATTTTATCTAAGCTCAATTATCTTTTACAGATGTCTGCATTAAAGGCTAGGAAGCAGTTTCTTGGTGAAGTATCATGTTAATGATGTTGGTCTCAATGCACCTTGCAGGAGAATATATTTTTTAACTTGTTTGAGGATTATAACTTAGAAAACATCTCTTCACTGTCTTCTTCCTGATTCTTTAAATGACAAGGAAAACGAACACTACAGTCTCGTTAGCAGTCCCTCCTTTGTGTGTGTCTCTGTGTGTGTGTGAGTGAGTGAATGTAAGGAGATAGCCTGAAACATTAAATTCTGTTAATTTATATTTATTACTATATTTTATGGTTGCTTGAACATTTGACATTGAAACACTTTCAATGGAAAATTGGGCTTTTGGCCAAACTAATTTTTTTTTCATTGCAAAAACTGTGTGTGTTCCATAGAAAACTGCTTTTGTTTTATTTCATTTTCCTTAAAGACCAGAGGCCTGAAAACTAAATATTTTCATTTGGCTATCTTCCTGTAAAGACACATGAAAGCCCAACTGAGGTCCTTTTTGTCTCTGCTAGGAGCTGGATTCCCAGTCAAAATGCTATATCACAGCCAGAAGCCATCAGGGAGGGAGACTGTGGTATTTAATGAGAAGACATTGACCAAATGCAGATCTAGATTAATGGAAGTATATTTCTTATTCCCAGTTATAGGTCCCATGGACCACGAACAATACTTATGGTTTTAAACCAAGCAGATTTTGTACCAAAAAGAAAATGAGGACAAGTTAATATAAGCAAACAAGCTAAACAGTTTATAAACTATTCTGAAAATATGTATGTCTAGAGAATACACAATTAAACTATACTTAAAACCATATGTTTGCTCTAAACACCATTATGACCAGTAAAATATCAGCCATCTTGAGGCCTCCAAAGTTAAATTCCTTAGTGGCAAGAATATTTGAGAGGTGTTTGTCTTCTTCTGTGCGTACATCTGCACAGATGCTGACTTTGGTGAAATAATGCATTCAGTTCTGAGTGTTAAACTTCATTGATAAAATGCACATGTGAAGAAGACTAACAGATACAGGCAAAATAAGGGAAATAGAGCAGTTCAATTTTTGTTGATCTGCTCATCAAAAGGCATATCATAGAGGACACTGCGTAAGTTAGAATGCAATTGAAAATAGCAGTCTATATGACAAAGTGCATCTACTGCGCGTGAATCTTCTCTTAAAAATGGCCAATGTTTTGTGGTCAAAATATGAACACAAATGCTATGTGTGCAGCAGTGCAAAAGTCACTGTGCTCAGCCACATTTGTTACATGAAATGTGACATACCACTCACAAGTGTGTAACTTATTCTATACCTCCCCACAAAGAACAAGAATCCGTGAAGTCAATACAGGTTTTATCTGAGGAACTAAAGAAAAAGATTTGGAGTGTCTTAATAGTCCTTCTTTTGGCTGGAAGTTATGTGGGTAAAAGTAATAAAGCATCACTTCTGAGTCTTCCCTAGAAGACTCCGCTGTGCTCCTCTCCTGGCTGAAATCAATACCAGCACAATGCTCTCTTCTTGCCTGTGCAAAAGAAATGTAACAATCAACTTCTGATTATCACAGCTGGGAGGTGCAGGACCAGAGCTGTTCAACGATGGCTGGTTAAAAATTTTCTTGTAAAGTGGTTTCCATCTGCAAGAGTTGATTCATTAAAAAGTTGGGGTTTTTTTTTTTCCCCTAGAACATACGAAATTCTGTAAAAGGTTTATTGAAAGAATTTTTTGGATGCAGGGTGAGAAAATTCAGAGGATGATCCTGAATACTCAGGAGTCCAATGTCTAAAACTTTTTCATTAGATGTTGCTGATTTTGACTAACATCCCTGAACTTTCTGTTAGTTTATGTGACAAAAGCTGTCCCCAAACACACAAAGGAGTGCAGAGGAGCACCACAGCTGGGTGGAACCCCAATATCCTCCTGCCCTGCTCCTCCTGGGGCTTCACCCTGTGAAAATCTCATCCCCACAGCCCCAAAGACACGATGGTAGAGGGGATCCCAATGCCCCAGTCAGAGACAGGAGACCTCACTCCAGCCCCAGGGCTATCCCAGGGCAGCCCCAGTCCCATGTGCCAGAAGACACCTAGCCCCAGGAGTCAGCGAGGAGGCTCTCTGGGTCACCCCACAGACCGGGAGCACTGCCTGGGGTGCACGGTTCCCCCTGAGGTGCAGGGAAGAGAATCTGGGGACTCCACAAAGTTATTGTGGGATGTTAGGGGGGAGGCAATGAAGGTGGGGAAACGGATGGATTGAGGTGGTTTGAGGGGAACAAGTGTGGGACAATAGAGGCAGGAGGGGAGAAAAGGAGCCAGTTTTGTGTAACAGGCATAGGTCAAGACACCTCTCTGGCCATGCCTGCACCCGGCCAGCACAGTCTGTCACAGCTTCTCACTAAAATCCATTTCTAGCGATTTTCCTTGATGCAGGGCTCTCTGAGCTGTGTGTATGGGGGTGAACGAGCAGTGGGAGTCCCATGTGCCCATGGTGCCAGCACGGGGCTTGACAAGGATGCGCTGTCAGTGCATGAATCTGGCCAGCACCAAGCTGGACCACCTGGCAAGTGGGGCCCCGTGGCCTGGGGACCAGGAGGTGCTGCTGGGAGTGGGGCACCTGGAGTCATAGTCTACTGGGAGAAGGGAAGTGGTGGCCTTGGCCAACTTCCAGAGATACCCTGGGGTCTGCTGAGAGGCCCATTTGTGTGTGTGTGTGTGTGTTTATGTACACACACGTGTGCCTGTGGTACACACTCAGGCTCACTGCCAGTCAGACCTGTGGGCATCATGGAGCTACAGCATCCTTGCCCCTACTGGGCTGCCAGATTTCATGGAATCACGTAATTTTCAGAGTTGGAAGGGACCTCTAGAGATCATCTAGTCCAACTCCCCTGCTAAAGCAGGACTGCTTAGACCACATTACTCAGGACTGCATCCAGGCGGGTCTTGAAAGTCTCCAGAGAAGGGGACTCCACAACCTCTCTGGGCAGCCTGTTCCAGTGCTCTGTCACCCTCACCGTAAAGTTTTTTCTCATATTTCATCAGAACTTCCTATGTTCCAGCTTGTGCCCATTACCCCTTTTCCTGTTACTGGGAACCACTGAAAATAGTCTGGCTCCATCCTCCTTAAACCCACCCTTTAGATACTTGTAAACATTACTAAGGTCTCCCCTCAGCCTTCTCTTCTCCAGACTGAAGAGATCCAAGTCCCTCAGCCTTTCTTCATAAGAGAGATGTTCCAGTCCCCTAATCATCTTCGTAGCCCTTTGCTGCACCCTCTCAAGCAGTTCCCTGTCCTTCTTGAACCGGGAAGCCCAGAACTGCACACAGTATTCCAGTTGTGGCCTCACCAGTGCAGAGTAGAGGGGGAGAATGACCTCCCTTGACCTGCTGGCCACACTCTTTCCTGTGCAGCCCAGAATTCCGTTGGCCTTCTTGGCAACAAGGGCACATTGCTTGCTCATGGATAGTTTACTGTCTACCAAGACCCCCAGATCCTTTTCTTCAGAGCTGCTTTCTAGCAGTTTCACCCCTAACCTATATTGGTGCCTGACATTTTCCTCCCCAGGTCCAGGGCCCTACACTTGTCCTTGGTGAACCTCATTAGGTTCTTCTCTGACCAGCTCTCCAGCCTGTCTAGGTCACTCTGGATGGCAGCATGGCCCTTTGGGGTGTCAGCCACCCCACCCAGTTTGGTATCATCAGTGAACTCTGTCCCCTCGTCCAAGTCACTGATGAATACATTAAACAATACTGGTCCAAGTATTGACCCCTGGGGGACACCACTGGTTACGGGCCTCCAACTCGACCCTGCTCCATTAATCACAACCCTCTGAGTCCTGTCCCACAGACAGCTCTCAATCCACCCCACTGTCCCCTCGTATAGTTCACACTTCCTCAGTTTCCTAAGGAGGATGTTATGACAGACAGTGTCAAAAGCCTTGCTGAAGTCAAGGTAGATGATGTCTGCTGCTCTGCCCTCATCCAGCCAACAAGTTATAACATCACAGAAGGCTATGAGGTTGGCTAAGCATGATTTACCCTTGGTAAATCCATGTTGACCACTTCCAATAACTTCCTGCTCCTGAACGTGCTTGGATATGACATCCAGAACGAGTTGCTCCATTATCTTCCCAGGGACTAACTGGTCTGTAGTTCCCTGGGTCCTCCTTCTTGCCCTTTTTGAAGACTGGAGTGATGTTGGCCTTCCTCCAGTCCTCAGGCACCTCTCCTGTTCTCCATGACCTTTCAAAGATGATGGAGAGTGGCCAAGCAATAACATCTGCCAGCTCTCTCAGCACTCGTGAGTGTATCTCTTCAGGGCCCATGGACTTATGGATGTCCAGTTTGGCCAAGTGGTCTCTAACCTGATCTTCCTCTACTGGGGAAAACTCTTTCTCTCTCCAGACCTCCCCCCTTGCCTCCAGGGCCTGGGATTCATGAGGGACAGCTTTAGCAGTGAAGACTGAAGCAAAGAAGGCATTCAGTAGCTCTGCCTTCTCTGTGTCTTCCACCACTAGGGCACTCATCTCATTCGTTAGTGGGCCTACATTTTCCCTAGTCAGCTTGGGAGCTCCTAACAATTTCTATTTCTGTCAAGCAACTTTATCCCAGTGAGTGTTCCAGTCACAGAGCTGCTGACTCTTCCTTGTAACAAAAACCTGTACATTTCCCACACTTGCAAGCTAATAAGCCTGTTTGCTCTCATGAGTGTTTAGACCCTAAGGCTCAAACATTTACCACTTAATTGTGATATTTTCTTTGCCTTGTTGTCTCTAAACAGAGCCGATTTTTAGCAGACTGCTGGTTCTTGAGACCTGGCAATTTGGTTATAATACCCAAAATATTAGACAGTCTTTATTTAGTTTAATGGCTCCTACTTTAAGACAGATACATTTATGTTAAGTAATGCAAGCTATTCTTCCCTTATTCTGTGAAAGAGAACAAATTTTCATTTTACGTATTCTTCTTCAATGCAAACCTTCAATGCCCTGATACCTATTTCTATTCAACCAAGGTACAACAGCTCATAAAAGCCCAGATTCATCCCAGCTACCGTTAATTGCTTATCCAGTGTTGGAACCTTGTTGCTGTAGCAACTACTGCCTATATGGAAATGGTTTTCAGCTTGTGATCCATGGACCCCTGTATCCATGCTCAGCTATTGAAAGGTCTGACAGCTAAGGAAAACGAGGTTATTGTCTGCAGGTTTAAATAATATGCACCTCTGTCCACATCTCTATTAGAAGAGCCATGTTAAGTCCAAAAATTAGAGGGGGAGGATCAAGAAAATGTTTCACAATCAACAGGGGAGGGTAGTTAAAAAAGGCAAATTAGTCCACCATCTGAATCACTGTCTGGAGGCATCTATCATTTTCCATCAGTGATTAAGGGAACTTTTGCTGAGTAGGATTCCAATGCAGATATCTCAACTTAGCATCTAAAGTTACGTGGGCTGAGGAAAGATTTACACTTCTACAGGGACTTTGTGGTACTCCCCAGTTAACTCAGAATAACAGTTTCTCAAAATATTCTCCTCAACTAAAAAGGGACTCTTCCCTTAAATTTCTGTTATACTTGGCAAGAGCAAACAAGAGACATGTATGATATTTATGAAATATCCAAATATCCTGATTCTCATATGTGCATCACCGGGAAGAGAAAAATAAAACAACAAAAGTTAATTTTAACTTTATTTTCCCAAATCAATTTGCTCTGGGGGAAAAAGATACATTCATAAACCATTGGGGTACATGTGTCTCATTCATTCTTTGCAGCAGTGGTCAGTAGCCTGGACTGTGATGCAGCCCAAGAGTAAGGAATGGTAGGTAACACCAATATATGGTGTTATTTCCAGCACTGAAGACAATTTTTCTGATTTTTATGTGTCATTTTTACGACACTTTTACTACCTGAAATACTTAACAACATGACTGTAATAATATTCTATTTTAAATAGTTTAAATTTGTTTGGTGTAAACAATGCTTTAAGGCTCATTGTAAAGCATCAAATGAAGAACAACACACTCTCTTTATGACTCTTAAAAAAAGGATGCCTGTAGCAGGTTATTTGAAAACATATCTTTCTTTTAAGTAATCACTGAGATAAATGTGCTGAGCGGTAAACAAAGAAACTCTGACAGTGACAATCCTAAAATGAAATCAAATTACAGAAAATAGCAAATCAAAATAAGCTTCTTGAAACTTAAACTCTTGCATTTTAGAAATTATTATTTCTAAATAATAGTGATGAGTTTCATAGGGATAGGTGTTTCACAAAGTCATTTTTACACTACACGGGTTGCTAAAGCTGTTACGAGTTGTCTTCTATAAACCCAGCGCACAGATCAAGTGGCTCATACCTTCTGCATGCAGTCATTTCCAGCATCCCCACCTGGCAATTTTATGTGAGTGAACATAAAATTCGTTTGAGGTGTTTGGACTTGGGATCCCAAAATCATTGGTCCCTTTTGAAAATCTTGGGCCTGGATTTTTCATTAATGAATCAGCCTTTGGATATAAATGCATAAATACATTCCACTCAAAGAAAAGCCAGATCTGTGTGTTACAGATGTATGACTAGTCACAGCAACAAGTTTGGAAGAAATGTGTTCTTCATTGCAATGTGTACGACATCTGTCTCTACATTCATTTTCTTTGATGTGTTTCTTTTCACATTCTCTGCTAAACAGAATATTTTCATTGAATTTTTTTTGTTTGTTTGTTTTTCTTCTCGGAAAAGTTTACAGACCCTTTCAAGATGACAGGTGAAGCCACTTTTTCTTTCTTTGATGCAACAGGAAAGCTCTTATCACCCTGGTTTTGTATACACTGCTACTTTTTTATAAAAAAAAAAAAAAAGAAAAGTTAATTTAAGATTTTTGAGAAACGAAGGTAGACATGTTGATAGCTGACTCTTCTTATCCACTTTTGTAATACTTTATTTTATATCTGCTGTTACCATTTGATCTGCTAATTCTCGTATTTCTGCACATTCTCTTGAATGTGTGCAGGTACAGACTTTCTTCTGATAATGCTTCACTATGACAAGATCTAAGAAGAACCTCCAGAGCAGGAAAACTAATCCAGATGCTACTTCTGTTTTTTTGCTGGGCCAGTCTAAGTCTGGATTTGACTTTGACACATCACACGACACAAAATAGTAGGGATGGTGTACGAGCAGGATTCATTCCTGGTCAATAACGTGAGTGAACTAACACAATGTAAGCTGTACATCTGAAGTGCAGATGTGGCAGTATATAGAGCCCCAAATAGAAAAGAGGTGTTTTTCTTCAGAGTACCATTTTTTTGGAGCTGTCAAAAAGACATGATTTTTTCTTTCTAAATAGCTTTTTACAGAACATGAATAAACACAAGGATTCCTTGCAGCTTTGGTTTTCAGACAGTTACCAAATTATTTTAGAAATAAAAGGTAGCAGTGCATTGCGTTTCATCATAATGAAATGTATGTTGCTGCTAGAAAGCAACTTAAAAGTGGTATAATTACAATCCTAACACTTTTCTTTCCCAATTTCACCTTCTTCTGATTGCTAAAAGGCTCCCTAGGAACTGGTTCAGACTAGAAAAAACAGAAAAGCTCTGAGTAGCCATAAAACTGAAGAAATGCTTTTTATCCATGTGAAGAATTATTCACAGATTTGGCTGAACTAGAGGCAAGTCTTTTTTAACCACAGCTTAAAACATCTCTAAGAATGTCATTTGATGATGAAGGACTACAAAGACCTCTTGAAATTCAGACACCAAAAGGTACGTGAAGGAATATGACAGAATAAATATTTTATCATTTTCTTCTTCTAGTCTTTTTTTCTGTTTGACAAGCCTGTGTGACATGTAATAACTAAATTTAGCACAGTTTTACCACGAGAGGGCAGGAACGCTTATCAAACAGGTTTGCCGCTGGTTGTTTCACCACTTCTTTGTCAGGAGGGCGACCCGATGTGCTTTCCCTCTGTTGGTATTATGTGTCTAAGCATGTACCCCGAGCTCTTCACAACGTGACAACATGCTTTGACCCAACAGATTGACCTGTCATTAGTACGGCAGATTAATCCCCCTGGATGGTCATGGGGCTCGGGGGCATGGCTGAACTGCAGCTGTGTAAGGCTAAGAGCAAAATCAGAACTCCTCACTCCGGGGTGGCAAACAGCCATGCCAATGCATCAGGCTTACCAAGGGAGGCTGGCAGGAAGGTGAATCAGTAGAAGGCAGAGGTGAATCAGTGCCTGCTTTTCTTCCTTATGGTGTATAATAGGAGCAAGGAAGACCTTTAGAGAGACTTTTTTATTCAATATCAGCAGCACTGGCTTATTCATTAACAATATTTAAGCTTTTCTGTAAGTGAGACTAATTTTGATAAGACCATAACAGTGGCCAGATCTAACAGTAGGAGACTGTACTGGGCAGAATACTGTGTAGAAAAGTTCCAGACTATTATTAAAGTGAAACAGATTTGTGTGGAAAGTCCTGGTTAACTCATAAACAATTTATAAACTGAAGCATTTAGTAGAGCTTGATTAAAGGTTTAAATTCTTGTAACTGTTTGCCAACAAAATATAGTGTTTCACTGTTCCCAAAACTATGTTTTGGAAAAAAAAATCTGCTGTGGGGCCACTCAGAATTGCAAGATTTTAATTAGCTAAAATTAAGCTCAGTAACATACATGGAAATATCCTTTCTTTTGCTTGTTTTGTTGTCATGTTAAGTAGTTTCTTTTTTCAAATGGCAAAGTTTTTCACCATGAAGCAAATAGTTCTGGAGTTGTGATAGTGGCTGGATAAACTATATTCAATGGGAACAAAGAGAAAGACATGAAAAAGTAACCTTATTCTAGTCATAACAATAACCTTAGTCTAATCATAAGCAAAAAGATTCATACAAGTTATTTTCCATTCACTGTCAATTAAATTATGCTTTTACCATGCTCTCCTCCAGAATAACAGTGCTCAAAAAAATATCAGTTGTTCAAATCTAAAGAGTCTTCTCTACTGTCATTGGGATAAAAAGGGTTTTCCCCAGGCATAAAGCAGGAAAGGGCATTGCCTTCCTATTGTGGGGCTTGGCTGTCTCCTGTAAGAATCTCTTGACTTATACTTAGAGGGTTACATCCCCACTAGGAGATCTATATTCTCAGTGTCACTTTACAAATCTCTGTTCCCCAGAGGTTTTCAAGAGCCATGCTGCAACAGCGTGCTACCAGGGTGCCTCGGTAGAAAAGTAGGAAACCCTACAAGATGTCCTCATTCAATGATTCAGGACTTACTACTCTGGGCTTTTAAATAGCCCTAACAGCGTGTGGCTTTTTTCAAAGCCCTAGCAACGCGCAAGGGCAACTCAGCCCAGACTGAGCAAAAATTCCCCTGGATTTTTGCTGAAAAAGGAAAGGGCACAACCAGAGACCATGCACTGACATGGAAATAGGCAAATGTCATAAGGGTAAAAAGCCCCTGTTTTTTGTATATTATCAGGATGCACAGAGAAACTAACACAAGTCAGGGCTTCTGCAGAAGCTATGTAATGCCTGTGCAGATGGATCATTCCATAACTTTTTCCAGTGAGATTTTGAAGCTGTGAAGAAGGAAGGGTTGTGCTTTAAGATTTCCAATGTTCATCTGCAGGAGAATATTACCCACAAACTTCCAAAGGAATACTGCAAAAGGTGTCTTGCCCAAGGCCTCGTAGAGTTACACATGTGGAAAACCTATGTCATGCTTTGATCAAAGACCAGAAGGAATGACTCATTGCCTTTCCTTTCTATTGTATTTTCTGTAGCATAAGAATATAGCAGGTGCAGTGCCCAGGTCTGGGCAAATCTTGTGGTTTTGCTTTTATGGTTTTAGTTTCTACTAAGGATATATAGCAAAGAAATGGCAAAAGAAAACCTGGATTGTTGTTCTTTGCTTTCCCTTTGTTTCATTTCAAGAAGTACACTGCAAAAGCAAGTGAAAATACAGATCATTTTTGTTCTGGCATTTCCTTTTCTGCTAACTTTTGAGCAATGACAGCATTTTGGACACGTTTATGGCCTTGACTTTGAACCCTTATTCACATAATGAATGTACTCACCTCTACATCCCTTCTGGTTGTAGAAATCACTCCTTGATTTGTCACTCAGTCTCTTTCCCATTAAGTGCTGTTCTAGGGAGATCAAATAGGATTTCGCAGGATGAAAACTCTCCAGCAGACAATCACCAGGCAATACCTTATACAGCTACAAAAAGCTCTCTTGTCAGGCAGGGCCATATATGGTTAATGTTATTAAAATTCATACTTGATATCAGACCAATGGAGACATCAGGTATTTTAGAGAACTTCTTGTGACAGCAGCACCCATTCAGAATTACTGTCCACAAGAACCTCACCCCTATGCTTTCGCTAATCTCATAGTCTTCAAAAACATGATGCGAGATTAAGAAATTTAATATTCTCTATGCGGAGTGCTGCTCCTTGAAGAGAAATTAGACTTCTTCCTAAAACTGTAGCAATTTTACTGTAACATGAAGGTATCTGAAGAAATGTCTAAGTGGACTATGTCAGGTACTACAAGTAGTTTAGATGTTGCAGGCTCTTTATCTCACCTGAATAGGGCTGGACTAATACATTCTATAGGGATATTTATAAAATGGTAGATTTAGGAAGGCTTTTAAATTCACAGGTGCAGAGATGTACTTTAACCATCAAAGCAAAACTTGAGCAAACACCTGTGTTAGGAAGCTGCAGCTGATGATCAGTTTAAAATAATGTGAGTTGAAGTGTCATTGAAGAAGATGCTGTTTAATCCTGCCCTCTGCTGTAGATATTCACATCCTCATTGGTCTTGGTGCTAGTGGGGTCATGTGGTGAGTAAAATCAAAGAACTGACCCAGCTGAAAGTTTACTGAACAAGCAGAATTTAAAAAAAAAAAAAGAAAAAAAAGGCTACATCAATCACCTAATCTGGCCAGCACGATGGCACTCCTTTTTCATCAGTGCACCAGGCTTAGAGTCATTTACAGTATTTATTAACCTACAGTCTGAGAAACCTGCCAAGTTGGGTTTTTTTTTTTTACTTGAATGTGTGTGACTTTTTAGTTTTGAAAGAACTACATTGTTCTAAACTTTTATTTTATACACAAATGTAACTTCCTAAAATATTAGCTCCTCACATCCAGTTTCAGTTAGAAGCTTGCAGATTAAAATTTATATAGCAATACAGTGACATCTTGTATTATCTCACTGCTTTTCCAACAATTCACTTGCTTTTCTGAATCAATGTTGAGCTCGTGTTTTCAGAGAACTATGTTCCACCATGATTTTTCAGATCTTGTTCTTAAATAATTCAACTTTGTACTTCTTTACTGTGTAGATAGAAATAATTTTCCTTACTGCATTACAGTGTATTTGTCTGCTATTTTATCAGAATTATGGGATCTTTTAATGACTTTGCAGTCATAAGTTTTTAAGAGCATTTGATAATGCACCTTGCAATAAGCATTTGTGAAAATACAAGTACAAAGTGGATGTTCTCTATTTATTTGCCTAGCATCTTTTAAGCAAGAGATTTGTAAGGTCTAGTTTTCTTTTACAAAAACTGTGTAAATTTTTCCCTGTTATATCCTATACATTTTTGTGCCTGTAACTTCACTTTTTTTATTTTTTTATTATTATTATTAGCTAGTTTGCGTGGAATTTATTAATTGCAGTTCTCAGCATCCCTTTTTAAGAGTCAAACTTTCATCTTCTCTTGCTCTTTGGACACTGACACCAAGGCATGTTATACACTCGTGGAAATCTCTGATGAGAACAGGGGCTGGTACAAGATGGATGGTGGGAGTGGACAGAGAGAAGTGAGGTAAGGAAGCAGAAATGTGGCATAGATTCTTCCACTTTGGAAGCTACGAGCTGCCAGATGGGGTCACTCCGTCTCATGAACTGCACTGTAAGACTCCTCTGCTCTGCAGAAATCTCCCACTGACAATGCACAGTCATGCAAATAATTCTAGATATTCTACATTGGCCTTCTTGTCTTTGAACATTTAATGGGCTTCTGGCAGTTTTCCTCATTCCGATGAACTTGAAAATGCTTTTATTATAGGTTTTCTTCATTTAGAAATCTGCTCCTCAAATCTATTTCTGTTTTGTCCTAATGTGATTTTAAATTTATGTTGCCTATATGGTAAGTTATTGACACTACTCCCTTGAAAGGCTATCTTTTTATTTCTAAAAGCTTATTTTCATCTGCTGCTTAACTATACTGGCTATTTTTCAGTGATGCTTTTGGAATATTTTTGTGTATAGCAAATAAACTAATATGTCTAATAACTGGAGACTTGAACCAGTCTCCTCCTCACTTGTATTTTAATCAGTGGAATATTTTCATGAAAAGAGGTGGCATCACATCACTAGGGAACAAAAACTGAAAGTCATAAAATCAACAGATAGTTTGATACAAAAAAAGGTTAATTAATAAAATTTCAGTATTATTTGTTTGTTTGTTTGTTACTCCCTAGAAAATCACAACAACCTTAGTACCTTCGTACCTACAAGACTCAGTCTTTCTCTTGCTCTGTCTCCACTTCTCTGCTTTGGAACAAACTACAGAAAATCTGTCTAAAAGCCACAGAGTCACTTGAGGAATTTATAAAAGTTGTAAATATAATTTTCAGTGCACAAATACTTTGGTGTAAAAAACCCCTTCTATTGTATTAAAGAGAATGCAGGCAAGGAAAATTTTTAGAGAAATTCAGGAGATAATAATCCAATAATATTTCTTGAGATCTGAGTAGTGGCTTCTCTCGATATCTATTCTGAATCCCAGACCAACTAGTTCCTGAGGATGGAAACTGCATGAGTTGCTCTTTCTCCCCAGATGTTTGGGTGGGATTTTTCTGATGGGGGCAAAAGTCTGAGTTCTAGTTGGGACCACACACAGGACTGTGAAGAGGTCAGCGTGAAGGAGATTGTGGTAATTCCAGGATGGAGGTGCCAGATGTTTCAAAAAGACATGTTAAAAAATTTTAACTCAGTTTTGCAGATTAGCAATAAAAATATTTCTATTGTTTTCATAAAAACTCAAGCTCCTTAGTGCTTTATTGGAATCTATGCTTTTGTTTTATCTGAGCTTTTCACAACTTTTAACATCTTCTCAAATTTAAAAGTAAACTATTCGTAAACTAAGGCACACAATTTAGAAATATAAACATGTGTAACAAAGTTGCCACTATATTCAGAGCAAACAACAAATAAATTACCGAAAACTGTGACCCTGACACAGTACTTAAGTCTACAACTGGACAGACACTTTAATTCAACTTGCACTAATACTGCCATGTGTAGAAGCAGTTTCACCTCCATTAAGTTCTTAGCCCCTCTCCTCTCTGCTCTGCGCCTTTCCATCTTTTGTTCTAGAACAAGCATTTCTGCGTTTTCACAAGGAATCAAATCAGGAAATGGTATGGTAGAGATTCAGTGTTTTATTCATTGCCAGCCAGAGCAGTTTCCCTGATTTGATTCTCACCACGCAGATATGTGCTGGCCAGGTGGTGGTGGGAGGGGGAGCAACATCTTTCAGTGCCAGTGCTAGTTTATAGTAACTTAAAGCATTTCTTAAGCTACAGCTTAAAGGTGCAATTCTGAGACTGACTTAATCTTATCGTTTACCTTGACATCACCCAAGTTTGTGACAAGGTCTGCCATAGTATCTTTGTAACCAGATTAGGCAAATATGGCCTAGATTGGTGGATTACAAGGTGAATGAAAGGCTGACTGCATTTTTTGGTCTCAAAGGGTAGCTGCCAATAGTTCAAAGTGGCAATGGTTACAAGTGGCATCGCTCAGGGGTTGATTCTGTAGGACTTCCTGAGGTCCTTTACAATTTACATGACTCTATGATTCTAACCCTGGGCAATGTTACCATCCAAAAAAGCAGCTGCAACTCCTCCTATATGTGCACACTAGGAATTGCTAGGCTCAGTTTTCAGATGAGAGTTGTTTTAAGTTACACAGTTTCCCGGTCACAATTCAGATAGAAGGAGGAGGACAGGAATGGGTCAGCAGAGGTAACAACAGGGACAAGACTGACCTTCATGTCAGCAGCATGCATTTAAGTCCGGCCACACTGACTCAGCCTACAAGCAGCAAACTGGGTCTGTTACAGAGCACCTAAGGAAGGGAAGGCTAGACTAACACCGCAGGTGATTAAAGTCTACTATGCTGAGCTGCCTCAGTTCACAGGATGAATGGACACCTATCTGAAATCCTGGTTGGCAACATCAGAGCTTTTCAGATCAAAGACAACACTTTGTAGAGCATGTGGAAGTGAGGAAGTTGGTGCAGTTGTCAAATGACTGGTATCCCTTTTGTTCCCTCTGCCCTTTTGGTAGTAACCTCCAAGAAGCAAGTCACGAGTTTACTTGGACTGCCATTTCTTAAATTCCATCCAGTAAAGTCAAGCAAATGGGTCTCTGTAAGCAGATAACTAAACCAAAACACATTTTCTAAAGATAGTTTAGACTTGAAGTGCCACCAGGGAATAAAGAGGTTTCTCTCCATGCTCCCAACTGGAGACAGACAGGGAAAAAAACTTGTCATCAGAGACCTATCATCCAATAAACCAGGAAAAGATCTGACTTCATCCCTGACAAGTAGGGCATTGCAAATGTAATTGTTCTCTACTGATGACTGCAGTGAAGACTGGCAGAGACTGAGAGCAGTAAATACCAGGAGTTCATAATATTTCTTGTGGGATGAAACACTGACTGCTTAACAAAATTGGTAGGACTGTTCCAAAACCTCTTCCCAGAGCCCAAGATCTAACCACACCCTGAATGCTGGGACCACACATGAACATGTAGCTCTGATGTCTCAAAGCGACAAGACAAAATTACACTGGAATCACTACCCGACTAATAAATCTTACTGTCAGCCAGGTTTCCTTGTAGTTTTTTTTTGTTTTGTTTTTGGTTTTGGTTTTGGTTTACTCCTAGCACACAGTCTTGGTAACTGCATTGAGCTGACAATCTTATTTTTGTCTTTAGAAAGTATTTTTGTTCTCCCATGTGTCTGTGAACAGTGGGCATGTGTGGAAGCTGGGGGAAGGAATGAAGGATATTGTTCCCGTCACACTGTTCATTTATCATGAATGACTTTAACGTATTTATTCCCCGTGCGCTGTGTGTGTATCCACTGGTTTGAAATCTCTCAAATATGGGAGTGAAGTTCTGTATATGGAATGAGGAGAAGAAAATAGAAACATTGTCAGGGTCTTTGGCATTACTTATTGTCTCTGATGAACCACACTCAGTATTTTAGACTTTGGCATGGGAGAGTTTGTCCATTCAGTAAATTCACCGTAAGTGCAGCTGCATCTGGTGTATATTGAGTAAACTAGTTTTAATAATAGAAGTCTGCATGGAACTGGATTAAGCTGTACTTGTGCAAATCTCAGCTCAGAGCAGCTCTGTCTCGCTCTGCTAGAGGCTGGCAGTGATACAGCCGTTCTGGTGGAGAGCAAGCAAAAGCTGAAATCACAGGAAATCCACAGTGCAGTTAAAGTCCTTGCCTGAGACACTGCAAATGGCAAGCATTTTGCAAAGGCTGGCCCAGTAGACAGAGAAGACAGCTATGCAGCAGTAACATGTGATGTGGTTTTCCTTGATTTATTTTTCATATAGATTTTTCATAAGACAGAAAAAGAACCTTCAAATTAACACATTTTCGTAAGGTGTGTTTGTTTTAAGAGAACCTTTCTTGAGAGAATTCCCCACCCTTCCTCCTTAAAAAAAAAAAAAAAAAATCGCTTGAGAAAAAAGGGAAACATTGCTGTGTGTCTCAGAGTAAACATTCCCTGCTGGGCTCCTGGCAGGCACTGAGCCCACCCGTTCAGAAAGAAATCAGATCCTGAAGCAAACTAGGTAAAGGAAAAAAAAAAAAAAAAAAGAGAGAGAAAAGAGAAAAAAGCAGCTGTTAAAACATTTGGGCCAACCTAGTGCTACAGATGTGATCATTTCAGTTGTTTGGCTTGTATGCTGGAAGCCTCAGACCCTCTGCAAGGGGATGTTAAAGAGGACAACATGGAACATTCCCTTCTTGTTCCTCCTCACCACCGTCCTCTTCATCACTGCCTTCCTCTGCACATTCTTGGAGGACAGTCAGAAGATTTATTGCATAATTTCTTTGGCGGCTGTTAACCAAGTGTGCAGTTACAGCTTGGTTTAATTAAGAAATCAGAGTGATTCTTTTATGTAGGTCACATCAGTTTTTGATTCTGAATCTCATAAAGTTCTAACCTTTCTGAAAAGTCAGCAGTGTATGTATGGCTTTAAAAAAATTACCTTCTTAAATGTTTCTGAGTGTTGTTTATGCCTGCAAATGCCATTGTCCCTTTACTAGATAAATTGTCAGAGAGACCTTTGTTTGAATGTGGCATTTGGTGAAATCTATCTTTTTGCAGCAGTGTGTTTTCAAATAGGATTCATAAACACAGGCTGAGCTTCCAATTGTTTGATGCATGGCCATGCTGGAAAAGGAACAATGGATGATTTGAGTTTCCTTTCTTTGTCTCTCACCGCTATTCATATCAACTGGAAATGCGTAAAAATCAAGTATTTGCAGGCCATTGGAGAACAGGGACATGCTGGTTCAGAGATGTGGAATTTTTAAAAATTGTCTAAATAACTGACTTCACTAAAAGGGAGGAGCCTGATGTCTATAATGCTTATACATTTATCTCTTTTTCTTGGTAACCAGAGAGCACGCAAGTCCATGGATGTTGGCTACTGCTCTCAGAACACCACATCTGTATGACCACAACAAACACAGCTGCTCAGCACCTCACTCCTTCGTTACATTAGACTGTCAGCCTCCAGGTTGACTCCAGGTCCGGTCATCCTGCCTCTCCTTGCTTCTGAAGGAATCATCATCCCCACATGTGGTATTTTAAATCAGTTTATATTAATTTTAGAAAACTTCCTGATCTTTCTCTGACTCAGTATGAGCAGAGTTAATGCAAGATTTCACTAATATTCCCTAGAGTATGTTTTTAGATATTAAATGAAAAGACCAATCATTCCTAAGGAGTACAGCATTTCAGCCCTGATCCTCAAGGTTCTACATGTCCTTGATGACACAAGTTATTTAAAGGATTTTGTAACCCATTGGAAAGATCAAATAATCTTCAAAAACATCTTTGTTGCTCAAGTAAAATGAGCAATGTACAATGAGCAAGGTACACTGTCTTCATTGCTCAAGGACAGGAGATTTATCTACCAAAGCATAATGCTGAATTATGCAGGAACTGTAGCTTTTTCAGGATTAGCCCAAAGCTCTGAAATGAACTCCTGCAGGACCATCACAGGCTGCACTACCTTCTGTTTTGCAAAGCCTAAATCTTTGAGTCCTCTAACTTATAAAAGCATATTGGCAATAAATGCTTTATATTAAAACAAAACAATAAAAATCCCAAAGAACCCCAGACACAAACACACAAAAACCCCTACTGAAACAAAGCCTTTGCTGAAGTATGCTTTTCTTCTTTGAGAAAGGACAAGGAATTTGAGAAAAATGTCAGTCACACACATTACTTATATTAAAAAAATAAAATAAGCAACAGCCTGTTTTCTGTCCTCAAGTGTGAGTGCTGTGGCTTGCATGCCTACAGTTGAATGTGTTCCCTCTCCTCTCCTGGCTCTTACTGTCTTTTGGAGAGCATCCTGACCTGCGTGATCCCCCGAACCATGCCTAGAAGTGACTGGGATAGTGCTTAGAGGTTAAAAATGTGCAAGGGAGCATGCCAACACTTAGACAGTATGGATAGTCACAGGCCAATGCCCCGTCTCTACATAATTTTCTTGTGTAGATGTAACCACAGTGTAGAGTAAGAGCCAGTGCAGTCTGTTAGAAAATAAGACGCAACAGAAATGAGAAAGAGGAGGTCAGACTCAGATGAAAAGAGAAGAGCGAGTTCAGCAGAGTTTACAGCATATTACTGAGGCAGGAATTCAGATCTAGGTGTTTAATATCACACTGCAGGCTATACAGCACTATCTGTATCATCTGGAGGTAGAATGCCAACGTAATGAAGCACTGTTTATTAAACCTTTTTGAAGGAGAGTTGGAAGGAATGCTATCCCTCTACATCTGTCCAGGGAAATGCTCCAAAAAAAGAGTTACAGGCTGCATGGAGGGTCCTACTTTTCTCCCTAGCTCAATGAAGAATTGTGCTTCTCTTCACCCTGCGTATTTATCCGCTCCTCATGCCTCAAGCAGCCTTCTCAAGTACACCTGCTTTCCTGGGCTGGCCCTGGCAGTAAACACCCATGAGACCAGGACTGCAGCAAGCAATGATTCTTCAGACCAGGACTGTAGCAAGCTACGGTTCTTATTTCAAAGGCAGGTCTCTCAAAACTGGATTAACACATTGTGTAGAGTCAGCCATTTATCAGGATTTGCCATGGTACCTGGCATTATTTTCTTAGGATCAGCCAGAACTGGATTACAGGGAAACAGTATTGTAGAGTTGGAAAGCCGCAGTAGAATCAATATGAAATAATCATAAAGCAGCACTGCCTCCTGAGCTGCTCCAAAAATCATTCCCTAACACAGTTCTTAGAGGGTGCTGGATAACCCACCAGTGCGGAGCAAGAACCTGCTCCCATAACTGAAGCTCCAGCAGCTCCTTCATCGAAGTGCTCCTTAAGGCTCTGGGAACCAAATTCCACTTCCAAAAATTACATTCGCCAGACTTTCCCCATCAATGCGTGTCTTCCTTCTTCTGTAATGTTTCCATGCCTGTAGCATTTCTGCTAAACAGATATGAATTTACTGAGCAAGATAAGGAGGCCCAAATGTTTTTTTATTGCTGTACCTACAGCGTGGGTATAGGTGCCTTCTAGTCACAGGGCAGTGTTGCTGTGAAGCAGCTGCGCAGTTCCTTCCCTCCCACATGGAGTTCTGGTTTGTCCCTGTTCCTCAGGGGACAAAGCTTTTCATCAATTCCAAACAATAGTTTAGTACCTCTGTTTCCTTAACTGAACTTTTGTGTGAGTTGAGACCATGTGATTTCATTATTTCGTAGTGAAATGTGAAAATCTGTCCTTACAGGTGACAATAAAATAACCTCCCCACAGTTTCTTCTGGAGTCAGTAAAACTAAAGAACAGTTCTGACTGGGACTTTTATTCTATATTATTTGCTTAATGTCTGGTTGTAAGACAATTGGTTTATAATTTTATTCCAGAATGTTTCCCTCCCTTCCCCCACATTTTTTCAAGAGTAATCTGTATTTTCCGGCAGAAAGAGTGAAGCTTTGCCCTGGAGCAATCCCATAAACACTTGCAAAAAGCATAATTTTTCACAGTCATATATTCATAAGGAAAAAACTGGGTAGCTTCACGCAGCAATAGCAAAGGGCTGCAGACAGGCTGTCTAGTGGATTGTGGACTAGGCTGGGATCCAGGAATGCCTGAATCCTAGTGCTGGCTCTTCCACCAGCTTGCTGTGTGGTCTTGGACCTGGGCAAGCCGCAGCCTCTGTCTCACAAGTTGCCCATGTACAAAAGGAGGATAATAATATTTGCCTGCTTCACAGGAGTCAACACTCCTGTGTTAATGTTTTTGCAGGATTCTGAAAAGCTAAAGAGCTGCCAAAGTGCTAAAGCTTTCTACCAAGCAAGGTGTTTGTCTTTACGTTTAGAACGCAACTTGCTTTAGTGAGCAAAAACATTTCAGCCACCTGCAAAGTTTTACAGACACTGTTGGATATCCAGTGATGTTTTTAATTTATATGAGTCAAATTAGACAGGATTCCTTAAAAGAGGAACAAAGGAGTGGTTTTGCACTTTCTATGCACTTTCGTTGACTTGCTTATCCCCTTGCCCCGTGCTCTGTACTTTAGGTTGTACACTAGCCAGCTCCTAGATTCCTAGATCCGCTACTGAATTTAGACAAGTGCAATCTATTGAACTCATATGGTCTTTCTTTTTGTTTGCACATCTGACATTCATGCAGTCAGTCTTTTTAGTAAAGTTAAACTAGCTGACATTACAATGTATGCAAAATAAAATCAAGATAATCCGTGATAAAATTGCCAGTCAAGGACAATATTAATTCTATCCTCTCGAGCTATCGAAGCACAAAGCTTTCCAGAGGCAGAGAGTGTCCGCTGTTGTGCTGGGAATCCTGCATTTAACCTGCCACAGACGTGAAGATACACTTCTAGAGAAATTCTTTGCATAAATTGTGTAAAATACAGAGTGCGGAGCTGTAGGAGGAGAGGAGAGCAAATTTTTCATTTTTTCAGAAAATCCCTTTGGGTTTTTTTTGTTTTTGTTTTTGGTTTTTTTTTGGTTTTTTTTTTTTTGTTTTTTTTTTTTTTAAGCCTCAAAATACAGTTCCAGGGACAGATGAAACCATATGTGAACTGAGGCTGAATTTCAAGAGACATTTTGGTCAACATGACAAATGTTTTGGAAACCATGAGGCAGTTTGTTTAGATGTTTCTGTTATGCCGTTTTAAAGCACCACTTGTGATTCAAACATCAGAAGGCAGTAACTAGTGTCGAGAAGTCAATGCCCAACAACTTGCAGATAAAAGCAGCTTCTGCCTCTGTGAGTTCTTTCTCTGATTTATTCCAGTGAAACCTTTGATGTTCTTAAGACTCTTCTCTGACACAACTCAACTTGGTAATGCAAAAGAAAAGCCTTTTTTCACAGGTTAAGCTTGGCCGACCTGTGAGTTCAACCATCTTACAGAACGGTCTGGTGAATAGTTTGCACTGGCTCTGGCAAGCCTTGGGAGCACACATTGGGAACACGGGAGAGCCGGAGAACATGAGAAAGAGAAATATTACCTTTTTTAGGGATCAGTAAGCTTGTATTTTAGCTTATCTAGGTATCCAGAGCCTTAACAGGGCTATGACCACCAATAGAGGCATTTTCTAAGCTGCAGGCTGAGTAGCAAGCAGGTCATAACTCCTTTCAGATCGACTTAAGGAATAAAGGTGCAGTTTCATGTTATGTTTCATGTCATCACCAAATAGTGCCTCCACTCCAGGTACACAGTTTTGCCTGCTGCTTCAGCCAGACTTGGAGATTATACAGTTGCATGATGAACTGGTCAGCTGGGAGATCCTGTGAAAAAATAACATGGTGTTTTGTTGTGAGCAGCTAGTTGAGCCAGTCCCTCTTGTGGCTGCACAAATACTGAGTCCAATGTGAGGAAGGGGCAGATCCTCCATTAGGAGCTATACTCTGGCCTAAGAGCTGAGCCACAGAGGGTAAAAGAAAGTGTTAAACCTAATCTAAATGCTAATTGAAGCAGATTCGTTTGTTTCCTTTTGGGATGTCTGTGTCTTTAGATGTTTTGTTTGCTCTAACCTATTTCAGCTTAACAAATATATTCTTTTATCTTTATTGTAGTTGAGTTCAGAATGGTTTCAGTGTGACTGCATAATGTTGAGGTCTACCATCTCTTGGAAAGAGCCAGTCTCTATACTTGAATGTGTTTAACAGTGCCTTTCTCCCCAGAACATTCCACCAATGCTATCGACACAGTGACAGACTGGCCTCGTTGAGCCAAGAACCAGCCAAGAAAGAATGCTCTCTGGCATGCAATAACATGACAAATAATATGCCTGAACCCCAAAGATTCCTGCAGGCTACTAACACTGGTCCTTCACTGCCACATTGATGGGCAGGGGAGCTGCTTTTCCAAAAGCTCTGGTACACAACTGTTTATATCATGTTACTTATGGACACCAGGGAGACACATTACAATCACATTTCTTGAGTATTGTCTATAAGAAGGGAGTTAGAACACATAACTCTTGTTATTTAATATTTAATAATATCGAATGCATGTACAACTTTATATTTTTATATAATTAGGTATGAATACATATTATTTAACTTAAACTAATAAAATACATATGAAATTATTATAATTTATGAATATAATTCTATGTAGTCTATATTATATATTCTTATATTTATTTATTTAAAGAGAGATATTTTATAATTGTTTGTTCTTTTATCTTGGCAACAGTTGTTCCTGTAGATACAAGCTATGCCATTTCTTATTGATCTGACCCCTTACTGTGTCAAAAGCCTCACCTAACAACTAATTTTTTTGGTGGATATATATTGGTTTTGCATGGCAAGGTTTTGGTAGGAGGGGGGCTACAGGCGTGACTTCTGTGAGAAGCTGCTACAGGCTTCCCCCATATCTGACAGAGCCAATGCCAGCCAGCTCCAAGAGAGACCTGCCACTGGCCAAGGCTGAGCCCATCAGCGATGGTGGTAGCACCTCTGTGATAACATATTTAAGAAGGCGGAAAAAAACAAATGCGCAACAGCAGCCGAAGAAAGGAGTGAGAATATATGAGAGAAACAACCCTGCAGACACCAAGATCAGTGGAGAAGGAGGGGGACGAGGTGCTCCAGGCACCAGAGCAGAGATTCCCCTGCAGCCTGTGGTGAAGACCATGGTGAGGCAGGCTGTCCCCCTGCAGCCCATGGAGGTTAATGGTGGATATGCTTGAAGGAGGCTATGACCGCATGGGAAGCCCACACTGGAGCAGGGTCCTGGCAGGACCTGTAGAGAGAGAAACTCCCACTGGAGCAGGTTTGCTGGCAGGACTTGTTACCCCATGGGGGACCCATGCTGGAGCAGTCTGTTCCTGAAGGACAGCACCCCATGGAAAGGACCCATGCCGGAGCAGTTTGTGAAGAACTGAAGCCCATAGGAAGGACTCGGTTGGAGAAGTTCATGGAGGACTGTCTCTCATGGGAGGTACCCCACACTGGAGCCAGGGAAGAGTGTGTAGAGTCTTGGAGGTGACTGAGGAGGGGGTGGCAGAGACAACATGTGATGAACTGACCACAATCCCCTTTCCCTGTCCCCCTGTGATGCTGGGGTGAAAGAGGTGGAGAAAATCATGAGTGAAGGTGAGCCTGGGAAGAAGGGAAGGGGGGGGATGTGTTTGAAGATTTGGTTATTTCTCATTATCCTACTCTGATTTGATTAGTAATACATTAAACTAATTTCCTCAAATCGAGTCTGTTTTGCCCATGACAGTAATTAGTGAGTGATCTCTCCTTGTCCTTATCTCAACCTACAAGCCTTTTGTTATATTTTCTCACCCTTGTCCAGCTAAGGAGGGGAGTGATAGAGTGACTTGGGTGGGCACCTGGCGTCCAGCCAGGGTCAACCCACCCCAGGATAATAGAGATAATTAAATCCAAAAGAAAACAGGAACTTCTGTTCCTTGTCATCTCTGCCTCTGTGGAATTATCTTCATGATTTGAATAACAGCTAATGGGTAAACCTAAAGAGAAACACTGAACTCTTAATATTCTGCTTTTATTGGTGAATCAGCTATGTGTCTAGCTAGTTATAGGGCACTGGGAAAAAGTATTCTTGTCATGCCAATTTTGCCTCTAAAATCTTTCAACAGCATTCACACAGAAATAAAAAATTACCCTTTGCTATAGCAACTAGTGTCAGATGTAGACAACGTGTAGCTGAATTTTGACCACAAATTTTTGACCTTTTCTGACCAATGACAAGGTTGAACAAGAACACAGAGCTGTAGATAAGAGATTCTCATGAATATTTAAATAACCACCTTCCTCAGAGAAAGGGCATTTTCAAATGTAAGAAACCATCTTTTTCACTTAAAAAAAAAAAGTCTCTTGCAAAATAATATAACTCAAACTAAAGGACATTCTTCAGCTTCTGACACCCCAAATCTTTTTCCTTGTTTTTATCTCCAGATTTATTATATTTTATTGGCATAGCAGGCATAAGGGAGCAATGCAAATCTGTCATCTCTAAGTTATGGGAATGAGCACACAACCAACATTACTTTTGAGCACCATTTTAAAATATCCTTTACATTTCCAGGAAGTCTCACTCTAATCTGCTTGACAGAAACCCCCACACTGAGGTAGAACAGGAGGATTAAATGGTAATTGTTTGGGAATAATGACAGACTCATGGAAATGATCTCCAGGTGTCATCTCTACCAATCGCTGATTACTTCTGCAATTTTTTTTTAATTGAAAAATTTGTATTTTACATTGGAATTAATCCAGAAATCTCACATTTTTACAAGGAGGGACTGATTTCCTTTTCTGATTAGCTGAATTACTTGGTGCCACAGATCATACACTATGCCTGGAACAGGCTGTGTACGCCGTAGCTTCCACTTCTATAATTTTCTAATTTGGTGACAATTGTGTTGCTTTTCTTCAGACAAAATTGTGGAATGTGGAGATGGAAAAAATAAATAAGTGGCAAAAAAACCCTACTCAGACCTGTTTATTTTTCTCATTCAAAGTGCAGGAATCTGTCTTAGATATTTTTTCCCATGTGTTGTCCTTTTATATTTTAATAGTTCCACAACAAGATTTCCTACTGTTTTCTTCAGAAAAAAAAAACATTCTAAAGGATCCTCAAGATCAGGAAATAGTTTCATATATGTGGACTATATTTGACATTTCTGCATTTTTTCTAGATACGTTTTCCCTGTTTATATTCTAAATAATGATTTCCCTCATTGGTATTTACAGCAATCAGAGATTTGTAGGCCATTCTTGAATTAGGCAGACAGGAAATTGGGGTAGATTTACAGTATGCTCAACTCTATATTAGCCATCCAAACCCATAATAGTATCAACTGATTTCTGCTAACTCTGCTCCTGCCCTTTTATGTTCCAGCTGCACTTGGAAGACTCGAGTAGCACATAACCATATGTATTACCCACCATGTACAACTATATAATTGTTATTACCCTCTCTCTTTTAGCAGATAATCTTGCAAGGAATAAAACTCCCGTGAATTCTCTTGTGCCATCAAAATAGGCACACTGTATACTACACACATATAGTAACCTCAGCTGAGGGGCTGTGTTTAGTATAGAACACTACATCCTGCTGCTAAAGTACTTTCTCAATAACGCAGTAATTGAGGCTGAGAGTTAGCAAGACAGCTGGACACATACAGAAAGTTTATAAGGGTTTTAGACTGCTAAAAATAATAATTTAAAAGCTGTAATATGATTTAGACTTGGCTAGACCGAAACCTTTTTATTTTATCTAATTTAGTTACTCTCAAGTTAAGAAGAACATTTTGAATTTTTCTACCTGTTCTTTCCTGTGTAACTGAAATGGAACTTATTAGAGGAAAAGAATGAAAGACACTGAATCTTTCCATACGCACATTTTATTGGCTGTTGGACTGGAAAAATAGCAACACCCCACTAATGCAAAATAGCCATGAGACATGCCTGCTTTCTGTTTGTGTGATTCCTTACCCTCTGTTTATGTGTGGCAGAAAAACATTTGCACTCACTGGTTCTTTACCCTTGAAACATCTTTGGAACTGGATAATCCTTGGGTTTCTGTTACTTTCTTTCCACCTCCTTGTATTACAAGTACAGTCTATTGCTAAAACCCACTTTCGTCTCTGAAAACCACTAAAATAAACTGCCCTTCTGCTGTGGAGACAGGCTGTTTATTTGATGCCGCCTGACTTTATTATTTTATAAAACTTTGATTTGCCCATCTCCAGTTCTCTGCCTGTCTGCGGGAAGCCTAAGGGTGACAGTCAGCAATATTGCAACTGCACAATCACAGTAGGAACAGGTAATGCCAACAAGTTTGCAGGGAACTACAAGCAAGAGCATTTACCTCTGAGAATTATGATGGAGGAAAGAGGACCCCTGATGAAATGACTTTAAAAGAGGCCATTTGAATTGTCTGTGTAAATCTCAGGAGTGATAAGCAGTTTTCTTCTGTTGAACTGAAAAATTCTCATTATTTCCAAAGTAGGGATATCCTTTAGAAAGATACGTCAACAAATAACTCACTAAAAGTGAATGTGTAATGGCAGTAAGAAATAAGTGTGATTTTTTAAAATTTATTTCCTAATCATGTGATGATCCCACATTATTTTTAGCATAATATGAATGTCTATAGGAAGTAAATTTCAGGACTATAGTGGTGATTTATTTAATGAAGAAAACATATTTGATGAAACTTAAAACGGGATGCAATTTAGATTTTTTTCAAAAATAAACAGATTTTCTTTATGCGGTTATGCAAATTACAAAAAAATCAACGTAGAGCAACAATGTCATATGACTTAGGAGACCAATAACAGAAAAAGCAACTGAAAATTTTCTATGGATAGATTACTGATAAATCATGGGTTGAGGTTTGTTTAAACAGGTGCTTTGCAAGATAGTTTCCAATAACATACATAACATTCACAAAAAGCCAAATCAAATAAATTATTACATTAAAACAAAAGCAGATTCACTGGAAAATTTCTCTGATAAAATTACTCAAGAAGCTTTGCCATTAAGTGATGGGACAATCTGTTGAAAGAAGATAAAATGATAAAAGGAACAGAAAGCTGGTTTATTTCAATTTAAAAATACAAGAAATCTGTCAAAATATAGGAAATCTGTCAGGAATCATATGTTAGAAATGGGAAGCTCTGGTTTAGATTCTGCTCAGTATAGTGGCTCTATAGGTGTTAATTTTTCTAATTATGATTCATTATGAATGAAGGAATGAGTAGAAGACCAACTGAAAGACTTTCTGACCTAAGATATGGGCAATAATTAAGTGTTCTGAACCAGCTTGAAACTTCTTCAGGTGGACAGAGAGGAATAGGGTTAGGATGGAGGATGACAGGGACTCCACTCATTTGCCGTGAGTTTTTGCTCCAGAGACATCCAAACTTCCCAGCAATTTTTTAGGAATAGCTTAATATTTTGTTGTTATTATTATTATTAGCTCAACAGATAAAACCCCCAGATTTTGGCCATATGGCTTCACAGAAATATGGGGAAAAAGGACTGAGAGAGAGCAAACACATCCAACGTCTTGCACATGGCTTTGACTTCCAGTGATATCTCTCATTTATTGACATCTTTTAGCAGTTATTCAATTTTCATGAGAACCAGTGTTTCCTGGATCTGCCACCTGGAGCTGTGCTAAAAGTCATATAGTTACTTTTTATGCACCAGGCTGAGAGCTGCTCCAATCCAGAAAGGCTAGAGCTCCACCTCCCCTCCCCTCCCCTCCCCTCCCCTCCCCTCCCCTCCCCTCCCCTTCCCTTCCCTTCCCTTCCCTTCCCTTCCCTTCCCTTCCCTTCCCTTCCCTTCCCTTCCCTTCCCTTCCCTTCCCTTCCCTTCCCTTCCCTTCCCTTCCCTTCCCTTCCCTTCCCTTCCCTTCCCTTCCCTTCCCTTCCCTTCCCTCCCCTTCCCTCCCCTTCCCTCCCCTTCCCTCCCCTCCCCTTCCCTCCCCTTCCCTCCCCTTCCCTCCCCTTCCCTCCCCTTCCCTTCCCTTCCCTTCCCTTCCCTTCCCTTCCCTTCCCTTCCCTTCCCTTCCCTTCCCTTCCCTTCCCTTCCCTTCCCTTCCCTTCCCTTCCCTTCCCTTCCCTTCCCTTCCCTTCCCTCCCCTTCCCTTCCCTCCCCTTCCCTTCCCTTCCCTTCCCTTCCCTTCCCTTCCCTTCCCTTCCCTTCCCTTCCCTTCCCTTCCCTTCCCTTCCCTTCCCTTCCCTTCCCTTCCCTTCCCTTCCCTTCCCTTCCCTCCCCTTCCCTTCCCTTCCCTCCCCTTCCCTCCCCTCCCCTCCCCTTCCCTCCCCTCCCCTCCCCTCCCCTCCCCTCCCCTCCCCTCCCCTCCCCTCCCCTCCCCTCCCCTTCCCTCCCCTCCCCTTCCCTCCCCTTCCCTTCCCTTCCCTTCCCTTCCCTTCCCTTCCCTTCCCTTCCCTTCCCTTCCCTTCCCTTCCCTTCCCTTCCCTTCCCTTCCCTTCCCTTCCCTTCCCTTCCCTTCCCTTCCCTTCCCTTCCCTTCCCTTCCCTTCCCCCTTCCCTTCCCTTCCCTTCCCTTCCCTTCCCTTCCCTTCCCTTCCCTTCCCTTCCCTTCCCTTCCCTTCCCTTCCCTTCCCTTCCCTTCCCTTCCCTTCTCCCTTCCCATCCCTTCCCTTCCCTTCATGTAGGTATGTATCAGACCAGGTCCAGAACGGAACTGTTCTTCAGAAGAAAGTGTGTAATTTTGTACTTACCAAAATAAATACTTCCCAGACAAGTCAGTGAGCGCTTTGTTTCAATGGCCAGGCAGGGTGACAAGATGGTTCTCATGGTTTCTGAAATTCCTATTCAAGATGCCAGTCTTAGAGACCTGCCACAGTCTTTTATATTCTTACTATGTTCTCTTTCACAAACCCCTAGACAAAAAGCACAAGTCTTAATTTTACAAGAAATTTCACTAGATCTTTAAAAGTTTTTATTACGTGCTTTTAAAATATGTTACTCTGTTATTTTGACACTGTTTTGCTCTCATTTTTCTATGGCTGCTGCACAATGAAATCTTAATTCCTTTTACACGTTAGGCTTTATTATTGTAAACACAATAGACTGACTCTTCAATTTTTCTCCCTAGTTTGACCATTAAATGTATTTAAAAACATTTTAATGTCATAAAGACATATTTCTAGAATGTCTTTGGTTTTGCTTGTCTATCGGTGAAATTCTACTAAAATGTATTTAAATTAGTTTAAATGCACACACACATTCCCAGGAAAGGAAATTTCAAAGCTCTTCTGTTTAACATTACTGATATACTGTTCTACGTAGAAGTTCTTCTTTTCATTGAAAAAATTGTATTTCTTAACTAAAAAAATTGAAATAAAGAAATTATATATTCCGAGTAAATTCAAAGGAAAAAAATCAGGAAAATATCTTTAAGATGACCTCTCAGGGAACATGCTTTAGTTAGAAAAGGCTAATATTTGGAATCCATTTTGGATAACAGTTTAAAATTAAACTGTATAAAATGCAACAGAATAGCAGAGAAGAAATCACTGAGTCTGATCTCTGCATCAGCATCTGCATCAGCAGAGATCACTGATTATATTGGACTTATATTGGATTATCTCTATGTCTACAGTTTTGTTATAGGGAATCTATTCCGCTATATGCTTGATACAATAATATTGGAAGCTCCTCTACTGGTGCATGTGAAAAGAAATGGCAAAGAAAATAATAATAATAATAAGAAAAACCTCTTTTTGAGGAAATCCTGAAGCAATTGGAGAAGATCAGTGCAATATACTCTTCATGATGTTCACTATCTTTACAGAGATAGCAAGTTGCAGAGCAGTTTTATTTCTCACTGTTGATGCATTATTTTCTCCCACGCTGTGTCACAGCATGCCATCTTGTTTTGCAACCTTTGAAGCAAATCTCTAAAACATAAGAAAACATCTAAACATAAGCAAATCTCTAAAACATAAGAAAAATGTATGTAGACTTCTTTTCTGTTTAAGAAGCAGCCTACCTCCATTGGCGACCGGGCATCTTCCAGGTGGATTGTCATTTAAAAAGCATAAAATTAACATAATTACTGGTTCTAGGATTGTATTCGTAAACATTTTGGTTTCTGCCTGTGGAATTGTAAGTGTAAGAACAGCTGTCTCAAAAAAGCTGTGATCATCACAGTTAATTAATTTACCTGAAAGACAGCAAGATAACAAAACCTGAGTTGTGTCTCAGAGAATTTGCAAACCTATTCTATATGTACTGCCAGATGAAGGTGACAATGGTATACAAAAGTTTGCCAGTTGCAGCTGTAATACAGTCCTAATTTTTGAACATGAGCACTGTGGCTCAGACTGAAGGAGTGACTTTAATGAGAATGTAACAAACATTTGCTGTGAATAGTATTTTAACATCAATTCTTAGGGAGAAAAGGGAAAGACTTGTATTCCTTTGGGTATCTGGGTGCTTGATAACTTCAACCATGTTTTTATGTTTAATATTTCTTCTTCTTTACCTTGACTCTCCAGATAATGAAAATATCTATGCATACAAATATTCAGCATATTACAGCATTCAGCATATTACAGCAATTATTTATTTTTAAAAACAAGTTCTATAAGATGAACAGTATCCTGTCTCCCCAGAGAAGGGTTTAGAAATCTTGAAAGAAAGCACCTGTGTCCTAGGAAAGGTTCATTCATGAGTGCCAAGAGGAAAATATCCCTGCTTTCTCATATCCTGTAATCTTATTAAGTATCTAGCTGCCAAGCAACAGCATGTAGGAAAAATAATGAAGTGTGGATGATCTGGGGGAAAAAAAAAAAGACTTGAAATTAGCATAGATGATGGTGTTTAGAAATTAGGAAGCACAGGGAAGTTGTAGTTTTGGAAATCCTAATATTTCTCTCTGCCTGCTCTAGTATTTAAACATTATCCAGACAAAGTCCATTTTTTGACATGCGCAGTCTGCAGGTAGAACAGGCCAGTAAGAGAAGGACCATGTGGAAGGCTCCCTGTTGCTTTTACTTTCTGTCTTTTCCCAGATCTTTCTCTCTGAGTAATTCCACTTGAATCAGCAAGTGCTACCATGATTACCCCTTCTATAGAGACTGCAGTGGAACTATGTAAAATATAACTCCCCAAAGAAGCAAGTCAAATGAAGTTTTATGTTGTGTTTTATTTCATTTTTAAATCAATCATGCATCTATTAGCAAACAGTACATCCACGAGCAAAACAGCAGTCTCTCAAGCTGGATTTCAGTTGTACCTGGGGCAGTTACTGACTGTCAAAACTCTGATTTTCACTGTGCTATTTAAAATTCACTGTTTTTCACAGTGCTTCTTAAAATCTCACGAACTTTCCAAAAGACATGCAACTTCTAACACTCCCTGAAAAATCTTGGAGTCCTTTGGTGATAAAACCTGCAAGGTCTGTTCATGTACTCATTGAGGTGCTTGGTGACAGCCTTCTTGTTGTTGGTTGATATTGGCTATATTGGCTACAGGGGTGTTCGCAGCACCACAGTGCTATCGCCTCTCAGAAAGGCTGCTGTAGGCATCACTACCCAGGCAGCACCTACTCTGGGATTCCCAGTGAATGAATATTATATATATCTATGTATAGGTTGCCCAGGGAGGTTGTGGATGCCCCATCCCTGGAAGTGTTCAAGGCCAGGCTGGATGGGGCTTTGAGCAGCCTGGCCTAGTGGGAGGTGTCCCTGCCCATGGCAGGGGGCTGGAACTAGATGATGTTTAAGGTCCCTTCCAACCCAAACCATTCTATGATTCTATGATTCTATATACCTAAGAGAGGATGATTTATAGTAACTCATTCTCTAAAAGGCAGTAAAAATGTGTGTAGTTGACAAAGTTTGGGGAAACACTAAATAAGAAAGAATCAAAGGAAGATGATAATTTAAAAAAAAAGGAAAAAAAAGAGTTTTTAAGTGTTTACCTCTTCCAGAGGTAAAATAGCCATTACATTTTCAAGATCCTAGGCTAACTGGATCCATAACTATATCTAAATATCTAGCGGTTTTAAAATTTATCAAAATGTAGAGTTCCTTGTTGGTTATGTTAAATACTAGTTAAGATAGGGTTTCAATAGAGTGCACTGGGATTTACTAGGTAAAAATATTAACATTACATTTTTTTTAATAACTACATTCATCTCTAAGATGTTATGCTTTGTTTTTCATTGTTAGTGTGAAATTGATAAAACTGATTCAAACTGATAAAGGAACAGGAGGATCAGAGATAATTAAAAGGAAATAAAGGATCCCTGAGCCTCTGATCTTTATATTGTATTAAATAATAATAAATTCAGCCAGGATAATTGGATGTGTCACTAGCCTCACATGTTTTTTGATATATCAATTAAAAGTAAAATAAAGTGCCTCACGGAAAATAAAAGCAAATCAGATATCAAAGGAAGAAAAAAAGGTTCAATGAAAGACTAAATGTAAACCACTTTGCAAAAGACTGAGAGGAAAAAAGGTCTGTCCTCACTCTGCCCAGGGAGGTGGTTGAGTCACCATCCCCAGAGGTATTTAAGAAATGTCTAGATTTGGCACTTCAGGGTATGCTGTAGTGGCAGAGATTCTAGGGTTTTTTTTGTGTGTGTGTATGGTTGGACTCAATGATCTCAAAGGTCCTTTCCAACCATGAAGATTCTATGATTCTATGATTCCCATAAGTGAAAGGGGAGCTTTTTTTGCATAAACCATCTTCTTGGGAGATCTTTATAACATAGCGAGCTCAAATTTTGTGGCTGCATTGTGGATTCTCAATCTGGTTTGGTGAGAGTGATTGTTCCTAACCTTTGGGGAAAAGCTTATTTATTCAGTGATAAAACTGTATGAGTTTTATCTCCAGCAGCAAGGGTTAATATATGGATAAGCAAATGGGCTGTTTTCTGCTGGACTTGCTTAATGAACGATAGGAACAAAATTAGACAGAATATTGTCAAATTGCAAGAATTGTCTTTCCTTCTCTATTTGCACACATTATTGCTGTGCCTCCTCCTGCTTCAAACAAGATTTCCTTTCCTTCCTAGAGATTTCCTTATTTTTACCAGGCATCTGGGTGCTATGAACCGTAGAGTAATTCACACCAGAAGTGACCAAAGGAGGTCATCCAGTTCAGACCTCTACTCAAAGCAGGGATAACTTCAAAGTAAGGTTCCTTAGGGCCTTGCCTGGTTGAGTTTTGAGTATCTTCAAGGGTGGATATTCCAATACTTCTCTGGGCACCTGGCCCAGTGCTTGGCTACCCTCATGGTGAATATTCCTTATTTGTAGCTAGCATGAGTTTCCTCTGCTGCAGCTTGTGACCACTGCAGCTTGTCTTTCCACTGTGCACTTCTACAAAAAGTCCAACTTCACCTTCTCCATAACCCTCTTTTGGTAGCTGAAGACTGAAAACTGATCCTTCATTAGTCTTCTTTTGTCCAAGCTGAACAAACCCATCTTTCTTGTCCTCTCCTCATACGATATGTACTCTACCCCCCTTATAATTTTGGTGCCTCTGTGATTGATTCTCTCCAATGTGTTGCTCTCTCTTGTACAGAGAGGGGAACCTTGACACAATATTTCAGTTGCGGCACCATGAGCACTGGGTAGAGAGAAATAATCACTTCCCTCATTCTGCTGGCTGTTAATTTGCTAATGCAACCCAAAATGTGGGAATCTGCCATCACTAACAGGCCAAACTGGTGGATTCTCTGTGTAGTCAGAACTCACCCTTACTTTTATCACAAGAGACTTTCTGGAACTGTTATCTACATACGGTATGTCTGCAATAATTTCTATAAAAATAAACATGTTAAAGAAGTACAGGCAACAGTATTCACATGCTTCTTACTAAAAATGGTGAAAAAATAGAATCACGGAATCATAGAACAGTTTGTGTTGGAAGGTACCTTTAAAGGTCACCTAGTCCAGCCCCCCTGCAATGAGCAGGGACATCTTCAACTAGATGAGATTGCTCTGAGTTGTGTCCAATTTGTTTCTTGTGGTTTGTACATCCATTGAAATGAGAGAGTATAACATTCAGCTCTCAGTTTATAGAAGTGTAAGATATACTTACGTTCCTTTATGGAATCAGGTGACTGAAACAAGAACAACCTCCACTGAAAACACAGATATCTATCAGGGGGTGAGGTAATTTGGAACTGTATTGGTAGATCATAAGTACTTGGAAGAGAAGCATCAGATATATGAGTGAAGCCAAAGGAAGAGCAGCAAAGATAAAAGGAAAGATCCAGTGGTTATATATGACAGAGTAAGGCCTGTACAGAGATGTTTTCATCGCTTTGTCTTGAGAGAAATTATAATATAAACAAAGAGGGAGAATAAAACATTTAGAATATACAAAAAGTATACTAGTAGAAAGGATGGCTTTTCCCCAACAGTTAGCCCTTGGTGGTAAATACACATCTATTTGTTTTCTATCACTGTTAGGAAGACATGACTTTTACGGAAAAAAAAGTAGTTCTTTATATAGTGTAAAGTCTCTCAAGTGTCTAATTGGGTTGAAGAGCAAATAGCTTTACAGCCTAACAGATGGTGAGCTTCAAGGAGAACCTACACACCAAAAATGTACCAATTTAAGTGGTCATATAGTAATGTTGTACAAATACACCATTCCGAGGAACTTGTTTTTAATCTGATGGCATTTGATTACAGTAACACTGTTCAGTTGGCAATCATAAATTGGTCTAAGTGGTTAATACAGATTTTTTAAATATAGTTAGGTATCCTTAAAGCTAAATTGACGTAAGGTCTGGGATTGAAGTGCCCACACCAGAAGTCTGGACTGATTTCTAACCGATATCAGTTTACTTCATTGTAGAAGAATATAGACCAACTAACGCTGATGTAGCTGTCTAGGTTGAGTCAGATGAATCAGATATATGAATGAAGTCACTCAGTGACTTGCCTGGAAAGAATGTTGTTTCCTGCTACTGAAAATGAAGGCCCTTTCTGCCTAGATACTGAGGAAGGGCTAGGTATATCCTCAAGGTGATAAGGGTTAGTGTCTGAGAGACCCAGAGAGCATGTGTGCTGTGCAAGGGAATAGAGACAGCAGTCTGACAAATGTGACTTTGGAAAGGACATAGGATCCTTGTGATACTGCATTGCAACCCTTGGTGTATCTAAGTTAATGGCTTAGAACTTTTCATTTTTTTACAGGTGTTCCTGTAACGGATCTATTTATTAACTGTATACCAAACAAAAGCACAACTCCCCTTCCCTATATTCTCTCTGCTTCCCATAATACACCATGCTGCATCAATGAAAGACAAGTGCAAGTTATGAGGTTATTCAATGTTTTCATAGAATTAAAATATTTCATCTGTCCTGCATCCCTTCCCAGCCTGCCCTCTCCAGTCCCAGATGGGCCCTGCTTATGTCACACACATGTGTGGGTGTGCGTGTGCAAATAAAATACCTTTGTTCTGAGAATGCACCAAGTAAAGAATAAAGCTTTGTTTAACAATACTTTATGAGCCCACAGTGTTATGACTTCAAATTATGGACTCAAGCTGAAAGTATACTGCAGGGCAATTTAAAAAAAGGAATTTTAAAAACAATTAGAGCTATTTTGTACAATTTTGTCAACTATTTAAAGTATCTTTTTTTGTGGTTCTCATGGAATCTAAATTGCCATGTGAGTCACTTAGGTATCACTTTCCCTTTCCCTAGGAGCAGTTTACGAAAAGGGTGTTGTTCCAGATCTGACAGGGTTCAGCTTTACCGAACCCATCGCACACATCCAACCATGCATTAAATTACATGTTGCGATCACAACAAAACAAATAAGGCAAAAGATGGCTGCGTAATTCCTTATGCTTTGTTCTCATGTACGGGCAGTATCCTTTTTGCCCTGCCATTGCGAATTCAAGGATGGGCAGCAAGGAGAATGCTGTGCCAGCACTGCTGTGCAGAATGCATGGTGTGCTCCACGGGGCACTAGACATTACCTGTGCTAAGTGGCACCGCAGTGTTCGCTCACGTAAGGAGACATCTGTGTCTCAGGCAGCACAGAAGCCCAGTATTCGCTTTCATGGCTGTATGTGAACCGCCCTGCTGGTTAACGCAGACAGAAACAACAACTACAAACCAATACTCTGAAGGGGAGAGAGGCTTTAGCCCCTGCTCTGTGCCTGTTCCTGCATCTCATAAAAAAACCCGTGTCAATGCTAGCCCTCACCTCCTTCATGAAGAGTTTCTGTAATTCTTGGGAAAGTGATCCCAGTCATTCTGTATAGTGAAAGCAAGACCCAGAGGACAGTGTATTTGCACTTTTTTTTTTTTTTTTTTTTTGAGACATTGAGGTCCAGAGCAGAAGTATTTCCAGGCAGATAGCTTAGTACAGAGTTTGAGACACTACCTTCAAGGGTAAGCAGAGGAAATGTTAAGGTAAGTACATCAGTTATAGCTGACTCACACACAGCACGCTCTTTTTGAGTTGACCTTGGTGGTATAGGGAATATTCCGTGCTTTTGATCCAAAATAGAAAAAAAATTACTATGAAGTTTACTATGAAATTGATGTTAATACCTTAGTGGCAAATGTTAATGAATTATGTTATATTGGTTGTTGATTTTTTATTCTATACATGTATAAAACATGAAATTGCCTCCATCCCGCAGTACACTCTGGATGTCTGCCTTGGAATTTTATGAGTTCTCCTTTTCCCTGCTCAGTGTGAAGTTCTTAATGACAATGATGGAAGAGAAAACACCTGACCAATATTAGACAAACTATTTATCACATTTGGGCTATAGAAAATATATTGTACTCCCTTTTCTATGCATCATCTTGCAATGTGTGAATTTAATAATGGAATCTGTAGGATGCTTCTTCCTTTTCAGCTGGCACACGCAGGGTAGGCTGGAAACAAAATAACCTACAGAGGACTATGGGTGTCACCTGGACATTTCTTACCACAGGTTCCTGAGCAGATTCTGTCCACAGAAGAGTAAAACAAGATTGGGAAAGGTGGTTTTGGAAGAAAGTGGTACTGAGCTACACTAAAAGATGAACGTCTCTTCGTCTCCACTCACAGAACTTCCATATTTCTAAAGCACTACCCATGGTTTGTCAGAGCTGCAGTAAAAAATGTGCCATAAATTCAGTATTCAAAGTCAAGCTTAATTTGAACAGGCTATTGGCTAATCACTTTTTGGCTTTATCTGACAAATGAAGTATGAAACCTGCCAGTATATTTTATTCAGTTGTTGCATCTGTAAGTTAGACAGGACAAAGTAGGGGTTACATAGGAAAAGGTAAGCATCACAAAGTGGAAAAGGGGGAAAATTTTGACCTCACAACAAACAATAATGTGTTAAAGTGACTAATTAATTATCCAGAGGGATTTCTCCATTGATCCAAGTTAAGCCAAGTTAAGCATCTGTTTGAGGTGCAAGCACTAAGAGCAGATGAACCCAGAAAGAGAAGAGAAGGTCAGAAAGGCAAAAAGAGCTTGATCCTATAGGAAAGCCCAAAGACAAAACAAAACTGAGCAAAGTATTTCTTGGGAGAAGTCTTGAAATCTGACCCTTAGTCAGGAAAAATATGATTTTCTATATTTTTTTTCAGTAAACAAGGTTGTGTGAAAGTAACTATCTGCAAAATCAGTGTCACTCAAAAAAACCCCCCAAGACATAAATTAAGGCATTACGGGAAGTGAGAAATTCCACTCTGCCCAAAAATCCTTCAAAGCATCCAGCCCCAAAACAGACATGCAGAAGAGAAGGCTTCTTTCCTTCCTCTCTGCATAGCATGGGTGGTGCCCCTGCACTGGATTATGTGTTGGTGCCACATCCTTATGCCAAGATGCATGATACAGATAGGCTCACGTCAATAACAGAAGAGCAGGGATACACCTTGACACGCCTACGCTCTTGCCCCCTTTTGTAATTCAGGTTCTCTTCAAGTGTAGAGAAGCTAGTGAGAAGCTGGGGCACTGTACACCACTGAGGAGTGTGTGGTTGGCAGATGCACAGGAGCTGCGTAGAGACAGAAAGTGGGGCGGTGATGGAAGAGCAAACCCTGATAGCCTGACCTTTTTCCCTCCCCAGTAAAACCTGTGCTAGGAGGACTGGTTGGAATACTTCCTTGGCGTGTGGGAGTTCTCCCTTTACACTTAATAAGAAATTTAAAAGTCAAATTCCCAAGCCAATGCCCTTACCAGTGTTCTGAGAACTGGTATTCTGCGCTCATTTGCTTTCTGTTGATGCTGTTCTACTCTACATAAACTGCTGCATTTGCCAGCTGTTTAAAACACACAGGAGAGACAACAAACATTGTTTGAAATCCGTGCTCTGGATCAAACCTCTGTTTCAGATGTATCTGAATGTTCATTTTCCACCTCCTAAGTGATTATTCTAACTAGTGGGCTTGTGGTATAGGACCACCAGCAGTTCTGTGAATCTAATTCCTTCATTTTCATCATAGCTGCCCCAAACCAAGATATTTCTGAAGCGATGAGGAAATATTTCAGAAACAAACTGTTGCTTTGAAAATATTTGGTCATTTTCATATTGACTGAAACAGTCACTCAATTTTTCCACAAATTCAGAATAATTTCTAGTGACTCAAAACCTTTCTTTTTTCCCTGACAAATAGATAATTTTGCAAAGAGAGTTTCACTCAGCTGTATTGATATGGGATCTAATAGTAGCCTATTTCTTGATTCAAAATGAATTACGCTATAATTTGATAAATATGATAAAGACCTAACTTTAACTTACTCTAGAATTTCTACAGCAGATTCTATTTGAGGTCAGGAGTTTCGTGCCATTTCTCCAAGTCCTGTAAACATGTCTGAATAAAAAAATTCCAGTCACGAAGGGTATCATAAAGCACAGACCAAACTCTCCTCTCATTTATGGATCTTTGACACCAGGCAGGTTACATCTGGGTAAATAGGAACAAAATTTCAGTCCATGTCTTAACCTGGACTGAACCCAGCTTATTCTTTTCCAGAGGAGGATATAATATAAGCCTTCAGGATATCCTTCTGAGTAGAAATGTTTTGGAGACTGCTTTTCCCATTGTTAAGATTATGAAACCTCTTGATTTGGTTTCTCCTGAGTTTATAGGTTTTGCAAAACATTTCTTTGAATAAAATCAAGCACAGTTTTAAAATCAAACTTCAGACTTGGCATTTTTATTAGAAATCTGAAATATCAACAAGGTTTGCGAACTGCTTTGTCTGCCTTGCTCAAAGTTCCAAGTGAATCTGTACCAAAATTTATTTGTTAAAAGAGACTGATGATTGTGAATTATATTAATACAAAGCTTCATTATGGGGCGCATTTAAACTCAAACCTGGGTGACATAACCAATTCTGTCTAGTTTTTACTGTTGCTTAAATCTAAAGCTCAAAGCTCAGAAATAAAAGTCAGAGAAAACCAAAAGAGAGAGGAAAAAAAAAGTGCAATTAATAATACAGACCAAAAATATTCTGTTTAACTGATGGATTTTAACAAATTAGGAAGCTGACCTTTTTTTTAGCAAACATAAGTGTCTGTAAGATATCTGCTTAATATATAACATTATTCTGTTACTGATATGGATGGAAAAAAGAATCCCAGGCTACTAACCTTTTTTCCTATATCAAAGTCCACTTTGTGGAAAAGTCTCGTACAATTGCAGAATGGTTTGGGTTGGAAGGGACTTTTAAAGATCATCTAGTCCAACCTGTCTGCCATGGGCAGCGACATCTTCCACTGAATCAGGTTGCTCAAAGCCCTGTCCAATCTGACAACAACGTGGCATGCACAACTTCTCTGGCCAGCCTGTTCCAGTGTCTCACTACCCTCATCATAAAAAATATCTTCCTTATGTCCAATCTAAATCTACCCTCTTTCAGTTTAAAACCATTGTCCCTTGTCTTGTCACTTGGTGAAAAGTCTCTCAAATTTATTAAATGTCAAAATGTGTTGAAATAGTTGTTAATGCGGACTCCAGCACAAGTAAACCAGATCAAGCTGTAACAGATTTTAAATAAGGTCTCAGGAAGCTGCAGAGAATAGTTGTAACTAAAATGCAAATTTCCTTCTGTTGTAAAACACGTATATCCCAGCTCAGAAACATTTCTATCTTAGCATGGACATCTAACTTAGTCTCATGAGCTGCAGAAAGGAATTTCAGGATGGAGATTTCACAAATGATGTGTTTCTCGGGGAAATTTGTTTTTTAGAAAGTTCAGTGAGCGAGTTACCAAGGCATAAACCAATAGATGTAACTTCTCTAACCACAGCAATAAGAAAAGTTGTAAATATACTTCAAGCCTTTCTTATTTTTCCTTCAAATGCTATCTACTGTGACAAGAATCACAGTTGGTGTTCTTTGCTTCATTTGAAAAGAACTGGCCATACACTATAGAGGAAAGTCCAACTTTTGTGCCTTGGACCTGTCATTTTTCTAAAATCGGTATCCATGTGCTATTAATTGTTCTGCTCTGTTGTAAGGTAAGTATCAACCAGCTGCTCAAAGATGGAGAAAATACTGATGTGTGGGAGATTTGTGCTGATGTACGTAGTCATGTAAATGTAAGTGTATGGCTTAATATTGAGAAGTGGAAAGCCTCAAAAAAGTCAGTGAGGTTTTTTCTCTATCCTGCGGTTAAAGTGAATAAAGAAAGGAACACGAGATAAGGTATTTCAGTGACAGCCTGATTTAAAATCAGAGAAACAGGATCCATTTTTTCCAGCAAGACAAGATACTGTAATTCAGCTTCTCCTGACAAAACCATTCAGTGACATTTCTCTTCATTACAAAAGGAAATAATTAAAAATTATTCCATTGAATTAAAAATGATTATTCAATGTAGCTATTTGTGCAGCCAAACTAAACGAATGGCATGATGTTCAAAAGGAAAGGGTAACACATAATATTTACCTCCTTGAGTACGTCTATTCATGGCCAGGTTGGATGGGGTGTTGGCCAGGCTGGAAGGTGTCCCTGCCCATGGCAGGGGGGTTGGAACTAGATGACTTTTAAGGTCCCTTCCAACTCAAACTATTCTACGATTCTATGATCTATATCACAAATTTCATGCAACTCTCTTAAGTCACTCTAGTTAAATTGCTGCTGAAGAAGAGGACATTCTATCCTGAATATTATTGCATTGATCAATGCTTAAAATCTTGACCTAAGCAAGTTTTAAATTAGCCTATCGGAAACAGAAGTCAATACCTGTCTTTGTCTACACTGAAAGCCTGCATATACTCAGAAGCAAATTAACAAACAGACAGTAGTGATTGTACTTGATATTAGATGAATTTTCTTGTGTAAACAAAAAGTATAAGGACTCTACATCTCTGAGCTGCACAATCAGAGATGAGCTGCATATTGATAAGCTTCTGGACTGTGAATTTCCAGGATCTTTACAGATCCTTTGTCAGATCTTTTACCAGCGCAGTGGACATGACAGAGGAACAAGTGCAAAATATATCTCCAAATTCAGGAACAACCCCTGATGTTCAGAAACACAAAAATGAGATATAGATTGTCTAAATACACTAATCAAATGCTTTGGAAGTGCAAAATGCCTTCAACAGCAGCACACAATTTACACACAGATTGGGTCTAAGCTATTTAAATGCTTTATAGGTGTGGGTACACAGGCTGTGATTTTTCTAGATGAGCTGGAAGAGATAACTGAAAAGGTAATTTTGATTTTTTGAAGTATTTTTTTCTGGTTGATTCTGTGAGTCTATGTAAGTGGGTATACGTGCCTGTGTGAAGATACACAATATATTCCAGTAGGCATCCAATGGAAACCAGGGGGCTTTTGCTGTGGCTTTTTGCTGGGTTAATAAGGAATCCTTGGCATTTCTCCCCCCCTGTTTTGCCACCTTGTTTTTGCCCAGTGCTTGAAGGGTGAGGGGCACGAAGGGGAAAGGGCAGCACCTGACCTCTGGACCAGGCACCAGCCCTCCCGCCCGGCACGGCCGGACAGAGCCTCCTTCCCTGCGATGCCTGGGGAAATATCGGCAGAGGGAAAGGTTTCTGTCCTGTTATCAAACCCTGTCTGAGCAACCACAGCCACAGGCTGGGTTCATGTGGCCTCTCTGCTGTGACAGTTTAGAATGAGGCTGCTCTTTGCTGGATGTATACGGTGCAAAGCAAAAACAGAGAGTAGACGTCTCAAAAAATGTAAGGGCTGAAGTGAGTCTGACACAGGATGACTAGAAGCAGCTTCCCTGGAGTAAACTACTTTTTTTTTTTTTTTTTTAAATTTTTGTTCTTATCCTGCTGCTGAATTTACCTCAGGGCATCTTTTGGCTCCACGGTGGAGAGACATTAAAGAAGCCTTGGAGTCTGCTGCGGTCTCTATTGGTTCTCCAGATGCGTCTCAGGAGGCTTTTTGTCTGCACAGCTACAGCACTGCAGAGCTTCTGAGCATCTTTGCTCTTCATTAACACTCAGCAAAACCTCCTTCCCACACCAAAGGCTTGCATAGCTTGTGAGCCAAAGGTACGTTATCACATGGTTCCCTCTTCGAATAGCTCGAACAGCTCGTGTTACTGTATAGGACAGCATACGGAGCTGTAGATCTGATCGTTAGGATTTTATAGTCTGTCTTCTGTCAGTTTAGTATGGTAATGTGAGCACTGCTCAAGTCTCTCTTAAGGTGTCACACTATCCTGGAACCACATGGTGTCCCATTTGTTTAGATGCAACATTTCTGGCTTCAGTAAAGCTCTGTAGGAAGTTTGCCTGTTTTTAAATGTCTTCAGATAAATAGAGCTTCTCTTGTAGGCTTATTCAATACGTAAATTTAATTAATGTATTTGCCCTGACCTTTGTAGTCCGAGTTTTGATTGCACCATCTATGAGGCCAAATTGAGGAAAAAAGTAATACATACATCCTAAACTTCATATTTCTCCACAAATTTCAAAAATGTTTATGGTAGCATACAACAGGAAGAAGCCACCTCTTTTCATTCCTCAGGAGAGAAAGGAGTGCAAGAGCTAAAGTTAGGCATTCAGCTCAGGATCTACAATACCCCTGTCATTCCCCAAAACACAGAAGTATCTTAGAGAGACTTCCACAATCTCTCTTTCAGTTCTTCCCCATCATTCCTACCATGAGGTTTTTCCTAATATCTGATCTGAATTTCCTTGCTACATAAAGCTCTCTACTGTATTTTTGAACTGACTGTTAATTCTGTTATTCTTTGCAGATTCTTTCATTCAGTTCTTCCAGTTCAGTGCCAACTAATGGATGTAATATTTCTTCTGAGCTCTCTACAGACTTTCACTAGACAAAAGATGAGCCCATAGGCAACTGTAATCACAGTTCTGTGATTAAAGAATTTGCCTGGGGGGAAGAAAGTAGGGCTTAACTTGTTGCATTATCGCAGATCCTGCAATGCTGATGGTAAACTGTGTAGGCCCAGATCCAAAGAAGGTTTAGGTTCTCATTAAAAGCTTCTTGTTCCATCCAGCTACAAGGCTAACCTCTCTCCTACATTTCTTCTTTCATGCTGGAAAGTCTGCTGAGACAATGCCTTTCAAGCTTGCTGCTGTTGATGAGACTTAAATATGAGACAGAAGCCAAGCCCTTGTCAGTCATGTCAACAGTGATTTACTCTTAAGCCTTTGCAGACCTAAAATTCGGACATCTGAGGAAACGCAGCATTGAAAAACAAGGTGCTGATAGAGCCTGGGCACCTCCAAAGACTAAGCAGGATCTTTCAAGAGCTCAGTTTTAGGTTCTTAAATTCTAAGTCTCACTTACAAACATCATCACCTTCCTCAATCCAGACCTTGTGATAGCTGTCTTTCTGTGACTGCCTGTTTGGGAAGGGATTTGCAAATTGCTACCCTCACAAGTATCTGTTAAATGAGATAGTAGTACTTGAATATTTAATGGCGTCTGAGGCTGAGTATTATCATAGAAGCTGAGAAAAGCTTGGATATTCATCCTTTTCAAACTGCAAGTTCAAATGAAAAAACTACTTGAGACTTTTCTCATAACCATTACTTGGTCCAATCTCCAGATTTACCATATAAGCAGAGAATAAAGCTAAACTATAGAATCCACAGCTCTGTGGATGTGAGGTTGTCGGTAGGAAAATGGGTGTATATGGAGGTTATATTTTCAGGAACAGACGTCATTTGAATAGAATGGTTTCAAGATCACATTTTTGGATGTAGACTCTTTAATGTTGCTATGATTCATTTTACAAACATTTGGCACACATTTTTACATTACATATCCTGAAATATATGTTACATCAAATGAATCAAAGGCATAAGAGAATCAAATAACCTCAGTGACACTGTTGCGGTCAGTTATGCTCATCTTGCACCAGTAGTAGTGACCAAAGAACCAAAAACAATGCATGTGCTGAAAGCTTTTTTTAGGCAATCTGCAAAGTGGCTTTTTATGTCGGACATCACCAATCAGCTCCTTGACAACTTTGCAGCAGCTACCAGGTCTTTTCCACCTGACAGAGGCCAGCATGAGTACTGGGTACTTGGGATCCCTTCTCAGTTGTTGGTGAGCCTGGATGAGGCAAGAGCAGGTGAGCTCCCACCAGAGACTGCCTGGGAGGGAGTACCCTCCACTTTGGGTATTTAGTCTCCAGTTCTCCTCCAGCCCTTTGTATAGCAGTTAAAACAGACAAAGGCATGGCTTGACACTGTCTTCTCTTTCAAGGACAGTGAGATAGACAACACAGAGCTTAAAATATAGACCTTGACCTATGATCAGATGAGAAGAATTGGGGATGGGGACATCCCCTCTTGACCTTGGGTAAAGGGATCCAGAAGCCCACAAGAGCAGTGTGGTATTAATGGCTTCTCCCATCCTCCCCACCTTGAATGGAGCCCCAAAATAATGTTTTATGTTTCCCTTCCCAGCCTTCTCACACAGCCTCAGCTCTTAGCCAGTGAAGAACCCTCTAAAGACAGACCTTCAGAAGCTCTGGGCCTTCATCTTGCTATTAGGATTGCACCCCCCTCGACTTCCTCAGCTGTCCTGTGCACCATACCTGCAGGCAAAGCAATGGGGCACTGTGAGGGCCGGCTGCTCCCTCAGGTCCAAGAAGGCAGGAGCTGTGGGCAACCCTGGCACCAGATGGGTCCTCATCTGTGGTTTCCATCCGTCAGGGCCTGACTGCAGCAGGCAGAGACAGGAACTGCTAATGGCCTTCATTGACAGCCCCAGGTGGGACAAGCAATAAACCAGGGCTGGGGTCTAGCCAGGAGGTCCATCCAGGAGACTGAGATGGGGAAGAAGACAAGTGTCCCTCCAAGGGGTCTGCCCCAGAAAGTAGATGCCTACCTACCTACCACAAGTGCTGAGGCACATCTGTGAGGCAGGGCTGGAGATGGGGACAAGAAATAGGGATTCCCCGTGTGGCTGGTCAAGGCCAGACAGGCCTGTGGGTGCCCTCAGCCCCCTCCCCAACACATAGGGAGAAAGAGCCTTAAAATAAACCTCAGTCAGGGCAGCTAAAGGGCAAACTGGAGTTTGGAAATAGCTCAGAGTTGTAATGAGAGCAGCATCAGTGGAACTGCAATTGTTCAAGAAGCAATTAAATATATCCCTAATGAGAATATTATATGGAAACAACATCTAATGCACACGGTTTGATGAGGAGATCTGAGGTAATTTTATTAATTGCTTACTCTTATCTCCTTAAGGAAGTGGAGTTGTTAGAAAACAGCAAGAGCCAGGCTGCTCACAAAGGAGAAGTTAGCTGGGAGCAGCAGAGTCTGCCCAGGGGGGAGCCAGGGCTTGTCGCATCACCTCAGCCAGGAGCAGAGATGCTGGGGGGCACCAGGGTAGCCCCAGCCATCAGGCACCTTTCTGGGGATGGGGAGAGGCCGAGATCAGCAGGGTCAAGGGCAGGGCAGGGCTGCAGGGAGCTGGAGACTGGCACTGCTGCAGAAGGGACTGATGGCTCTGGGGGGGCCTGAAGTGGGGCCCTGGGTCATTGGCAGGGTCAGGGGAGTAGTCAGGGCCAGTTGGGCCTGTGGGTACCTCCAGGGTCCCAACAGCAGCTTCCCTTCCAGCAAGGTGCCCCTGACAGAGCTGGGCTCAGAAGGGCCCTGAAGTGATTTAAAGGCAGTGGGGCACCCGTGGGCTACTTCAGGGGACAGAGCCAAAGCAGGGACAGTGAACTGGAAAGGAACATGGCATGATAGACTTAGGGTTGAGTGAGGATGTTCAGGCCACCATTGACAAACCCCAGAGGGGAGAACGGAGTCCAGGTTCCATTTCATAAGACCTAAATGTTGAGTTGGCTAGGCAGGAGAGGAACTCATTTAGGAACCTGGGGCAAGTAAAGGCTGTGGGGAGATGAGAGCCCGAGGAAAGACTAGTCCCTCAGGAAGGTTTGTAGGGGCAAGGCAACACATGGCCAGAAACTCAGCTCCATGGTGCTCAGCTCAGGGCTCGAGGAGGCCTCAAGTAACTTGTTAGGAAGCATCAAGAGCAAAGCTGGTCCCTAACAGTGGCAATCACAGAGCCACATGGGACCCCCAGGCCAGGGTACACCCCACAGCTCCTGAGTGAGGAAACAGAACAGACCAAGGGACAGCAGCCAGGTCCAACCAGGAGTCCCAATGATAAGACAGTAGCACACCGATGATGCAGACCTGAGGTCAAGCTAGGAAGCCCATTTGTAGGTCAGTGTTAGGGTCAAGTCCGGGACAGACAGAGCCATAGCAACAAGGAAAAAGGAAGCCAGTCCATATGCTAAGACACAGATCAGCTACGGCTTGGCACTCACCCAGCATAGCTTAAGCTAGTGGTAAAAGCCTTGGGCTGAACTTAAATAGAGCTCCTGGGCTCATGGGTATGGGTGTGGATGCACACTCCAGATGAGGCTGGTCAGGGCCATTAAGACCAATTAGTGCCCTCAGGGCTCTGACAAATGTATGCATGGAAGTGCAAGTGAAACAGAGAATCACTGGTCATCACATTGTTACTAACTTCATCCTTTATATACCTTAGGTATTAAAGTAGTAAAATCCTGTTTATCCTGTGGTAAAATTACTGTAAATCAGTTGCAAATCATTCTAAGATTTATATATTTTTGCCAGCCAGCAGAGCCCTCAATAGCTGTCATTCTCTGCTAGTCTGAACAAAATAAGCTGATTTTTGCTGATTTGTACATTCATGTTTGGTTTTGTTCTATGACCTTACTCTCCACAGCAATATCTCTACCTAAGGTCTGGGATCCAGAAATAAGAGTGAAATACACTCATAGGTTGAAAAAAACATAAAACCATGGGTTTATCTGAGCAACTCAGTCTAGTAAAAGGTGTCCCTGGCCATGGCAGGGGGGTTGGAACTAGATGACCTTTAAGGTCTCTTCCAACTCTAGCCATTCTACAATCCTATAGATAAAGGTGTCATTTCAAACAGACATGATCTATGTGACATACACTGTCATCTAGACATCAACATTACAAGTAAATGGTGGTTAAACTGAAATATCTTTCCATATAACATGGACAAAACAGGAACAAAGCAAGAAAGTAAACACCTATATTTATTTTCCAAACGAGGGTTCCCTCAGGGCAGAGGGAGAACTTCTTTATGTTAAAGTTATATCTTTTTCAACTTATGTTGAAACAAGCTTTCCGTATAGAAGGGACACAAGTACAAATCACTCCCATTTAAAGAGAAAGAAAGCAAATGGATTCCACAGACTTCAAGATTAGAAATTTACTGTACAGTTTATTGTAGTTCAGATGAAGAGCTCACTTTCACATCTTGAGTGAAGGTAATTATATTTGATTTACCAGTCTGACTCAGCAATAAAATGTGTCAGTAATAAAACTGGAATTCAATCAAAGAACAGCGAACAGGAACATGTGATCTCAGGGCCTATGCCTCACCTACAAGACCTAAGATCAGAGACCTGGGAAGGCTTCTTTACTCTCAGGTCCAGTCGAACACACATGCTCTATGTCAGGGAAAGACCCTGTATGTGCACTGGCTTTTCCTTGTGCTTTTCCAGAAAATGAAATATAAGTGTGTGGATGGGAAGAGAATCATGGGAAACCTTAGCCTGGTCTGAAGCGTGGTTGTGGAGGGGAATCTAATATAGATTAGCATGCAGACTTAGTGCAGTGGTAGCGATTGGCCCATATCTCTGCATCTACATACTGCTTTCCTTCCAAGATTCCAGAAATACCTTTACTTTTTTTTTATTATTCTTTAGAAAAAAAGGGGAAAAATCACAGAAAATAATGATTGCTTTTTGACAGCTTTATTTTTAACAAGCCTTTCCTTTCTCAGTGATGCTGTGTGAATTCTTAAATTGAGTATTAAAGGCAGTACAGAATATCCCCTATATTATCCAGAAACCTACTGTACTACCTACAATGCAAATCACTTAGCAGAGTCTCCTGTCCAGATTCTCAAGTTGACTTTTGAGGACATTCTCAAAGAATATTTCTATTCTCAAAGAAAATTAGTAAACACTTTCTTCATTAAGCAGGAGTTAGGTCACCTTCCAGTTCAAATGGAATAACTTCCACTGGAATGAATGGTGCAAGACTGGCGTAGACCAGAGAAGGAAATTACCTTGAATGCCCTTAGCAGGATATGCTAAAGGTGTGCACCATCCTTCCTACTTAGATAAAGATGACTGTTATAGCAAAGTACTTTGGTAACATTCTCAATTTCTTAATTTTATTTCATTGCTATCTCATTCTTATGATGAAGATAACCTGACATTTTGATGAAGGAACATCAGCAATAAAAAAATTAAGGTTATTTAATAGCTTAGCAATGTTGTCTCTGAATTTACCACGGGATTTACATCCTAATGTCTTTCAAAAAGATAGCTGCTTACAAGGACAAAAATAAGAAAACTCCCTCTTTTACTTTAGTACTGAAATGCTCTTTATGAACTCCCATGGCCTAAATGTAACAATTCTATCTGAGCATCTCCCAACATTTGAACTGAAGTAACACTCACGGTCTCTTACTTTTCTTTCTTTTCATCCTGGAGGAGATTTATAATCTTTTCTGTCTGGGAGGTGTGCAACTAAGAATGGATGAAGATGCACAAGTGGACCTCAGTGAGTAGTGTACTGAGTAAAATGAAAACAAAAAGATAGCACAAGATATCATCCCATCACCTCAAAGTCAAAATATTGGCTCTTAAGTAACTCACAAATTTCATATGGGGAATTTTAGCCACAGGAAGAAAATAAAGTCTAAGTTGTTATAAATGAGCTTTTGAAAATATTGATACCAGACCATGGAGTCAAAGTATGAGCCTGAAGTGCAATATGCAAGCCACAGCAATCTGTACTTTGAGAAAAAGGGTATATTGCACGTAGAACCTTCATTTCCATATGAGGTTATGGGATTGAATTGAATTTTTGAAAGGTAAACAAACCAAAACAAATTAGAAAGTGCATTGTTTGGACTTGAGTGAGGGGGGAAAAAAATATTTCAGATTGATACCTATTCTTTTAACTTCCCTCAATTTCTTTTTTCCGTCTTTGACTCCCAAAAAATTGTCTCTGTGCAACTCCTGAGAAGAATTTACTCTATGTAGGAAGAAGGAGGCAGGAGGAGCTAAGCTCTCCTTACGGACCTCCCTTGCACATCAGTGTCAAACAACAGGGGAGAGGCTGAAGCAGAGCACAGCCCCAGCAGCACGCAGCCAGGAATGCGATAACCAAAACTGCCAAGCCTTTCACTGGAACAGACAAGAAAATCTGTAATAGGATCTAGAGGATAATCTACTTGCAAGAAGTTTCTTTGTAATGAAGTCCTCCCCGTTGTCATTACAAGAGGCTATCCTCCACCTTGACCATTCATAGGCTCTCTAAAAGAGTCTTCAGTCATAGTTTTTGTTATATAAACGCCTAATTACCATAAGAAACTTGCTATGTTTTTGCTCCAAGGAATTTGAGTTTCAAGTTCCATAGACCAACTATGGAAAATCATTTAGATCAGGTTAGGGTCTTAGTATAAGTTATCCAGTCTTCTTTAGTAGATAGTAGAGGAATGGGCACCTCCAGGAGGCATTTCATCTCATATTTGTATATATTAAAATTTAAGGAGTAAAATAGCTTCAGTAGGTTCTCCTCTTTCTCTCTCTCCAGTCTTTCCCTGCTAAGGAAAAGTTTAGGTGGCTAGTTTGAACTAAACCTGTAACATCAGCCTAGGTGCGCACCTTGTCTGTAGCAGCAGATAGCAAAAGGGCATGGGAATCAGTACACAAAGAGACTGATTCCTCCTCCTCTGCCTATAGTGTGATCCTTTCCTGGCAGCATCTGTCAGCCAGTTGTTTCGGTACTGCCTGAGACACAGGAAATACGTGGATCATTCTTCCCAGTAAGCTTGGAAACCTACCCTGAATGTGGGTCTAACTCCTTGAACCCATGTTCATGCACAGTTCATAAATGATCACCTGTGAAAATGAGTTCCACCAGTTAATAATTATACCTTGTGCTCTTTAAACACAAGACCTGATAACAAAGAATGAAGCAAAACAAAGGTTTTCTTTCATAATACCCAAGCTGTTTCTAGATTTAAGTTTAAATAGGAATATAACTGGTTTTTTAGCTATTATGAGGAATTCCATTGCCTGTAGGGGCAACGCCTTCTGAATTAAGGTCTCTGTCCCAGATCCCAGTGAATAGCCAGGTAATGGTAATGTTTTCAAACACCACACTTTTTGCTTCAGTTCAGGTGAATCAGAGTCCATAGGCTTTATTCACGAAAGAAGCTTTACTTTATCTCTAATGGCAGAGTCATTAAAAAAAAAAAAAAAAAAAAAAAAAAAAAAAAAAAAAAAAAAAAAAAAAAAAAAAAAAAAAAAAAAAAAAAAAAAAAACCTACCCCCGCCAAAAAGGCAGTTTTATCACTGCTGTTGCTGTGAATTTTATCACTGCCACTGATACAAATTTGAGTGAGTGTGATACATATCACAGCAACAACTATGAAAACCTTAGATGGACGGAGATTTGTTACAGTATATTTCTAGCTTAGTGATCTTTTGGGATACTATTTAATCATATATGAATCTCTTTTATGGTTATTACAATTCTTTGAAATCACTGATAGCATTCTATTTTCATGCTAAAATGTTCACATGATGCTATGTAAATGTACCATCTTTCATGGTTTTGCTATAAATATATATCCTTTGACTCCAAGAACTTCAGGAACTCTTCTTGTGGTTGGACTGGCTGTAAAGAATTGATTTTTATAAATACCTTAACAACACAGACTAATATCAAAAAGACATCTGTTCCTAGCCCTCATAAATGCTAGGGAAGATGATAGCCAGCAGTGTAGCATAGCTCTTACGCAAGACTCTGAAATGTCTTTTACAGTGTAATTTATTACCTCCTTGAACACAATTTTAAGGAGAAAAAAAAGAACTAAATTAGTTTTGGAAGATTAAAAAGCCAAATGTTTTATTAGATGGGTGAAAAATATATTGGTAGAAAATTGGTTAGGCCTAAATAATACAGTCTTAATGTACTTCCTGGTAAAAAGAAAAAAGAAAAAACAAACAAACAAACAAAAAAAAAGGCAAAAAAAACAAAACCAACCAAACAAAAACGCTGCAACCCATGGTGTCTGCAAGCCTGATCCTACTTCTGGTCTGCAAACAGAATTTGTTCACTTCATCCAGTTCTGTGTGTGCACATGAGCTTCATCTAACATGTTTGTCAATTTAAGATATACAGCGTAGTATTCATTAAATCACCCTGTCATTACTGTAACTTACCAAAGAACAAAACTATACAGTAATTTTGGTTTTGAGAAAGGAAAGAACTCCACTACTGTCATATTAGCTGACACACTCTTACATTCTTCATTCTCCCCTGTTGACAAAGAGCATATATATTCAGAACAGCTGCCACTTGTAATTAAGCTGAATAACTTCAAACCATTCAACTTGTAAGAAATTGCCTTTTTAAAATTGCTGCATCTTCAGTAAATACTGAAAACTATTAAAATGTCACTGAGAAGTAGAAGCTTTTTTTCTTTTCTTTTCTTTTCTTTTCTTTTCTTTTCTTTTCTTTTCTTTTCTTTTCTTTTCTTTTCTTTTCTTTTCTTTTCTTTTCTTTTCTTTTCTTTTCTTTTCTTTTCTTTTCTTTCTTTTCTTTTCTTTTTATTTGTTCAAAATAAGTGTGATCATCTTGTAATAAAGGAAGGCTTGTAATATTAAGAGGTTCAATCATTTTATTTATTGCTATTTACAAGTGTTACTGTGAAGAAAAGCCACACTGGTAACAGATATCTAAAAGCCTGTCTTATACCAGGGCGAATCTGGTGTTCGCATTGTCTGCTGTAACAGTATCCCAGGATCTTGAGTGCATATGCATGTGCACACACACACACAGGGGAATTTATATCCCACAGATATCAAAGCATGCAAAATGGCCATAGCTGGTGTTCAACTAAGACCAGTCTGTCTGAAAAAAAATCAAATATAGACAATCAGGATGATGTTTTCTCCGAAGATATGCATGGTATAATTTTTATCTCCCCCAGATACTAACTGGAGAGCTGTGTATGCAAGTATGCAGACACGCTGTCAGTGATCAGCCTTTAGGCTTCAGTTTTGATTACTTGGACAAATCTGAAGTCAGTCATATGCTGCTCTTATAGCTCATCACATTCAGTTTGCATCAAAAAGGAAAATTTGGGGCTAAAGCTGAATAAAGCAAAATTAAATTTCTGCACTGCTATAGCCACCCTCATCATATCTGCCCATGATGAAGACTGATTTCTGCAAGGTGGAAGCTGGACCTTTGAGTGTTTTAACCGTTTGCAACAATGAAAATAGTATGTTTCACAACACATTGCTGTGGAGTGTTACAATTTTATGAAGTATACCTTTACAAAACCCCAAACCCAGAGATCCTGCTGTAGTAAGCTACCAAATCTGCATTCCTGAAAACAATGCCTGGGAACAGTTTAATTATTTTGTTCTTTCTTAAATCTTCTTGCCAAGAACCTTTACTGGATTAAGTATTCAACACCAAGAGATTAAAGATGGATATCCCTGTAGCTACCACTGCACATATCTCCACATAATCACCAGGATTAGCTTTCTAAGGAAGTAGATCAAAGCTTTATTTCCTTGTGGGTATCCGATAATAAAGGCTAAGGATAAACCAAACTCTCATCACTTTTGCATCTATCCCTCCACTACTAGAACAAGACTAAATAAGAATGTGAATAAAGTCAATGTAGAAAGCTGCAGTACTCTACAATAGCTATAATAATAGGAACACAGCAGAGTAATAAAAAGGAAATAGAAGGATGGCGAGTTACATAAAATCTTTAAGGGTACATAAAGGAAGGCAATTAATAAACTGCAGAGCCTTTTGAAAGTAACTGAATAAATATTCACAAGCAAATACTACTTGTGTACAAATCTGTGGAGCATGTGTTCACGAACTACAGTTATCATTTGTACTATGAAAGCAAAATTTTATAAAAAACTATCTGTAGCTGATAGGGAACAAAGTGCTCATTCTAAGCAACAGCACCAGGGAGCTCCATTGTCAAATACACAATAATCACACAATAATCCAAGTTGTCACATTGCAAAAAGGCCAGTGCATATTTCATTATTTTCCTGTACAATTCTGGACAGTCATGGACCAATAAAAAAATAAAAATGTATTTGTACATAAGATCATTAATTTCTGCCATGATGTATGAAAACAGATACTTTGTCTAAGGGCCAAAAGCAAGGCATTCACGGGAGACAGACTGCTAAATTTTCCTCCTTCTTCTGCCTGGGTTATCTGAAAGAAAGCCCTCAATGACTTTGCGTTAAGTTAGAAGAAAGGTAGGACTATTACAAAAATATTACAAAAAGCATGGCACTTGCTTGTAAAAGTCTTAGCATAAATAAGGCGGTTGTAGTTTTTACTGCCAGTTAGCTAAGGAAGTTTGTGCACACTCTGGTTTGCTTGTGGCCAGTCTTGCACTTGGAGCCTACAGGTGTTTGCTGTGCTTCTGCCGTCTTTAGTTATCCTGTGGTAAAACCATTCCTTTTTGTCAGCAAAACCACTGAAAGTCAAGGCTTCTTGTGACTTTGACAAATCACTTAGTCACCCTGATCCTCATTTTATCCACAAATACCTACCTCAGAGAAGTGTTGTGAAGCTCAATTAATGGTTACAAAGTGTTCTGAGGTCCCTGAAGGAGAACACTGTAGAAAAATATCCTCTTATTTTCTCCTGCCAAAAACGGTCCATTTGAAATTCAGTATTTTTGGTAAAGTACATAGACTATAACACATTCATGTTGTGCAATTCCTGACGAAAATAAATTGTAACCTACAAACTGAAGATTAGTTTTGTTATTCTATCACTTAAGTGTCTTTGCTTGTATTATCCTTTATCCTAAAAGATGTGAATAGTACCAAAATACACAAATCTTTTTACAGACTCTGCTTGTGAACAAATACATGCGCACACACACGCACATGTGCATACACGCACACACTTACTGCCTCTTGTGTGCATTTTAAGATTTTTTCATGTTATGTAATAAAAATATGAAAAATGTTGATTTCGTAGCAAATAATTTCTTATTATAAAATTGTGTAAAGAACTCTATAAAATCTGTGTCAATGTATAATTAAAATTATGTCCTGCTTTAAAGAACAGGCTAAACTCCTGAATCATTTTTTTTCCTACATTTGCTAGCATGTTAATCTAAATTTAATTAAAAGATAGCACCACTGAATGAGCAGAAACAACATATTGTCTCACTGGTGTTTTATTAGCACTTTGAATTTTAATATAAGTGTTTCATTGATAGACTGGGTATAAAGATTGCTATTTGTTTAATAGTTTTATTCCTTCAGCAAACCAAACCATTTTATTTTGTCTTTGGCTCTAAAGACAGTCACTTTAACGCGCTTTTTATCCTCAGTTCTTTCTTAGACACAGCTCATTTATTTAATAGACTTGGTCTTATAATTATTACTGTGCTAAATGTGGGGGTTTTTTTTTCGCTTCTTCTTCCTCTGCCTCAACCCAGCTGCTGATGTATAGCTTTTGTGTACAGAACTATACAGCAAGAGTGAACCTTCCCATTTTTCAGGCTTGCATCTGGCCCTCCCTGTCACAGCAGGGACAAGTTCAGCGTTCCCAGCACAGCACTGTAGTTCCTCTCCAGCTCTTCAGTGTCACATGTGAGGTGCAGGGGGCCTCAGGACGGGACCGTGGGGGTGCAGATTGGCCAGGAGCATCCCTCTGTTCTCAGCTTTGTGCTGTGTCCTCACGTGGGGTGTGTGGGGAAGCATGGGACGACACTGGGCTCTGCTCAGGTGCTGAGTGCCCATCCGTGGGTAGTGCCTTCAGCACCAGCAATGCTTTAACCTTCTGCGTGGAGTTTCTTTCCTGGAGCCTTTGGTTGACTTCAGCACCTGAGGTGACTTTGGAAGGTGCTCAGCTGGAAAAGTAAGGCTGAGGAGGATTTCCAGTCACTCAGGAGCACTCCTGCACCAGAACTCCCACATCCAGCATTCCTCCTTTCTGCCCTTGTAGGTTTACTGTCAGGGATGATTTTCTAACACATCACCATTTGCACAACTGCACATATAAAAGAAAAAAAAAAAAAGACAATTTCTAAAGATAATTTCTATTTTAAAAAGCATTGCTAAAATATAATAGTAAAGAAAGCAATGAGAAAGTGTCATGTGTCAGATGCTCCATCTGAACCCGGGGACGTGCATGCAGTGGCAGACAAAACTCAGAAAGGGAATTCAAAGTTACAATCAGGGCTTCCTTTTAAGCTACCGTTAGACATCTGGATGCCGTTTTTGAATGAACATTTCTCTAACTGCCACCTACGATGCCTGGACATCTTAATTGGACGCTATATGTTAATTTGGTGTTGGAGGCGGTAAGGTAAAAATCTCAGACTTCTCCAAACCACACCTTTTCAAGGCTATAAAGACAAGCTATAAAGGAGGCTCAGTTAAAATAGTTCAAAGTGGATACATCCTCCGGTACATTCAATCTGTTTCTGTCCTGAAGAAAAATTGCCCTTCAGAAACACTATTATATAAGAAATTGTTAAGTGCCTATGCAGTGTTTATTTTTCTGCTTATTTTTGTGAAGAATTAAGCTTTTGTGAGTGGGCTTGCACAGGTAGGGGTTTTTTTTGTAAATTAAAAGAAAACATTTTTTTGTCAAGTAAGTAAAATGCCGGTACTTTACATGTTTATGTTTACAGTTGAAAGATTGCAATACTTCCAAAATAACTTGTGATACAAAAGTCAAATGTAATTTTCACTTTGTTTCAATTACAAAAACAATACATTTGTTTCTTACCAGGTAAAAGGTCCATTAAACACCAGATAGAGTTTGATACCTAATCAAAATGATATAGCCAAGTAACAACAGTAAAATGACTGTGGGGATGGAAAATTTGTTTTTCATCTTTGGTGCATTGGTCCAAGTCATGCTATGCATTGCTTTGTTTGTACAACTTCTGCTTTTATTTGTTTGTACACAGAAATCCACAGCCTCACGTTCTAAAATTCTAACTATGCCTTTCCTAAATTAATAATGAAAATCATTACCTTCATAAAATGAAAGCCACTTAATTTATTTTCGTGCTCTGAAAAAATTAATAGTAGGCAATATTTTTAGGTTCATGAGATTTTTCTGAGCAACGTGAGTGAACATGAATGAAAAAGATGGAGCAACAAACACGTAGAAGAGCACTGTACAGAAAGCTGCTACTGAGATCTTAAGCCTGATCTGCTGCCACTGACTGCAGCACAAATTTTATCTTACAATTACTCACCACAAGTTAAAAACTTGTTATCAACTAACTTTCTGAGAGCTGATTATAGAAGTTCCTCAAAGTAACAGTGGTATATGCTAAGATATAACATGTGAGTGAATTTCTTATCTTCATGAGATCACAACAATTCATACTAAAAGAGCAAGTCAGACTTCTATGATCCACCGGGACCCCGTCATCTAGTGAGGCAAACACAAAGGATGAGCCACTGACATCTGCAATGAGTCAAAAGTGCTTCTTGCTGAATATTATTATCCAGTGATGACTCCAGCACTAGCAAAATCAAGATTAGACTGTTGTAATTTATTGTATCTAAAATGAGAAATCGCCATTACTGCAAAACAAGATGAAAATGAAACTAACTGACTCAGTGTTGAAACACCCCAAAGACAGCGTATCATCACAGTTCCTCCTCCTCTATATTGTTCCCAGTCATTACAGAGTCCAGTCCAGATTAAGGTGATCACGGATCTCATTAACTCCACCACTAAATTAATCTTCACTTGTCCTCAAGAACATAATATACCTTTCTCGTTTGATTTTTATAGCCTTGAGACCCTCTTGAAAAGAGGTCCTGATGTAGTCACGCTTACCAGCAAGATCAGTTTGCACAGTGCAAACATAATGATGTGAACTTCAACATCTCCTGTGATACAAAAGAAACAGAAAGCAGGTGTAAAAAATACCAAGAAGATTTTCATCTTCACAGAAGAAGGAATGCAAAAAGCACTGCACGACACACATAGGATTTGCAGAAATTCTCATTTGGAATAAAATATGATGGGATAAATTGCTGAATTAGTTTCTCTGAGTTTCTCCACATTCTCTTGCCAGCCACTGCCACTTGTCATTCATATACTACTTCATGTATTTCCAACCGATTTTTGATGCTAATGAGCATATGAAAATAGGAGGACATGTTAGCACCATGTGATTACCTAGGTCTTTACGGAAGGCAACAACATGCATGACACACCATCAGCAACAAAGAGCTACAGTCTGAAAACAGACCTGCTGTCCGAAATTGATCTTTTATCACTAGCGCTCGTTTTATGTCAGGTGTACAGATAATCCATTTTTAACACGTAGCACATCAGAAGTTCCTATATTGCTTTCATATTGTCTGTTCAGGCCAATAAACTGTCAACTTAGGCAATTTGGGTCTGATCTTCAAGGACTTTTGAGGATTTGCAATCTATACTGCTTCCAGCTGGAGTCGTAGGTGTTCACCACTCTTCCTGCAGCTCCAGCAGCACCAGCAACAATGGGAGTTCTAATGCAGACAAGATGTTTGTCCTTTTATCAGCAGGGTTTACCACACAGCAATAAATCTATACGGTGAAGCAGAGCAGATGCCAAGAGGTTCTGCATGCTCGAGCTGAAGTCACCACTTGCAAGAGTGGAGCTGCGCTTGTGTTAGTGTAACGGTGGGAAATTCTGCTAAAAGGCTCGTTGTAGACACACTTCTCCGTACTGTACCTCTGCTCAATAGATCATTCATGAGCACCCAGCCCCCCCTCCACAGAGCAAGTAGAGTCGGGTCATGAGCAGGAAGGGATGGAGACAAGGCCGAGTTTCTTACTTAGAGTTCAGGCTCGGAGCTGGTTTATTGTTGTCATGGCTACGGGTTCCACATGCCTCCAGTCCCTGCTTTATGAAAAGAATGATGCAGTGTCTAGCCTTACAGCTGAATATATAAACCAAATTAGTCTACCATGCCTCTACCTGTTTTGTGGCTCACAATGAAAGAAGTAATATATCATGCAATCAGTCTTGTAGCAGTTATATTCTGTAAACACTAAGTCATTACAGCCAGACTTTTTTATTTGCTCTTTAGAGTCCCTTCACAGTATAATAAACTGCAGATTTCAATACGAAAGCTAATTCAGAAGAGTCCTCTGTGACTTCTCAGAATTTCTGAAATGCATAAGTTAAAAAGTGCATTTCAAATCCCTTTTCGCACTCCATTTTTGCATAATTCCACTTTTCCAGAGCTGCAGTGCCAGGGTATTACTAGAATCAAACTATTCCTAATATAAGTAAAGAAGAGTTATATCGTCCTGCAGGGAATCGTTAACTTTTCCTGAATAGAGCAAGAGCCTCATATGGTCCCGTCCCATCTCTGCTACTTTAATGGCACTGGGGTAAAGCAGTGAGGGAAGACATGTCCTGTGATACTGCTGTTGTCAGTGTCGTTTAGAAGAGGGGGAAGGAAAGAAAGCTTTAAAAGTGTGGTCTCGATTGAAAGATAAATGTATAAGAGGGGGAAAATGGGTCTCAGAAAAAAAATTTGTAAATCTCAGCATGTGATAGCACACCAAGGATTTGGAAGAGAAGGTGGTAACAGGAAAAATAACTAACATGAGGGCTAGGGAAGGTGTAAATTGGCTTTAATTTCCACCTCCTTACACATTCTTCTTTTTTTCCCAGCTTGTAAATTCCACCAGTTTTGATTCTCTACAGGCTCATTTAGACTATACGTGTCAGTAAGTGGAGGTGTGTGGTCGCATAGTTCACCATCATTTTACACTCTGTCTCTGTGTTTAGCAAAATGGGCCTTATCCTCACTTACCTCCAAAATTCCATTAAAGCACTTTAGCAGTGTGGGCTGTAAATGACGTTTATAGCCAAGGAAGTGTAAAGGGATCTCAGTGCAGATAAAGAACAGAAGAATGTGTTACGTTTTTACAGATCTGAAGTATTTCTTTAAAAATAAATAAAGACAGCTTTATTATCTATCAGGGAAGGAACAATGCAACAAAGCATAAACTGAACGTACTCTCCCAAATTAAATTCACCTTGGCTACAGCAAATTGAATGTTTTGACTCATCAATATATCTCCAGTATTTCATGCTACACAAAGTCTCCCATGCTGATATTTTCTATTTCTTGCTGCTGTGGAGAGAATTGAAAATAAAGAAGTGTATTCAAAATAATATACCTGTGTGTTGTAGGATAGTATTATAAGTATCATCAAGACTGCTACATACTCTGCAATCTCTCACTTGAAAGGTTTTAATGACTTGGTCATTTCAGAAAACATCAAGACTGAAAAAGCAAAACAAAACCCAAAGAATGTTTTTGCTGTGATTATGCAACTTTTTCAATTTCAAAAAAGAAAATTGTTTTGCATTCTGCATTTCCACTACCTAGCTATAAAGTGATACGAAAGAAAAAATGTATTTGGCTTTTTGATCACTTTTTGAGAAGTTTTGGCTGCAAAAATTGTTTAAAATAAAGGAGTTACTAAAGGAAGCACATTTAACTAAGACCCTTTATGGCCATGTGCAGCTGCAGTGTATTTGCTTCTTTAAAAGAGTTGCCTACAGCACTGAAAGAAATTATAAACCCAGTGGGAAAATATCTGTTATTACCATGAGTTACATTTATATGTGTGTTTGAATAGGTATGAATATTGTCTACATGGAATATAGATAGTGACACCTTTTGTAGCAATAAAAAGAAATAAAATTAATCTTATTTCCATATTTATTGAGTGCGCAATTTCAGATTTTGCTTGGAGAGACACATTCAGTTCATACGTTCTTAACCAGTGTTTTGTATGTCATATAGGTGGGAACTACATAGGACTTTGTGTACAGCCCCTGTAAGACAAGAACCATAGAACGGTTCAGGTTGGAAGGGACCTTAAAGATCATCTAGTTCCAGCCCCCCTGCCATGGGCAGGGACATCTCCCACTAGACCAGGCTGCTCAAAGCCCCATCCAGCCTGGTCTTGAACACTTCCAGGGATGGGGCATCCACAGCTTCCTTGGGCAACCTGTTCTAGTGTCTCACCACCCTCATAGTGAAAAACTTCTTCCTGATACCTAATCTAAATCTACCGTCTTCCAGTTTGAAGCTGATACTCTGTATATTTTAATCAGTGCTTTTGATTTTTTTATTTAAATGATATGAAACTTTACCAAGACACTTTTCATTATTTCAAACTGTCTGACCTTATTTACCCAAAATGCATGGTATTGGGGAAAGCATTTAATAAATATGGGCAAACCCAAAATGTATGGTATTGGGGAAAGTGTTTAATAAATATGGGCAAACACAGCCCACTGCACAAACTCCTATGTTAGGGGTACAAATCCTGATTTTTTTGGTCTTGGAGCAGGAAGTGGTTTAGATTCCTAATTCTGTTGTATATGTTTGATTATTTTTTTAAAGATGTGTTATTGTTTTTTCATGCTACAGATTAAATGATAGTAACAAATTTAGTAACACACAGTTGCCAGCTGAATTTAATATAAACAGGAGACTATAAAACTAAGTAACCAATGAGAGAAATAGATTGTATAAATATTACATTTTAGGGTTTCATAGTACAAATATTTTATAATGCATTTGTTGTATGGGACAACATAATGTGAAAGCAGGGTGGCCATTAAGTTGCTGACAGATTTAGTCTGTGTCCTAAACAAGTTCTTTGAAACTCTTTATATTACCTATTTTTTCAGAGCTTTCACATGCAGTGTACTGTGAGGTTTTTTCTTCCTATTACCAAAATAATTGAGGTACAACATAAATACAGAAAAGAGACGCATTTCTAAGAGAAACTATACATATAACTGCTAACAGCTTTCTTAGTCTGTAAGTTTTAAGAGCAGTTAAGACCTTTAGATAATGTATTCCAACCTCCTGTATTCACAACCTCCCATTCACAACCCATTTCACCCAGATAGTTTATATTGAGGCCAAGAAATTGAGTTAAACAAAAACATTTCAGCTTTTGAGAGCTGAAACAACTGTTCTCTCCCAGCAGTGAACAGGAAAGACTCAGGTTCCACCAGAGCCTGAGGCTTCTGAGTAGCGAGGAGCTCATTAAGTAAGAGATGTTCCAATGATCTGAGCGAGATGAATCATAACCCATGCCACAGAGGAAAGGAAAATCACAAGTAAATAAACAACCTCTCCTCCTCAATAACAAACACAAAACAACAAAACAACAATAACAAAAAAACCACAGGCCAGTCTGGTCTGCAAAAAGAGAACGTATTTTTGATCCCGGAACCAATTTGGGCTCTGGCATATGGATGGATACCAACCATGGCCAGCCAGCTAAGATTCTTTGTACCCTCTCTGAATTTTAGTCTGACCTATCTTGTACAAACTGCGCATTTACTGCAGCTTCAAATTAAAATCTGGCCAACCAAAGAAACTCAGAATTCATCTGTCACTTGTAAAGAGAAATTATTCATTTCCTCTTGCATACAACTGCCTGAAACTCTCAGGCATGCTGTGTTTGATCTAGTCATCGCCATGTGTTTTCTGAGGGCAATGCAAAATGTATGTTCTCTTTTGACTCATAGAAGAATGGAAAACAGAGGAGAGTTCACTGAAATGCAGAATTAGATGTCAAGGCCAAAAGAACCATTGTGACCATGCTACTCCTCTGTCCTCTCTGATTTTCCCACTCATAGATTTTCTTCCAGGAATTTGACTTCTTATCCTTAAGAAAGAACTGCAGTCTTCTTCTAATGATTCCAAGTGATCTTGCATCTGCTGCCTTTCTGCTGTAAGCTATTTCTACATTTAACTACTGCTATGAAAGCACCTTCCCTTAACATTCAGTTTGCCTGATTTGAGCTGCACTCACTAGGCCTTTTAACATTTTTCTTATTCAGTATCAAAGCTTTCCTCAGTATCACCTGATCACAGGGGCTGTCTTCTATGAACAAAGAAGTTCACAGAAACTGAGCTCCTTTTAACTTACATTATAAGCTTTATACTCTCAAGTTCATGTTCAGGACTGTTTGAAATTTTTAATATATCTGCATTCTTTTCAAGTATAGATGATAGCACTGATCTGCTAATCCAGCATAGCAGTGCTATATATAGAAGTAATACTGCTTGTCTCCTTCCACCTGGTATCTTGGTTATCTCCTAAATAACTAAGATTCACATGGATCCTTTTTGCCATAGTCTTTCATTTATAATTCACTCATACTGAAAGACATTAATTTACAGCAAAAACTGATCCCTGGAAGACCTACTATTGATCTCATCCAGCAAAATGCTTTTGTGGCAACCAGAGTTTGGTTCCAATTGACTCCTTATTCTGCCTAAAATCATTCTAAAATCAGTATCTCAGCCAGCATTTTGCAATGGCTTCTGTCTTCAAAGTTAATCTTAACTAGGAAAATACCCTGGCTATTTGCAATCTGAATCCAAATGTGTATCACCACCCATAGTCTGGCGTGATCTATAATTTCTGATTCTGAATCATATTTGTGTAAGTCTGGCATAACTTCACAGACGTCAGTGACAGGTATGAGAGCAGAATTTGGCACGAAGTATGTACATGGGCCTAATTGTAACAATAAAACTTTGGGTGGAACCAAATCAACCTAAATTAGATGTCTAAACTTAGGTGCTGCCTCACTGAAAGAGTAGCTGTCTACTGTGGATGAGTGTGTGTGATAAGGGGTGGTAAAATCACATAGTCCAAATAAAGTAATTACCTAAGTTACCTATAAAGTCAACAGACATATTTCTGAAAACAAATCCAGGCAAACTAACTTAGGCCTGTCCAGATAGCAATCCAGTCTGGTTAAGTATTACATTTGAATTTTCCAAGGAAAGAAGAAGGAAGAAATAGGAAAAAATAGTCAAGGATCCCTGTTTGGAGTCTGGTCTTCAGAAACTGAATGCCTACTGCAAATGACATGGTAGAGGCACTACCCCTCCACTGCATAATGTGTGCTTAAAGCACACCACTCGTGGAAATGGGAGGCTGCAGTTCTTTTCAGACTGTATATGTGGGATCTTGGACACATATCAAGGGACAATCAGGCTGTGGGATGCTGCTGGTCAGTGTGATTTTCATAGATTCATAGAACTACAGGACATCCTGAGTTAGAAGGGACCCAAGAGGATCATCGAGTCCAACTCCTGACTCCACACAGGGCAACTTGAAAGTTAAACCATCTATCTAAAAGCATTTTCCAAAAGCTTCTTGAACACTGACAGGCTTGGAGCCATGACCAGTTTCCCTGGGGAGCTGGTTACAGTGCTTGACCACCCTCTCAGTGAAGAAAGAAGTACGCTTGGAGTGAGCCAAGAAGTAGCTAAGACTGTGAGAATCAGAGGGAGAGCCTCAGTCCTGAAATTCAGCTCAGGTTCCTTCCCCATTTCCTTCTGTTACATGAGAATGGATAGACATAGCTACAGTCTGAGCATCCATTTGGCTAGGAGTAATAGTAATCCTCCAGGGTGTGAGTTAAAAACTCATCAACCTAAATAGAGCCTAGAGCCTATCTCCTCTGTTGAGTGGGCTAATCTCTGAAGCATTTGCAGTATTTATTGCTAGTAACTAAATTAGGAAGTGGTGGACAATAAATGGCCTAGATTTCTGTCTGGACCTTACTTGTGTTGGATCCCTGATACTTTAAGGAGCCTATAAATTTAACATATTTTAGCTCTGAAATCACACTCGATTCAAAACCAAGAGAATGATCTACTCCACTTTATTAATACTCTACTCCTCAGACAGATTATGTTAGTGCCATGAGCGTCCTACCATCTCAGCCATCCCTGGTAATTAGATTGCATAGCCACAACTTGCTAGCCTACACTAGCTCATAATTACCTACATTTGGTACAACTACCACCCTAATTTTTTCAGTGTTCAGACTGATATCCTTAGTACCTTTAAAATAATGTTGTTCCTTTCTGTGTAGATCAACCAAATATTATAGCTAAAACCTATGAGAAAAAAAAATCTGTTTTGTTCTCTAGAGTTTAAAATATAAACAAGAAAGTGCCTTGGTGCTGCAGCAAATGTGAAATTACTAAACCATTGTGTTATAAGAAAAATATGGGACTTTTAGAGCTATTAAATCATGCACATTTTTCTCTGCATAAAGTGGATCAACACACAGAAAGCAAATGCAAGTTTTTTGTGATCAACACACAAAAAATTGGGTGAGGTTCACTGGCCAGAAACTTGCATTTTCTCCAATATAATCTAGTCTTCATGTGGACTTGGTATTAGACAGCACAGAACTATATAAACAAATACTTCAGTCTTGAGATTCAGAAATAGAAAGGGAAATGTAATGAGGGAGAGGAAGGCAAAAGCATGAAGTTTGTTCAGGATCCTAATTGTATGTGAATTTCACAGTAAAGATTATTATCTCAAATATTCTGAACACACACTTATGGATCCTGAAGATCCTCACACTTTTTCACAGGTCATTTTTCAAAATTCATCATCTGGATTTGTCGTTTTAAGATCCTCTGTGGTAGTAGAGAAAATGATTGTAAAATTATGCTAAAATGTATTTCATATGCTGCCCATGCTGTTTGTTTTTGCTTATTTTAGAAATGTTTATGTATGTTTCATCTCTTCAAAAAGGGAATGTGAAGATTTGATGAGTGTGCCTTGAACCCAACCATCTCCCGGTAGAATGAAATATGTTGCCTAGGTTTCCTCGGAATACACCGCAGGAACAGATGAAGATAATGTGGTTCCATATTATGTGATAATGATTATTCTGACTGATGTATTCACCCCAAGGTATACTTGAGCAGCTGTTGTTTATTTAGGCAGGACTCATCATTCTTATTTTTAAGATATTTAAGTGGGTGAACATATTTCTCCTTAAAGACTATCAAATGGGGAAAAAACTAACAAGAGGCACACGGGATTATGTACCAGTGATAACACGGAACGTGAATCCAGGTGTGAGATTTACTTTAGTTCTAACAACGTTCATTGCCTTAGGAACTTAGGGTCTATATTTGAGAAAGATGTTAGTTTGGCTTGTGTTGACTTTGCAAAGCAATGAAGCCACATTAAGAGCAAGTGTTGTGGCTGTAAAGCCTTACTCAGTACTGTACATATTTAACAATAAAGTAATGACTAGTAAAATAGTAGGGTATGGGGTGGTATTCTGTCATATGAAGCCTTAAAATCCGATTTTGATGATTTTCTAAGATACTGTACCTCGACAAGATATTATATGCTATATGAAGTAAATTACATGGTGAAAGTTTCTATTCTGTGCTATGCAGAAACTCAGACTAAGTGACATAATGATCCTTTTTTATCGGAAAGTATATGATGTCTGAATCATTTATGAGTACAAGCCTACCTACTATACTAAACATAAATACAAAATGGTAGGTTGAAGAAGCAGTACGCATGACGATGAATATTTTCCTCTTGTTCTGTGAATGATTTAAAATGTAAATATTGCATTACACAAGCATCATATTATCATCTAATTCTGATTTCTGAATACTAGCATCCTCAAAACTGTTCACCCACTAGTGGGAAGAGATTGAGTTTTCTATGTCAGTTCAGCGTCACTTTAGTCTTTTTTTGGACTTTAGCAAAGCCGTTCAAAGTAAACATTAGGAAAAATCGCAGACATACTGGCTACGCTAATTATTTTTCTCATTTTATTTACCCTGCCAGTTTTACCATTGCCAATGGACATTTGCACACACACACACAAATTAACTTAAGCAGTATGTAACCAAGTCAGGTAGAGTACTTACACCTTTCACCACATATAAGTTTCATAAGCATTGATCTAACGTTAGGGATGAACAATACATAAAACATCCTGAGCAGAAAGAGGCTTAATTTGTCTTTAAGGATCTCCAGTGACAAAAAGTTCACACCACCTCCAGACAATCTACTTTTGTACCACAAGATAAAGTGTCCCATCCCACTCTAAATAGCTCTTGCTAAAATGTAAGCCCATTGCCTCTCTGTGCCTACTCTGGTATGCAGAGAACTGTTGATTTTTTTCCCTCTTGCAGCTACATTTAAAAATTTTCAAACATATATATTGCTCCTTCTGACTTCATCAAGCTAGAAAAGTCTTACTTTGATGAAGTTTTCTACACAAGCATTTTGGGAAAGCCTCTGTTTTCTACACCTCTGATTATTGTCATTGGTTTATTCTCAGTTCATAGAATCATATAATGCTTTAGGTTGGAAGGGACCTTAAAGATCACCTTGTCCAATCCCCCTGCCATGGGCACAGACATCTTCCACTAGACCAGGTTGCACAAACCCCCATCCAACCTGACCTTGAACACTTCCAATGATGGAGCATCCGCAACTTCTCTAGGCAACCTGTTCCAGTGTTTCACTACCCTCATCATAAAAAATTTCTTCCTTATATCCAACTTAAAACTAGTCTCTTTCAGTTTAAAACCATTAGTATGTGTCTTGTCACTACAGATCTTGGTAAAAAGTCTCTCTATGTCTTTCTTATAAGACCCCTTTAAGTACTGGAAGGCTGCAATAAGGTCTCCCCAGAGCCTTCTCTTCTCCAGACTGAATAACCCCAACTCTCTCAGCCTGTCCTCATAGGAGAGGTGTCACATCCCTCTGATCATTTTTGTAGCCCTCCTCTGGACCGGCTCCAACAGGTCCATGTCTTTCCTGTGATGAGGACTCCAGAGCTGGACGCAGTACTCTGGGTGGAGTCTCATGAGAGTGGAGTAGAGGGGCAGAATTACCTCCCTCGACCTGCTGGCCATGATGCTTTTGATGCAGCCCAGGATACAGTTGGCCCTCTGGGCTGTGAGTGCACATTTCCCGCTCATGTCCAGCTTTTCATCCACCAGTACCCCCCAAGTCCTTCTCCACATGGCTGCTCTGAATTCCTTCATCCCCCAGCCTGTATTGATACTGGAGGTTGCCACGACCCAGGTACAGGACTCTGTACTCACCCTTGTTGAACCTCATGCCATTCACATGGGCCCTCTTATTGAGTTTATCCAGGTCCCTCTAGATGGCATCCTGTCCCTCGGGTGTCTCAACCACACCATTCAGCTTGGTGTCATCTGCACCATCTGCTGAGGGTGCACTCAATCCCACTGTAAATGCCATTGATGAAGATATTAAACAGTACTGGTCCCAATATTGACCGCTGAGGGATACCACTCATCACTGATCTCCATCCAGACATTGAGCCGTTGACCACCACCCTCTGGATGTGACCATCCAACCAATTCCTCATCCACCGAACAGTCCACCCATCAGATTCATATTGCTCCAATTTAGAGAGAAGGATGCTTTGAGGGACCGTGCCATGCCAAAGGCCTTACAGAAGTCCAGATAGATGACATCCATAGCTCTTCCCTTGTCCACTGATATAGTCACAGTTGCCTCCAGCTGATATACATTTTTTCGCAAAGACAGCACACAGAGCCGGAATAGAGCTCCCCACATTATCCATGCTGGGTTATAGGTACTTCCACTGCAGTTCTTCACACGTGTTAAGGCTTTGACAAGCGATCATGGGTGACTCTATTCCCTGTGGTTTAAGGTCACACTGCTCCTGATTGCCAGTTCCACTCTTTTTCCAGCAGAATTGGTAGGTGAGGATATGTCTGCGTCAACTACTCTTCAAAGGTATATGCTGAACAAACACATTGCTTTTAAATGAGCAAAATGAGGTCCACGCACAAAAGCTCCCCCCCTCCCTGCCTTATGAAAAATGTTTCAAAAGAATCCGTGCAACTTAAATGTATAGAGAAGTTTTGCAAACAACTTTTTCAGAAGAATGGACATACTAAATATACCTAAACTCCACCTAACCTGCAATGCTGTGTCCAGCAAAGCTCAGCTGGGCTCCCGTGGTCTAACAAAAATGGTCTGATTGACGCTGCTCCCCCGTGAAATTCTCTTTCATCCTACTTTTTATTTAGCTGTCTGCCATACCCATTTTCATTCTCAGTTTTGTGCCCTTTCCCCGGATCCGTGGGAAAACTTACAGCATTTTCAGATAGATGTAGTTTTTATTTTCTTTTTCTGATGCTCCAGTTAATAGGAGATACCAAGGGAAGACTACAAGAAAAAGGGTAATATACAGTGATTTTTATCTCAAGGAGGGTATACATCTCTTTAGAATGACTGTGGTTTGCGCTTAGCATCTCCATAAGTTCATTCACACATTAGTTGTTAAAAGTTTTCTTGACACTTGCTCACAAGCGTTTCACTTCCCCTCATTCCTTCCATGATGCTCAAAGTAGCCCCAGGCATGGTCATCTAATTGCAGACAGCTGGTCTCTCCAGCTAAGAGAGGAAGCTGAGAAAGATGTTTTCTGAACCCTTGCAAATAGTAAGTATGCGTAAGGAGGGCGAGAGCAATAAACTCCAAAGAGTCTGAGGTAGTGAAGACTGATTGGGAAGCTGGAGATAATGAAGAACTGTGAGGAGGTTTGCAGCTGGCTGGAAAGATTTCCTTGCATATTTAGTTAAGGGAAGTACAAAAATTGCTTAAGAACCCTACAGAGTAAATTCTCAAAACTCAACTGTAAGATCAATGCTGACAGTTTATGCAGGCTGAACCATTCACAGTGGAAAGAAAAGTACTTTGAGATCACTTTGCTGCTATGGGCAATAAGAATTACATCAGACTGAAGCCCAGCTGAGAGAGAGCCTATTTATTGTGTTGTTTCCACCATTGTTCTTATTCAGCATATTTTGTCACATTATAAACCATGCACCGATGAAAGCTGTTCGGTGGTGCCTGGCAAAATCTCAAGCATCCACACATTCAGAGTACTAAACACCTGACTCCTAGTATTTGCTGACACATTGGTTTTTAATACCTTGGGGCATTTTGACTGTGTTTACGGATAGGTAGACAGGCCAAGCACTTAATGCAGGCCTGAGTACACAGAAGCAAATGTTTCTTAAACATAGAGTCTTCTTTCCCCTCCCCTGCCCTCGCCTTTTCAGACTCAGCTTTTCACTATGAGGTTATTTTTCAAGAAAAGGAAGATTGCTTAAGAGGATATTGGGAAAGTTTGTGAATATTTCATTTTTCTTTATTATATTTTGGAAAACACAGAGATGTCAATTGCTGAGACTTTGTAAAAAGAGCAGAACTCCTTAAAACCTGAATCTGAATAGTGTTTTTGAACCATTTTTTTGACTGAATTTCTATCCTAAAATCCTTTTTAAATAATGCTTCAGAGTAATCAAAGGTGACTAATCATTTACGATTTATAGCATTAAAAGGTAAGCATAATAAGGGTATAATGACTGTTGGTTAAAACAGAGCAAACTGTTCTAGAGGTCATTATGATGATCTGTGATGTCACTGCAACAAACTACAGCTGTGAGTTTGGGTAGGTCTCCCTGCGTTCCTCTTTCATACGAAGGAAGTAACCGAAATCATGTCTCTGCTAGCCCAGTTTAATATACCACTTGAAATAACAAACTCCATGCAATACACAAGCAGGATGACATGACCTAAATGAATACAATAAAACCCAGTCCAGATAAATAAAAACAGAATTGCCAAGGCTTAGCATGCCTAGGCATAGAAACTATACACTTATGCCTCTAGAGAATAGCTAAGAAATTATTTTCAAGTTAAAATTTTAAGTTCATGCCAAGACATGGAAGCAAGCCTAGTATTCAAAGTCAGGACTTACTCTTAATGAACAAATTTCCCCCTGTTGTCAGATAAAACTTGGAGATCAACATATTTATGAAACTTATAATACTTAGAATCACATACTCAAGCCAAGCTCAACCTCTGTTTAGGATCAGATTAAGTGGCCATTGTACGAAAAGTTTAGACCTTGGCAAGTATCTTTGACAGCCTGGTCAGAGTTTCTTGTTTGTTAGCAGTGCTCAAAATCATATCTTTAAGGTTATGCAAGAACTGAGCTCTTCTGAAAAGCTGTTCTGAAGCAACCGAGAACTGCCTGTTAACCTTAATCATTTTGAGGATCTTAGGCACTTGCTGTTGACAGTATGCAGAACTTTGCTGCACAGTCAACATTTCATTAATTTCTAAAGGACGGAGAACATGGCACTGTGCACAGCCCCTCTCATGCATGCAGGTAAGGACAGAGACAGTTCAGGAAAACTGAAGTAATATATGAGTACCAGACACTGAGCCTTATTTTTATTTATTTGTCCTTGAAAGCCAAACTGACAATATTGTACAAGGGTTTTTTGTTTGTTTGTTTGCGCGTTTTTCTCCCCAAAGCAGGTGATTCTTGTATTCTAAAAGCTGAAAGCTAGAAGCTCTGACTCACACTACCCTGAGAGATAACTTCAGCCTCTGGCCCAAGCTGAAATTAGTCTAAACCCTTAATAAACCAAAATTAGGCAGAAGTCTTGTGGCATCATTAATTAATTTCATAATTTTCAAAGTGGTTTGTGTTCATTAGGGGGAAAGAGGCAGAGGAATGTAAGAAATAACAGTAGTTTCTGTAGCCAAAATAAGTGAGGGGCTGTAGCCAACAGTCTGCACCATGCATTCCCAGGCATGTTGATCATAGTTTCAGAGTGGAAAAACAAGGACACTGTAATCAAAGAGGAGGAGGTTAAAGAGAAGTGTTTTAGTGAGAAAACTGGAAGATGGATGACAAGGGGAAGAAAAAGGAGAGTGAAGATCCCAGACATTTTGTGGCAAAGAGTAAAAAGGGAAAGGTTCCTTCTGTATAACTCTTTTACTGTTCACTCCTTTCTCAACATCTTCATCAAATGTATTTGTGTTGTATTCAGTTGCAACACACTTCTCCAGCACATTTGCCACATTATTGAGCTCTCTTTCATTTGGCCTTCCTCAGCCAAGCTCCCTAGTTACAAACTTTCTGACTCACTTTCACACATCAGCCTAGTTCCTATAGCGTAGGAACACAAAGAACAAAAGCCGAAGGTGATAATCCCTCCTCTTCACACTTAACCTCTCCATGAAACAAACTCCCTCAGCTCTGAACCTTTTCATGCCTTCTGACATACACAAATGTCTATTTAAAATCATGACATATATATATGACCTTCTTGACCTCAGAAATCCCACCCTAATGTCAGAAACTCCTGATCATTGGCTATTTACCATTAAGACCCTCAGAAGATTTAACATCCTGGATGTGAAAAAGCAGGAACAGAGAATGCCACCGTTCTGCTTCTGTGCACTGGAGTGAAAGAACTTCATATTAGTGTCAGTTTCTTGCTGTGATACCTACACATATTAACCAGAGAAAACAAAATTTTAATGAATTTTTAGCCTGTGTTCCTTGTGGTCTCAGCATCAACGAAGGAAAAGAGCACAAGGGGCAGTCAGATGAAATGCATCTCCAGGGATTAAAGGCCTCTATAGCATCATCTGTATTCCTCTATGAAGATATACACTGTCACACTAGCTGCACTGCATATTGATTACAACATTTGTAGCCATCGTTTGTAAGAATCATGTTTACTCTGGAGTTTCTGAGTCACCAAAATAACTCTGGCAATAACTCAACCCTGTCCTTGTCATCAACGGACCACTTGTGATGTTAATGGCTGGTTATCATGGAAGTAACAATCAAACCAGTTTCATATATAAAGCAGTTCCAGCTTTATATAATCTCTTTTAGGTAATTAGATACTTGTTTTCAACCATGGGCAAAGATTAATCTCCTTGCAATGATCTGAAGTAACTAACTGGCACAAATAAGCCTAAGAGATCAATGAAACTTTGGGCAATTTTGTCTTTATTTTAAATTCTTTGCAGATGAATCATTTAAATTACTGATAACAGAATATTTCCACTGAATGACTTGGCTAAACAAAACTTCAAAATCAGGCTGGCTTGTCCCAGCAGGAATGGTGGAAAAATATCTACGGTAAGGGTTCGGAAGTATTAGGGAAGATATGGAACACAAAAAGATATGTATTAGAAAAGAGCCAGAATATTTTTTTTTTCTTACTGACAAACTCTTCAAAATTCTTCCAGGTAATCCTAGAGTTTCAATAAGCTCTATTGATTTAAGGAATGATTCACACTTGGACTGGAAATGAAGGAGCTTTTAAAGTGCAATCACCCAACCCATACGGTTTATTTCACAACATCTTACCACTCAACTTTAAAACCAATATAACTCGAATCACAATACAATGATGATTGATGTTTTTCATCAACGCCCAATTATCATTCCATCATGGCACAAGACTTTAAAGCAGAGTTGTCCGAGCCAAGTAAAACACAAAGCGAGCATCTGAAAATCCAGATCTGTGCTCTTACAAAATGGCTTACCAAACTGCATTTATTATTTTCTAACATGTTAGGTCATGTTAGTTGTATATGGGTATACAAGATGAAACATTTATTTTAGTCTTATGCTCAGGTAGCTCATTTCACTAATTCCTGAGTGAGAATCATATCTGCAAAGAGATTTTGGTTTTGTTTTAAACAGGGCTTGAACTGGAATTCTTGGTATTGGTGGGATCAGTTCTCAGATTTTTTCAATTTCACTGGACTTCCCTAAATATTTGATACTGAGCATTCACAGGGCTACCCGCATATGTTGCTGGGTATTTCATGGGCATTTCATGATCAAAGAATTCCAAGTCCACTAAACTTCCTCTTTCATATGCAGAATATGTTAGAATATATATTTTACATTTTCATAGAATCATAGAATATAGTATGTACAGATAGCCTAACATGTAACAGAGAAAGAGGTATCTCTTGCTGTTTCTCTGCACCGTCTGACATGACCTGACATGATTTCAGTTGGAAATTAAGTTCCATAATTCAGAAGCAGGTTGTTTGGGGTTGGGTTTTTTCAGCATTGCACTGTAACAGCAACAAAATGATGGGAGGTTATGGGAATAGGAGGAAGTGGTTTAAACATGCAAATACTTTTAAAATGTAGGTGTTAAAAGACATACTAGTAATCTATGCAAATTGTTACAATATCATAGGTTCTACATTTCTTTTAACCAAGATGAGTATTACCTTATTTTCATACTATATATTATTCATAAACTTTACTTGGAGCACAGTATACATTTTGTCCTCAAGGACTGTAAAATAACTAATTTACAGTTTACATAATAAACACTTCATATTTTTCTAAAATGCAGTCACCTCAGGTGGGCATAAAAGCAACTATTTAATAATGTTCAAAAAATTATACATACCAATTAAGAAAAAAAATAGAGAATGCTACATTCATTTAAAAAAACCTCCAATGCATGTTAGCTAAGTGCAAAATATTAACCAAAGGTAGAATGTATCTATCATCTGACACATTTTGCCTGACACGGCTACCTCAAAAAGACAGCATTTTTTATTTTGGATTTTTGGTTTATTCTGCAGCTCAAATTATGGTTTCTCATATACTGTACTTCCTAATTCTGAATTGGTGCTATGATTCAGTGCTGCAGCTGTTTGATGGTTTACAGATTTTTTGGGGGAAGAAACAAGAGAAGCATTCTAAGGGGAGGTGTCCTTTTAATGTACATGACCTTTTGTAGCAATGAAAAATCTGAAATAAAATGTTTACTTTTCAAAGGTGTCTTTCGATTTTCTTTTAAAAAAATCTAACAAACTACACACAGCATTCAAATCACCAAATTTGAGGGATTTGGTAATTATATTGTTTTTTTTCAAAAGGCAGACTTGTTTGCTTCTTATTTTCATTGGGGAAGAAAGGAGAAAGGTGATTTAACAGATTTTCATTTTCTGAGCAAGCCTGTCTGAAAGAAAGAATTTTGCCTCTTGATCCACTAGAAACTTTTATTATAAGATTGAATGAAATCATATACTCAAATGAAATGCCTTCAGGTATACGCTCTGTGGTCATTAGAAGACATCATTACAGCATCGCACCAGGCACGTGACACATACCTTCTGCATTTAATTGCCTGTTCTTTTTAGAATACCACTTAGAGCAAAAATAGCAAACACACTTTCACACAGAGGTTTACAACAATGTTCTTGACTAACTGCTTGGGTGACATTTTGATTCCAAATCCACTTTGCTTTTGAATTTTGTTTGTGTTGTACTTCCTATATTTTACCTTGGGGAAGAAAAGGTTAAAGATAATGCCTGTTAAGTTTACCTTCATATCTTATGAAAACCAATATGAATACAACATATTTTCCCTTCACAACTTTGAAAATTTCTTCAAGGATTCCCAAAGGCCCCTTTATACCAGTCCAGCAGTATAAAGCAGACTTAAAGTGGATGCAAATAGAATATTCATTCCCTTTAAAGACAATTTGCATTGCTTACACATAGTGTAAACAAGAGATCATGTCCCAAACCGCTTGTTTCCAACAGGACTGATTTTTGTTATTTGTTCAAAATTGAATTCAAACAAAGTTATCTCTGGGAAAGGGAATTTGTTGACCTGAAAGAATCCTATAACCTAACACTCTAATTTTTATGACTCCATTTCACTTATACATACACATTACCAGATGTCTGTTCACACTATAACCCTGTGGAAAATAACTTCATTACGTGCCGGTAGCAATCCATCATTAGCCACCAATTAGAAATTCATGAGAGAGTGTGAAAACACTCTACATTCTGTCTGGCTGCTTACAGTGTGTGAGGCCTATCTTAAAAAGAACAGTTCAATGTCAGACTGAGTTTTGTGCTGCGCTGCAGTCCTGAATGACCACATGCAGCTCCCCATTCTCCTGTTGCAAATACTCATTCTCCTCTTTTGACATATCACCAGCCTGAAGCATTTCAGTTGGTGGTCCCCAAGCTGAAGATTGTGGCACTTACAAGTGGCGCTTGAGACGCTAACAGAAATTAACTTTTTTTTGTGCTCTTATCTGGTACCATGAGCCTGGTAAATCTTATGTTTGCTTAGCTGTCCGTGCCTGGGTTGAGATCGATACAGGAGGTTGGCACCCCCTGGGTGAAGCTCACAACCATAGCTAAAAGTGATATGATATCGTAAAAAAAAGTGTGATCTGCTAATTAACAGCAAAACAGATGAAGAGTGATCAGTGAGTAGAAACAATTACATGGAAAATTGCTTTCCCTGCAACCAAGAAAACATGCAATATGGACTCTTCTGACATAAGTACAGTTCTTCTCAATCTGTGGTCAACAAACCGCAGGTGCTGATACTGCTTCTTTTTTTGGTCAAAAGTCAAGTGATGCATTGACTAAAAATGCTGATCATTGTTTGGACTAATGTCTTATGCATGTGTCAAGAAACAAGGTTAATCACTCACCTCTTCTTCCACACTGAACAGTAATGGGCATCAAGTGTGGCAGAAGAACACAGATACCACTTATGTGCCCTATGTATTCAGGTGCAATACAGTTCATCCAGAACCCATCTAATTCCTAGGCAACAGCTGTGTTTGCTTCCTTTCTAGGCTTACTTGTCCTTGAAGCACCTCACTTCATGTTCCTGGCAACTCGGTTTCAGCTGCCGTACGCACCCAGAGCAATGCCCTATTTGGGGAGGACGGGCATCCATTTCCTATCCAAAATTATCATTATGAAAAACGATATAAATTTCTAAAATTATTCTGCAGTCTAGGATTAGGCAAGTGCTGAATTAAGCCAAGAATGTATATGAATGCAAATTAATCTAGCAAATTGCCAGGTACGTCCTTCCTCCAGCAGCTTGAATGTTGTGGCCAGGCAGACCCTGATTTGCAACTGGTAGGTGAAAGGAAATTTGAATGGTGTCATCCATATACGCAGATGCCTCCTGGTGCCACAACCACAGGTTGGCCTTGATCTGCTCTTTCTAAGCTGCTGCACTGGCTTGTAGGCACATTTGCACTATTTGGAGCTCTGTGGACACCACACTAGCAGCTACTTGGACTGCACCTACACAGGGCTCAGATAAAGACCTATAGGAATGGTATAGGCTGTTAAAGTGTGTCTTATATCTAAGCCACCATAGTCTAAACCAGGTGCTTCAGCCAATATCAAACAGATATCTGCCTTCTCTAATTTTATATGAACTAGTAAAGCAGGAGAATCTTTTGGTTCTCATGTAGGTCTACAGATAACTTCACTTAGGATATTTTCAGGGCTAGTTTGACTGCTAAATTTTCAGCAAATACTGACGAACACCTTGATATTTGTATTGGCAGTGCTTGGGCCAATTTTTTTAGGAGGGGCTTACATTCAAAGATCAAGACAATGAATATGAGTGATAGCAAGATTACTAAATAGAAATGTGTAAAATAGCCTAAATGCAGTCAGGATGTGTTCAGGATACGGCAAGTAACCCTAAGCAATGCAAATTTCAACACTGGATTGTGAATCGTTGCTGTATAGTGTGAAAAGGAATCATAGGCTGTCTCCATGCTGCCCACTGCATACCACCGTTCATACAGTACATGATCGGAGGTGAGGCATTAGCATACTAACACACTGTATGTTCTAGGGCACGTTTACAAAAAAAACACAACATAAGATGGAGAACTGTCAAACTGTTCAGGTGCCAACCTTGGCCACAATTTCCTAAGATTATGCAGTGCGTAATTGCACATGATAATCAACACAAAATTAAATATCCATATTGCCTAATTACATGTATATACTCTAATGACATAATTAAGATACCCAATTTTACAATTAGAATGTGGCATTACTTAGTAAAGAGCTTTTCAAAGCTTTGTTTCACTCATTTTAAATTACTTCCAGAAAACACAAATTCATATGCAAGGTACGGTACACTGTAAGAACATTAAAAACTCTTTAATAATGCATATTCACAAGGGACCAAAATTAAGACTAAATAGGCATACTTGACTACCTGTGTCTTGATTTTTGAAAACTTAGCAGTACAACTTTAATGTTCTGTTACTATGGTTCATGTCTCATTGTTTGAAATAGAGCTTTTGGTTTTGGCGTTTCTAGAGAAAAAAATTCCATGCTTTAGAATGGTGCAATCAGTCAGAAATGTTTGCACATTTCACAAGTGAAGACAATATTATTTTTCATTATACTAAAAACATTTTTTGCAGGAAGTCAATGGACTGACCTGAGAATTGTCACTTCTATTTCTAAGCAGATATGAAATCATAAGTAGGCAAACACCTACCTTCTGTATTGTTCATTATTGTGTTCAGTGGCTCAGTGGATGTTTTCAAAGATGAATGATTTTGCAATAGCCTTTGTTCAATGTCTTTTTTTGGTCTTGGAAATCTTGCCATTAACTTCACCAATATTTGCTTTTTATAGCAAGTATCAACAGTAGCCATCTACAACAAAAAGTAGAAGCATGCAACATAAATTTCTTTTGATTACAGATGCCAATAGCGGATAAAAAGCTGTTCTCACAGGATTCTGCCTCACAAAGTAATATCTGCAATGCTCAAGACATAGCCAAATTGAAACCAACACTCAGTTTTTGTCATCAATGTCTGTGTTGTACTCATCTTTTTCAGTATCTAAGACAATTAATAATTCCACAAATATTTATACTGGAGAAAATATTAATTTTCCAATGTCATCTCTTGGAAGCAGCTGAATGTTTTAAAATCAAAGGAAAGAAATAATACCTTAGGGGAAAAAAATGTCTGGAAAGTGTTATCTGAAAATAATAGATGTTTCAGATGAACTGTGAGACTGACACAAGCACAGAACCCAACATATAGATACCACTAGTGGATAAACTGTCACTGGAAGATTAATAAGATGTGTCTTTTCTCCTGCATAGCTCTTCAGACTGATTCCCACCAGCTGACTTAGCTGAACTACCTCACTCATTTTAGAAAAATACCAAGTATTGATTTTAAAATGTTGGTTGAAGAGGCATTCACTCTGCACTTAGGGAACTGGTTCCAGTGACTAGTTGTCCTCATTCTTAACTATCGTCTCTACAGATCTAATTTGATTTTACTTGGCTTTAGCTTGCATCCACTGGATTGTACCGTAACATTTTGCCCGAGCTCACACAGTGTACAAGTGAATACAGGCCTAGGTAAGTGTCTAGAAACAACTGAGTCATATAAGACCAAGTTGTGACTCCTGAGGGATCTTGCTTCAGTAGTGACTAACAAAGAACAACTTCATATTGCACATATTGTTTTAATCCATTCCTTATACCCTGCATTTATCTTTTGTCATTCAAGTTTTTTGACTGAAATGTTATACCAAGTGATACCAAGTGATATATTACAGGTCTGAAACGTTGTAGCACTGATTTTGATCAAAATTATGATCTCATTAAAACAAGTGGATTAAGTTATTTTGACAAGATCGTATGAAATGGTCCTCTTGACACGCTTTTGATTGTTTACTGAGCATTATTCAGCATTGAGCATATTATTTATCCTGTCAGATGTCTAGCTGCTTATTTAAGAATTAAGAAAACATACCTAGAATAAAATGGATCTTCCCTTTCTCTTTTTAAAACTATCATCAGAAACACTAATTTTATTGCAATTTCTGAAAATTTTCATGGATTATCAGACTTATTAGAAAGTAATACAAACAGATTATAGTTATTACTTTAAAAGATCTAAGAATCAAATTATCCATAACACTAATAAAAATCTATAATAGGACCTACTGTAGGTACAGTTGGAAACTTAAAAAAAATAATAGTTATATCAATATATCAATAACCACTGACAGCAACTTTCAGTCCTGTTTTGCATCCTAAATTTAATAGATGAACATAACTAGTGGGTTTTTTCTAGATTTATCATACAGTGTTCAGAAATGCTAGAGATGGAATTGCTGGTTAGCTTTTAGCAGTAACCAAAGCTTGCAGAGAAAGGTAGCTCTCCATAGGGCTGACAGACTTACCATTTTTCTTTCAGTAACTGGTATAGGGAGAAAAAAATGCAAATTCGGAACAGTGCAGGGAAAAAACCAAAAAAACCCAACTATCAGTCTTCTTGTTTGGAAACGAATTATTTCTTCCTCCTTCATGTTCAGACAAGCCCTTGCTAGCTCCAGACTTACATTAAATTCCTTGGAAATTATGTAATAATAGCTTTAGTTCCCACAATTGCAGCACAGTTTTAACTAGGTGATCAGCTCAGCAGAACTGTTAAAAAGATGGTACAAAATTTCTTGGATATGTCCCCAAGTGACCTGGACTTCACAGCTTTCTGTAAATATTATCATCAGACTGTAGCATAAGTTCCCACAGTGACAAATACTGATAGGCTTATACGTGATCTTAAACAATGTTTTAATGGTTTGGGGTTTCCCTGAAGAAAGAATTGCCTTTGGCTGGGCTTCAGCCTTCCTCTGTACCCCCGTCTGCTCAACAGAGAAGTATGAAAGGAGTTAAGATACCTTATAAAGATTGTCATGTAGGACATCAGTAAGGTAAGTTCTGTCTCCAGATGGCATCATGCCCAAAATGGAAGAAATCATCTGAAGATGTCTGGTAGAACTGTCAGTCACACACACTGTGGGTGTCTGCGTATAGACAAAAGTATATAAAAAGTATTCTGGCATATCAGCACACACGAATTGATCATTTACCTGTTTGCTTTTCATGTTGCTGCTTGATTTGCTGTTGATCTTGTGCATGCATTATTTGTTATTTTGTTATTATTGTTACCTCAGAAATGCACAATACTGTGAAAGGAAACTGTGGAAGGGAATTGTATCAGAATGAGGGTAAGCAACAATAAATCAAAGGAAGGCACTAGTTGTCAACAGCTTATATTTCCTGGTTTTAAGGAGCAGAATAATGGCTATGTTAGAAAAGAATGAGACTTTATTTACTATCTAATTAATGAAGAATAAACTGCTTGTGAAAAGCAATCACAATTTAGGCATTCTGGTCATTATAGACTCTTTGAGACCAAAGATGGAGTGACTCCATATGATGTGACTCATTATTCCAGATGATGGGCTCACTTGGCTACCATGCTAGAATACAAAAAATGTCCCATTCTCCATGCTGTAAAAGCTTAAGTAGCAGTGGATTATGCTTCAGAGATTAAGTTGCATCCCTGATAACATTTGAATCATCTCCTGTTAATAAAAGTGATAGCTGAAGTAAGCAGCCATTCTGCCGGAGTAGCCTGGCTTGTGAACAAATATAAAACAGCTAAGTCCCGCCAGCTCATTGCCAGCAGATATGCTGTAGAAACAGTTCAGGGCATGAGTCCCAGCACTGACCTGATCACAAGATAGAAAGGGAAGCTGCGCTCACTGCAGCATTTCACTACAGGAACAGACGTTGAACTTTGCACCACACGAATTCTACTTTCACACGAATTCTACTTGCTTCAAAACACTTTGATGGCAGGTTCTCTTTCTTCTGCCACTGTCTGTTTCTTTTCCTCTGCTCATAACTATCCCTTCCTTACTGCAGGAGGTTCCTGTACACCCACTCTTTCTAGCCCTGTTTTTCATCCTGCTCCAGTCACAAAGAGCTAGGTTAGTTTGAGCAGGTGACTTTTAGACAACATGGATCATTTTGACAGAAATGTGGTCAGCACTGGGAACAGTAAACTGTGGGAAAGCACACATGGTCCAGCCATAACCAATGTTGTATCTGTCGTGTGCTGGCCCAGAGTCCCCAGTATGGAATTTAACCCATGGCTTAAATAAGCAGGGACAGACTTTTCAGCCAGTTCCATAATTATAAATACACTGAGAAGGCAAAGAAGAGCTATGTGTGCAGTCAGACAAATTCTGGTTACAGCAAGGAAAACAGCTGTACAGCCAGGGGAGGGGAGGCTGTAAAAAAAAAAAAAAAGAAAAAGAAAAAGAAAATAACAACAGAGATTAAAGTAGCAAACAGTTGAGTTACAGATTCATTACTAAAAGAAGTGATATTCATGACTACAAGATGTCACATTCCACTGTTGAAATACTGCTCCACCATTGTATTTACTTAATACAGTACATAATACAGGCCTTGTGAGCCATCTGAAGCCTGGTATGAAATTAGTAAGAAAGGTAAATTCTCTTTTATCTTTTTATCCCCTGAACTCATACATATTTATTCAGGTTGGTTTTTTTTCAAAGCGATCCAGTTAGTAGGTGGAACAGTCGACCTTTTTTTTCCAAGGAGAATGAGGTTTTCTCAAGTGATCCAAGCTCAAGGATGTCAAGTCATGTACACAGCTTGTGCTTGTGAACCTGGTTGTAGTGAGAGTTGTGCTTTTAGGTTCAAACAAAACAAAGTTCTTTGGGGTTGTTGTTGGGGTTTCTTGGGTTTGGGAGTTTTTGGTTTGGTGGGGTTTTTTGTGTTTGTTTGTTGGGGTTTTTTTGTCATGGGTCTGACAACGCTACAGAAACCAAACCAAACCAAACCAAACCATTCTTCTTTTATTAAAATGATTGTGCAAAATTCAAAGCTTCTTGCAGAAAAAAAATCTGCCTTCTGACAGTTGCACACACTCATCCAAGGGCAGAACATATTCCTCTGGGAAGGTGTGTTTTCAGTAAGGCAAATTCCTTCTGGAGAGAGGAAAAAGAACAAAAGCAGCCAAATACCTAAGTGACAACTTACTAGTGGGGAAAATTTGGTTAGAGAATATTTGCAATTCAAGATCCCTGGCCTGGATACTGCTATGTTGGCCTGACCTGAAAAGGAATGAAACCCTTTCTGAAACACGTGAAGTGCTGCTTACATTCTGTAAAACAGAGGATTTTAGGAGAAGTACAAGCACATTGAAAAATTCAGAACATGCAGTAAACTGGACGTGCAATTGCATTGAGGAAGGCATTGCTACTGTGTTAAAATGCTAGAAAAAAACCAAATCCTCTTCCTGTCCTACCTAGTAGTTTGCATTTACATTTTTAAGAAACAAAACTGACGTCACAATAATAGGAGATGCTCAAAGACTATAGAGGACACAACTCGAAAAACAGAAAGTGAGCTCAAAACTAAGTTCCACTAATCCTCTCACTGAGCCGTTCAACTCTTACCGTAGCTGCTAATGGGGAAAACTGATAACTCTTATGTTTGGGGTTTTTTCCATGTTTAAGAATGTAAGTGGGCAAATGCATAAAATACAGTCTGGAAATTAGACTATCAGTTTCTCACACAGGCTGCATCTTCATGCTTCTGTGAAGTGACGTGGCTACTGACTACTCCAGTGTAATAGCAATACTGTTTATTAATAATCAAGATTGAAATACCATGCCAGGTATTCATCCTCTTATCTCAAACATCGACAATATATTACTCCCTCATTTCAGGATTGTTTCATCTAATTGCCAGTTATATTAATTAAGGCAAAGTGTGGTTATTTTCTTGTGCGTGGAAGCCTTTGAAATAGCTCCTATTTCCTTAAGTCTCATTCTTTGTCTTCTTAGTGGAAGAGCAACACTTCTAGTCCAAAAATTTTCAGTTATAAAACCAGCAGCAGCACTGTACTTAGAGGTAGACTTACATATGGATTTAGTAATTGAAAAGCATGGAGTGAGCATACATAATGGGATTTCCAATGCTAAACCCATTTCCCATCAGCTTGCTCCAGCAAGTGGACACTGAAAATGCATATAGGGGCACTTTACAGTCAGTGGAAAGAGAGATTTCTGTGGTCTTGCTAATGCTCTCCATTGACCGTATCATGAGCTTGGGCACATCACCCCATCTTGTTATGCTCCTACTTTTAAAAAAGGCCTGAACACATTTCAAGACCATCATCTGATGTAAATATGCTGGAAAGTCTGGGCCCAAGTTAGTTCTGTAAGTGTCTCTCAGTGGTTGTCTGCATCTTTAGGTGGATGAGTACTTCTCAGTCCCGGCATGCTTGTTTGAAAAGTTTGTAAATGTATTTAGAAATGTCTTACATAAAAATGAATTTGGAAATCACTTGATATTGGTTAATAGGTCTTTTCTTTTTTTTTTTCTTAGATCTTTTGCCAGCAAACCTTTTATACTGAAGTGTATAATAGCGTGAGTGTGTGGGTTCACAGCAAGCACTCCAAGGCACCTGCAACCTTGTACGCGCTGACACTCCCACTGATAAGCATCCTGGCACGTCCAGGTATCAAACCAGCCCGTGGCTTCTGTATGTTCCAGCACATTTTCAGGTGTGAGACGCTCAATGAGTTACTGACCTGGATGTTTTATCTTTCAGTTCCAGCCTTTGTTGTTCCCTTGATGAATTGCTTACTTAGCGTCTAGAAAAAATAAAGCTATCAATATCAATGATAGCGTCAATGAACTGTGGCAAAAACTAAAGGATACGGCAGATTAACAATCACTGCGTGTCAGAGGCTTATGATATGATGATGATGATTATTGGCATACATATTTACCTCAACAAAAAGTAATATTGTAAATAATTAGAACAAAGGACAACGTTAAATTCTGTATAGCCTGGTTTATCCTTAGCAGAGAAATAAGAATAAAGTTACACAGGAAAAAACAAGCTATTTTAATTGTTTATGTTACACAGAGGCAAGGTGAAACCTAACTTAAACCTCACTGGGATATTCAAAGGGAATATGTATTTTAAGTAACAATATAGTTGATGTATAATGTTATAAGACTTGGATTCAATCCTGATTAAAACAACATTCATACAACTAATATTTAAAAACAATCAAGTTAAGGAAAATGCCATGTTTTTACCAGTAAAATTATTTCTTTAATTTGGGAATAAATGCTATCTGTACCCTACCAGAAGGCTTTTAGAGGCAGACGTGCAATATAGTCTTCTTTAACTCTAAAGAAATTAGCCCCATTTATGTGATAAATACATTTTTATTTCTGCTGCTGATATGAAAAGGTAAGTTGTCTTTTTGCCAACTTCCGCTTATTCAATATTAAATGATTTAAAACTCTGTTCACATGGTTGTATAGTCACTTTCCAGTCAAATGAAACCAAAGTCTAAAGCATGTCTTAGTTCTCTCTTCTGCCACACAGTAATTGGTCTAACCTCCCAAATGAAATTAAATTTAACTTTCTTTTGATGACTCAAATCTGAAAGGAAATAAGCATGCCCATATTCAAAGCTCCTATTTACCTTTCCCTTTGTCTTCTTAACAGAGACAATCTGGAACTTTGTCCCAGCAATACAGATGCTAATTTTACTATCTGGGAAAATTACAGCCTGTGACTCTATCAGACCGCACAGAAAACTCCAATCCTACTTTCCCATTGTTGGCATCTAAGATAATTTTTTGTGAATAGTTTTTTTTTTTTCTGTCTTTCTCTCTGACTTCTATACAATTCTTATTAGTAACGTCATTCCTTCTTGGTATAGAGTAGAGAAAAATATACGAAGTCTGAAATGACAGTAGGAATCTGGAAAAACTGCTTTATCTCTGCAAAATAAATATATATCATGTGACCCCTAGTTCTTTTTTTATAAAGTTTTTATCAATAAATGTGTAACCTAGACGTTACCAACCCAAAAAATACAACTTTAGAATTTAGTCCAGGATGATACCTTCTTCTGAAATTGCTTCATATTAGTGAGATGCAGTCTCATGTCAGCAATGACCTTGCTGGCACACAGAACTGACATTGCACTTTCCCTTCTGGCCAAAGTTAAGCCATGATTTATAGGCACCTATTGCTCATTTTACCCCAAGCTCCACCTCCTCTTTTTATTACATCCTTCAGATCCGCCAGGATAAAGTGCTAATGCAATTGATTTCTAACCCAGTTTGGTCAAAACGATCCGAGTTATGTGGCATTTAATCTGTTGAAACTGATGTCTGCCTGAATGAACTGGGTTAAGGAGCAATTACACAAGCAGCTGGGGCAATGGATCCGGGCTGCAGTTCCTTAACGGGATGACTGCTGGCTGCTGTAGTCCTGATACATTCCAACCCATCCCGGTTCCTCTGTGGTCCCTTCTCCACGCTCCTCTGGCCCTGACAGAACTTGTTGAAACTCCTAAATCTGCAGAAAATGGCCCAGTACAGGATCAGCCAAAGACCAGAGCTGGTAAAAGGGAGGTGACAAGAAAAAGTAACCAGGAAGAAATATGAGGGAGAGGAGGTGAGGTTTCAGAAGGAAGCCAGGTTCTGGGAGCAGCAGCGGTTGCTGGAGACAGGGACTTCCTCAGATCACCTGGTGGCATCCAGGGCAGCAGAGGTGACTGACTGCAGAGCACCTGCCCTGCATTCTCTAATCTTGCTCCTGCCACATTAAGGGGTATCTTGGCAATAGTTTCAAGGAGGACAGAACTGGACTCCTAGCGAGCAAGAAACAGGGCATACTTGGAGAAAGACACGATGAGATAGTGAACTGTGCCAAAGAGGGATTTAGGTGAATCCAGAGCTTTGAAACCTACTTTGCCACAGATTTCAGCATGGAGTTCTGGAATAAAAGGAGGAACCTCCCGCCTGAGGTATTTTTAGCTTTGAACTCCCTCCTAAAGTTAGGGCAGGAGCAGATGTTTTCTCTTTTCCCCAGCTGGAGATTCCTGCCCCAGCCCACCTGTGACTGACTCAGTCTGTGGGGCAACTCCCTACCTCACCCCAAGGAAATTCAGCCAGGCTCATGCCAACAATCTGCGCTATTTGAGCTGATCTCTTTTGTTGTGCCTGAAGTGAATTAGGGCGTGCATGTGTTGACAGCCTGAAGAAGGGTAGGGATGAGCAGCCGCTGTGAACCAGAACTGGCACCCCTGGACCCAGCAGAAAGGATCTGTCCTTGATGGCAGGTCCATAAACCAACCCCCTTCCCATAAAACACAGTAGGAGGAACGTATTATCCCTCTCGTAATGATTACAAACCCTCACCTCAGAGTGGGGAGACAGAGTTTTAATACTTCTTCTGCACAGGAGAACTTGCATCCGCATGCTGTGGATGCCCGGTTTTCAGATTACTGAGCATTTCAGAGCAGGATACTTGGTCCTTCCTTCTGCAATGAAATCTAAAGCAGGGTGTGGAAACCCTTACCATCCAGTGAAACTCTTGTAATCTAGACCTCGGCATATTCACCCAGAATGGGAAATATCAAGATCCTAGGCCCCCTCCACCTCTCCAGCGAGCACCCCGTTTAACTGAAACACGAATCTCTTCTTACTGACTATCCCAAAACATGCCCCCAGACAGCGGCTGTTTGCCACAGCTCACACTGTGTCAGAACGAACACCTCATCGTCCGCTTGCTGAGATAAGCACTCAGGAAGAGAAGGAAATTAACTGCGGGATAATGCTGTAACCACGAAAGTAAAAGGGGTATTACACCGTCTGGTCTCACTTTAAACGAAGAGCAGAAATGAAGATTTGCTCTGTGCCTGCTGACTGGATTAGGCCCTGCCAGCCAGCCACGCAGAACGGTGTCTAATTTATATACCTCAAATATGTTTGAAACCTAAGCTAAAGATGTTCACGTGATTATGTTTTGGCAACTCCAGGGTATGAACAGTTGCAAACACTTAGATGTGGAAGAAATTTAAGCGATAGAAACTTCAGTACTTACAATAATCACCTCTGCAGAGTTAAGTGACAGCCAAGTAGGCACTTTGAGGCTATGGATTTTAGACTTAGCAAACTCGAAAAGCACTGGGATACCTGGATCTATTTTGTATATCAAGGATCAAATTCAAAACGTAGTCTCTGGCCTACAGCATGTTTTCACCACCTCAGAGGCCGGTGGTTTTACGACAGCTACCCTCTAGCGCACAGTTTTGGGCAGGACAGGAGAGATCTGTGGACCTCTCTGGTGCCGTCCATTCCGCAGGAGCTCTGGCTGCACAGTTCCTGTCTGCCTTGGCCCTTTCCCCCCTTGAAGCTGCAGTGACCAACACTAATCCCACCCTTCGGAGCCGGGGTTGTGTGTGAGCAGCTTGTTTACTAAACCTCCAGTCCTGGCTTACTTTCTACTGCCAGGAGTTTGGGGCCTGTTTTCCACCAGTGTTCATTAACTTTAAGTTATCATCCAGTGTGCCAAGTTTCCATCAGCCCAGCAAAAACATTCTCAATTCCAAACCCTGTTTTCCCGATGGCAGCGCTCTATGCTGTAGACTTTCTGAGCTGTCTTGGCTAGAGATATCTGTTTATGCAGTTAAATTTTCCTAAGAAGCTGATGGGAGCATACGCACTGTAATAAAGCAGAAGATTATAGCGGCCACTGAGGCTAGTGCTTTCTCAAATCAATGGGGAGGGGGGGAACTCACATACTTAAAAAAACAGCCACAGAAAAAAACAAGCTGTAAATACACAAAATTCTGGTCAGAGATACCCAAGGCTTCCCGTCCTATAAATCCAAATCCTAATCCTAACCCTGTGATCCTGAAATTAGTTTGCTTTTCATGAGAATCAGTGAATCAAACCTCTTCAGGTCTCCCTTAGAGATGAAACAGGAATCAGCAGCAATAAACACAGCAAATAAAAATCTTGCCTGGCTGAAGACTGGAGATTTATTTTGGCAAACGTCAATCCTTCTCAGCATATTCTGTGACTATGCAGGTATCCAACTCCCAGTACAACTGAGTGAGTCCTTAATTCCTGTCCACTGAAGTAAACAGAGGTGAAGTCATCGATTCAGCTGGGTTCTCAGCTTGCCTCGGTCTACAGATTGCAAGGATGTGACCGTAATGACTAACTGCATTACTAATACCTGGTTGTTTCATTCCTGAAGGAAAAACTGCTCGGTGGCTGTTCAGTGGGACAAGGTAACTGTTCAAAATAAAGCAGAATTTTGTGACTGTTTTTGCTACACAGAGGAGATCTAGGAATCTGCATCCTGTTTTGAATAACACCTCATACTTACAGAGACGTCCCTGTTTTCGCAAAGGGAACTGGAATCCTTTTATCAAATAGGAAGAACTAACATTTGAAAAGGTCTCAACGACAGAGAAATGAGCAATGATCAATGTGACAAAGATTTTTTAAAACCTTCTGAAAGGGATGTAAGGAACTGTAGACTAGGGAATCTTACGTTCTTACTGAGCTTGTAATAAAAATATCCCATAATTGATCAAAAGGTGATAAATATTTTATAATACGGAAGAGTGGACACTACTTTTCACAAGGAAGTCATACCTTATAAATTTACCAGAGATTTTGAAAGGTGCTCAAGAACAGGTGGATGTGGGAAATCCAGGTTAGGTAGTGAGTGTAGATTTTCAAACAACTTTACAGCATTTGTCTCCAAGAAACTAAGCTGGCATTGTAGCACAGAAGATCCGCTCGAAACTTCAGACCTGATCAAAGTATAGGAACAAAAACTAGAAACAACGCGTTGATTTTACAGGAAAAGGAGATCACCAGGATCTGTCCTGAAGCTTGCGTTGTTCAATATAATAATAAATGATCTAGAAAAGGAAGAAGATTGTAAGGCAATGACATTTGCTGGTAATTCAAGGTTCTAAAAATGAATATTCATGTTACTTACTGGCCAGGTAATGTACTGTCAGGGGAAATGTAATGCTTATAAATGCAGGATCATAAACAAAACCAGTCCTGACTAGATCTATACAGCAGTGGCCTCTAAACTAAATACTACTACTATAGAAAGAGATCTTGGAGTTAGTGAATAAGTCTGTAAAAATCTGCTCAATGCTCAGTACTGGTTATAAAGGTAAATAGAGAAAGTCTTAGAAAGAGAACAAAAGCAAAACCATTATTATGCTGTTATTATAAATCTATGATAGGTTGTCATTTTGATTATTATTTTCTGTCCTGATAACATTCATGTCAAAAGAATACAGTGGCAGACGAACAGGTACAGAGGCAACAATTATAATCAAAAGTACAGATTTTCTTCTGCGTCAGTAGAGGTTAAGTAGACTAGAACTTGTAAGTTTGGAAGAGAGAAGACTCAAAGGATTATGCTAGAAGTCACTGGTGATAATTCTAAGTGGGAGAAGATGAACAGGATGTAATTATTTAGAAGTTTATAGACAAAACTAAGGGACAAGAAATCAAATTGTCAGACACTAGTTTGGAAGCAAAAGGAAAGAGGCATGCATTCACTATGTGTAATTAATTACATCATAGAATTCACTAGGAAGAATAATACAGAAGCCAAAATCCAAAAGATTGCAGAAGGCTGAAATAAAAGGCAGAGGAAGTCTCACAGCATGATGCCTTTTCCCAAGGCATCCACCGCTCTCGTTGGGGAAAGAGACAAGGTGCTTCACTCTGACCCAATACTGGGTGTTCTAACATTATAGGCTTAATTGTATCACGTCAAATCTCTGAGCTTCTGTGGGAATCTCATTTCCTCCTGACAATCAAACCAAACTTTGAAATCACAAGAAATGACTCAAGTTTGAATGTTTTTTCTTGAACTTCTAATGCATGCCACATTCGGATAAATTTATTTCCACTGAAGGCAGCTGGAATTCTTCTAGTGATTCCAATGCGGATGTCGTAATTCTCCCTTTAGTATTTCTATCACACATATGTCCACAATGCTTTAACTAATAATGAATGTTTTGAAGAGTGAAGTATCCTATAACTGTTTGCAGATAATGTAACAATAATGAAAATTGTAGCTATGTCACACAAAAAAAAAAGAAGGTGGGAATTGCTTTTAATTGCATACAAATACTGAAATAGTCCTACAAGAGACTCACCTCTGACTTGGGTGATCAAATATGGGTGGTCTTTGATAACAGCGTAAGAAGAAAAGACAAACTGAGCTATAGAAAATACTAGCTGTAATAAGGTCTCTCAAACCTTTTAAACACTGTTCTCAGAATTTTTTGAAGCTCGTCAGGTTTCTTGGGCTGGAGGAGCCAGATGTTACTACTGAAAGGCTGGACATGCCTGGGAAGCCTCTCCTTGGGGCTCTTTACAAATCAGAGACAAAATTCTCATTGATTGCTGTGGGACCCAACATTGTTAACTCATTAGGAAGGGATGGGCCTTCTGACAATTGATTTCGAGACAGGGAAGTGGAATATGCAGGTGTTTATACTTCACTGCCAGTTCTGAGCAGCTATTATCATAACATTTTACTACACTGCTTTCTTATTACTAAGTGTGGGCAGAACTACAGTGTGCCTCAAACAGTTACGACGCTTTCCCACAAAAAATTAGCATCGCTCTTTTTCTTATCTGGGAGCTTTGCCACTGGTTACTGCACTGATTACTCTGCTGTGCACATTCTGTACACTGCACCTATCAACCAAGGAGTAATATTTAAGCTAGGTGGTTTACTGGAATTGTTGCTTCAGTCATACCACCAGATTTATCAGATCTAAGAGGCCACCCCTTATGGATGCATTCTCATGAAGTCTGTACAGGAGAGGAGACTACAGTGTTTCAATATTAGTTTTCTGTTACAAGAATCAGACTTGAAGAGATTAATAACCAAATAACCTCTATTCAACTTCCTACCTAACCAAGCAGAGAAATATTACACAAAATGAAACCTCCTTTCCTATCATTTGAGTGACAACCGCGCAGTCTCTGGGCCAAGCTAATGCCTTTCACACCAACAGCTGTGGATAGAAACCTCAACCCAGTCTTGTATCCAAGCCCTACGACTGAGTGCCCATTGTGGGCTGAACTTTTCCTATCACCCCACGAGCCCACCTCCACTACGCAAGACTTCTTCGTGACCCCTGGAATCTCATACCCCAACCAGTGAAGCGCTGCACGCAGCAACGTCTGAATCAGCTGAAATCGGTACGGGTAGTTGGTGCCTGTTCACCAAGATATTGCTGTAGGGACTTCATGGGTCGAGTTGAAGGAGTTGATCTTCACAGAAGAAACTTTGTAAGGATTTTGGAAAAGATTTGTTATCTTGCAAAGTCATCTATGTCCCATTGAAAAAAAAAAAAAAAGATGACTGGCTGAAAATAATATTCCTTGTGACTTCATTTTTATTCTCATGATAAGATTTAGTATACTATATTGACCAGTGGGTTTAGATGCAATAGACTTTACCTAGGTCTTTCACATAAGGCAGAGAATTATCCTATGCAAAACTGTAAAGACCATGTGAATTGGATGGGAGCTGCTAACATTACTGTATAGAGAATATAGCCACTACCTTATAACCTCACAATAATTCTTTACAGAGACACAAATGCTACAACGGAATGCATTATAAGGAACAAAATGCATTCCAAACTAGGTAGGAAAATACTTTATGACCCCAGAAAAGACACCTAATTCATCAAAAGTCCTTCTTTGCAGAATCTTATTAAACATAAAGCTATTTACAAAGTACTCAATCGTACATATTATACAAAGGCATGGTGATTTAGAAGACACCGAGGAATGCTCAGCTAAGACAATAACTCTCATTTGGCCAAAGTAATGGGCAATTCAGATTAGGATTTTTCAAATATTATTCCTGCAGATAGGCCAGATTGTGAATACTATATACTATGTAAGCTTGCGGATATCCAAAAGCCATATGAATTGCAGAAGGGCAAACAGAGAAAGAGTGGACTTGTATTAGGGGGCTGATCGACAGCTTCTAGCAGCTCTTACTGCAGCCGGTTAAATTGTGATTCCTGGCCGCCTTCTGCACCCCTCTGCTGCCTCTTAAAATGGCTGTTTCTGTTCAGACCAGGTTCTCGCTCTTTATGTTCATAATCTAGTAGGTCTGACCAAGTTCAGCAGAATTACTCCTGTTCTCTTGGGGACCTTGACATAGTGGATTGGCCACCATGCAGCTTTCACGCTGGAGATTATCTCTTATTATAAGACAAAGAAATACAGAGGAAACAAGCCATAAGACAGTCAACAGTCTGCACACATCTTCAGCTTACTGTTAGGTGTGCCAGTAGCTATAAACACAAATTCATGCAGCTGTTCTAGTCTGTCTCTTTGCCTGTCCTCTCTATTCCTCTCCAGGCTGGGGTCCTGTCTCCAGACGGTCTCTTTAAAAAAATTTTGTGTTTCTCTGGCTTTGTAAACTAGGGCAACTTTCCCAGAGGGTGGTGCTTTCCCAGACTTGTTTACCTGTCTGGGGAATTTGCATTAAACTCTCTCTCCAGTGAACTGGGAATATAATACATAGTACAGCACTGGAAGAATAACTATGGGGGTTTTTTTGTTTGGTTTTTTTTTTTTTTTTAGCATTTGCTCTTGTTCTAGCATCTAAGACATCTCAGTATAATTGTTTTTGAAGTTTCCAGGCTTCCAAGGCCTCCCATCTGACACAAGTTATTACTATTTAATATAGATAGTATATAAACACTTAAAGGCTGAGGAGAATTGGATGAGAGTTTGTGTCTCACCACCCAGCAGTATCTGCTCTTTGGTGAGGAAGCAAGTGATGCAGCCAGTGGACTAAACCCATCTATATATGAAGACATAAAGAATAGCAGAAATCTGCAGAAGGAACAATATTAAAAAAGATCATATTATTACAGCTTGTAGATCTTGGGGAAAAAATATAATATTGTTCATTTTTCCACTGATTCTCTTAGTCAGATCCAATCTGAACAAGTTCTGTCTAAAATGTGAAATGTATGCCCAAACTTCACCACAGTCTCGGAGAGAAATAGTCTGTCCTACTTTCCAGGATTGTCTCATGTATAGCTACATAAATTCATCAGGTGCCTCCCTTCTCAGCTTGAAAACTTCCGAGGCATTTACCTTTAGTCTCCCACATATACTCAGAAGTGGAAAAATGGATGCTTATCTCCTACCTACACCTCTCATTAATGGGTTAGCTGGATTGGTACTTGAACTTAGTTAAAAGTCCTTGGAGAAGACTGAAATGTTAATCGTGGCCAGGGCTACAGCTAACCACATCTGATGCTATGGTAGCCCTGGGAGCGTAATTGTTCAGTTGTTAGAATATTCACCCAGGAAGTGAGAGAACTGGAATTTACTTCTTCATTAGCCCAAGGGAGTAAACATGCATCTCCAGCACACTAGTGGCTGGGTACCAAGAGACAGGATAACTTGGAGAAGATCACATCCCCTGAGGAAGTTAAGCCACTGGGCAGGCAGGAGTGCCAGGGCTAGAAGAAGAGCAGGCCGGAGGTGTCCCTGCTGCAGCCCATGTGTCCGCACCCTCAGTTTGGAGGGGCAGCGCTGGGTATCTAGCCCCCGCTTCCAACACTGCTTTTGTTCTCTAGGCAGTGACAGTTTAATATAAAACACCTACACATTTCAAGACACAGCTGCATAATGCCAGTTCTGCCCTGACCACTGTTTTAGCATTTGGCACAACCTTTTTTCGTCTGTTCTTGGTAATATGGAAGCAAGGAGACAAAATGGCTAAAGGTCTAGGTTATCTCCATTGAATTCAGTGGCAGAGCTCCAATTACAGTGAGATCAGCAATTAAACTTAAATTATGAACTCAGACCTACAAAATAAATTAATGGCGACAGTGAGATTAGAATAGAGGAACTGCTGGCAGGATTTACACACAGACAAACCAGTCATGCTTCTGAGACATAACTCCGCCTAAGTAAAACTTTGATCAGTTAAAATGAGACAGAACAACTGGGACCATTATAGCCATATTTCTAAAGTTTCCCGAAAAATACTTGCTGAATTTGGCAGAGGCCACAGGCTTGAAACATGGTTAGGATGCTCTGCAAAGTGACAAATGTTCCATTAATGCTGAAACACCAATGTCAGCAGAATCCCATTTATTTTGTTTTGCCTATGATGTCTGACTGCAGCCATCTCTTCCCACTACTGTAAGGTCTGTATTATATGTGACACTTTAGATTTCTCCTCAGACAGCGAGCAGCATAACCTTGATTTTTTTTAGTGTGTCACAGGCACCTTCTATACTATGTAAATGGCAGGGAAAAAAAAAAAAAAAAAAAGATATAGAGGTACTTGAGGGAGGACATTCACAAGACCAGCATTCTTGATCACAAGACAGGGGGAAAGTAGGATTGTGATACTCTAGATGACACTGTTTTGCAGCTGGGTATCTTTGAGGGTCCTTGAAGGTCCAGGGAAGCATAAGTTTAGCTACAGAGTCATGGCTCCTGTACGGATGCAGGACTCCATGCAACAAGCACATACCTGCAGTGGAAACGAAGCTGCAGCACTAGTGATGGCACTGAGCTGTGAACATCTCAGCCATCAGCACTGCGGCTGGGAAGTGGGGAGGCAGGGGTGGATGCACAAATCCTCATACAGGCAGTCTAAATCTTGTTATTTAGTATAAAATAGAGGAGTCGAAACCTAGTATGCCTCTTTTCCATATGAGTGACTAACCACTGGACTTGAAAGCCAGGTTTGCGTGGCTCACTGACTTGTGAAATTGCATGGTCCAGCTCCAGCAGAAGGGTCGGTGAGCACTTTGTGTGCCTCCTCGCTGCTATCCTCATCATCCTCTGCCAATGTGTGGCTGGGGGGGCCTCACACTTCCCTGCGAGGTGGCAGATATGCATGTGAATTCTTTCAGGATGAGAAGCAAATTTAATTAAGTGCTTCCTTTGCAACTGCTATAATCCCCAGGCTGTTACGTAAAAAGGTCCTTGTCCAGTCAATAACTTTCGGAAGAAAAGCGTGAGCCCTGCTCCATTACTTAAAGGAATGGTTTCAAGTTTCCACCATGGGGGGAAGGGGAGCAAGCGGCAGATGTCAAATAGACAGAAGCATTTTTTGGCAGACATGCATCGAGCACCTCAGAGGATGTCAGCTTAATATATATACCTGCCTTCTCTAATGACCCTGAGCAGGTCTCTGCATAGCCTACAGGATTTGGGGTTCCATGTGAAGTGTCTGTTTCCCCAGGCCTTTACAGGAAGGACAAGAAATTAACTGAGACTTTTGGATTGCACTCTAAACTTTGGACTCAGAACAGCCAAGTGCTTTGTTGCCTTATTTATAAATACCTACCTACTTTCTTCAACTGAACTCTGTCCTTTTCTAGTGAATATCAAACACTGCGTTCGAAACACTGGTATTTTAGAGAATCAAGACAGATATAAAAATATAATTCATGGCAATTGACGTGACAAAGTTTGCTACATTTTCACTTTGTGAGAGAGAGGGAGGGAGAAGATAAAGCCAGATAACAAGAACTGGCAGTGCTATTTTCCTTCATGGAGGCCATTTCAAGGAAGCAGGATGTGCCACAATGATTCAGTGATCTGTAGGTATAAAGTCATGCTTGGACATTGTTTGTGAACAGCATATTTTGAAAGCAGGTAGCCTTAAATAATGCTGAATAAATAGCAGGCTGCTGTTTGAATCAGGAAGCCACAATCAGCAATTTTCTACTCTTCCAACTGACTCTCGAGAGCCACTAACCACAACAGTGATACGAGAATCATGTTTTCCAAATTACTTTGAACTATTGACTTGGAATACATTGTCTCAATAACCATTCTTCCCATTAAACTCAGGCTGTTGTTTGATGATACAGTAAATCCAGACTAGGGATTGTAGTACCTTGTTCTAAAACTATCTTGGCCACAGAATTAAAAAAACCCCTCTAATATCACCCAAATTCAATCCACTGCAGATTTGTTTAAGAAAAAAATAAATCCCAGGGGTTCTTTTTGTGCTGTCAGGTTTTATGCAGAATCAGGTATTGTCTGTCACCCCAGCCTAACTTTGTGCCAGATCAGGTAGCATCTCGCAGCACCTGCAGCTGCCAGAAAGCCAGCACAGAAGCAGAAAGTCAACATAATTTGTTTGTTGTGTGCTGTGAGTAATTCAGCATAGATGTGATCATTTGCCCATACCTAATCTGCACCCTGTTTGTACTGCTGTGTCACCTGGTAAAGCAGAGACTCTGTAAGAGTTATCATGAAAGCAAAATCTTATTTGCCCAGCAAGGCAACGGAAAGGAAGTACAGGAGCATAAACAATACAGAAATTAATTATAACACCTACAGGAGCTTAGGGATGCTAGAAACATCTTTATGAATGTACTCCCACCTGGAGTACTGTGTCCAGCTTTGGAGCCCTCACCACAGGAAGGACATGGACCTGTTGGAACAGGTCCAGAAGAGGGCCATGAAGGTGACCAGAGGGCTGGAGCACCTCTCCTATGAAGACAGGCTGAGAGAGTTGGGGTTGTTCAGCCTGGAGAAGAGAAGGCTCTGGGGAGACCTTATAGTGGCCTTCCAGTACCTGAAGGGGGCCTACAGGAAAGATGGGGAGGGATTCTTTATCAGGGAGTGTAGTGATAGGAGTAGGGGTAACGGTTTTAAACTGAAAGAGGAGAGATTTAGATTAGATATTAGGAAGAAATTCTTTACTGTGAGGGTGGTGAGACACTGGAACAGGTTGCCCAGAGAAGCTGTGGATGCCCCATCGCTGGAAGTGTTCAAGGCCAGGCTGGATGGGGCTTTGAGCAGCCTGGTGTAGTGGGAGGTGTCCCTGCCCATGGCAGGGGGGTTGGGACAAGATGATCTTTAAGGTCCCTTCCAACACAAACCATTCTATGATACTATGATTCTATGTGCACTCAATGAGATTGCATTTAATATACATCTGGTGCACAGACTCATAGCCACTACCTATAGGCAAGGAAGGTCCAAAGAGTCAGTCTTGCCATGCGGGGATGCATGTCTGGCACGGGACCGACAGAGACATGCTGTCTCTGAGGATCTTCTCAGAATAGAGGCCCAGGCCTTTGCCCCTAGGACATACCACTTGGGGAGCATGGTGTGAAATACCTGCATGATTTGCCCTTCACATGTGTGTATATATGTGGAGAGATGTGATATTTCACTAATTCCAGGTTGGAAGACCAATACCCTCTGCCTCCCTTGAAAAAAGGGGGATAAATTGAGTGAAAAAAATAAACACATTTTCATAGTTATATGTCTTTTAATATTGACTGTACACTAGTAGAATGAACATGTTTTTCCTTACTCTACATAGCTGGCTTTTTTAAAATGCTTTGGAGTCTTGGTCCATTTGTTCGGAAAATCCCTTTATTTTCTCATTAGGCTTCTCATAGTGGTAGGACAATATCTCATCTCCTTCATCTTTTTCCTCCTCTCTCTCTACAAAAAGACATCCTAGGACTTGTCTTATGATTAGGGATGTCAATGCATTACTCCAGCTCTCTGGTGTAGTTTCTAATGTGCACAACTTGGAAACTGCCTTAGGCTGGCACACTACTGCGTCTGTTCCCTTCTAGATGAAGCAAATCAAAATGAGACAAACTTCAATGCCCTGCTGCTGTGGCTTCTGATCACTCCTGTATTCACAGAAAAAAAAGTAAATCTGCCAAAAGCCGCTTGTGGGTAAACTGAGCAGAGAATATATATTGAAGGGCATTAGTGAAGCCAGTAAAAGTAACCCACTCAAAGAAAATAGTTAGATTTTTTTCCAGTGTGCTGTATTCATTTGAGGTTAGTGGTTAAATACAGAAGATTTGTATCAGAGTTTCCACTTAATAAAAGTATTTGTGTGGATGATCTCTGTTTAGTTACTGTTAGTAGGGATTTTGCAAAATGTAATTTTCAAAAAAGCAGCAGGCTGTCCTATTGAGACTATTATCAAAAGTTCATGAAATCAGGGGGTGTTGGTTGTGATGCACCATAAATGGCATTCTTGATTTCTTATGTTTTTCTAGGCTGGAAGAGGAATGCATTACTAGAGAAACTGATACATCTGCTATTCCAAGAGCACAAATAGAGTTTATGACCTACATATGCTGTACACGTAGAAAATAAGCAACTATACAATCCCATCACATGGTAGATGTGATAACTTACAGGAAATATGAAACTGGAGAAGTCTTATTGTTCTGCTGTAATACATTTATTATGGAGTCATTAGAGGAGGCCAGACCAAACGCAGGAGAGAAAGGAGAGGAGTCACACAGGCATCTCTTTCAGATTCATAGGAATTACTTGCAGATACTGATGTCTGAGGTGTCCATCCCTGCTGTCAGGTGGAGCTGCTGCCTCCACACTCCTGTCAGCACCACAGTGCTTCCTCTCGCTTCCCAGGGAGCCAGGCTGCTAACTCGGGCCCCTGTTTAAAGTGTTCCTGTTAAAGCCCTTCATTGCCCATACTGCCCTCAATCAGATCCTTTCCTTTTTATCCTTCCCGGCTCCTGCCTTGTCACACAGCACCTGGCTGTCACCTCCGCTTTCCCTCCTCTCTCCAGAAAAAAATGCCAAAGGGCAACTGGTCTGCAACGGCAATTAATTATTTAGTAGCAAGTGCAATTATGGATTTGGTGAAGGTTAACAGTGTAAATAAATCACGTATCTTTTGGCAGGACACCACACAGAATTATGAACAGTAAACTAGAATGCTGTAAAGTCAACAGTAAAGAGATTAGAAACCAGCAGGTCTTGAAATGCAACTATAAACATGGAGCAATTGTTGAGTAAAGTCCCACGGGACAATCTTTGACCCTAATTTTAATTTACATTGTAATTAATGAATTAAAGGAGGGGGGAGGAGGAACCAAAAAACAAAACAAAACAAAACAAACAAAAAACCAAAAAAAACCCACCAGCCACAAAAAAACCCCACCAAAACTCAGATACCACCACAGCTTGCTTTTTGGCACAAATGTGGGAGGAGTGATGGAAAAATAAAAGGCAATGGCTGATTTACTGACATTGTTTTGTTTTGGTTGCTTAGGTAATGATATGACTTCTGTCATGATCAAAAGTAAAGTCGTGTACTTAATCACAAAGACTAATGACTGTTCTCCAAGGCCTGGGGGGAGGAAACCAAGAGGAGGGGACTTCTACTGGGTCTCAGGGTCCTTGGTGGATTAGGGGATCATCAGGATCCCCAAGTGATGGTGGCACCAGAAAGGATAATGGAGCTCATTGACATATAAACAAGGGGATAATGGTTTGAAGCAGGAACATTTCTCTGTAGTATGCTGCAGTTGAATCAGAGCCATCTGACGTGAAGCAGGAGTTAATAGACAGCAAATCGGTCACCTTTATTATGTATGACTTCAGTGCACAGACTGGTCTTAAAATATATTAATTTGGGGGCGGGGGGGGGGGGAAATTACCCTCATTAAAGCTCTATTAATCCCAAGAGGAACAGTGGAGCATACAAGGAATAATAATTATGCTTCTAGTTATTATTTTAACGAGAAAATTGCAAACAAATTTCAACAATTTTTCAGATAATTCAAGGTCTTCCAAACTGAAAATTTCAAAATGTCAACTGTTTAAAACTCTGCATTCCTGTGTTTTCCTTTTCCCCCTCCCCTTCACCAGGGAGTGAATGATGCTCGGGGGTTTCACTCCATTTCTAGTCCTGTTTTGTTTCGGGGTTGGGTTTTTTTTTTATTGTTATTTTTTTTTCCTTCTCTCTCTGTTATTCTCAGAAATTCCTCAGTTTTGAACATGTTACAGAGTAGTTCAAGGAAAACTGAAGGTCTCCGCTCTGGCAGGCCCTGCCAGTTTTCCCCAAGCACCGCTCGGAACCAGCTGCCAAGACCCACACGGGGGTAACGGCAGCCGGACACCCCCCCTCCCTCTCCTCCGCACCCTCTCTGCTGGTGGCCGACGGGGAGTTTACCTTAGGAGCAAGTCCTCCAACCCACCACCACCTGCACTTTTCCCCAAGGAAGAGGGATCTGGAAGTTTTATTGGGTGATTCAAAGTGGCCGGAGCAGTTTGGAAAAATCTGAGCATTTGCATTGCTCTCCTTTTCCCTGTTTTCAATGAAGTGTTACATGGCAAATGTAAATTGTCTTGAACAGAAAAAAAAAATAAAAATAAAAAAAAATTAGGAACCTTGCACATGTCTGTAGAGTGAAATCCAGACTGCCTGACGAAAGGAGCAACAATTAATTAAATGATTGTTACAAACCAGGACTTAATCATGTTCTCACAGGTTACAGAAAATAACAGTGTTGTCTTCAGGCAGTTTGCTGATATTCAGTATGGAAAGTTTTCTTTAGGGGGTGGGGAGAATGCAGAGCCTATCATTAGAGACATTTAGGAGTAGTTTTATCAACAGCTGGATTATGAGTCTGTGACAGAAAAATCACTCCAGCCCTTTCAAATGGCTATGTACTCAATAAAAGGCCAAGCATTTAAAGGGAGAAAAAATATCATAGAAAGAGTTTTCTTAAACTAGTACAATCCGAGGCTGAGGAATTTGGAAGGTGTTTTATATAGATTTTTGTGGTTTTTAGCTGGGTGGCCAAAGTATACTACATTAATTTTAAGTCTGCACTTACAGACTGCGGCAGAGTGGAGAGTAAACAATTAGGTTTGTTTGCTCTCTGAATTGTGATCCTCTGAGTCTTTCATTGATTTAAAGGTATGTTGATCATATTTTACGCTTTGACAGCACCTGCCAATCCAAGATATCAAATGCTTTACAGTAATTAAGCAGTGAAACCCACAGACCCTTCCTCCCTCTTTAAGCCAGATGCAATAATGCTGACAATGCAAAGACTTGATAAGTACTAATGAAAAAAATACATACTAATGAAAAAAAAATCTTACAAAATAAAAATCTTTCACTGTGATAGGTAAGTGTTAGGAATTGTATTTTGTGTATGGAGGAATAAAACAGTAGAGAAGTTGATAATCATGGCCAGTTAGCAGCAATGCAACACACAAAAGCTACAACCACTCTTGCAGTAGCCACACCTGGGACCCGAATTTTGAGAGGTGCCCAGCACCCCCCAGTAACTCCTGTGCTTCTTCAAGTAAATGCCCAAATAAAAACAACCAGAGTTGTAGTTCATATAAAAAAAAGCTGTCTGCCAGTTCACTTGTTTAGCTTCCAAACAAGGTTCCTCCCAGTCAGAGATTACAGGATATGAAAGGCTTGTTTCTGCTGTGATGGTAATGGGAAAATGTGGTAAGGAAAGGCTGAGAGAGAGCATATGCTGCTCCAGGCAATGCTAATGAGGGGGCCACTCATTAGCACAGTAGCCTTGCCTGTCATAAATCTGCCCCTGATTTGTTAATGTTTGCTAATGTGTAGTTTACTGTAATAAATTAGAATAAATTGTACTAGCTAAATTGCCTGTGAAGTTGCAGTTTCCCGTTGCAAGACTGGAGCTGCCTCTTTGGTTCATTTGCCTGCTCCGTTCCGTCCTGCTCCGTTCGCTCCGCCCGGCTCCCGCCGGCCCTGGCACCCAGAAGCGCCAAGCAAGGCGAAATCCCGCCTGTTGAGTTGCCCTTGGTTTCATGCTGAAACCCTGCAAAACCAGACACATTATTTTTAGAGAACGCAATGAATGAAGTTACCCAAATGAGGTTTCTAAGAAGACTCCAGCCAACCTGGGCTGAGATTTGGAGTACGTGGGTCCTGACTGAGACGTTAAGCCAAGACGGTGCTGATCACAAATACCTCATAAGTCCTTTACCAGTGGGTACAGTAAAATGCTGATACTCATTTGTCAGATCTATATGCTGCCATCTGCGCTGCTGACTGCACAGAATCTAGTTGGATGCACAGAAAAAATACACAGTTGCTCCTTAAGCTGTTCCTTTTCTTAGGATGAAGTTTGACACTGCAGACAATAGCAAAAGGAAGGGATCCACCACTTTCTGCCATTGGCTGTGAATTTCCTTACGCTGCTGACACTTAAGTGTTGCACATGAGCTGGTTCAAGAAGCTAAACTCTTGTTTATTCTTATAAAGTGATTTTTTTTTTTTTTCCCAGAGGTTTAACATGCTCCTGACCCAGAAAGCCAAACCAGTTCATTTAAGAGGCAAACAACTCACTCAGGTCAGCCAAAACACCAGTGATTATACAAGAGGAGCAGAAAAAGCATAAGTTGAGGGATAACAGGATTTTCTGTAAAGCAAAACTGCACCCTCAAAAATCCTACATATTATTTAAATAGACTGAAATTAGCAACATCTTGATTTCAGTATAATTAACAAAATCCAGATGCAGTATTACAGAATCACAGAATGGTTGAGGTTGGAAGGGACCTCTGAAACTCATCGGGTCCAACCCTCCTGCTCAAGCAGGGCACCTAAAGCCAGTTGAACAGGACCATGTCTCCAAGGATGGAGACTCCACAATGTCCCTGGACAACCTCTGTCAGTGCTCTGTCACCCTCACAGTAAAAAAGTGTTTCCTCCTGTGTTTCAGTCTGTGCCTCTTATCCTGTCACCAGGCACCACTGAAAAGAGCCAGACTCCCTCTTCTTTGTACCCTCCCTTCAGATATTTGTACAAATTGATGAGACCCCTCTAAGCCTTCTCTTCTCCAGGCTGAACAGTCCCAGTTCTCTCAGACTTTAACCACGTGACAGATGCTCATAAAATTCTGTGAGGAAATTTTTTTATATTCCTTCTCCTGTGAGGGCAGGTAATGGAAGAGAGGATGCAGCATGCATTAAAATCTATCATTTGATCATACTGAAGTGTCAATGAGACATCTATATGCTTAAGTTCCCTTTAGAATAATCTGATATCTTGTCTATATAATCAACGGAGTCTAAAGAGTGATTCAGCCCATCCTAAAGTAACTGTCTAAAACAGGTGAGATGAGCCATGCTCTAAAATTGCCTGTTCCAATAAAGGAAGCACAGTGCAGTTATTTACACTGATGGAGACAAAACTTGGACAAAATTAGTGTCTCCTATAAGTTACGTAGAAGTCTGAAGTGGAATTTGTTAAAACATAAAATAAAACTACAACTGACATGCTTATTCTGCATAGAAGGTATGCAGGGGGTATTTTAAGGTGCTAAATTAGTGTTGTGGTCCCTAAAAATAACATTAAAACAATTTTTTCAAAAAAATCTGTTCTCAACTGCAGAAATCTCATGTCTTTGGCATAACAAGATTTGAAGGTTTTGGGCTTTGAAAATAGGTCTCATAAAAAGGATTTCTGGGGCAAACAGATTTACTACAAATGCACTGTTATTTGGTTTATGGTAAAATATTACAAATTTTGGCCTAGACCATAAAGACATTCATATTAGCCCCTGTTTCTGGGGTCATTTATGAAGTAGGACAGAAGACAGAATAATTGCAATTGTAAGGAAGATTCTTAATTGTATTGGGCATTATATCACCTAGCGATATAATGTAGAGATTTAGTTTTGTTACACTACTGTGTTCTTTTTTGTTTAATGAATAGCCTCTGGTTTGTCTGAAACTTTTGTAACTTTTTGCAGATGAAAGAAGCATATATAGTGGGAGAAAGGAGAAATTATGGATGAGCTTCAGAGGGGCTTTGATAGGATACAGATTCAGCTTCCTTTTAATCATCTGGATATCATCTGCACAATCATCTGCTTCTTCACAGAAGAAAACAAACACTAGACATTTTTGGCACAAGATTTAAGTTGACTGGTATAAAACAGCAGCTGTAGATCAAGTCCCTCTACAGCAACCCTCCCCCTCAATAGAGATTCTAATTTTAAATATTTAGGTTTCCATGTAGATGAGACTGCGTACTCCTGGAGACACACTCATGCATTTGTTTATAGAAAAGGGGTTGAGATGAAATTAGGTGTGTTTTATTATTTGACGACTTGTTATACTTTGCCTGTCAGGAGAAGTTTAGCGTAGTAATTAATGTTTCCAGGAATTAAACACAGGAGTCTAATACATAGAGTGACAGTATTTTAAGTAAAATATATGGTTGCTCTCTCATCTGTTTAACAGACTTTGCCAGTTCCTATTTCGTGTTCATTTTGAATATTAGCGAATCTCTGGTTGTTCTTCCTTTAAAATATCATTGTTCCATTGCATGGGAAATAAATGTAAAAGTATATTACTACAAAGAACAAAAAAGTCTTTTCAATATTCTCCAAGTACTCAGAATATTTGACATGAAGCCTAGGCTCTATATGAATCTGGGGTCGCACCTCTAAGTGTGCTTTTTTGGTCTTGGAAATAATTCCAAACATTGAAAGCATGGATTGTTGAAACAATTGCTTTATGCATGTATTTCCCTTTAAAAAACTGCATTTTAAAATATTTTTTGCCAGTTTACATGGATATAACCCAATAGCCACATGGACAGATATGATTTATTGGAAGATCTGGATTCAGATTTTCAAAATCATAAGGCTCTGAAAGGGAGAGAAAAAAATACCAAGATAGGTCTGTGCCTACCCACTCTCATTATTGTCAGTAAGGCACATGAGAAATCTTTAAAAATCCAGGTACTTCTGTACACGCTGCTAGATCTTGTGAAAATCCATCCAATAAAGTGAATGATCTTTCAATCCAGATTCTTATGTCAGTGCACACTGATCAAAATGATAAATCCAGCTCGTTTCACTCTCACTTGGTGTTCCATTAACTGCCTGCGAATTGCATATTTGAGTCTTGAAGAATTTGTGACTTAAGTGCTTCTCTGACATTGGATTCGAAGTAACTAGGAAACTCAATTTACTAATTTTTTCCCTTGAGTGAAGAGGGCTGTAATCAGACGTTATCTTTCAATATTCTGAAAGAAAGCAGTGCAGTAGTTGAAACCAAAAGGAATGCAGGGGAGCCCACAAGCAGCATCCAGTACGAAATGCATACAGAGGATGCCTTAAGAGGTTCTACCCTTCAGAAGCTAACCACAATGTTATTTTCTTGATAGATGGTAAGTAAAGAAGCATGGCAATGACATGCAGCGAGATAGGGTCATGCTGACAGGGGGAGATGGATTTTAGGAGAGACAAGAGCAGGAGAAATATGGTAGATGGGATGGAAAACTAATACAGAATATGAGGAGAGGTTTTTTATTTTAGCTTTTCAACATTTTTTTCAGTGGTTTAAGTCCTTTACTCAAGTTCACGAGGCAGAGAGTCCAGAAACAGTTTCAATGACAGAGCTGACTCATCATAACTGTACTGCCTCCTGAGATGGAGAATAGAGGACTCGCTTCACAGGCCATTTCTTAGGGTTGTAACAAACAGAGGATGTTCAGAGATGAAGATTAAGTCTATTTTATTCAGGCAGGAGGAACTACTACATTTGCGGTTTCTTTAAGGCTTTAATTTTCAGAGAAAATGATCTGAGTGACACAAGAACAATTTCAGTCATGTTATACTCCGTGTTTCCAAAGCCAGTTCCCAAAAGCATTCATCACTTCATGTTAACCAGTTTTGCCACGTATATTTATCTCTTTTTTACTATTGAAGCTATTAACTGACTAAACCCACATTAAATTGAAAAGCTATGAAAGATTAACACATCATTTATTTTTAAATGCAAGCTTAATTGAACATATGTTTTGACCTAGAGAGGAGCTTGTTTGTTTACCTGTAACGACAAAATGTGCTTGTGGTGAAACTGCCACGTAAATGGACCGGGCAAGCGAAGCAGTCAGTCTAAATGATGAATTTGGTCTCTGATATTTCTGACCTTTTATTGTATCAGTGAGAGCAACATAGGTTCATCAGAGGTACAGAGTCAAGTGAACTTATTCCAGGAAAAAGTAGTAATGAAAACTGGGAAATAACAGAGAAATATCTGAAGAATTCAGGAAAGATAATAGAAATAATTTATTTTCATAATTTGCTCCCTAAATTCTTTTTCATTCTACATTCTAATTACTTTTCAAGGCCAGTGACTTAACCATCCCCATTTTAATGAGGAGAAACATAAAAGCTCTATGATGAAAAAAATGAATTGGATAGTTGTTTACCTCTTTGTCATTCCTACCAATAGATCTTCTATGTCAAAATAACGTGTTGCTTGAATTCCTGACTAGTTTTCCTTGACTAGCCCACGGGGGTATTTGGTATATGCAGAACATTACTCACACTGTATGTAACTTAATCTTTAATGCAACAGACTTTTCCAAACAACAGTTTATAAACACGAGCCATTCTGTTATTACTCCAAGGGCAAAGAACCAGATTTTGCACTAAGTTGTACTGGGACCTCTTTTCCTCTTTTGAAATGTGCGGAGTCGTTATAAATTTGCACCAGAGAACCTGAAAGTAGGGCTTTTCCCACTGTCCAGCATAAATCAAACTGCAGGATGGACACAATCCATGAGGGACACATGCTGAAGTTAGTATATATACAGGCACAGCACACAGAGCTGCACTGCTACCTGTGATGTACCCTGACATGCTGCCAGTGGTGGTACCTGACATGAAAAGCTTTGGTGACCCATGCCTGGATCGTACAAGACTTATGGATGTATACCCGGACAACTTAGGCATCTACATGTCTTTCACAGAAAGAAGAGAAAGTTCAGGTCACCAGTTTCTCAAGAGCCTAAACATTCGACTCTACAAAAATTTATTTGAGGACTAGGAAGCTAGGGACCGAGTAAATCTATTTTCAGCTGCGTGCAAGGGAATGGACTTTATGAGCCAGATGGTCCTTCTCCATCATATGTTTCTTGTATGAGAATGGAGGCTAATATGAGTGATTTGAATAGCTCTTTTAAGATGTTACATTAACTGTAACAAATTTAGGCTTCTACTTTCAGTGTGTAGCTTTAAATCCCGCCCAAGCTAGATGCTTCAAACAGTGAAAAACCAGCTCTGCAAAACCCCTGGGATCTCTTTTTGAATGAAAAAGATAACAAATCTCAGACTTTTTATGGTGGAAAAGTCTCTTCCACACCATAACCAAAGACTGTTCACACTAGAATAATTTGTTTTTATTCCATTGCAATAGCAATAGTGGAAGAGTTATAATAAATGGACCTCAAATTTGTTACCATAAAATTAATTTAGACAAAAGAAAGGGGTTAAAGTCTTTTTAATCGGACTACTTTAATATACCTTCTGTTGCTAATAGCAATTGCAGCAGAGCAATAGAAAATGGGGAAATTACCCAATACTGAGAGTTTAACTGCAATTGATTTGCCTGACGCTAGGTAGAATGAACACAGCAGAACACTGTTACACATTGCTCATAAATTGACATGATCTAGCCACAAAGACAGCACAAAAAGAATGACTTTGCAATCATGTCTTAAAGACAAACCTGTGTTCTACATTCACACTACATACGCAAGTAGTGTGGACCAGGAGATGCAAGATGGTGCTTACGTATTTCAGAGGTCTTTATTTTGGACTCCTCCTAGTCTGGTTCTGTGGACTGAATGCCCGTTAAACAATTGGAGCCTTCTGAGCACATTCCTGGAATACATCCAGAATGTGAACTAAAGCAGGGAAAGTGGGGACAAAAGTGCATTCCTTATGATTAGTGGAGATCTAGTCAAAAAAATCAATGGAGTGTAGCTCCACAAGTGCTTAGTTTTTCCCTGTTGCCCGTAGTGGGAGTTTGACATGATAAGCATATTGTAACTTTCTAAACTGATGAAGGCAAATGCCACGTTCTCCATCTCAGAAGATGAGGATGCTGTCTAACAGTGTTGCCCTATTTGCTTCTTCCACATAACTAAGTGTAAACTCCCCCCTCAACTCTTCTCTTTGTGACATTCAGAATGATCCCTTTCCTCTTCGTCTGTTTTCTGGAAACTTAGTGGCATATAACCTGCTGGTCCCCTCTCTCAGTTAAAACTGATAGTAGGTTCAAAAATGGCAGGGGATGATCTGATGGACAACCATGCAGAAGTACTGCTCAATCCGCTAAATTTCATTTCTTTAGGAAAACATAGGATAAAGCATCAAAAACATTACCAAAATCACAGCAGAAGACTCAAAAAAAAGTAAAACTACTTTAAACAAGAAACGCTCAATGCTTTATAAGCTTTGCAGTCAAACCTGGGCTGCCTCACCCACTGTGAGAGAGCAATGGGACACTGCAGATTTTTTTAGCTGGAGCCACTAGCTGTTAAGCAAATATCTTTCTTTCAAACTATTCACTTCCATTTTGGTTTTAAGTTACATGGGCAAATAGTGCTAAAAGAACAGAGCTGAAGCAAAGAGGCACTGAAATTCTGCAAAGGAACAAACCAGAAAAAGGCATTCCTTCATTCTCTCATATTCACAGAAATGGAAATCTGAAAAGTGAAAATGCTAGTGGTACTTCAAACGTATTGAGTATCTTGGGCAATTTAAATCCTTAAAGATTACTGCCGAAAGACATTTCCACAGAGTTATTCTCTGCCAGTATCAGAATTTCCCCTTTATTAAACAAGTTCAAATAATAGCTCAGTGTTTCCAAACTTAAAGAAAATGTGAAGTGTTATGTTTTCCACAGAGAAAAAGAGACAATATTTTCTTTTCTGGAATAAGTCATTTTACATTAAGTGAAACAACAAAACCAGAAAAATATAAAAAATTTAAAATTGCCAGTTCCATCTGAGTACTGCAGCTACCTCCAGAGAGAGCAAAGTCCTGGAAACATATCCCGCATGGAAAATGGAATCGTTACTGCTGTATGTTACAGTTTCATATGCCACGGTAACGGCGCTTCTCTCTCTTTCCTCTGGAATTAGAAAATATTTTATTGCATGACCCAAAAGTTTCACTGTATTTGGTTTACCTGAGCTTCTGTCAGCAGCAGTTTATATTCTAGAAGATGATAAAGAAGGTATATCTTATAAATACATCATATATGTAAGAATAAAGTATTATGGCTCACTCTGGAAGTGACAACATTAACAAATATTACTGTTATCAAATGAGATGATTTCTTGATCTATATCTGTGAAAATAACTCAAATGTTTCAATCAAGGAGCAAACCTTCCTTCCTCAGTTTCCAGTTTGAAGTTATTTGTAGTGAAGAAGCAAGGATAATGGAACACAAGACAGACACAGTCTGACTGCAAATGTCTTGGCTAGGATGGTACAATTCCATATTGTGGAAAGCAAAACAAAGACAGAAAAAAAAAAAAAAGACCTATATTAAAATTATGAAAACCAGAACTCCATTATATCTTAATGTCATATGAAGAATTTATAAAGCAGCAATGCATCCAGGAATGAGGGCACGGATAGACTTGATCCAGGACTTTTAGATCTTTAGGATGTTTAGATGTTTTTCAGAAAATATCATAGTTTCAGATCTTTTTTGAGAGAGAAAGTGAAGTTTTAATGAAAAGCTTTTAAAGGGGAGATTTTCAGCGTGGAGTTTTATATGAAGACAAGCATAAAGAAGATAACAGAGCAGCCAATAGCTGCAAGAGGTAAGTACAGCATAAGACCTCTGGATTTAAGTTCCTGACCTGCTTATACAAATTCGAGCAGCTGCACCATGAGGGGCTGAGAGGTGTGAGTGGCTACTCAGTGATCCTGTGGTTAAGACATCCACGGGGCTGCGCAAAGAAATAGTTGTGCAAAACATGGGTATGAATGATATTTCTTCTACATCGCTGCATTACTGGCCAGACTATTCTGTGGTGGGTCTCTTGCCTTTGGTTTTGACCAGACGTGCCACCTGGTTGATACATACCAGTTTCTATATTTTCCAGTGAAGCAAGTTTCACTGGAAAATTCCCAACCAGCTCACATCAAGAATGGGCTCTTGTTTGTCAGGCCAGATGAGTCACCTCACCACCTGGTAACCCTTCCCACACTTTTTGGCAGGTAGCACTTGGTATGAATGCCAACGGACATCATCCCAACTGAAGAAGTTGTTCACTGTAAACTGAAGCAGGCACCAAGAGGACTCCCACGAATCAAAACAGCACCTGGGAACATTCTCATTACTGGAGAAGAGAGGTCTGCAGAGAAGCAGCCAATGATCACAGCATCAGGCTTCAGCAGATGCCTACACAGGTGCTAAGATAGATGAACTGGGCTGAAAGCAAACTGGGGGAAAATTATGTTCCCTACTTAGAAATAAGATTCCAGATCGACACTGAGACAGGGAAAGCCACAAGTGCAATGCCCAGAAGAAAAAATGAAAACAGACTGTGGCGATGTATCTTTTCAGGTACTGCAATTACCTATGAGAAATCAGTGCATCCTTCAGGCAATTAATTATGCAGTGTAAAAGCAGACAGAGACACAAGAACAGAACACAGGCAAAGTGTTAGTCCCAATGTACACAATCCCTACAGGACAGCTAGAACTGCACTGCCCAAAGCTGCATTAGCACGGCATGAAAACCCAAGGCCATGTTCTCTGGAAAGAGATGAGTTGGTGGGATGCATGGTCTCATCACCAGTAACCATCACGAAGAAAACACTGCATGCTTCAAGACTGAGCACAATTCATGTATACTTGCAGTGTTATGCTGCAAGGATAAGGAACAACTCACTAACAGCATTACTAATGACAGAGATATACATCAAAGCATGCCTTCTGGACACAAGTATTCTTCCAGCTGTATAAAACCAAAAATATATGCAAAATGCAATACCTTTTTTTCTCTTTCAAGAGTGTTGAGAATGGCAGACAGTAGGAAAGTTCATCCTCCAAAGCTAGCCATGTCTCAAGGAGCAAACACCTCAGTAAGTGAGTCCCTGTTATAGACAAAGCCACAAAATAGAGTTTTGTTTAAAAACGCAGGGATAAAGCAGTAGTTCCAGAGGATTTGGAAGTCAGCACAAAAGCATTAATCACATGTGGAGAAAAAGATATGTCTGAGATAAGCAGAAATGTTAAATCAAGTATAAGTAGATCTATGAACATATTTTTAGTCCAGCAATCAACAGAACCAGCAGATCTGTAATAGATCTTTTCATTATTCAAAGTTAGAGAAGATATAGCAACAGATTAGTACTCCATTTCCTAGGAACTGGGCTGAATGGAGGGCAAAACTGAGGTCACAGTCAAAAATGTCCGTGCTGCTTATAAAGCCTGTCAACTGGTTGCTCTGACTGTGTTGAGACCACTAACAACCACACTGACCAGGAGTTTCTTACTGCTTCTTTGCACTTCCCTATCATCATTTCTACTTGTGTGCGCTGATTCTCAGCATACATACAAATTCAGGCAGAGACTGTCTTTTTGATCCTTGAAAGATGCGTAGCAGACCTGACTTGTTGAGACAACAGGCCTCCATGCCCCGCGGTAGAACACAAATCAGTCAGTGTCAATTGGGAACTTAAGCACAAATTATCATCTAATAGGTGCTTTGAAAGCAAATGAAGACAGAGTTGCAAGACATCCTAGAGTGTCACGGTAGTTATCAACCATACAAGGAGGGACCTCAGAAAAGGATGCATCAAAGAGCAATGTTTTTGTTTCACACTCTTACAGAAGAATGAATGACAGAACAAAACAACAGTAAATGACAGGGGATGATAATGATCCAAAGATCCAAGGTCAATGTACTCAAGTCAGCAGATCTGGATACAGCCCTCAAGAAATGGGAGAATGCAAAAGCCGGAGCTGCACTGTGGAACAGAGAACATAGGAGACGTGGCAGATTGCCCTGCAGTAGGCAAGGCAAGCAATGGAGCGTTATCAGTGATCGATCTTCTCATATGTAGTTTGGCCAAGACCAGGATCTGAACTTAATAAGAATCTCAATGATCAGTGACATGCAATGCTTCAGATTTTTTCTGCAAGACTTGCAAACAGCATCAGATAATGGCAAACAGCATCAGAAGCAAGCTGGAGGCTACATTAAATAGAACCCAAACAAGCACATAGAAAAGACTAGTAAAAGCATGATGGCATGAAGGGAAAGGATGGCTTCCCAGAACATCTGCACACTGCCCATGTCTGGCCCCAGCAAGTCAAGAAAGGCTTTCACAGAGAACACAGAGTAAATGCTAAGGGAACTTGTATGTACAACTCAAATGGAGGGATACGGCCTCGAACTGTTCATTAGTTGCTGCTTAAGCTGTGGAGAGGGGTTCCCTTAAGGCAAAGCTGTTCAAGAAGTATATGCTGAGTTTGTACTAACTCAGTGGGGATAAGTTATAAACAATAGGCAATGAGGACTGTTTAGATTTTTCTCTGAAAAAGGATCCGTACTAAGACGTGCATTCTCTAAAACCAGCATCTGGGAAACATCTCCAGTCCAGACCTCATACTCCGCGTTAGTGCTAAGAGAGGATTTTCTCTGGGTCTGTCCATGAAATTCTCCAGACAGTTCTGATGGTTGTGTTGGAGGCAGCTAGCACTTTTCCTTCTTCATCCAGAGGTGAAAACAAATAGCGTGAGAGCATCCCTTATTAAAACAGAGTAAAATATTTATATATGTATTAGGATTTACATTACATTGAAGCAGATTTACAGCAACCAAATGAGGAACTCAATGAAGGGAGTGCTGACAGATACAGGGAAATGGTTAAGAAAGTCATCACAAGTTTTTCAAATGTTGGCTGCAGATGTTTGTCTACAAGTAACTATATTCTTTAAGAATTTGAATCCTTGCTTGGTGTATTAGCTGCTTGCAAAATAAGTAACTGTTCTTAGCATGCAGCTCCAGGCAGTGTGCAGTGTGCACTAGGGAATGCCAGCAATCAAAACTTAGGCAGGATTTTGATAACAGTAGTCTCGGGGTTAGGAACTTAATTTTAATTTACGGTACCTGATTGCTTCTGTGGGCTTAAGTCACTTATTCAAAGGTATATTTGAAGTCAATGGCCAAGTTGGAAAATGAGTTTTGACTTATAAACTAGAACTCTGTGATGAGGCCACCCTTATGTGACTGAACGGAAGCTGAATTTACTAGGTTCATAATCCAGAGAACATACATGGAACAGTGTTCTTTCTTATCTTAAAGCAGAGATAAACTCTCTTTGCCTTTTTTTTCTGAGAGTGACTTTGTTCTATACATCACTTTTAAGTATGTGCTTTATTTTTGTTAGGTTTTTGTGAGAGAAAGAGGGAAGGAGAGAGAGAGAGAGGGACAGAAAGAGGGAGGGAGGGAGAGAGGGATGGAGGAGGAAGACATCAGTAGTTCCCTTTCAAAATTACTTTGCAAATACAATTTTACTTTTCTGTATATAAAATTTTGATCAACTTGTAACAACCCTCTTGCCTAAGGCTAAGACAGTGTTTTATGCTTATATAAGCAAGAGAACTGAGACCTATTGGATCTGTCTACAGATATCTATAGTCTCTCCATGACTTTATGTCTCTTCGTTCCTGCCTTTGGATATCACAAATTTTTAGAGACAGAAAGCAGAAGGAGAGGAAGCCCATCCACTAGCCACAGGAGCTTCCCCTGCTGACCCTACATATTTCCAGTTGGAAATCCAAGGAAGAGCTAATGCCTGCTTCAAAGCCTGAGGCACAGACGACTTTGCTTCCACTCTACTTGGCTGCAACCCAGAGCTGCCGGGGGTCACCCAGCTTGTATGGCCACGCTGCAGGGACTACACTGGCCAGAGTTAAAAACAGGCTCTAAACCAGACCCAAACTTTCCTCATTCCTGGGAATCAAAGAATCACAAAATACCTACCTATGTCTAAACAGAAACAAAGCACAACCTTCTGTTGTTACTGAAATTTGACAGGATTATTCCAGAAATGAACTTACACCTCCACAGGCTACATGATTCCCAGAGAGCGCCACCAGTCACTGCACTGAAATACCTGATTTATTATACAAAGGTATGAGATAATTGCTACATATTTATTACTTATTATTTTGTGTTTATTTTGGAGAGGCAATAGACTATCTGTAATTACGTTTGCATCCATTACAAAGTCCTTTTTTAAGCCGTTTTATACGTTTGGCTAGCCTTGGCTTGAAAATTACCACATTTATTCTGCAGGCAATGGGGAATGGGTCTTGTTTACTTTGAAAAAAAACATGTCAAAGCGCTTCAGTTACTGAACTTCAACTCAGAAACAGCAAAGAAAGTAACTTTTCTCGCTTATTTCATTAGGAAGGTGAAAAATATGTTTGATGGAGGAATTACATCTATTTTGTTCAGCTTTGGCAGGTTTCCCACGAAATCACTGGCACTAAAGCACATGGGCCCTAGTCCTGCCGTAAGTTCCATCCTTTCAAAAGTCTGAGCATCCACAATGCCTGTGTGAAGCAACTAAGCATCTGCCTATTCACAATCCATCCTCCAGACTCAGGGGTTTATGACCTGTTTTCCATTTGTTATCCGGACATCATCCTCTGTCAGATCAACAGGATATTTGGTCATGAAACAAGGAAATAAACTACCTTTAGTCTGAACTGAAGCACTGCAAGTTCCTTGCTGGTACCCACTGTTGCATTTGAATCTGTATTTTTTTGTATAGAAGATTCTATTACCAAAAGTTTGTGTGCTCTTTTCTCATTATTTAAATGCAAAACCTCATTCCCCCAAACAAAGTCCTCCCCTTTTAGTGGTAGAATGGTGGGAAGTAAGAGATTTGATTAATGCATTCCTTGGCAATTTCCCACCAGCACAACCAGAGATAGGATTTTTTTTCATAAGAATAATCTTTTCCCTCAATAAATCTTACTTGAGGTTCCCCTTAAACCTAACCGTCTCAAGCCCTTGCAGTCCTCAAATGCAATTGGTTTTATCATGCCTCCCTTCAGTATGTAAATGCAGGGGGTTTTATTCCATTTTGCTCTATTCCTTAAGGACAAAAAAAGGTTTTTATGAGATTACAATTTTTAAAAATCCTAACAGTGACAATCATCCCATTGACTTCAAAATTTTTCCAGGTCTAATTTCCTCATTCTGTTTCCTTTCACTATTCTGTAGTCATCCTAAATTAATTTAAAATTTAAATAACTTACAGAGAAGTGTTAAAAGATATTTTTTTTTTTCTTTCTTAGGCAGTAAACATCTTGAGGCTTCACAACAGGTCTCTCGTTGTTAGTGTTTAGTTAAAACACATCGTTAGTACCTCTTTCAGCTGACGAGAAAAGGTGCAAATATTTCACCATTCTGAAAGCTTTTTGGTGTGCCGAGCTCAGAGGAATAAAGAGACTTGAAGCTGCCCGTGATGGCCTGAAAAAGTAATTACCAAGAGACTTTCTAGAAGGATTAGTGTCCTTTAATATGCTGATTAATCAGCTTTTAAATAGTGAAGATCCTTGAGTAAGTCATTCCAAGTAAAGGGAATGTCGTTACTTGCTGGTGTATATATATGTTAATGGTATTTGAAAAATCAGAAGTGATTAATACCTGCAGTGTGTGTAATTGTACAGATATAATTATTTTCAGAAAGGAAAAGGAGCTTAGTAATACATTTATTGTCCCCCTGTCCTGTGTGGCTGAACACTTTATTTAGGGGCTTTCTTATTCTCCTCCGGAGTGCAATGAGAGCGCAGCCGGGAGCCTGTGGCCCCCGACGACATCCGCACGGGTCGCGAGAGCCCCTGGGATGCTCGCACCCCACCGTGCCCCTCCACGGCACGTTAATGAGGGCACTCAGCATCTCAAATTGCCTCGCACTTTGCCAAAGTAAGTGCTAATAGGCGTGCTCTTTCCAGCTCTAATTAGTACTATGCATTGGAAATGGCTCCTGAAAGCTTCTTGTGATCTCCCGGTCGAAGGCAACCTCAAAAAGCAAACAAATAGCAGATAAGTACCTTTTAAAAAGCCCCGTTATAATTATTGTTCAATGTAACACCGGAATACTCTGCCTCTTTCTTACGAGTAAACATAATTATTTGCAAAGGCCTCTTAAGTGGCTTGTTACACCCAGGTCTTTATATGAATTTAATGAAAGGGAAATGTCAAATGTCCCGTTGGGTGAAGCAGGATTGAGCCCTTTGTCTGTGCTGCGTGGTAAGCTCAGAAGTCTACTTCCCTGATCTCTCACTTGTACACCTACTTTTGTGTTAATTTTCTTGCCTTCCAAGTATTCTCCTTTATTGCAATCTAAATTTCCGAGTGCAAGTCACTATATATATTGTGTTAACTTTTTATACGATTAATCTTCAGAAAACATACCCCCAGGTCTTATGTCTTTGTGCGACTTTAGATATGGGAGTAGTCTGCTGTAATTAAAAGACCACTCACACTTCTAAAATTAAGCACGTGTATAATTGTTTGCTGAACAGAGGCCTAAATCACCTATTGTCGCATTTGTTATTTGCTGTCTTTTGTTGTGTTTATATTCTTTACCAATTAGGAATGTACAAAAACTGCTTTTTGCCCGTTCTTCGAGACCACAAATGAAAATGAATACAGGCCTTGACATCCTACAGGACATTTCTCTCCAGTGCCTCTCCAGATCCTTTGTTGGTCTTTCCTGAAGTTTCCAGCTGGTATGACAGATCAATAAATAATTAACAAATAAATAAATTTGGTTTCACGAGGCAATGTACTGAGTGCTCTATTTCAGTTCTCAGAATGGACCAAATACCTTCCCAGAATAATTCACCACAGTTCATGGCAGCTGTAGGACTGTGTTTACGGTGACTGTTAGACATTATGGGATAGCACTGTACTATTAACCATGTGACAGAACCGCATCTTTCTGATGGGGAGAAATGCCCAGGCTTTTCTTTCATGGAGAGAAAGGCCAGACTCTTTAAAGTCATGCAATAAAGTTCCCATTAGCTCCTTCTTACTTGATGCTTATTTACTGAATGTGTGGGAAGAACACATATTCCACATTTAGCATCAAAGGGACTCAAAACTGCAGTTGTATAACAATTTGGTGAGTGTGAAAGAGCGAAGCAGAGGTTCCTTATTTGGGAACTTCTGATGCCTCAGAAAAGAGGATGTTTCCATCAGCACTGCAAGTCACAGAAACCTGTGGGGTGCGGCAGGATTTGCAGGTTTTCCTGCCAGGCTGTTGAGCCTGAGGCTGCCATAGATGGTCTCAGTTGACAGCTGCACTGGCTGTGCTTGGAACCCACTGCGCTCCTCCTGAGAAAAATGCATGCACTACATGAAGTTAAATATCATGTGCACAGAAAGTTAAAGCACATATAAAATACACTTTGTGAATATATGTCTGCATACGTGTGTGTGTGTATGAATGTACGTGTACAATAAAAAAAAATGGGGGTCTGAGCATTGACTGCACGGAATTCAAATTCAGAAAGCAGGATAAAAAGCGTGCATTAGAACTACAGCACACACGCAAACTTTGTGGCTTTAGACAAGCTTCTACAGCACTAGAAATGGAAGAAGAATGTAAAGTACAAGCACTGATGTGTGCTGTCTGGTTCGCTTTCAACTATTTTTCTGTTTTTGAGCCCCTATACATTTTTTACTGGCAATATGAACCTCTGTCAGGCCTATGAAAATGAGCTTGTTTTTCTTGTACTGCAGGTTCCACGATCATTAATACCAGACTTGAGTCTTACTGGAGTAAATGGAAGTGGAGCCAGATCAGGTGTGAATACACAATTACATTCTGATAAACTGGACAGTACGATGTTTAATGCTATCTTTAGTATCTTACACTAATTTTGTTTGAGCTACAGCTAGGTCAGATCTGATCCAGCATAAAGTTAAACCAGTGGAGAGAGGCAACACTGGAGACAGAACAGTTTCAAGGACAAAGGTACCTATGGAAAAAAAAAAAACCAAACTGAATTCATTTGAAGATGCAGAGTGAAGCTTTGTAATTTCAAGGAACTGTCCTGTTTCTAATCTCGGTGCCCAAAACCTGGATTTACCACCACATTAAATGAGATTCATCAAGCCACAATTTTTTTTGATATGTTGTTCTCATTGACAACAACAGCTTACGGTGCACCCAGGAGCCCTAATGCCTTGCCACTTGTTGCCTGGTCCGTATCATGGCACCTAGCATCGTTTGTGGGGCCAAATGACAAACCAAACGAATGAACACAGACAGGTTAAAAATAACTCCAACAAAAAAATAATGATCTGGCTTCCTGTAAGGCACCACAAGCAGCTGTGCTCACACTGTGGAAAGGGTGGTAGGGGCAGGTCTGAGCAGGCAGCGCGCTGGATGGGAAAATCTGAAGCCACCACTGCTGGAGAAAATGGTGTGAGGAACCATTCACAGGGATACTCTGCTTGCGTTGCATTCCCTCATCCTCCCCACTTCAGAAGTTGTCCATGGGTATGGAAAGGTACTCGGGCCACAGGCTAAAGGCTATTCAGGAACCTCTGATTTGCTGAAGGAGTAGTGCTGGGGACAGCTTTGGACGTCTCATGGTTACCTAATGCTTGCAGTTCATGAAGGGGTCCTGGTCAGGAAGGGTTCTCACCATACGCGCCACCAGGCTCTCCCTTTTGTGTCCAGACCTTCTTAAATCCATGCTCCAGTGCTCTTCTGAATCAGGGCTTTTTACAATAGTCTATTCCAGCTCTGGAGATCAGTGTATGCCACTAAATAACAACAACAAAGGGCTGTCTGCACTTGCAAAGCAGTCAGTAGTAGCTTCTTTGGTAGAATTATTCATTTGTGTGAGCTGCTTTAACATTTTATAATTAAATACATACCTAATGTAAAAACACCTCTTTAAGAAAATAAATTAGAGAATAAAGTATTGGAAAGCACTAGAGTACATTTAAAAGACTTAAAATGCAAAAGAATTCAGGCAACTATACCTAAAAATTAAAAAAAAAGTCCTACCACTTGATATTTAACTGTTGCCATTTTTTAGACAACGACACACATTCAAAAGCCATGTAAGAGATTATGAGTTTAGTTTTAACTCTGAATGCCCTTTTCTTGTTGATTTTATTTTAACATACTTTATGGTTTATTTTTTATGACACGCAGCCATATGTATGTGTAAAAAGCACATTTATTTTTAATTTAAGAGATTAATTTATATACAAACTGAAGTATACACAAGGCTAAGCTTCTTGGCTAGATCTCTTTTGACACTATTTTTAAATTGTATTATTTCTAATAAGATGCAATTCCAAGGGCTTAACGTTGCCCCAGGAGAATTAGAGTCTCTGAGGAACACATTGCTCACAGCTGTGGTGAAATATCCATCACTGAAAATTTCAGCACTTTTAATTCCATCTCAGTGACATCAGTGGGATAACTGAAATATTACTCGCATGTGGTACTCAGTGAGTGTCTGCATGATTTTATCAAAATTCTGGGAAAGTAATTTTGTGTTTATCATTAGCAGGTTTTTTCTAACAGAAAATGAGAATGAAAAATATTAGTGTGGATAACGTGGTGTATTAGTGGTGTATTATTTTTTTCATTATGATTAAAATAAGCTGTAATTTTCCCAAAGTTTAAAATGATCAGCAAACCTCTTCCTGTTTACTTTAGTTTCTAGCTTTTTTTTTTTTTTTTTTTTTACAGAACTGGGAAATTCATGCTGTAGAAGTAGCTCAGCCAACCTCATGGAGACTTTTCTGATTATAAATCACTCAAAGGATAACTTAATTACTGAGTGTCTGCAGTTCGATGAAAGCCACGGTTTCTTAATCACTGCTGACAGGCTTGTGCCCAGCCCGATCCTGTGGTAGTACTGCTTGGATTTTGACACCAAGGCATCTAATAACCCACACAGTTGTGGCACTGTGTCTCCTTATCCACCTAGGATGTGGTAGGATGCTGACACTGTTGTTGATTTCTCCCTAGAAGGTTGCTTTTTCTACTGCTAAGGTCAGTACAGTCCAGAGCTATTTGCTGTCTAGCACTGAAAAAGCATCACAACCTTTTATCCTATTTATTTCCTCTCCATAAGCTGCAACAGCAATCAAGAACAAAACTGCAAGGCGAGTCCCTGAACCAGAAGTTTCTTGTTTGGAGATGACAGCACACAACCAGAAAAGTATTTCAAGATTCAACACGAGCAACTCTCTGCACTGCTGAATATTTCCTTTGATAGATCACAGAGTGTCGAGAGGCCCGTGAGAGGGAGCAATAACTGAGAGGAGATGACTTGTCTGCAAACCTGGGAAGGAAAACAACAAAGTCAAAACTTCAGAAGTGACAACGCTGATGGAAATGTCTGCTGATGGTTGTCTTAGCTTACCCTAGCAGAAAATTCACTTGAGAAAAGTCACTGAGGGCCAAGAGAAGTGGTGCCATGGCCATTAGGAAATGGACAAACCTCAAAATCCTAGTTTTAGCTGGCAGCCAACAGAACTATTTGGAAGGTGACATCTGCGTTTCAGAGGCTTCCCAAACCAAGATGCTTGAATGTGAGAGATATGAAAGAGGCTGCAGAAAGTTTTGCTTGTATGAGATTCCCAAGAAGTGTCAGAGCCATGAACAGGATTCATACCAGTACCCCTCGCAGTTTCTCCCAATCTCACATTAACAAGATCAACACAACGAGCGTGTTGCAGACCATTTGCTCACCGATCTGGCCAGCTGGTTGCACAGCCGCTGGTGTTTGCTGTGGCTCCTGCTGGGCCATAGCTGGTACCCAGCCCATGCAGATCAGCAGGCTGTGCTCGCTGCCATCTGACCCAGGCTGCTCTTTGATGCTCCGCCTCAGAAAGTCAGACTTTATTGGCAAACACGGCTATTGCAAGCAACTGCCTGAGCAGCTGTGGAAGTGGTGCAATGTGTGTTTGGCCAACTTCTTACCAGGACAGTGCTTGCTTATTTTATTTTATATAATAATTGGGAAAGCAACAGGCAGCAGACAGCAAGGGGGGAGCAAGTCCAAACGATGCCACAGTCTGCTATGACTCCCTGGTTTCCCAGTGATGGCAATGGGACAGCTTTGTGCCAAATCTCAAATGCTGCTTGCTGCGCTGCGATGCTGGGTATTCATGTTGTGAGAGCTGTAACCTCCTGAGCCTGTTACCAGCTTGCTGTAGCCCTTTCCGCTCCGTTCCTCTCCTTTCATATCTGACCCCCAAATGGGATATAATACTTCTTCACCTCAGCCCTCATCAGAACATTATTTCTTTCTCTCACATAGAAAACTCCAACTGATATACCCCAAAATTCTTTGATGTTTCGTTGTTGACACACACTTGTTTAAGTTGTGATGCGCTACTAGATCCTTTTCCACAGGGTCCTCATTTTGTATGCGTACATGATACTTCACTTAAGCATAGCACTTCCCCTTTGTTTTGCTACATCTTATAAGATTTACTCTGTTAATAAATCCTTAATAGAACTTGTTACATCAGCAGACAACAAACCAAACTATTACAGGGGTATAATAAAATTAAAAACTACAACTCATATTTGTGAGGAATTTTGCTTATTACTATTACAATGACATTTAAGATACCTATAATAGAAAGAGTTTGAGAAATATGCTTACATATTAGTCTATTTAGCTATTTAATGTGTGTGTTTGAAGGCACAGAGTGGGAATCATCTAAAAATCCACGGTCTAGCCTAAACTATCGTAAGACTCTTTCTCTGCAATGGAGAGGGAGAAAATCCTCCAGTGGCTGATTTGTTCCAAATGCATTGATTGCTTATTTTAGAAAGGTAGTAATCACTCCCTGGATGTGTCTTTCCCCACTGACTACAGAAGATGCCAAAACAACTGCTTTAGAATAGATATCAAACTTCCAAATTACTAAAATTACACAAGATGAGTCCCAGCTGCAGCTTCGCCCCCCCCCCCGCACCCGCCCCGGAACAATCAGACCTAAATTCTTCAAAGATTTAGGCCCTAACTCCCATTAATTTCTCACTGTGAGATTCTTTTAGCCGTTGACTTCCATGAGAATTACACACCCAAACGTGGTGAATACTTAACATGAGGGGCCGGAAAACACTTGACAAAAATCTTACACAATCTGCCGATTTGACAACTTAAGGAGATACAGCCTTCAAGCACCCACACCTCTCCTCTGGCAGGAATTTCCATCCCTGCTGCAGAAGGGAACATGTGTTTGTGCTTCAGGCGCAGTAACCCCCCCGCCCCACCCCACCCCAAGGAAGGGGAGGAGAGAAGCGCTGAAGACATTACTCTCTGGGAGATCCACCACTAGGTTCCACGGAGCATCCCTTTCAGATTCCCTTTTTGGCCACTGCTTGATCCTTCTTACCACAAAACGTTTACTTATTTTAAAAGATTATTTTAAAAAAAACCAAAACCAACAAACTACGACAACGAGTAGAACAGACCTGGCAGGTGTTTTATTACAGTAGCACCGTCCTGAAATTACATCTACTTATTTTTATTCAAATTGACAACATTTCAACTTGAGTGTTCCTTAATGACATAAAGCTAACTCTTCTTTTTTTCCACTTTGAAGTTACAACATTGTAGATGTTGATTGTTTAATTGTCCTTCCAATCATGCACTTAACTTCCCACTTAGCCCCATGCAGGACATGACTTGAAGACATTAACAATCGTCGCTAATGTGGATTGCCTTAGGATGTTTAAGTTTATTTGTAATGGAGACAAACACTCACTGTTTGGATGAATTCTATAAAAGCTCAACATTTTCTGCCCTAGGCAAAGTTTTCAGAAAGAGTTCATATGGTTTTTCTGGTTGTAATCAGCACATTCAAATTATGCATAATTTGGTTTTCATGGTTTCAGTGTTGGATCACATAAAGTAAAGTATAATTACTACCAAAAATAAATTTCTGTATGCACCTTGGGATATTCACTGTGGACTTATGACACATTAGTAGGAGATTCACAATTACTATAAATTATTTAAGAACATTTTATTGTTTTCCTCAAATGCGAGTGAAATTGCAATGGTTAATCACAGGAACTGAAATAAATGGTCATGAAGTCTTAGCGCTATTATAAACTAAAAGTAATATCAATTGCTACACCCAATGGGCAGAAGAAAAGGAGGGTGGGAAACTTTTGCATTTGGAGTCGTTTCCATGAAAAACATTCCATGATATTGGATGAGATTCTTGTTTACACACACAAAGTGAAGTGAAAAGGGTCTTTGACATCCAATAGGGAGTTTTCCTGGGACTCTCTAGTAACTTCCAGACAGGTGCCTGAGGCAAAACCTTCTATTGCCTATTGCAAGCTATGTCGTGTATGCAAGCAGCCTCCACAAAAAAAAAAACATGTTCTGCTCCACTTTTGTTTTTTAAGCAGGATGAGTCTCACTGGTTCATCTCTCTCTTTCCAGCTGTGGCTTTAGAAAAAGTTTTGTTAGCCCTAAGATTATTTTTTTAAAAAAGGCTTAAATGGGGGAACCTGCAATAGGAAGTGATGATCTTGAGAGGATGAATTCTTCATTTCCTTCTCCCAGACAGTCCTAAACGTTGTCTTTGACGAGAAATAAAATGGAACTGGGAAATTTTAGGAATAAATAGACAGGACATTAATTCTGCCAACATTCCTACAGGGCCATTTGCTGATAGGAAAGTGGATAGATGGGCCACTGATTTCTGTTTCACTCTATCAGAACTGAGATGTGACAAAACATAAGCAATGTTGTTCTGCTTCGCTTCTGCTTTTTGCTGCTGAACTCTAGCACTTTATTTACCCATGAAAAGCAGAAAATCCAAAACAAATACTAGACGCAGATTTGGACTACCTGGTGATCCAGGAGTACATGAGGAGACTCTTACTTCCCAGGGTGTCCTTAATGGACATAATTTAGTGGATGTAACCATCCACTCCTTTTGGCCTTCTGACATAAATCCTGCAGATTTAACTATACATAACTACATACAGCTATATGTAATTGTCTCTTGTAGTGGCTTGAGACTCCTTTGAAAAAAAAAGTCTAAAAAACCTGAATTTAGATAAATCAAACTGTTAAAGTTACTAATGTTATTAAAGACATTCTAATTTTAACTCAAAACAGAAAATGTACAGTATCTTAAACTTGGCAATAACTAAATTACTTTTATTAATCTGCTAAAACCAGCCTGATTTAAGGTTGACCTTTTCTGCAGGCAGGTTACTTGAAAGCAGTGCCTGATTTCAATGCGTTAATGATATGTAAAAAAAAAAATCATACTTAGACAGCTTCTGGGTGTGTCTTTCGCCTGAAGTTAATGCATATTTTAAACAACATACGTTTGGACTTGAATCTGTAAACTCGTGTTTATCTAATTTAAAATAATCAGGGACTGAAAGAGACACCATTAGAGCCAACCCATAACATCCCAATGCAGGGTCTACAGTTCACTGTGCAACCTCCTTTCCTCCATTCCCAGCTCACCCAGACTACTCTGCTTGGTAGCCTCCTGGAGGAAACTAATCTCATTAGCCAAACAGAGAGCTTGAGGGTCTAGTTTTACAAGAATTTTTCTCTGCTTCCCCCTCCTCAACACCATCCCCTCAGGCTGACCTATATTCAGGCTGCCATGGAAAGGGCCTGCCTTTGCGTAACCACCATAAATAAGTCCTCTTCCTTGTGCAGCTACATGGAAAACTGGATGAGGGAATTATTCCAACTCAGAACTGAAGCTGGGGGTGGTGGTTGTTTTTATTTTTGATGGGCCTTCAGTCAAATCAGTCCCTCAATCCTGTTGAATATGCATTTACACTAATGCTGATGCCAAACAAGGGTCAGCAGAAATCCCTTGCTACATGTGGAGATAACAGGGCAGAGGAACATGAAACCTCTCATTTTGATCTAAACTTACTTAGGGTAGATATACTTCAGCCAAACCTGTGAAGGAGACATTTGTATTTGCTTATGTATAGTCACGACACATTCTCAACCTAGAACTAATGATGGAGAGACTCCCTGGGCTTGGGGGCTGCCTGCGCTTGCTTCATATAAGGTGCAGAATCGATCCCCGAGAGTTCTGAAGAGAGCAAATCTCCCTGTGGGAAGAAAGACTTTCTCTCATGGGCTCTGAAGTACAGCATATAAGCATTTTAGAATTCACATATAATAAGTTTTAAAATGTTTTATTGAGTATTTTGAGAAACTAAGCTGCAAAGACAAATGGATTAATTTTCTGAATTGATTTACCTTGCTTAATTTAAAACAGCTTCATGTATTATTAGCACTAAATATGCATTAGTTTTTTGCAAGGGCGCAGTATTCCATGATTGCAGTTGTTTTCAAAATTAGAAAACCAGTAGCTCTTGCCCTTTTCAACATTTTCATCTTTTTTTTCTTTCTTTTCTCAGAGTCTCTTGTTCCATAGTTCACATATGCACTGTGTGTATTATTGGCCTGCTATGATAAAGTAAGTTCAAAATGCTTTGTTTCTCTTTTTTCTTTCCCTTGGATGTTAAAACTGACAGCTTAATGACTGTTGCCACTTACTAGTGAATCACTGCCCTTGCCAACACTAAAGATAAGACAATCTCACTTTTCCCAAATAAGAGGCCCTTTGCTGTGTACGCTGGGAACTGTAGTGTGAAGGTTTAGTTACTTTAAATCCATTTTAATTTTAGTAAGGCGCTCAATAATTCTCTGAAGCAACATAAACATGAAGGTTTTCCTCTTGAGTTTTTGATCACTTTGCAAAAGTAGCAAGTATAGCATATTTAGCATATTTATCAGAGTACAGAGCAACATGTTGAAGTGTCTCTGTATCTTAGTACAATGGTGTGAAACAACTGGACAGCTAGAACAAATGCTGGCACTTTTGAAACAGAAGGAACAGTTTTGAAACACTGACTTCAGTGGGAACAGGTACAGGCTAACGATGGATAGCTTTGAAAATCTGAATCTGACACTGCCTGTTTAGAAGAGTTCAGTGTTTCACAGGCTTTGTTGATCTAATGTCACCCTAACGTTTTTGAAAAGAAGGCTGTAAAGAAACCGAACAACTATGACACGCCAACGCTGCCAAGGCAGTTCTTATTTACAACAAATAAATGAGAGTAACTTGTACATCTTACAATTTTTACCCTGTATTTTGTTTCTTTGCGTGCTTGATTTTATGTGTAAAAAAAAAAAAAAAAAAAAAAGTGTTTTCCTGCGTGTGTGTGTTCGTTTTCTCACAATAATTTCCCTGAGGAGCACCCGTGGTCAGTGGACACAAGCTGACAAAACACCGCGTGGCTCCACACACCCTACGCACCGGGAACAGACATGTGCCCACTGGCACGTGAATGTTTGCAGTTGCTCAGAACTTGCCTGCCTGGCGTGCAAATTCACGATTCCTGATGAAAATGGCGTTTCATTTCTTTAGTTCAGCCTGGGCCCCGAGATACACTCAGGAACAACAAAAACAGGGACAAAGTTTCAGCCTTTACAAATCTTGACAGTGGGGCTGTCAGGCTTTTGGGGCTCCAGGTTACCCAGTGTCTAAGATGTCTACAATCTTTTGGGTGCAACGTAGAGATATAAAGGCGTGAGAGAAAGCACAGCGTCCGTGAGCAGTTTGGCATCTGCTGCTGCCGAGTTAGGGGTGCACGAAGCCTACAGTAATTGAATCCATCGCAGGGTCCGGGGCCTTACATATGGAACTCGAACAATAGGTATTTACTTAAATTATACAGATTACCTCAGAGATGTGGAATCCGCACGCCCAGCCCACTTCCCTGAACCTCTGGAGCTGGGATCCTGTGGGGAACATAATGGGCTTAATTACGGTGTCTGGACTCGCCGCGCAGGACCCGGAAGGCAGGAGTTAACCTCACCTCACCTTTTACATGCCAGTGACCCCCGCCTTGGCTGGGAACCTGCTGGGGCCTCTGCGGGGCGGCTTCTGGGTTGCCCCGACTCGCGTTAAGCGCCGCGACGGCGAAGGGAAACCCCGCACGGGCAAGGCAGGGCCCGGCCGCCCTCGCCTTCGCGCCTCGGCCCTGCCCGCCATCCTGCACCCCCCCCCAACCCCGCGGCTCCCCTCAGCCCCGCGGGGCCGGGCCGGGCCGGGCGGGGGTGGCGGCGGCGGCTGTCACATGTTAGGGGGAGGGGGCTGCTGCGGGGCGGGCCGCGCTCGGGGCTCCCCCGGCCGGGCGGAGGCGGGGTGAGGCGGCGGAAAGTTTGCGGAGTGGCTGGCGGCGCTGCGAGGCCCCCTCCCTCCCTCTTTCTCCCTTTACTTTTTTACTACACCACCCCCCCACCATCACCCCTCCCCACCGTCTTCCTCCCACCCTTGGCGGCGGCTCAGGGGCATGAGCGGGAGCCGCCACCCGCGCTGAGAGGCGGGAGGTCGCGCCGCGCCCGGCTCTGTCAGGGAGGGAGCGCCGGGGACGGGGGAGCGCGGGCAGCGGCTCCCGGCACGCCATGCCCCGCCGGCCCCGCGCCGCGCCCGCCACCCTCCTGGCGCTGCTGCTGCTGCCGCTGTTGTTGGGGGGCCGCACCGCCGCAGCCCGCTGCCCAGCGCCATGCCGCTGCGCCGGGCACCTCGTCGCCTGCAGCCGCCTGGGGCTGAGCCGGCTGCCCGAGCGGCTGCCGCGGGGGGCGGTGCAGCTGTGAGTATCGGGGCGGCGGGGGGCTGGGGGTACCGGCTGGCGCCCGTCCGCCATCTTCTGCCCCCTGAGGGCCGGGGTGCCGCGGTGGGGACGGCGGGTCCGGGTTTTGGGGAGGGAAGCGCGGTTTTCGCGGCGGTAGCGGGGCGGGAGGGGGCAGCGCCCGGGGCCGGCGGCCGAGCTGTCAGCGGGGGCGGCGGGGCAGCGTCCCTCGGGCGAGCCGAGGGCGGGGAGGGGCGGGGGGGTGGATGGCGATAAGCGCCCGGACCGAAATCGGTGCCGGGAGCGCGGCTGGGTGTGCTGAGACGGGGAGGGAAAAAAGTTCTGATGAGGTTTTTTTTGGAAGACGTGCGACAGTCGTCACGTTAATACTGATGTGCGTGTGGGGAAAGCTGGTTTTATGTGTGCAGTTCTTCATCTTCGTCCCCCGATGGTTGTGGGTTTGATGACTTTATTGGCACTGGAGGCCGCCCCGTTGGGTCCGGTGTCACGGGTTGGCGGAATCCGCGGTAACGCGCCCTGAAATGCCATCTGCCGAAAATTTACTTTCGGTGACAAACTTTTACGGACAAAAGATAAATTCTGGGAGCTTTCTAAAAGCCTGGAAATTGCTGAGGGACTTCTCACATTTGTTTTTAATCTCTTGTCACTCCGAGATCTTCTATATTAGCCGTATTAATTTTCTATTACATTTCCAAAGCAGATTGAGATAAGGACTTTAAAGTAAACAGGAAGACTTTCAATTAGTTGTGGCTAATTCTGTTCAATTGCCTCGTCTGGAGGTCATGCTGCTTCACTCATGAAATGTGGATGGCTGTATTGACACCATATGGGACTGAGCATAGGAATGGCTCTGGGAGATGAATATTTCCAGGAGTGGTATATAGGAAAGTGTGAGGGGAAAGAAACTTCTTTTTTTTCTTTTGGCTGATGTGATTGAGGCATACGAATCAAATACCGGATCTGCTTTACATTCAACAACTGCCTTTGCTTCCTATTAAATTTCATCTCTCCTGTTCTTTTGAAGTATTTCAGTACGCTAACATAAGTTTTCTGACAAAACCTAAGGCTTTTTTGATACTAAGCTAAGCTTCATAGCTTAGTTTCTTAGCTTACTTTAGCACTGTTAAGTTAAAATTCATACGTGACAGCACGCTAAACAAGGAAAAATCACATAACTTTCATATTTAGAGTCGCTTTAAAAAGCGTTTTGCATTAGCAGTAATCCAAATTTGTCTTTTCCACTTAAATTACTGAGAGACAATAAAACACATTGCAGGGCTTTTTTGTTAGCACAAGGGAGGTTTTTCTAATTAGAATTCCCTTGGTAGTGTAAATTGTCCTTATGTAAGTTCACATTCCTTTAAAAGTGTGAGAAAATAAGTTCCACTTGTATAAATAAGCTTTGGTCTGTTGTAAGAAACCCTGCTGTGATTACTCATTGGACAGCTGTGTCCCTCGCTCTTAAACTCACAGGAGTACATCTTTGTAGGTGTCACCAAACCATGTGGTCTGGCCGCTTTTGTGTAAATATTTCTTTTGTTTGTGTCAAATGCCTTAGAAGTATCCTGCTCTTTCTTCCTTCCCCTCTTCTTAATAAGAGACCAAGGAAGAGTGTGGCCGTTGTCTGTTACCTCCAGCTGCTCCACTACTTGGAACTGGGATTGTGCAATGTTTAAAATTATAATGCGTTTCAGTTTTTACATACGCAAAAAAGGTTTGAATAGCCTGGATTATTGTTGCAACAAACTGTGTACTTACAAATTGTAAAAGATTGTTTATGAATTTTATTGGTGTATATATTTACTGTGTTTTCCATGGAAATCCGTGGCGGGTATAGCCAAAGGCTAGTAGTTTAATTGCAGCCTTTCCAATCCTCTTTAGAAAACAACAACTATTACACCGTGTTCTCAACATATGCAGGCGAGATCTCCCAAGCACGGGAGGGAAAGCTCTTGAGCCTGAGAAGGTCCAGGCCCATCTTAGGCTTTACACCTTCCTCTCGCCTAGATGGAATGTCAGATGGAGTTGGCTTTCTGAAGCTCCCTTTCACTCTTTAGTTTCTTTTGTGTTCAAATTCCCCCATGAAATAAAATGAGAGAATCTAATGTGGAAAGGCTGCGCAACCTCAGGACGGACAAGGAGGGGGAAAAGAAAATGAGCCTGAGTACTGAGTTATGTCCCCTTCTTGTTCATGGCAAGTGTGAGGCTACTGCTTTGTATGGAAATGGCTTCACAAAATGTGGTGTAAATAGGGTATAATTGCCAGCTTCACTGTGATTTTTAATCCAAAATACCATCTTCTGTGCTGCTGCCATCACGGAATGTGACAGACCGCTGGGAACCGATAAGCATTTGTAATGGTTTTGTGTACAAATAGTTTTGAAGTTAGATTCCAATTTACTTCTAGGATGTGTGTCCCGGGATTGTAAGAATGTGGCTTTGTTGGAGCTGGTGTAGCAGGGCTGGAGGCGGAGGGAGGGAGGGAAGGAGGAAGAGTGTTGAGTGTTGGCTGGTGTCCTCCGTGTGTGCAAACTCCCGGTGGCACTGCTGTACCCCTGGCCAGGTTCACCGAGGAATGCTAAAACTGTCGGTGGGGCAGGAGGGAAAGTCTGAAAGATGGTTTTCACTTGTGTTTGTATTACATCTTTAATATTTACATTTTATAAATCCTCTAGTTCTCTACCAGATTTGCCAGAAAAAAGGGCCGTATGGTTTTCACAGCTGTTTTTCAATATTTTCCAGACTAAAACTTGAACATAGCAAGCTGATTTATGAGTCACTTTGGATCAGTGTCTTAAAACAGCTACAGCCTGGCTTTTTGTTTTTCAGCTCTCCTGATTTCTGCTGAATTAGCAGCTCTATAGGCCCCAGTGGGACTGATTAAGAAGCTGTTGCTGGATTTGCATTTTAAAATTTGACTTGGGGCTCAGGTTTCTGAGTTCTCTAAGGAAGAAGATGATAATTGTGACTAAGTGTTGCAAATTAAGTTAGAGTCTAAAAGTTATATTTATAAAATGTGTGAAGAAACACTCGCCCTCTCCCTTTTATGCATTAGGCCTTCCTTTCAATTTTTTATCATACAAACATTGATGTTCAGGGTCACATTTCAGCTTTCTAATACAGAGACTTGTGAGTTATGAAATATGGTCATACAAACATAATGGAATATAGAAAATAGTTTATTTCGTAAAATGGGTTCTTAAAGGGCCTCAAAACCATGGCATGCTTTTTTCAAGTGGAGGCAATTCTTAAATGCTCAATCACTTTTATTAGAAATCTGAGGTGAAGAACGGGTATATGTACTTTTTATTGTTATAAAGAATTTCTTAATATAAATCTGGTTTCTGAAGTTTCCGAGTGCATTCACTGTTATATCTTTCATGGCTTTTGAAATTCTAGTAGCAAAAGTAATCACAGAGATTTTCTCCCCACTTGCAATGTGGTTTTAACAGACAAGGAGAAATCAGAAATGGAAAATGCATAGTAATAATCTTTGTGTTTTAACATTGTCAGTTCCATTTCTGTGAAGGAAGAATACTGAGTCGTTTCCAAATGTTTTCTTCATACTTGTTCAGAGATACGTTGAGAAATGAATTGCACTGAAATGCACTTGTAGCTTTGCAACAGGGATGATAGATTTTTATATTTAAAAAATGCCTCAGATCCACTGCTCATAAGTTTCAGAAACTTCTGTAGGCTTAAGCTTCACTTAGAATATTAGTAAAAGACAAATATTTTAACTCTTGGTTCACTTCCAACCACTCTGTTTAATTTAAATGTAACTTGCAAGGCTTTTTTTGGGTGAAGTTTCTCATGACAGTAGCACTGAAATAATGTTTAATAAAATATTTATAATCCATATTTTATCCAACAATCGGTAGACAAGCATGTATACAGTTGTGTGAAACAGGCGATTCAGCATTGTCTGGTTTTTTTTTTTGTTTTTGTTGGTTTGCTTTGGGTATTTTGCAATTTCTGTGTGACAACCTGCTGTAAGGAAACCAGGAATGAGGATTTTGTATGTATGTATTTTTTGAAAGTCAGTGCTACGTGGAAAATCGGAGGATATCTTTAGTGTTAAAAAACAAACACAAAAAAAATTAGTTTGAAACCTAGCGTAAGTTGTTACGCTCATGGTTGCCTTGATAGACTCCAGATGGATGTGAGCTTGAGCTATGAGTGAAAGTGTCTGGCTCCAGTGTGGTGATCATGCACAGCAGTGGTTGTAATTGCAGGATTTTTTATAGTTTAAGGGCTCTGCCAGATTTTTTTTTTTTTAAACATGTTATAACTCCAGCAGAACAAATCTACTCATGTCTGTTACTGTCTGGTAGGTCCTTTAGGCAAACATGTTTTAAATAAACCTTTTGCAGTGTTTTTAGATGAAATGAAGAAATGCAGGTTTTTAGCACTAATGTTGAAAGCTCTTTGCTGAAATAATTACTGATTCCTAAGTCTTGTCTGAAGCATGAAGAACAGTAACGTTAGGCACTAACAGCCATAACTTCACTGAATTTTGGCTGTTTATTTGCATAGTTCTTATAATCCCTACAGACTAAAGCCAAATATTGAATTAAGTTTAAGGGTAAAAATTGTCTCTACTCTGTCTGCTTTAAAGGACCAAGTTAGATTCCCCCTAGATCTTTGTAACCACATACTTTTTCAGTCTTTACATTTAAGACTGCAGTGTGAGAATTTCAAATCTATGCAGCTAATGTCTCCAGGTGTTAAACAAAGGGATTTTTCTCCAGTCTATGGCCAGACGAATGTTTGCACTGGATTTTTAAGCAGTGAACGATGCAGTCCTCTAACTCAAGTGTGGTTAACCTCATTTACAGGAGAACTCAAAATCATAATGATGAAACGAACATTTGTGGGTTTTTGAAAATGTTAACACTGTATTGGTTTTCCATCTTTTAAGAGGAAAATCTGTAGGGGTTTAGACACCTGGAAGAAGGCGCAGATATATATTAGGTGCGTGAGTCCAGGGCTGAGTCTTGGAAAACATTGCCTCCGTGGCCACCTGAAGGTGGTGGAGGGTGTTACCATTCTATAGGTGGCTCCCCCCCACCCCTCACCCACCCCTTTTATTTAGTGCTGGAAAATGCCTTTCGCACCTGCGGGTCTGCCCTGTGCCCACTCCTGTGCAGCCCTGGCTTGGGAAATTAAGGGTGTTATCTCCTCCCTGCCATGGCCCCATGCCAGGCACTGGTGCCACAGCTCCGCGGCCTGCTGGGTCTGAGCCAGTTGGCTGTCTCAGGGCACACCTCGTAACTGAGTGCTGGTGGTACCCCTTGTAATGCCCGTACGTGCCTGGGATTATTTTTAATGTTTAAGTTGTTGGGTTTTTGTTTTTTGTTTTTTTTTTTTTTTTTTAAACTGCTGACTCCAGGAGAGGACAAAAGGGACTGTGGAATTGTCCTGGCAACGTTGAAAAAGTACTGCATAAAGCACTGAACAGTCTAAACCATGGTTTTACTATCCCCATGTGCTGTTTAAGAAGCCTGAGTGCCTGTCTGGGTTGCAGCATTCCACCTGCATCCAAGGATCTGCAACGGTGGGTGCAGAGAAACTGGAGTTCTCTGGATCTGCAGTTGTTCAGGGCTTAGTCACAGAGGAGAACACCTAGTACAGACCCTGAACCTGGCTTGATTTAAGCCAGTTCTGGTCCATGTGGAGCAAGGATATGCTGGTCATCAGGTTTCTTCGATTCCAGAACTGTAGATGGAGAGTAGATGCATTCATGGCAGTTGGGCCTGTGTTTGGCATGCTCAGTGTAGGTGATTGTACTGAGTCATATTCTCCGGAAAAAGTAAGGAATCCTGGAGCTTCCTCATAGATTCAATTTGAAATACATCATGGCCGTGTGGCTTGATGAGAACCCCAAGCATGTTGGATGACTGACTGCTTAATTAGCACTATCATGAAGCAAGGGAAATGTCTTTGCCTTTACCTGATGGTACACCAGCTCACTGCTGAAGCGTGCTGATACATTTCTTTGGGTCTGCACTGCAAAGTCTCACCAGTGTGAGTTTAAGAACTCCTTAAAAACAGCACAGTTTTTGTTTGCTCCTTGGATAAACCCAGTGTTATAATGTCCACTGAGTGCTTTGCAGATGGCTGAATTGGTGCGGGTGAGGTAGTGACAGGCCGCAGTACGGGAGCGGGAGGGTGCATGTTGTGGTGGACGAGCGACTAAGAAGGGAGAGGTCTTCAACAGGGCTTGCCATGGTTGCAAGATCAGTTGTGAATCTACCACTGTGTAGATATCTATAGATGTGCGAGTTTGAGTTTCTGTAATTAGCTTCTCTACCTTCTATTGTGTGATCACTCTTTTATTTCTGTGATATTTCCAGTACTTCTGAGTCTACAGCAAAAGTGAACTCTATGGTGGTGTGAAATGTTTGAGAGGACATAAGGACATAAGAGGACATCTTCATGCATAGCGTCAAGAAAATAATTTCTTGACAGTGGTCAAGAAAATGTGTTGCATTCTTAGTACCTTGGCTTGTTTTGTGGCAAACACTGCAAAGCAGTAACAAGATTTCTTATAAACTGCATCAATATATATTTGAGATCTGCAGTGCAGAGTGGTACAAGCTAAGTGCTCAAGTTACTTCAAGTGTGATTAAGCACAGTATTAATGTGAGTAGTATACGGACATCTTAAAACTCAGAACAGAATTAGGCCTTCCTGTGTCTGTTTTCTTTTGATTTTGCTTAAGATCCCCATTGAATTTGATTATGTAGGGATGAATTCCTCAACTGTGTGAAAGCATGGAAATAGAATTGAGATTTATGGACAGGCCTGATCGCGTGCTTGCAATCTGTGTGTTGCTTTAGAGAAGTGAGTGAGTAGGTGGGTAAACGATACAAATATTATGACTGATTTAAGGAATGAGATTGCAATGAGTATTGGTTTATGAACTTTCCTTGTAACCAAGAGGTTGCTTTAGCCAGATCTTTTGTTGTGAAGGGATAGGGGAGAGGGGTTGTTGGTGATGTATTTGAGTCAAAATCTTCAGATGTTTTTCAAATGGGTCTTACACACATCCCAATGAACAGCTCTAAATTGTTCAGATGTATAGGAAATTCTTTGACACTGCTGGCAGTGATCAAGGTATTTACACTTATTTATACCTTGTATACTCAAATGAGTTTCTATTCTAATTTTACTAATGTAAAAAAACTCTTTTTATGTACTTGGAAACAAATAATAACATAATTTGGATTGTAATTTTGTTGCTTTACCTGATACATTGTGGCAAAACTGACAGGCTATTTATTTTTGCAACTTCATAGGGACTTAAGTCACAACAAATTATCTTCAATCAAGACCAGTCTCTTGGATCACCTTCATAGTCTTCAGGAAGTGTAAGTTAATTTGTCTTAATTAAAAAAAAAAACCAAAAAACCTCCCCCAAAAAAACCCCAACCAAAAAAACCAACCAGTGTTTGTGTATGCTAATTGTATAGCTATTTCTGTAGGGATAATTGGTTGAACAATAAAGATGTTTGCTGTTCTGATACTTTAAGTGAAACTGGAATTATTTTTGAATTTTTGGGATGACACTGTTCGGCAATTTAGCAAGTCCAATGTACGTACTTGTAATTAACATCAAAGCTGACTCTCCTTTTTTTAATATTAATAGGAAGTTGAACAGCAATGAACTGGAGATCATTCCAGATCTGGGACCAATCTCTGCAAATATAACTCTTCTGTCTTTGTAAGTAGATCTTACTCTTGTCCCTAGTTAGTGGAACTAACTCTACAGGGTTCGTGGAAATATGTGCATTACAGAGATTAAAGTGAAATAATTGGAAATAGAGCAGCTTGTGGTTAGGAAGTTGATTATGTCATGTTATTTAGCAGGTTGTTTAAAATGTGTATAATTGAGCTTAATCCTTGTAGTTTTTATGCTACCCTCAGATACAAAGACTGCATTAGAATTAATTTATGTTGTGGTAGTGCCCAGAAGCCTCAGCCCGGTTGTGCTAGGCACTGTACAAACATCAGTAAACGTTATACAAACTTTTACAATGCAGACTTTAAAACAAGAGTTGCACTCTGTCATTATGCATCTTGGCTGAAATCCCACTTGCGCTAAATCATGGCAGAATTCCATTAATTTCAGTGGGCAACATGGGGAAATCCCTTTGACACACAGCTTCAGGACAAGTATCTAGGTTAGAAGTTGTTTTACCAATATCTTTAAAATGTCTTTTTGAGCCCATTTTAATGTGTGGCATAATTCTTTTCTTATGGCTGCAGTTAATACATATAATTGTGTCACAATTATGTCTATGTTCATTGTTTTCTTTGAAAGAAATTAGTAGATTACTTGATGCGTCATCTGTAATATGAGTATAAAGTTGTAAAAGGCATATAGGGCCCATAACCCAAACCAGTTGATTTTAAAGGAAGCCTTATTCCTGAAGTTTTCACTTGAAATCAGTTTGATTTTTTTTTTTCCCTGTGATACAGTTTCTCTAAAATGTTGAAGAAACTGCTAATGAAAATAGTTACTATCATACTATCACTTGGAAAAAAAAGAAAAGACATGTTTTTCGTGTGTGGGATTTGGGGTTTATCAATGGGAATCTAAAGTGTCTAAAGCTACTAATAATGTAGCCCTCTGGCCAAATCCTGCCCTTGAATACAAATTGCAAGTTACCTTTCTTGAAGAAGTCTGAAGGGTTAAAACAATACAGTAAACTTTGGAAAGCTGTTCAGTTAATTAAATTGATCACTGTTCAATTGCTTACATCTGGTGATTTATAGGGGTTTGTTTTTACTCTAGGCCCAGGTCAGCTAAGTCAGCTGGTGCAGCCGCTGTGTCTGGACTGCTCTGTTTGAATAAGAACTAAGTGACATTTGATACTGATGTGGTTTCTTACAGATCAGAATCAGAAAAGAATGAAAGAAAAAGTAGATGCTGTCTGACAAGTAACTGCTGAATTTAAGTGTATCTTCTATTTTGCATTAGTGTTAACATTATTTTTACACTGGCATAGCATTCTGTAGTTCAAGCATCTAATGGACCTAAAGGATATATATATGTTGTTGTTTTTTTTTTTTTTACCACCTTGCTGAAGTTTTTTACCACAAGGTTGGAAATATTAACATAATAAAGTGGTTTAGATCCTTCTGCCTTACTTCTGATGAATACAAATATGAGAATTTGTCTTACTCTAATCTTTCTCATTGAAACTTACCGAGTTTAGATAAACCTAAAATCATCTTTCTGCAGCTGTGCAAAGATTTCCTTATTCCTTTGGGAGAACAGATGAAAACTGGTCACTGCTGGATTGGTTGTTCGATATGCTTAGGTCACTAGCTTGATTGATTTACTCAGGTGGTGAAACATGGAAAAACCTTTGTTTGGTCTGTGCTTTGCACTATATGTACTGACACTTAGAAGGGGGGCGGGGGGGGGAAGAAAGGTATTTCTACAAGCTGTTACCATACTACCAATGCAGTTAAAGTTGGTTGGATTGGGTGTTAGCTTGTTCTCATTCCTAATTTCCATTATTTCTCAGTGGTGTCAGGAGATTACTGAATACAAGTGTGCTCCAGCTGAGATTTAATACCTATTCTATGACCACAGCACAGATTCCTTGAGGTTAATATGGTAGAAATAATTCATTAAGTAATTTAAAGGTTTAATTTAAGAATGTCAGTGTATAATAATTAATACAATTGTTTGTTCCATACCAAAATGGATGTACATAGAACATGAAATTAGAGAGTGGTATTGCATTGGTCAGAAAACAAAGCATCTTGTTTCTTTTGCAAAGGTTTCTCTTTAAAATATAGCAGAGAATCATAGAATCGTTTAGGTTGTAAGAGACCTTTAAGATTGTCGAGTCCAACTGTAAACCTAACACTGCCAAGTCCTCCACTAAACCATGTCCCTCAGCCCCATATCTACACGTCTTTTATACACCTCCAGGGATGGTGACTCAAGCACTTCCCTGGGCAGCCAGGTCCAATGCTTGACAACCCTTTTGGTGAAGAATTTTTTCCTAATATCCAGTCTAAACCTCCCCTGGCACAACTTGAGGCCATTTCCTCTTGTCCTATCACTTGTTACTCGGAGAAGAGACCGACCCCCACCTCGCTACAACCTCCTTTCAGGTAGTTGTAGAGAGCGATAAGGTCTCCCCTCAGCCTCCTTTTCTTACAGTTTGGAAGTTATTTATGTAAAGATGTTAAATCTCATTTTACAGAAAAGAATATAAATAAAGAGGAATAAACATACAGCAGTTGTCTGGCATTAAAATATATGTCATATAATGGTATCAGAGATGGACAAATATTAAATTAATGATTTTTTTTAGAAGTGAAAAAAATATGTTCACTTATTTTTTTTCTGTGTTGGATGTTATTTGGAGGGGTTGAATCAAACTGAGTTAATGTATCTAAGTCATGCAAAGAGAACACATGGAACAGTTAAAATACAATTTTTAGAACCACTGTTCAAAGAATAACAGTACTTGAAACACCAGATGACTTTCTTTAGGATTTTAAACTTTCATATAAAAGGAGCTTGTGGAGCCTTTCCAAAACAAACCACTGTTTCCTTCTTGAGTCTTTGTTCTGACTTTGAAATAACAGCAGAAAGGAGGGTGCTAGTCTTCTGAAACTTGATTTGATTATATTTCTTGTGAGACACATATATGTTGGTTCATTACTGTCAGTTGAAAAGCCAGTTGTTTTTCCAAGGAGTCTTCAAAGAATCCTGTGGAAGTGGTACCCTCCTTTCTTGTTAAAATCTTCATTGTTGAAGAAACTCTCTTCTGGCAAGAATTTTTTTTTTACTTCTCAGTACTTGTCACTCAGCTGTGGAACCTTAGAATTTTACCTGTTCTGCAAGAATTTTCTTGCCCTGTGAAGGAAATTACACTGCTGGTATGTCTGCAGTGAATAATAGTGCAGGTATCTCCATGCAGCACTGTGTGTCTAAATTCTTTGAGCAGTGTAAACAAGCATGGGTGGATTATCATGTTAGTGTAGTTTCCATTTCTGGAGCTACCTCATTTCTAGCTCTCTAATTGATATTTATCTAGCTTAGATATTTACATACTGTTGAATTATGCAGGGTAAACATACCCAGAGCAGTAGATGTTCCCAGTCTCATGGTCTGTCTGTAATATGAAACAATGATGCCAACATTTTGTTTTTATGGATGCCAGGTGAGAGCTGAACACCGTGGGAGAGAAAAGTATCGGTCAGGCACACACCCCCCCACCACCCTGGGAAGACCTTATGTCTGTGTGAAAGAGTATACAAGCACATGTGGGCATAGGAGAGCTTCTGAGCCTCCTGGGAATCCGGAAACTGCTGTGAAATAAATGGGTGGTACTTTGGGGTAAATCTGGTCAGGAGGCTTTAGGTTGTGAAGCTGTGATGGCTTGCCTGACGCTAACAGATATAATATGTTCTGGACAGAGCAAAGAGTAGAATTCATCTTCTGTACCCTAAATTCTTGAAAGTTTGACATCATAAGTATGAGTTAGTAATTGTAGATCCTCTTCACAGTGAGTGGAGAAGAAAAGGCTCTCTCTGAAGTGATTTGTCTTCCCAAAGATAGTTCAGATGACTCTTCTACTGAAGACCATCCAGATATCTATTTTGAGCTAACTTTTAGATGTCTAAAGTTAAGTTCCTTTTGAAACGTCTAGCCAATGTACTTGGGCATGCCTGTCTTACAGTGATGTTACTTGCAAAGGTCTGATTGCATTTTTCAGCATGTTTGACCATTTAAGTCAAATGCTTGAAATTGAAAATGCAGGATGTTCTTTTTGCGCAGTCACTCAGCCCTTTTCTCTGTCTTCTGTGGGAGAAGGCAGGAAGGGAGCAGTCTACCAAGGCAGCCATTTGCCAGAGATTGCCAGCTCTCCAGTCAGCACAGTGGCTCTAGCCAGGAGACCAGGTCACACCAAGTCCTTGACAACGTAAGCTTTTGGGGAGAATACTGGATTTAACAACTGATTACCACAAAAATACGATGTACAGACACCATACACAGTAATACTGTATTTATCTATTTGTAGAACTAAAATATGTTAGATGTTTCCCGATTTGCATTCCTGAAGTGCTTGTAAAAATGGTTAAATAAATAGAGAATTGCTTTAAACGGTTGTGGTATTTCTATACTGGAAATTCTGCATTTCTGGGAGAATAAACGGATTATTTTTCATTATTTCTAGATACATGGAATACTTTTGTGTCAGGTAGAGAAACAGGCACTAATGCCCTTGTTCTAGGAGAACAAGCAGAGGTTCTGAAGTTGGTTCCCGTTCTAATGTCATTCCTTATGCAAGATGTTCCAGTCCTGTCCTATTTATCCTGAAAATCTGCTCGAATCTGTGATGCAGGAGAAGAAAACTAGTATTGCCTTTTACATCTGTCATTGCTGTTGAGTTTTCTGCCTAGGTTGAATCTAGAAACAGGTTGAAACCAAGTAATACAAGTACAATAGCCTTGTAGAGAAGTCCTGTACAGTGTTTAACTTCTAACTGCCGTTTGCATAGAGCTTTTACTTTAAAACTCTTCAGAAAATATTAAGTACTTTTAGTGTGATTAGTGCTTTGTAAGGAAGAAAGACACTGATATGCAAATACTGCAACACTATTTAAGGTTTTGCTTAAGGATTTACAGTTTAAATAAGAAACCCATTCTACTTTACCTGCAGAATTTTAAAAAATACGTAATTGTAGATACCATGCAATATCATCAGTGCGCTATATCCTTGAGTACTGTGGAATATGGAAGACAGCAGTGACTTCAGAGAGACATAACAACTTTGAGTATTAAAGCATCCTCCCTCTCCAGCTAAATTTTACTGTTCTAATCAAAATGCATAAGTAGAGCTAGAATTAATATTAAAAAACATGTTTCTTATTACCCACATCCAGGATATATTATACAGTAATCATCTTGTCTGTAGGGACTAGAAAAGCTGTACATGCCAAAGTCTCTAGTGTGTATAGTGAAATTCTGATGTTAGACTAGCTTTAAATGATGGAGTGTTTTAAATAAATTTGTGATTTTACATTTTATTGAATGGAAATTATTTTATTTAAAACCACTAGTACTTATGGTGCAGGTGGCTTAGATGGAAATATCCTTGTAGATTATGTTGTGAGGACCAATCACGTTAGTCTAGAACACAAACAAAATTCAGTCTTACAAAAGCCAGCATGGAAAATACAAAGTTTGTGATGTTGGAATAAAAGGAGTGTGGATGATTCACAATTCAGTAATGTTTTTCAAATTTTACATTAATATGTGGTTTGTATTAGGTTCCCGCTTTACTTTTTTCAGAATGTGAAATCTTCTTTTCATGAGACCTACAGAATATGCAACATGCTACAGGTTTTCTTCTCCTGTCCTGAAAGGATCCTCCAGCCCCATCAGCTCAGGAATCTTTTAACACAGTTAAAACAAGGAATCACGTGGCCATTCCCTTTAGAGATGATGGAAAATGTTACCAGTATTGAGGAGTTTTCTTGAAATGTGCCCCCTTGTTTTTTAGGTGCTGAACTGAATCCACAAGTCACTTCTCTGAAGGCTTTCTACAGCCTTTAGTTTGTAACGTCTTCCTGTTGGTATATGCCAGTTTAAATGCAATAGCTTTGAAGACGTCTTGTGTCCTGCATGTTTAAAGTGGTAAAAGAAGAAAAAATATTAACAAAAAAGATGGGTCAGGAGACAAAACAGGACAAAAGGACTGGAAAGAAGCCAGCGTTAACTAACTGCAGGGGTTTGCAAGTTCTCACAATAAGCAAAATTGTCCCAGTTTAAATGTAGCTTTCTGATCAGCCAGTCTAAAATGATTCTGATTACTTCATTATTCATCTCGGGCCTTTGGTGTTCAGTGAGCACTTCTGAGAAGCAAACTGAGAAGTTAAAACTGAATTGCTGTACTGAAAAAGTGCAAAGTCATTTGCTTCAAAGGCAACAAAAAACCCCAAACAAAATAACAAAAAAAATTATCTAAGCCATCAACAATTATTTGTTTAAAAAAAATTATTATTTTGGTCACTGAAAACAAAAAAAAACCCAGGGAAGTTTTTTTAAACTACAGACAGTAGTATGTGCTCTCAATGGGAGGTTCTACTTGTTGCTCATCAATCCATGTAGCTGCAGCGGGAATTTATTGGAGATCTTCAAGTTTTAGTGTATACTAGACTTCATAAATAAGCTCTGAAACTTTAAAATTATCAGAAGAGCTGAGGCTTACCTTTGTGTCTTACTGTATTTGCTCCTTCCTTCCTTGCTTCTAATTTCAGGCATCAGTGAAACTTCTTCAGTGGACAGCACGCTTTGTTCCAATCTGAATAAAATCCCATTGATGAAAGACCTGGTTACAATGTGGTTGTTTCTTGAGGTTGGTGAAGCGTTGTGCTGTCAGGCAGTGGAGACAGAGCTAACTCCGATGCAGTACAAACCTTTAGTATGTGGAGCTTATGATACTGCAGTGCCAGTATTTTTACTTTATAGGGCTTTCAGGGTGAACGGAGTTGTTCCTAATTGTACCTAACTTAGATATATAGTTTGAAAAAGGATTTTTTCTTTGCAGCTCTTAAAACTAAATAAACTAACTCTTAAGTTGAAGTGGCTTCTCATAGATCTTTGCTAAACAAGATGCTGAGCTTATGACCAAGGATTTGTAAATTCATCTGTATTTTAGACAGCTTCGTGCTTGCTTCCATTCTCCTTACCAGGAAGAACAAAATAGTCCTACCTTCTTCATTTGGGGGGGAGTAAAAGGTCATATATTGGTCACTGATTTTCATTCTTGGTTAAAAAAAAATAAACCTCTGTTGCCAAAAGGTACTCTTTCAAAATTTAAGCATGCACTGTCACATCCTGGCTTTGATTAATCAACATACAGCTGAAGTACCTATCTAACTTCATGCACAAGCGTAGTTAACTGGATAAAAGTGATGATTAATCCCTTAGACTATTTAGAAGGGATTTTATTTTAGTATTGTGTGTCCATTTCTGTTTAAAATATGGAAACGTGTATTAAAATGTTTTGTGATAATAGGCAACCCAGATTATGCTTCAAATAGTCACCTTGAGAAGTAATAGTCAATTAATTGAAGCAAACATGCAAAATAGATTGTACATTTGCCCCAGCTGGCAATGTGGAAGTAAGAGTGATAGTTTTCACTGTGTGGCGGTATCTTAATGAGGAAAACTCCTGCGAGGGGCCTTCTATAAAGACAGAAGTTTACTTCATAATCCTTGTTTGCAAGACTATTTGGAATAGGTGTAGTTATGAGAAATCTACCTCTTTGTCATGTCACAGTAGTCTGAAAGTAAAAGTTGTGCATAAAACCGAGGAGAATGCTGTCTCAGTTCGCATTCAGAAAGCTACAGTCAGAAGAAAGAAGTTTAGATGCAACTCCTGAAAATGAAAGCTCACATTCAGTAGGAGTGGATGCCTTTCCCTTCTACGTTTGCCAGAGAAAGTGGTATTGTGTGTTTATAAAGCTAGCATACTAAACTGAAGTCTGGCTCCCAATATTAAGAAAATGTTGGTCAAATATTTTACATCCTTGTCATCTCTTCAGCTACCACTTTATTATGGGAAGGATTAAGATTTGGATGCTGCCTGGAAGAGTTTGTTTTGAAGAAGGATTGAAAGAAAGGATAGAGGAATGCCAGACTAGGCTTCAGGCGTAAGGCTACTTGGAGAAAGTCCCAAAAATGAGAGTGGTGGTAAACCATGTGTGACTTGGGCTGAAGTTGCGAGCAAAAAGTGAGAGCAAAGAAGCCTACTGGAATTAGTTCTTGCAGTCTTTGACATTTGGTGTGGAGACTAAGAGGAAGTAAATGAAAGAATTTGAAAAGGAACCTGTCTTAGTCAGACTCGCAGACATGGAAACTAGATTTTTATGGCAGCAATTTAGACTGAATGATGGGAAAGGGAAGAAGTATGTAGAAACCCTGCGTTTGTTGTAGCAAAAATATACAGTAGTGAGAGCCTAGACGAATGCTTTTGCAATGAGAATGGAAAAGAATGCAAATTTTATGAGCTCTTGGAAATGGAAAAAAAACTGGCATGATTTTCTGATCAACAGCATTAAAGAAAAAGATGAATTAAAAAGAATCATAATGGATCAGAAAATAAAGAACGCTATTCCTGTGTGACAAAATGGAAGAATGGTAGGAAATTTTACCAAGGAGGAGGTACCAAGTTGTAGTGCATGTGTAGAGAATGAGGGAAGTCAGAATGAAGTTTAGAGGTCAGGCATAAGTATTGGGGTTACATTTTAGAGAAGTGGTAGGTGGTTATTGCAGTAGAGCAGTGAAATATAATGACTCAGTGCCTTGAGTGAAATAGAAGTGGACAGGAGAACATCTCTCAACTTAGAATCATAGAGTCATAGAATTGCCTAGGTTGGAAGGGACCTTTCAGATCATCCGAGTTCAACCATCAATCCAACACTGACGAAAACTATGACTAAATCATGTCCCTAAGCACTACATCTGCATGTCTTTTAAATACCTTCAGGGATGACGATTCCATCACTTCCTGGGCAGCCTGTTCCAATGCTTGATAACCCTTTTGGTGTAGGAATTTTTCCTAATATCCAGTCTAAACCTCCCCCGGTGCAACTTGAGGCCATTTCCTTAGGAGCAGATCTAGAAAGATGTGCAGTCTGAAGTGCCTAGACTTTGGTCTGCGCTCTCCTGAAGGGAGGGTTGGCTCTGTAACAATAAAGGGTAGAAGTTTTTATTTAACGAGTCCATACATCAGATTAGAAATATGATTTACAATATTGGAGGGCATTATGCTGGGTTTAATCCAGGTCATACTTACAATTGTCCAAGATTTTAGCATTAACTAACGGCCACAGAGCGCAACAAGTCTGCAGTGGGTTATTATGCCTGCTGTTGGCTCATGCCGAAATAGCTATGTCTGCATTGCTCTTGTGTACCTTCTTTAAAATAATGAACTTAAACATTCATTTGGCTATCATTTGTTAATTAACTTGTGATTACTTTGGAAAGGCCAGAAAGTGTAATGGGAAACAGGCTCCAGGCTATCAAGAAAAGAGTTTGGAAGGAAATTTTAATTGATTACATATTGGTCCTGTGTCTGGAATCAGGAGAGAATTGCTATGGAGTACCACATGTTTGGAAGTTTGGATTTGCTTCTGTCTTTTAGATGATGAAAACATCTCTGATCCCAGAGTTATTTCATTCTTGCATCTTTCTCTTCCCGTCTTCCCAATTTATGTTTTGTTTAGGAACAATAAGCCTTTGGTCTCAAGTTTTGGACAGGGTATCAGTAGCCTACAGAGTTCTGAGTTTTCATTTTCTGCTTTATGCCTGTATACCACAAAGAGCACAAAAAATAAGATCAGAGAGTTACTGACGTCTGGCTTGAAAGAGCAGTGACAGGCATGGATCATGGAATGAAGGAGACCTTCAAAAGAAAGAATAACTGCTTGCCGCAATGAGTGGGAGAAGCCTGTGTGTGAAGGAGGCATCAGACTTGTAGACCTACCAGTACGACTGGAAGTGACCCAGAATCCTGACTCTATTTCTGGTGTCTTTGTCTTGGACAAAAACAGTTTCACTTGAAATATTTCTGTATCTAACAACTGGAAAGATTCAAAAAAATGGAGGTTCTTAATTCAGTGCGGTTGGGTGTCTAATGGTAAGAAGAGCATGTAGTCCCATTCATATCAGGGGATTTTTGGAAGGGTAGTGTTCAACTTGAAACCGTAATTGCAATATTTGAAATTATGTAGTTGTTCATTACAGTCTGGCTAATTTTAGTAGTCAAATGAGTAGAAATTGAAGAAGAAAATAATAAAATCTTTGTTCTCTCCCTAACTCCTACAGGAAGGGACTCTTTCTTCTGTTATGTGCTCTTTAAAGTTGTCCAGCCTTACCCTAAAAGCCACAAAACATGAGTCTTCCAGCACTTTCTGAGGAGGTTTATTACAGTGTTTATCTTTCGTCTTTACTATCGATTATTTTTTTTTGTCTTCTTGCTTAAATTTTCTTCCACTCAGTGACTTGGCATCATTGCTTCTTACAAGAGCTCCAAAAATCCAAAAGAGTTTGGGAGGGCAGGAGGGGACATGCAAGAAAGAATAGATGCTATGTGAGGAGTCATATGTCAGTGGGTGAGTGGAGGGAAGAACAGGTGAAGCAACCACAAAAGATTTGAGGAAATGTGAAAAAGGAGGCTGTGAGCTGTAGTGGCACATAACGGAGACCAGCCGGTCTATGTGCTTGGATGTGGACAGTCACATCTGCTTTGCCTGTGCTCTGATGTGGCTGCCTCCAAGCCAGCTCTAATCTGGAAGCCATGTAAACACAAGACAGTCAAACTAAACATCTATGAATCCCAGTGAGTTGGCTTCAGCACTGCTCAGAAAGATATATCTAGCCCTAGCAGAGTGCTTTTTTCTCTTTACGTATCTTCTTAGTTTGTGTGGCAGATTCAATATATCCAGCCTCTCAGGATTTAGTTGAGGGACAGGAAATACTGTCTTAATCCAGAATGACATAGATCTTAAAGCAGTTATTTTGCACCTAACAACTTTGGAGAACAGGTTGCACAGACACAGCTCTCCAAAATTGTCTTTCTAGGCAACTTTATTTTTAACCAGGTTGCTCCACCTCCAGACTCCTACACGTGCCCCTTGTCAGGATCATGGTGTAAGGTAACACTAAAAGGTTCTCAAAACAGCAGATCAAGATCTACCTAGAAGAAAGAGTTACGCTGGAGAAGGAAGTGCAAGAGTATTTTTGTGCTGAGATTTTGAATAGAAACAAATGGTAGGACTTCAGGTCATAATCTGTTTCTGAGGTGGTGCTTCTGTGTTATAGGATCAGAGTAACAAAGCTTGCATAGATATTTCTCTTACATAGAAAACATTACATATTGACAATCTTTATCAAGAGACACTTGGTCATATTATCTCAGATCTCTAAAAATTGTTTTTTTCAGCACATAAGAACTATTATGTCTAAATGGTGTTAACTAGATCCTTAACAAAATGGATATGGAAGTTTCTGCCCTGCTTTATATTTCCCCAGAGGCAGGGAAAGTACAAGTCAATATGTGAGATATGTCGTACCTGTTGTTTACATAGAATGGATCTTGAGATCATGACTGATAGGGCTGTTATAGATGTTTTGGCCTAGTGGTGTGGTTGAAGGCGTGAATGCTGAGAGGGAAAACTAAGTTTTCTCATACCTGTAATAAAAAACTGATATTCTGTCTTAAACTGGTATTCACACAGGCTTATGTAAAAATAATTAAATCAGTCTGCACGCAGTCTTGGGGGTTTTTATTGTGTTGCAAGTCAGGGTGTAAGCACTTAAATTGCAGAAGGCGTGTTCAAATTCATGCAGGTATTTTTGGTGGTTTTATCAGTGTTCGTCGGTGCTCCTGCTGCTTTAGCAGTAACGGGAGAAGTTGTAAGAAATCTGCAGCACGTTGCTGTTACTTGCACATGAAGAAATGGTGATCAAATTGCTGCAGGTCTACTTCTATGAGAGCTTGATGTGCTGGTTCTCTTGTTGCAGGGGAACTTTGTTGCTCTGATCTCCCCTTGAGGGGCTGTGAAATGAAACCACTGCAGTGTGTGCAGCTCCTTTTGTCTGAGCACAGTAATAACAGCACTTTGCTGGAAAGTTGGTTTTCTTGTGAGGTTTTTTTTTGCCCCCCTCCCCCAGTGGATACTGTTTGGTTCTGCCTTGACAATTAGATGTGCTTGCATTTTCGCATGCATCCTTCTTGACTAATTCTGACAGTGATTTGGCAGTTATGAGGAAACTGATACATTGGTTTTATTTCATTTACTTAAGTGATGATTGTGAAGAAAAATCAAATTAGAACTGAATTTTCTCATTTTAACTAAAGTTGGGCCTTAAAGTAGAACTATTTGTCTATGTTCAGTGCTAGATAATCTCCTGCACGTGAATTGTGGTACTTAATTTTTTGTTTAAGAGAAAACTGGACTAGGAGATTGGGGCAATAAGGAGTGAACCGTTTAGAAGTTTTGCATTTGAGTAGCTTCTACAAATATGAGTGAGCAGAAGGTGCAATGAGGGCTGGGTTGATTTTCATTGTGAAACGGACTAGGACTTTGATATGTAGCTCTGTTTCAGTGAACAGAAGAAGTTGCTTTCTCCCCACGATATGACCTTACCATCACCAAAAAAGAAAAAAAGTTCCCTGACACAAACAAGCTGGGGTTTTTTTTGTTTGTTTGTTTTTGTTGTAACCTGGTTTGTGTCAGGTAATTTGCCAGTTAGTTTAAGTGCTAATCTGAAGGCAGTATAAGAGTTTTATTCGGTTCCATTAGGTCCGACTAAACTTTGTAATACAGGGGCTATTATCCTGCCAGTTGTGAGGAATTTCTGTTTTATGGAGCAGCGCTGACACAAAGACAGCACTGTGCAAGCCGTCTCTATAACTGAACACTTTCACACTGCAATTTAGGAGGCGTGCAGTTCAGGAAATTGCTGGCTTCTGCTGGAGCACACTTTTACTGCAAGGAAAATTTTATTCGTCACTCAAGTAATTGGCAGTTTTAATACCTTGTTAGTAATTACCTTATAAACAAACTAATGCATAAAGGCAAGGCTCTGTGACCTGTTATCTAACTCATAGTCTTATTTGGCCAGTGGGACTGACACATGGTGGTGGTGTTTGTTGTTGTTTTTTATTAAAGTAATTTGTTTCCATTTATTATAAATACTTTCAGCTAAGAGCTTAAAAAATGCAGTGTACCTCTACCAGACAGCCCGAGGAATGAAACACGATACCAGTGCAGCGTTGGAGGGGCTGCAAGATCACTTACCCATTCCCACATGTGGTCAGAAGGCCATTAATCTAACTTCTGGTTCAGTTTTTGAGTGAGGACTTTTTTTGTCTTGAGCAGTAATCCCCCCACACCCCTTGAATATGCAAGGGTTGTCCGTGCTATCCTAAATGTGTGGCTTGCTATTTGATCTAGATCAAGTATTTCCAATAAAGGCAAACACCTTCCAGAATCAACATTCTTGTTGATAGGTTACTGAAATTGCCTTTGCCTGCAATCTCTAGGAGCTGGGGAGAGCTCCTAAATTTTGATCATTCATCGTATTAGGTACAGAATGTACCACAGCCAGAACTGACTTGAACTTCCCAAGGTAACAGGGATCATTTTGGGTTACATTAATTTACTTGGTCGTGATCTGTTTTCCCCTATTCCCTACCATTAGCCCCAGACGAATAACCCTATTAATGTTGCTGATATGCTTGTATGATTCTGTATATTATGCAACCGCAATGGAAAAACTGGTAGGTTGCTGTGTATGAACATGAAATATGATTGCTGGAAAAAGTATGTTTCATTAAAAGTGAAAGAAGAGGGGTGTTCTTTATAGTAGACTAGGATACCCATGCCTTTACACAATTGCACAGGTTTAGTTGTGGAAATGGGTATGATGCTTAGCTGAAGTTTGACCAGACATGAAGTCCAGAACCTCTGCAATGAGCTGTAATAAGCAGAAGTTTTATTCTTTGCTAACTCACTTGAAAAATCTATAGGATGAAATACTAAATGTAATTGCAAAATTAGATTAATTGCAAAATGTAATTGCAAAATCTTTCTGAGGGAGCACACTGTCATCCATCTCTTCTAATCTAGCTCTCTCTTACTGGAAATTCAGTCTGATTTTCATACTATAGGATTTAAAAAAAAAACAAACCACAATGTCTAGCTACTATGATGTTAATTTGGTTAAAATAGAAAATAACTCTAATTTCATTTCATTACAGTACTGTGACATACTGTTCAATGAAAATACCAGATATTTCTACTGTTCAGATATAGATGATCATAGAGTTTTACATCTTGTTTTAAAAGCCATGAATTGCAGTAATTGGATCATAATGCAATTTTTTTCATCTTGTTTGCTGGGAATAGGTTTTAAGAAATTTTGATGAACACATTTCTTTAGAGCATTCCAATTTATGATTTGGGATGGCTAGAAATGAATGTTATGTCTAGAGAATATACTTTATTGGTTTTCTTTAACTAGAAGTTATTCTCAAGTGGGGGAATTTAGAACTAACTTTCGTCAGTCATGAGTTGTTAACAAGTGTTTACTCTGGAAATGACAGTCTTTTGACTACTGTCCTTAAATTTCAGGACCAGTAACAAGATTGCCAACATCTTGTCTGAACATCTGAAGCCATTTCAGAGTCTAGAAACTTTGGACTTGAGCAACAACAACATATCAGAGCTAAAAATATCATCATTTCCATCGTTACAGCTCAAGTATCTGTAAGTAAAACTTAGTCTGTTTCTTTCAGGTTACTTTCAAAAAACTTATTGGAAAACTCAGATTGGCAGCTGTTTGTTAAGGTACTAAATCTTCTTTCAATTAGACACACATTCAATATTTATTCTCACTCTGACCAGTTGAGTTTTAAAATAAGCTGTTAATTTGAATACATGAGTTGTTGCAGTGGGATGTTTTAGTTCATAAAAAGTGAAGGTCATTATCTTGAGATTAAACAAATAGATGTGTCTCTTCAGAGAAATAATTATGTAACAAAATCATAGAATCATAGACTCTTCATGGTTGGAAAGGACCTTTGAGATCATTGAGTCCAACCATACACACACAAAAAAACCTCCTACAATCTCTGTCACTAGAGCATGCCCTGAAGTGCCAGATCTAGACGTTTCTTAAATACCTCTGGGGATGGTGACTCAACTACCTCCCTGGGCAGGCTGTTCCTGTGCCTGACCACTCTTCCAGTAAAGTAATTCTTCCTAATATCTAATCTAAACCTCCCCTGCTGCAACTTCAGACCGTTTCCTCTGGTCCTGTCATTATTCACCTGGGAGAAGAGGCCAACACCCACCTCTCTACAACCTCCTTTCAGGTAGCTGTAGAGGGCATTGAGGTCTCCCCTCAGCCTCCTCTTCCCCATGGTTGTGCTCGTCTTGAGTTACATGGGGTTTGGTGGACTTTTTTGAATCTATCTTAATCTTTATTCAGTAATACTGCAATGCTAGAGCTATACTGAGTGAGAATAAAGCAATGGGGTTGCAACATGCTGTCTTCTGACGATAGTACGCTCCTGCAGAGTAGAACAAAATGTTGGTGGTGAAACACTATTTGACCATAGACTGAGCTGTCAAGAACTGTAATTAATATGATAAATGAAATTCCATTTATCAATGAGTAGGCAGTGCAAGAGCTTTGTGTTTCACTACTTGGTATTAAAAATTTATTAAATAACTGTAAATTTAACCTTCTAGACATTGTTTCAACAGGTACATTAACAGTAACCGAATAACCTCCATGGAGCCTGGTACCTTTGACAATTTGTCTACCACACTTCAAGTATTGAAACTGAACAGGAACAAAATTTCAGCAATCCCTCAAAAGATGTTTAAACTCTCCCATCTGCAGCACCTGTAAGTGCAACCTACAATTGACTAATTGTTTTCAGGTTTTCCAAAGCACTGGCAGTGCTTGAACTTTAACCTTTAATTTAACCAGAGGCAGAGTGAGACAGACAGAGAAAACATATTACTACACCCCTTACTAACTGCAGCTTTGTACTGAACAAAACTAGTCTTATATATTGGTGAGATGTGAATAGTCTTTGTGCTTAAAATTGTGTTTGCCTATTAAAAGAAAAAAAAAAAGGCTGGAGAAGGGGTAATAGCAGCATACTAAGTGAACTTACGTAGTTCACTACAGCAGTCTCTTATTTATTTTGTTGCTTTCACAGTGAAATGAAGGGAACTAATTTGCTTTCAGAAGGTGTGACAATAAGCAATATGCTTGAGTAAACAGACCTCCTTCAGCCTTGCTGATACAATGCTGTCTATAAATGTTTAATAAAGTTATTTAATATGGAAGAGGATGGGGAAATAAAATATCTCCCCCCCCCCCCCCCTTTTTTTTTTTTGGAAAACTTGGAGTGCAGGAAGTTGACAAGAGGATGGGCTAGGACTGCGCTTTGTCAAATCCTGAATAATTATTTTCCATATTAGATAGTCAAGAGTTAAAAATGATCAACTCTCTTAGGTTAACCTTGAAAGTGAAAGGTTATAAGAACACTGAAGTGTTAGGATGCTTGACACATCTGGAAACAGTGACTGTATCTTTTCTGTATAAAATGCAGGAAGAGTTTGATGTGAGCCTCAGTAAAGAGTATGAGAACAGTCCTGCAAATCTCAGGATTTGTTAACGATCTTAGTAGACTTTCAGATCTTCAGATTCAGCTGAACTTTTGGAATTTGGTGGTATTCTTGCCTGAAAAAGTTCTACTCATTCACAGTTTAATCAGTATGCTGACCTAGTTATGTTAGGTAACTAATCTGCAATGAAGGTCAAAAATTTGTGTTACCACCTGGAAGAAGTGTTCAGAGGAGGAGTGGGGAGAACAGAAGGCTGTTCTCACTGAATGTTCTTCACTGCCTATACACATATAAACACAGGAGGAGTAGTGTTCTCTATCAGGTAGCTGTTATTACGTAGAGTTCGTATCAGGATATGGGGAAGTAAGTTTTGAAAGGCGAGGATTCTTCTGGATTTGGTAGGATGCAGGTTGGTAGATCTTCTTGAAGGTTGATAGATCTTCAGATGATTAGTTATTGTTGTATGAAGGCCTTTTCTTAGTACTGTCTAATCCTGTCTCTTTATACTATATATTAATTGTATATCAATATAACTGTTAATTTAGCAAATGATATTTCAAAATTCGCTGTTATAAAAACGGTTAACATTGTTCTTTGTGCCTCTGTGACTTCCGTTTTCACATAGCTCAGAAAGTCGGAAAGCTGCTTGGGGTCTGTTCAGGGTTTGGAGTTAAAAAGGACCAAAACCAAGACAGTGTTGCGGAGAGCAGGAAAACAGAAAATACTGAGTACTACTGTCACCGCAGCTTGCCCTCCGGCTAGTTATGCCTTGTAACTCCCTTCCAGGAGTTATGGATACACATGGGTCCCAGCTTCTGACCTACAAGGGCAGAAGGGAGTGGGTAGTGGCAGAAGGGAGAGTGTCAAGACCGCTTGAGAAAGAGGGAAGGATGTGTTCATAACTAGTGGAGAATGAGGGAGGAATGTGTAATGAATGCTTAACTGCAGATTAAGAAAGAGAGGGATCAGCCAGGATATTTAATTTTGCCCAGTTACCACAACTAAAAATTTTAATTTTCTGACTGATTATTGATTGCAATTACAAGCTACCCTTAATGGCTCTACTGCTGGATAAACACCAGGAACTTACTTTCACTTTTGAATTTGCAAACAGAACTAACCATGATGTTCTAGGTCTATGAGGATTCTTTAAATCTGAAAATCAAGGAGCTACCAAGTGCTTGTCCTCAGTATCAGAAAGGCAGAACAGTGTTAGCATGGTTAAGTGTAATGTGTTACAGTAAAATATTTGATTTTTATTACATCTTGTCTCTGTTGTTTTATGTGCAAGAAAAGCATTTAAATAAGGTTTGTTTCCAGAGAGGGAAGAAAGGTTGCTGGCATGCAGGTAAACTTACTGTGCTGTAACTATAAATTTTATTGATGCAGGGAACTGAATCGCAACAAAATTAAAAAAATAGATGGGCTTACTTTCCAAGGACTTCCAGCGTTGAAATCATTAAAGCTGCAGAGAAACGGGGTTACTAGACTCATGGACGGCGCTTTCTGGGGATTAACCAACATGGAAGTCTTGTGAGTATCAACTTTCTGCTGATAGATTCTGCTGAAAACATGTTAAGTAGAATTGTGCAAAATGAATAGAATTGCTTCATAAAATTTAAAGATGTTTTTGAATTAAACTGTTCTAGTATGGTTTGAAAAGCAGCAAGGAGTCATTGGTGAAGGTGTAGGACAGCACATTCTGAATGCATGCATACAACTCTAAATGTAAATAGAGCCTGCAGCTATCTAGCCAGTATCATGAAGTCAGACGTGGACTCATGGCAAAGCACGCACACCACTGAGTTTCTGAACCTTATGGTTTTTGTCTGTTTGTGTTTGTGTATGTTTGTAGGCAGCTGGACCATAACAACTTAACAGAGGTAACCAAAGGCTGGCTTTATGGCTTGCTGATGCTGCAGCAACTCCATCTCAGCCAAAATGCCATCAGCAGGATCAGTCCTGATGCCTGGGAGTTTTGCCAAAAACTCAGTGAGCTGTGAGTAGCTTTTATTCTATTCCAGTTTTGAAAGCCGGGTACATGCCAAAGCATGAACTTCTTACCACTGGTCTGTGAACTTTTCATAACAAAGTTTCCAAGGTGACAACAACTTTTTTGCATGTGGGACAGTTTTATTTTGTTGAAAGAAGTTGAAGCCAACCGTGACTGCTTCATTTCACTGTGGCAGTTGTACTAAAGCTGTAACACAGTCATTTTCAGATGAAAGAAATTAATTGTGCAGTAATTTGTGGATTATCAGAAATGATACACAAGCTGTGTGGTCAAAAATACTGTAGTAGGTTTTGTGATAGTTGTAAGGGAAGAAACATCTTCTCCCCCTGAATATTCACCTGGGTTGAACTGAGTAATATGCACTGCAGCATAAACATTGAAATACATTTTCTCCTTGAATTTGCAGAGATTTGACGTTCAATCACTTAGCAAGGTTAGATGATTCAAGTTTTGTTGGTTTAAGCGTGCTGGTTGGACTGTACATTGGAAACAACAAAGTAAATTACATTGCTGATTGTGCCTTCCGGGGACTTTCCAGTCTACAGACTTTGTAAGTTGACAAACTTGATTTTTAAGGTCAAAAACCTTAAGAAAAACCCTCAGTGTTTATAGGTTTGTTTTTGTTTTGTTTTGTTTTGGTTTTTTTTTGTTCTGAAATACACAGGAACCTTCCGTTAATTTCCCAGATCAGCATATGTTTTTCTTACAGTAGAATTTTTTTTCAGAATAGTTGGGAGAGGGAGGACTTCCTCTTTCATTAAGGCTGTGCACAATGGATGGTGGTGATTACAATAACGAACTTTCAGAAGCATTATTATGGAAAAGGCATGTCTCCATTCGAAGGCAGCAAGCAGAACTGCTACCACAGCTTTAGGGGTCTGGATCATAGTTGTATCTTAATCAAATCAACGTTTTCCCTTGTGGTAGAAATAAGAAGGCAAAACTCAAAACTGTGTATTACTATGGATGCTGATGCTTGCCATGACTGAGCAATAGCAATTGGTCAATTAAGCATTTAGGCATTTTTTGAAATAGCATTTCCTAATGGAAGGGGGAAGAAAGAAGTAAATCAATCTAAATATATTCCGGTTCATTAAAATCTTCCAGTTGTGTACCATTGACCCATCTGTTAGCCAGATGAATGAAATGGTTGCCGTTTCTTCTAGGCTTTGAAAAGGTGCTAGCATTTTACTTTCAGGGGTTTGCTTACATGCTTGCACTTCGGGCATCTAGCAAAGATACAATTCGTAGGGGTGTATGCTGCGGTTTTTAAGTATACAGAAACATATAGATCATAAAGAGAGGAATTCAGAGATTTGTGAAGTGTCTAGGAATTGTGTTACACTTTCCTCCTAGATTTTTTTTTTTCTCTTCTAGCCCTACCCTGTTGATACTTTGCTGACACACCATTCTTTTCACAAATCTCTATAATCTCTTTATGCTTCACAGATAATTAAGCTGTTGTTGTGGATGTTATAGGATGTAAAAATGATTCACTTATTAATAAACCTCTGTGTTCTCTGTGTGTTAATATTATGAACTTATAAAGACATGAGTATATTTTGTTTTGAAGGGGCAACAGTTGATCCCTTTCCCTCCTATGATGCTCCTTTTCTTATGACAGTATCTGAATCTGTATCTGAATACCCTGGTACGGGAATGTGGATTTGTTTTCTAACAATTCTTAAAATTGTTAGGTTCATGATCTTTTTAATTATCAGTGGAAAAAGTAATAATAGTCTTCAAAGTATCTCATTAAAATTGAAATGAAATGGCTAATCAGGAGAAGCTTCGCTAAAAAAAACCCCAAAAAACTACAACCGAACAAAAAAAAAAACCTCTCAAACCAACAAAACCCAACATACTAGAAAGCTATTTTAGAAATTGTTTTAAACTATACATGTTCTTGAAGAAGTATGTACCTTGTTCTTTTCAATAGCTCATGTGGTTTGTTTTCCTCTCCCTCCTTAAATAGGGACCTGAAAAACAATGAAATATCATGGACTATTGAAGATATGAATGGTGCCTTCTCTGGCCTAGACAAACTTAAGAAGCTGTGAGTATTGCTACAATATTTGTATCTCATCATTCCTTAAAGAAAATTAGCTTAGATTATGTGTGTTTCAAGAGACAAACCCAACACTTAATGATGATGTATTTTCCATAGCTGAGGTGATTTTTTTATTCTCTCTTACCATTTTGTTCTCTATAAAATGTTCCTTTTCTATAAAAGAAATTCCAGGTTTTTCAAGTCAAACTAATCTGAAACATTTCTCAAAGAATGAGCGTTTCCTGTAATAGGAAGTAATAAGTGCATTATATGACAAAGGCATAATGACAGGGAGAGTCTTTGATGAAGTAACGCAGCATCCAATAGAAGTGGCTTCATTGCATTGAAATTTTCAAATGCACATTGATGAAATAAAAAGATGCTTATGTGTATATGTTTAGAATAATCCATATCACTGAACTGTACACATTAAATGTCTTCTAAAATCATTGTAAAATCTAGATGCTTACTCAAGGGGAATAAATTACTATATTTTAGAGGTGAGATGTTTTGCTACATTGGGGAAGGCTGAATAGTGAATATTAGTCACAGTTTAGAAATAAATGTCAAAACTGCAGTTGTTCAGCTCAAAAAAACCTTCCATTTTATTGCATCTGTTTTGCATCATGTGCTTATGTTTTTCAGGATACTCCAAGGAAACAGGATTAGATCCATCACAAAGAAAGCATTTTCTGGTTTGGATGCACTGGAACACCTGTAAGTAGAAGTTTACGTTTAACCCAACATTGCAAAATATGAATTTTGCTACTAATTGAAATAAAAGTAGGACTAACAAGCTTTGCTTATGACTTTGAATGAAATACACTTACCCCTGGTTGCTACTGTGATCTTGAGAAGGTTCTTTTATTTTGGAGTTATGCTGAATATGAATTTTGCAATTAATGTAGAAAGCCTTGTGTATTAAGCATACTATAAAACTCCTTAATTCTGTCTCTTTAGTTTTTGAGCAGGGTGATCCTTTGGATATTACTAGTGTAGCAAAATGTTCTTTGAGTCTTAAATACCTTCAATTTAATAAATTACTCTTTCCTCCTCTAATGTTATTTTCCTTTTTTTTTACCCCTAGAGATCTAAGTAACAATGCAATTATGTCAGTGCAAGGAAATGCATTTTCACAAATGAAGAAACTCAAAGAATTGTAAGTTTCTATCTAAAGACATCACCTCTGTTAAATATATCTATCCATATAAATGTGTAAATAAAAGCCTTGTAAGATGTTGCCTGATGCAGTGATAAAACTCCCATGGTAATCTCTCTGAAGTCATGTAAAAAGGGTATGTCAGTGTTTTGGGGTTTTTTTATGTGATCACTGTATTTAAGTGAGATAGTGTAGGATAGGAGGCGTTCATTTTCTGCTACATTTGGTGTCTAGAGTCCTTATTTTAAATTGGCTGATCTCTAATAGGTATTAGATAAGGGAGACTTTGATGTAATGTGCTATAAGATCAGCAATGAGCTAAAGCTTACTGGACCAGTGAAATGCAGTGCTGTAATTCTTTTGTAAAGACCTGGTTGTCAGTGCTTGTAATTGGGTCCTTCTAGCCTGTAGTAGCAAAGGGGCAGATCTTCAGAGAAGTCATGAAGCGGTCACTAGGAAGAATGTATTCTTCTAGTGAGTTTTTAGGTTGTTGTTTTTTTCTCCTCTTACCCTGTTTTTCTGTTGATCAATGCAGAAAAATGCTGTCACTGTTCCCTTTGAGCACAGCTAATTCTTCCTCTTGCATATATCTTCATGTCTCCTCTATTCATATCAGCCTTCTCTAGTCAGATCTGTTGTCCTGAGCTGCTCTGTGGATTGTTAATCTGCCAACAAACTAAAGAATAACAAAAAGATGCTGCTCTCATTATGAGTAGAAACCACCTGGTGCTTTTCATTTGTGTTCTCCAGACTCCTGTCAAGTATCACCCGAGCAGCTGGCTCTCTTCTTAATCTTACAATATTACTCCATGTTGGGTGCTGTAGAGAATGTAACAAGGAGCCTTGCATATTTCACAGAACCATAGAACAGCCCAGGTTGGAAGGAACCTCAGAAGGTCATCTGGTACAACCTTTCATGGAAAAAGGAGCCTAGACGAGATTATCTGTCACCCTGTCCATTCATGTCTTGAAAACCTCCAGTGCTGGGGACTCCACCACATCCCTGGGGAGGTTGTTCCAGTATGATTGTTCACACTGTAAAATATTTCTTTCTTGTATCTAGGCAATATTTGGTTCTTTCTGGATTCAGTTTCATGTTACCCAGATCCTGATGTAGCTGCGGCTGCTGTAGAAAGCAGCAGCCATTCTTCTACCCATAGCCAGGCGTTTTCTGCCTTTCCTCTTCCTTGAGTTGGATCTGGTTGTATTGCTGGATTAGTTTGCTGAGCTCACTCAGCCAGTTGCAGGGCAATTGCTAGATTTGTCACAAGAGAAGCAGTGGGGAGCACAGTGCTGAGAATTAGGGATTGATATAGATGATTTGAAGAGTGATCAAATGTGATGGAATGACAGGCTAGCACTGCTCCAGGAGGTGTAAGATGTGATAAGATACCAGACTCTGAACACTTCAATGAAATAACTATTCAACATTTGTCGGGGTCTTTTTCTGTATTTTTCTTGAAACACCTGGTGGACATCCATTATGTCTGAGGAAGATGTAGACAGACAGTAGAAAGTACTTTCCCAGAAGTAAGATTATTTAGTATAAATTTGCATCTAGTAATTTTATTCTGAGGCCCCTAGAGAGTAAGTCTGAGAATAATATGACAGATACCTATCGCATCAGCGTAGCAAAAATTGCTGTGGTTTCTCTGTCTCCTAAGAATAACAAGAATGCCCCTAGAATTTCAGTGAAAGATGACCTGTTTCATCTCAATCTGAACTGGCAAGCTGGCATCCCTAGGTTTTATCCATGCAGTGTGAAAAAAGATCACAGAGACAGTCTTCCTTTTCCTCAAGAAAAATCAAGAATTGGTATTTCTTCATTTATCTTTAAAGCTGTTTCTTTCCCTGGATCCATAAATTATTTTTGCTCTTCTTCCAAGAACAGGTAAGATTTGAAGAGAGGAATTTTATTACTGACTGTGGTTTTTCATGTGTTTTTTTAAGGGTGATTCTGAGTTTTCAGCCAAAACTGAGAACTCTTCCTACTTCAACTCCTGATTCTAGATGCTTTACAGAATATCCCTTTGCTTTCTTATTTTTTTCCCCTCTGTGAATGTAGCTGTTTGCATAGGTTAGGTAAGCTGATAACTAGCTCTGTCTGCACTTGTTATTTCAACACTTGACTATTCTTCATCTCCCCACTCCCCTTTTTAAATATTTTCCCCAGGATAAATTCTGACTGAAAGGGAAACGAGGGAATGAAATAATCTTGGAAGTTTTTGATGTTAGCTTCCAGAGCACCTCCCTTCTGGACTGTAGCCTGACCTGCCCATTCTCCGTGTCCTACTTCTGACTGTAGTTCTGTACCCAAGACACTGCAAATGCGCCTGACTGCCTGGGCTTGTATTTGTAGCAGAAGCTGGGATTTCGGGGTAACATGTCTGCTTTGTAGAATGTAGGAGTCATGACAATGGTGTCGCCACATCTGAGCTAAATAATATTGCTGTATTTCTCTTGTGATATATGTATTTAGCCTAAAAGTTCAGTTTTGTTACTGACGTGTGCTCACATAGATCTGTATTACAAACAGAAAAAAACAAGCAAACAGTCTTTGAATGTAATTGCTTTTTCTTAGGCACTTAAACACATCAAGTCTCTTGTGTGACTGCCAGTTAAAATGGCTTCCACAGTGGATGTCAGAGAACAACTTTCAGAGCTTTGTAAATGCCAGTTGTGCCCATCCTCAGCTGCTAAAAGGGAGAAGTATTTTTGCTGTCAGCCTGGATGTTTTTGTCTGTGGTAAGTATAGCTTCTACGCCTCATTCCATAGAACAAATTTTGCTGAATGCATTGATTTTTGTTGTGGTTTCTTTGATACATTTTGAATTCTTTAATGCAATGGAGAGGATTTAGTATTTGTTAACATTTCATTCTCTGGTCCCAAACTGTGATGTAGATGCTCAAAGCCTGTGGCTTTGTACAAGACGGGGAGTGGCGGTTTTCTGACTTTTATTTCATGTGCATATCTATGAAACTAAAAAACAACCACACCAGAAAGTCTGTATAATTTGTGCTTCCTAAGATCACATCTTTCAAACTGAAACAAACCATGAGACGTTTCTGTGCTAAAGATAACTGTGGAGGAAAATTGGAATGACCTGTATTAATTACTTCAAGTTAATATAGTGATGCTAAAATAGTACCATCTAGGTGATGAATAGCTTGTTTTCTCTTACATAGAAGTCAAGCGGCTTCTATAAAATGAGAAATATATTTCTCAGAAAGAGTGTATGCGTCTGTGTGTATATGTGTTTATGTATCTGTGTGTATATATATGTGTGTGTGTTTCTGTGATACATGTATTCAAATACACTCTGAAATTATTCTGTTCTGACAAAACACATTGCCAGTCTATCCTAGAGTGAGTGGTGTTCTGTGTTCTGTAGTATCTGCTTGAGTGACCGTTTCATGCCCCCTTCCTGCCAAATAATTAAGATTTTATTATTTTATTATTTTGTTATAATAAATAAATAATAAAATAAGATTTTATTATTTTATTAAATATTTTATTATTCCACTGATAGCACAACTAAAACAGAATGAAGTATGTTCTCCTGTCCTTTCACAAGGCTGATTTAAGTATTTACAGTGTTTTACTTAGTTATCCCTATTCAAAGTCAGTGAAAGTATCAACTCAATTTGCAAATGGTGTGGTTTGTCACAGAGGACTTAAGGCATGGGTAGGAAACGTGAAAACCAAATGGCCTGGGAGATTCTTAAGGCTCATGGGTAGGGTCCATACTGGGGGATCCGTGTTGCCCTGGTGCTGGAGCACAGCTCCAGACTTGCAAATGTTCTTGCAGGCAGCTCATGGTCAGACTATCTGCACATCGCATTTTCTTTTGTAACATGCAGTGTGGAGGTTCTTCAGGGAAATAACGCTTTGACCCTGGCGTGTTGTTTCCAAACAAATGAGACATAGGGAGGCAGAGTGGCTAGGTAAGACCTGACGCTCTGTGGTGCTGGCAGGGTCTGCAGCAAGGAGGAGTATTCAGGGCCCAGGGCTTTCCCTGCAGCTCCTGTGAAGTTTGGGTCTGTGTCATTGTTGGGAGGTAGGCAACATCTTGAAAGTTGGGAGTATGCTAAGGCTTTTGGTTTTGTGAGACCAAGCATTTAATTGCCCATTCCTTTTGTACATGCAATGTACACACAATTGACAGAATAAATAGTTCAGAAGGCAACAAATTCTGTAAACTCACAAGATGGCACTTTGAAAGTAACTTTCCAATAGTAAAAGGATCTCCAGAAATTAATCTCTTGAAAATCTTGTGTGCTGCCTTGCTTAAGGGATCTCCAGCACTGCTGTGTTTGGTGGACCAAACAGCCACAAATCACTGGAACATTGACTTTTGTACATGATTGTTTTTTGTGGGTTTGGGGAAAACCCTCGACTTCAACTTGCAGTTTCTGATGGCAGAAGAACTATGCTTTCAATAAAGTAAAACTCACAGCAGCCTGAGGTGTTGTAAAGATGAAGGGTAGGCATCATGACTGACATTCAGAATAGTTCTTACGGATGTCGGGGGTAGTTCTCTGTCCTCTTTAGTGCTGCTGTTGAACAAACTGTACACACAGTCTGCTTCTAAATGTGCTTTCGCTTCAACAAGAGATGACTTGGCACAATAAACTCATAAATATGGCAACTTTAAATGCCCTAAGGCTTGCGAAATTTAAAGTGAAAGCATTGTGTATCCATTTTATAAAGAGTTACCTGACTCTTCTCTCAAACATATAAAGCAAGGCTTTCAGACTCTTTCTAAAAGGGTCCTTGGGCCTTACATATATATTTTTTTTCTTCCTCTGTGTTACTTTTTCTTTTTCTCCTTTCTGTGCAGATGATTTTCCTAAACCACAGATCACCGTCCAGCCAGAAACCCAGTCAGCAATCAAAGGCTCCAATTTGAGTTTCGTATGTTCAGCAGCCAGCAGCAGTGATTCCCCAATGACTTTTGCATGGAAGAAAGACAATGAATTACTGCAAGATGCTGAAATGGAGAATTATGCACACCTCCGCTCACAGGGCGGTGAAGTGATGGAGTACACTACTATCCTTCGGCTGCGCAATGTTGAATTCAGTAATGAAGGGAAATACCAGTGTGTTATTTCAAATCATTTTGGTTCATCCTACTCTGTCAAAGCCAAACTTACAGTAAACAGTAAGTATGTTACTGTTTGCTTGTGGACTTAAAATAGAATGATTTTAATCAAGATATGTAAACACAGTTTTTTCCATTCTCATCATCTGCATCTTTTAGGAGATCCCTTAATAAGATGTGATTATTTATTAAAATGGATCTAGTTCCAAAATCACCATTTGGTTTCACATCTGGCCCCATTTTGCTGAACCATGGTATACAAAAAACCAAATAACAGACCCAATTTGTAGTAAATCTTACAAAATCTGTGTAACAAGATGGGAAGACATTTTTTCTTTAGAGAAGGTAAGCGTATACTCTGTTTCAAGGTACTACTGAAAGGTCACATAGGAGGCTGTTAGCAGAAATGAGATTTTGATCTAGGCAGTCTCACATACTTCACAGCTCCTTCCCTTTGTCTTTGCTGGCTCCTGATGTCCAGTTCTGGGCTCCCCGGTTCAAGAAGGACAGGGAACTGCTGGAGAGGGTACAGCAAAGGGCTACGAAGATGATTAAGGGATTGGAACACCTCTCTTATGAAGAAAGGCTGAAGAATTTGGGTCTCTTCAGTCTGGAAAAAAGACGACTGAGGGGGGATCTTATCAACACTTATAAATACTTAAAGGATGGGTGTCAGGAGGATGGGGCCAGGCTCTTTTCAGTGGTGCCCAGTGACAGGACAAGAGGTAATGGGCACAACCTTGAACATAGGAAGTTCCATCTAACCATGAGGAGGAACTTCTTTACTTTGAGGGTGGCAGAGCACTGGAACAGGCTGCCCAGAGAGGTGGTGGAGTCTCCATCTCTGGAGACATTCAAAACCCGCCTGGACACGTTCCTGTGTAACCTGCTGTAGGTGACCCTGCTCTGGCAGAGGGGTTGGACTAGATGATCTCCAGAGGTCCCTTCCAACCCCTGCCATTCTGTGATAAATTTAGGTTTTATGCTTCTCCTGCATTTTTAGGCCCAAGAAGGGTGTTAAGAATATGCTGTACAAAAAAGGAAAAGTATGTTTCCTTTATTCATTTTGGTGTCACTAACTTTTCTTTAGTGCTGCCTTCATTTACAAAGATCCCCATGGACTTAACCATTCGTGCTGGGGCAATGGCACGTTTGGAATGTGCTGCAGTTGGGCATCCTGTCCCACAGATTGCTTGGCAGAAAGACGGTGGAACAGATTTTCCTGCAGCGCGCAAAAGGCGCATGCATGTCATGCCTGAAGATGACGTATTCTTCATTGTTGATGTAAAGATCGAGGACACAGGCGTTTATAGCTGTACAGCTCAAAACACTGCTGGAAGCATTTCAGCTAACGCAACGTTAACAGTACTAGGTAAGACACCGGCAGTCCTTGATGGCATAATCTCCTTGAACAGAACTATTGCTGAGCACTTTAAAATTGTCAACTGATTACAGATAGCATTGTTATGAAAGTGCTGTATAGAAATAAAAATACTCTGAAATAATTAGTATTGACACAAAGTTATAGATTAGAAACATGTACTCCAACACACAATCACTATTCTGATGCAAAAGAAAAAAAGTTAGTTATGTTTCTCTGTGTGTACACAATATCTGATATGCAAGGGGGCTGTTGTTCTTGTTTAGAGACAGGAAATTTTGTTTAACCTATTGATTTCCTGACATTTTGTTAACCACTTTTAATCTAGTTCTCTGCAGTCTTGAGCATGTATGATTTGGCCTTTTTACCTTCTAAGGTAATCAAGCGTATAGGTCTGATCAATTGACAAGTAAACTGTAGGCTCTAAGTTCAAATTCCTTGAATGTGTTTTTTTCTGAGAATGAGAGTAAGCTTCATTGGGCCTTACTGATGCATTTAATTTAGCTTTTCCTCTTGAGCTGTGAAGGAGAGGGACATGTTCCCATTCTTGCAAGGTCATTTATAATATAAGGCTTATGCTTTCTTTTCAGAAACACCATCATTTTTGCGGCCTTTGCTGGATCGAACTGTAACAAAAGGTGAAACTGCAGTCTTGCAGTGTATTGCTGGTGGTAGCCCTCCACCCCGACTGAACTGGACTAAGGATGACAGCCCTCTCGTGGTAACAGAAAGACATTTCTTTGCCGCAGGCAATCAGTTACTAATTATTGTGGATACAGATGTAGAAGATGCTGGGAAATACACTTGCGAAATGTCTAATACACTTGGAACAGAGCGGGGCAACATTCGTCTTAATGTAATTCCTACTCCTACCTGTGATTCTCCTCAAAACATTGCCCCATCACTTGATGATGATGGATGGGCCACGGTTGGCATTGTGATCATAGCTGTGGTTTGCTGTGTGGTGGGCACTTCATTGGTGTGGGTGGTCATCATCTACCACACCAGAAGGAGAAATGAAGATTGCAGCATCACAAATACAGGTGTGTAAACTGAAGGTTTGCCTTGGAAAGGAAAAAAATGTTTGTGGTTGCTTTGAGGTGACTTCATTGTAGGAACGCTTGTGTGCTTTCACTCAGAGTCAGAAGAATGAATTGCTTGTTACCTTCATCACTTTGCTGATGAGTTTAAAAATGTTCTACAAACTCTAAGGTATGCTGATGACTTTGGTGTGTGTTTTGCTTCCCCACAGATGAAACAAATTTGCCTGCTGACATTCCAAGTTACCTGTCATCCCAGGGGACACTGGCTGAAAGGCAGGATGGATATGGTTCATCTGAAAATGGCAGTCATCATCAGTTCCTCACATCTTCCATGGGAGGGTATTTCTTGCAGCAGAGGGACAGTAACGGTAGGTGTAAAACATTAAGCAGATTTTCCATGTTGCTTGAGTAGCTGCAGTTTGCCTATTGTCTTTCTAACTAATAGAAATAACACTAAAGAAACATCTTCACTGAAGTTTGAGAGGGTGTGAGATTTATTGCTTGGTATTGCTTCAACGAGATAGTAACAGAAACTTGGTTCTGTTCATCCATCCAAATGATGTTACATCTTTGCTTAAATCATGAAGTTTTTCTCTAGTTTCATGGGTAAATTTAAACTGATCACATTGCCAAAACAAGAGTGTCCAAAAGGAATTGAAACAGCATGTCTTCCTCTGCTGTAGCTTGAAAAGGATGCTTGTAATGGAATAGAGGGATGGGTGGTAAAACCAGTGTGACTTTAATGTAATATAACTAGTTAAACTTTCATGTTACAAAAGTCATTAAGGTCAGAGTGAATAAAGGATTTAAGGTGACTGGAAGTTAAAAGCTGCGGTACTTAATATTTATATGTCTGGCCCCTGAGAATGCAGAACATACTTGGGTTAGGGAAGAAAAAGTACCTTGCTGGGAAGGGATTGGGGTTGAGATACAGTCAGGAGTTGGGGCAGGTGGGAATGGAACAGTGGTGAGGTAGTTCTGCAGCTGTAGGGTAGTGAGAGGAGCAGCCTCTTTGTGGAGCAAGAACCACAGACTATGTCCACAGCTTTCAGGAACCATTAAGCTGAAAGTCAGTATAGCTGTTTGAGCAGCCAGTGACTCCCTCAGACTCTTCCATTTCTCATTAGCACTCTGTGCTCCAAAAAGAGCATGAACCTGGCTCCCAGTGCTTTAGAGGAAGGGAGTCCCTGGTTTTGATCCCTGTGACTGAGTTTGTTCTGTTATCCAGGGACTATATAATGAAGTAAAGTGTGACACATTCTCTGTCAAACTAATTAATTGAACACTTGCTAGAATTGGAGTTCTCATCAAAAGGTTAGGTTAAACTTAAGCAAGTTCTAAATACACTATGAAATTTAGTTGAACAGAAGAGGTTCTTAAAATAACACGTCTTACTCAGGAAACCCTAAACTGAAGCTTATGAAAAGACCATACGCTGACATGTCCATTTTATTTTTAAGGCATTTGCCATCTAGATAATGGCAGTGAAACAGACTTGGAGGGCGTTGCAGATCCGTTTCTGTGCCACTATCTGGGGACTTCAGGGACTTTGTATTTAAAAGGAAACACATATGGCTCTGAGGCCTTTGAAGCATACAGTACAAGTAAGTGGTGGCGGGGGAAGTTTTAGTCCTAATTGGATCTTCTGCTATGATGAATCGATGTAAAAACAATTTTGCATTTTCTTTAGGTTGCAGCCCTGACCAAAGAACAGCGTGCCTGGACCCTTATGAGTCTGGATATCTAAAGAAAAAGGAATGCTATCAATACTCACCTCCACTGGAAGATCCCTTTGATCAGTGTGTTGGCATAATTGGGATGCAGGCTACAAGTAGCAAATTGATTAACTCCATTTATACTCAAAATGAAGGAACTGGACTAAAAAGCAAAAGTCTGAACTCAGACATATTTGATTTAAACAGAAGTTTGGAACCCTCATCTATTATCAGTAACAGCACTTTCATGGGTATGTTCTACCTATTGGTTTTTATTCAAGCTGCTGGTATTCTTGTTGTCTCATTTCCTACTTCCAACACTAAGCAAAACTGATTCCTCAGCTTTTTCTTTCCCACTCCTAATAGGATTAATTCTTTAGTAGTGTTTAGATGCTCATATAGCTAGTCTTGTGGAAAAACTAATTTTGTGCAATTTTGTGTGGGCTTCTTTTTGTGGGTGTCTGTGAATTTAGTAAGATCATACAGCACATGGAAAATAAATACTTCAGAACGGAGGAGAGGAGAGATAGGAAGTAGCTGAGGAAAGGCAGTTTGAGAGTTGTCCTTGACTTTTTGCATGTGTTCTTGTCTTTTTGTTTCCTTCCCCCTTCTTCCTCCCTGAGTAACCTGCAATATTGCAGTATCTATTTTTTTAAGACTCACACAACTGAACTGTACGCATAGACTCACTGTGTCTCCATTGCAGTGCACGAGGACAGTTGGATGCCCCAGAACTCAGGGTGCCATCAGGATCTCACCAGGAGTTAGCCAGGAGATGGGCCCTATCCTGTGTTACAAAGGGTGCAGCCTGAGGCTTGGTCAGAAGCAGAAGTGACACACATTGAAGAAATCCTTAGGTCAAATATGGCAGTCCAGTGAGCCCTCTTCTGCTTCTTGGGAAACCTGACTTCTAAGGACCGTTAGATACGATGTCCCAAATGTTTGAAGGTCATGAACAGAAAAGGGATTACAGTAAAACTGCATAATGAGCATATTCAGATTACCAGAAGATCTTAATAGCTCATGCTTACATAAAAATCTCATCAGTGGTGTGATTCTTATCTTTTATCCTAATGTAGCTGTCAGATTTCCATAAACGTTAGGATACTTACTTAAATACACCGTAACAAACTTCAGGCAAACGAGAAGTTTTGCTTGACAGGCAAAAGGTGTGCGAGGTCCCAAGGAGGGCTCAGGGCAGATGGGGAGACTTGAACTCCAGTGTATGAGGATATATTGTATAACAGAGTGAGCCAGAACTACTTGCCCTTCAAACTAAGGCACTGTGGAAAAATGCCCTCTCTACCCCTCCTTTGTCTTCTTTTCTCATGGTGTGTATGACAAAAGAGTTTGTTATGGTTTAACCAGACAGAGTTCCTGAACTTTAATTCAGGGTTTAGAATTTTAATCCAGGTTGCAGGGAGAGATGGGGGTAAGGAGAAAAGCGTTGCTTTACCTTTGAGACTCCCTAAGTTTTGGGTATTGGTTTGGTTGGTTGGTTTAAAATGCATGTAAACTCCCATACTGTTTTCATCCCTGTGACATCTGAGCACCAAGTGCAGCCCTGGTACCATGGATTGTCTCCCGGCTGGTGTGTCAGCATGGTTGATCAAGGCCTGGGTCTGCTGGCTCTGTGAAAGGACCTGAGGGAATGTGCATCAGTGGGCTCTTTGTTCTCAGGGGGTGGGGAGGGAGGTACGAGCTCTGAAGTTTTTCCTCTCCGAAAGCCAGATGTTCAGACTGTAAAACATTGCAGATGCCATGACATCTGGCAGAGGCCCTGGGCCTACACACGTTCTCCTGGCTGCCTGCCACTGTTGCTGTGGTGGGACTGTGCAGATAGGGCTTTACCACATGTTCTGCAGAAAGTAGTTCTACTGTACGTGGGTATACCCAGGAGTTAATGCAGCCTCAAGGGCTCAGATTCTGCCCTAAAAATCTGTGCAGAGCTACTTTTTTTGGTAGTTCTCTGAGCTGCTCCCCCCTCCCAAGTTGCATCTTCATTGCCTTGGATGCTTCATAATCGTTAGTGCTCTTCACTCAAAAAGCCTATGGTTAGGTCTTGGAGGTGGTAGCTGTAGAAGAAGACTTCATAGATTTCTTGTCTGTAGTTGTGGATTCACTTCTTCAGCATCACTGTCTTCAAATTCAGCCCCCCTTTCGCCTCTACTATCACAATGAAGAGAACAGCTGGCATTAACATCACTGTTAATGCATGAGCCAGAAAATTCACAGCTTGGATTTTTTTTTTTAAGACAGGATTCATTTGTAACTTTGGTGCTGTGAGGCTCATCCTTTCATATTGTGTTAGGAGCAAAACTGCTCTGCAAATCACTGATGCAAATATGGACCTTGTCCAAATCCATTTTTAGTAACATCTCAGATTACAGTTTTACTTGCAACCTTTGCTTCTAGCAACTAAGCAAAACTAGAAGTATGGGTTTTGGGTGCAAAATTTATTAATGATTGTAGTCTTAAGTTACTAATAAATGCAGAGTTCTTCAAAATCAGCCTGTGGCACATTGTCTTCTGAAAATAAGTCTTTTGCGTGTCACTTACAGACATTGTTGACTTGTGATGGTGATATCTTTCTTCAGTGAAAAAAGAGAAGGCCCTTCTGGCAGAGAGGTTGACACTAACACCTTCCCAATGGTGAAGAGTGACAGGCATACTAATTATTTTCTGGCTAGTGAATCCACATAACTATGAATAAAGATTCAACTGAAATGCCACATTCTCTTTGGGCTACATCTGTTCTAGCCAGCATTGGGCAAAGAGATGAACAGGTGTGAATGGAGAATTTGGCTGGCAGGACCTTCATTATTAATGGTATAAATTCTAGCCAGAAGAAGATTATTTTAGCATTCAGATTGCACAGTGGGAAGATGTTGTATAACCCTATACATGTTGGGGGGTTTTATTTATTTATTTATTTTTGCTGAACGGTATGGCAGATTTTATGTGCCATTCATTCACCCAAGAACAAAACAGGGACCCTGTTCTGACTTTCGTATTAGAAAGTGTCTTGTGATATGTTTGCAGTTTGGTCTGTGTGTCCACCTCCCTCCTCACCACCCTCCCCAAAGAAAAATGGGCATGGGAGTAGTCATAAAAACAAAAGTAATGAAGTTGTGTGTGGCTATACATTTACTTTGGAAATGTTTTTAATGTCTCGGGTGGCAGAATCTGTCCTTAGGCTTGTGATCACACGGATGTTTTCTTTTAAGGGGTAAAATAACAGTTAAGTAAAATCTAACTTTGGTGAGCTTTTGCTTGTGTCGATCCTTGGCTTGCATTCTAACGGGCAGCCCTTAGCGAAACACGAAACTGTATGTCTGTACTTACTCACTCACTTGCTGTCTTTCAGGAACGTTTGGAAAGCCTTTATGGAGGCCTCAGCTGGACTCTCTTTCAAGTTGTAGACAGCCAGCAAATTGCCAACCAAAAACCTTCCATAATAATCCTCATGCCTCACTGGACTTCGATGCAGAGGCGGATGAAGATGGAAAGGAAAGGACAGTTTCTAGGGGAGAAAATAGCATTTATACTCACAAGCAGTCCTTAGAAAACTTTAGGACTTCAGCTTTCCAATCCTGTGATTTGGATACATAGCTCCTTTTGGACCTGCCATTGATTTCTGGAACCAAAGAAATATTTTGACATACTACTACCTCAGTGTGGAACTTTATTTAAAAAGGGAAGAAGGAAAGGAAGAAGGGAAGAAAGAAATCACGTGATGCTATGAATTCACAACAAATAAATGCATTTTTATTCAAATAAAGCATAATTGCCAAAATGCTCTACATTTTTATACAGGGAAAACATTCCTTATAAAAAATACTATATTTCTAATTATTTTATAGCTTTGTTTTATGCAAATAATATCTTTTGTAAATTAATGGTGTAAATAATACAGCATATGTATTTCTATGTCAGACTTCATTTTATTGAAATGAGTAGTAATCATTCTAATTTTGTACTGTTACTTGTACCTTTTTACAAATGGAAACTCCATGCTGTTTGCAGGTATCATGCATCTTATTTGCACATTACTTTTAATAAAATATGCTGCCATGTGGTCTCTGACCCACATTAGTGTATGAAGAATGGAAAGTGTGAATTATGTTTGTAGATGGAATGTTGCGTATGTAGGTGCCTTCTGTTGCATGTCTGTAGCTTTATTTGACTAAAACTTGTATCTCTGGATTTACTGCGTTAAATATGTTCAGCTTCTAAGAGCGGGTGTGGACCTGCCACAGCTACTGGTGGCTGGTAAGGTGGGTTGAAGCTATTTGTGCCAAAATAAGTACGCAGATCTTCCATGTTGTGGATTCCCACTATCAGATGTGCGTGCACACGTTCTCATTTTCATGCGCACAAGGCTGTCGTACCAACAGTCTGCCCATGCCTGCGTGCAAATAGTGTGCAGGCGTCTGGTGGAGGGGATGCACAGTGGGTGCACAAATCCGTTTCAAGCTATTTTGCTAAGGAAGAAAATAGCCACTGGGTGTCTGTCTGTTAGCATCACTTTTTTCTAAGTGGCTTAGTGTTAAGCGTTTGCCAAATATGCAGTGCATTGCCCGAGTCTTTGCTTTCCCATACCCTTCCTCCCTCTTTTTTATTTCTGCAACCACTTCCACACCTAACTTGAGAAGGTAATCCAAGTACAAGATAATGTTTTCTTTGGTTTAACTTATGCTTCGGTTCCTTATTCAGCTGCCCTTTGCTTGTTATAGATGAGATCTGTGCTTTATTCAGTTGCTTAGTCAAGTTGAGCAATTGTAAATTCTTGCTGGATTAAATTTGTGGTAATGAACCCAATGCCTTTAACTATACGAAGTCAGAGGAAGAGACTTACTCAAACTAAAATGATAATTAAAACTAAGCAAAACCACTCTATTTTGTTTTTCCATGTACAGATAGATACCTACTATTTTAAAAAGCTGTGAATCCTGTTGTCATCACCACATTAAAACAGCGAGACTCCAAAATGGTTGATATTGCAGGACATCGGCTTTTTACATCTGTCTACTTTGAAGGTGCAAACTTACATGGTTGCCAAATTGCTTCTTTTAAACTAAATTAAAAGCAGCTGCTAGAGTAGGCCATCACAGACATCATGGCTAAAGCTAGAGCAAAGGTTTCGCTGCCTGGTGTAGCTGAGCTAAGGGCTTTTTGTTGTTTGTAGCCAGAAACCTGGTACCCAGATTGCGATGCAATTTCCCTTTAATTTAGGCGCCAGTATTAGAGACAGGAAGTTAATCCATCCTTAGTCACTGGTGGTCTAAGTGTAGAAATGGATTTTGCGTGCTTTAGTTGATCGTATTGCCAGATTTTCTGACTCCTATTGTTAATTTGTCTTCATTGCTGCCAGATGTGCTGCTGTGGTGACAGACATTGATATGGGTATTTGATTATAATTAAGTGCATTTTGAAAGAGATTAATTTTTCCTGAGTTAAGCACAAAGCTATAAGTCAATAAGGCACAAAATCTTAAATTTGATTCACTCGATAACTCTCCTTTTCCTTCCCCCCGCAGTGACCCTAGCTTTTGTAGGGGGAGGAGAGCTGGGGGCCGTAATAGCTTGTGTTTGTAACCAGACATTGCCTTTTTGACATACCTAAAAGACCAAAGAAAGCTAAAAACAGTAAGTACATCTTTCATTCCAGAATTGATGTTTATGCTTAAGATTCCATGTTAAAGGTCCATCATGAACAACAAGCTTTAAATTTATTTTCTGTAGTGGGGGAAGGTTGGGAACAGTGTCACTGTCATTTTATTCCTTTTTCATCTTTCCCTTAAATACTACTTTTTGACTTGCTGTTGGAGAATATAAAGATCCTAATCTTCCAAGGACGTGGATCTCTGTACCCAAATAAATGTTCAGGGTCAATGGCTGAATTTTAAATGCTTCCCATCAAGTTTCACTTAGCATCCTAAAAATACGAATGACTAAAATTTCCATTTCTGGGTATTTAGGGCATCTTTCTGCCAGTGTGAGTTTTCATGTTTAGTAAGTTGATTGTGCTGAAATACAGTGGCAATCTGTAAATTGTAAGATACTTGCAGTATCTTAGCAGTTCTTTTCAAGACCACTGATGTAACCAAACATCTGTTTTAGAGACTTGGAAGTGTTTCCTTCGTTCTCTTTTTTTTTTTCTTTTCCTTCCCTCCTTTCCCCCTCTGACGATTCAGTCGTATGGAAGCTGGTAGTTTGATACTCGCACAGCTGAAAGCTAAATTGTAAGTTAACGTGATGGGGGAATAAATTGTGGCCAACCCCGAGTAAAGCTTACGCTGCTTCTCAGAGTCTTAGAATGAGAAACAAGCGTTGCTGAATGACAAAACAGACATTTTGCAGTTTTATGTCCAGCAGCAACTGGAATCTTGTCGTAGGCTCACTTAAAACTTGTAAAATGTTCTTTATAGGCAGCATCCTCTTAATGCTTTACACAACAAAATGCTTTACCCAATGAACTCATACAAACAATTGCTGAGGTATAATTTCTGCAAGCCCTGAATAGTAATTTTAATAATTCTAGACAGAGAAATGGAGTAACTTTTTTACCAGAATATCTCTGGAGCAAACATTTCCTAACTGAATAACCTAAATGGTGCGTCTGAGATGACACTGGGGGATACCTGTGTAGTTTCTCAACTGAAGTCTTATTATTTCAAACACATAAAACCTTAAGGAACACTACACTATTTTAGGACCAAATGCTTTAATTTAGAACTCGTTACTTAACTGGAAATGGATCTTGACAGTGCCACAACGGCAAAGAGTTAGGCCCGAACTTTCTGATGAAGAATATTGCCACTTTTCCAACTGAAGAGTCATTCGTGTCACCAAACATTTCTTCTGTCTTGGGGATCTCTTGAACACTTGGCTCTTATTCCTTGAACTGCTTCAAAGAAGCTTAAAGCGAAGACTTAAGATTCAAGATCCGTTAAACATTCACGAAGATTTATACTGCAGACATTTGTGTTCTGCCAACTTTACAAGCCAGGAGCATAATTGGGGATTGTGTTTCTTTTCAAGTACAAATGTAAGCAGGAATTTTACTTACTACTTGTAAGACTTCTTGTCGCAGTTGTGACACATCCCAGAGAATTATGTGTTCTTGGTGAAGTCTTCTCCCTTTTTTTCTAACTTTGTGTGTTGCTTTGTCACAGAGAATGTATCTGACCAGTTGGATGTTAGTTTAGCAGTGAAATTATTTCATTAAGAAAACAAGGGGTGGGGGGCAGAGCCTCAGCCTGTTTAGTGGGTGGGGGAAACCAATGTATGACAAGGTGCAGTTCTTATACATACGGTGTTAGATGAAGAGCTTACCAGATATCTTCATTTATTATATTTTAGGGAAGTGTTACAGCAGGGAATAAAAGCCATAGTGTCTTTGCTCGCTCACATGTGGTGAAAAGTGCTTCTCATGGTTGTTGTGCCTAAGTATTAGGGTTCAGTAGTTCCACTCAAACAACGTATCTGCACGTCCTATCACTGACCGAAAGGCACAGGAGCCCTCTCTCATTTCCCATGCTCCTTTTTCTTTCATAGCTCAGTACTGCTCCCATGTCCTTTGGGGACCCTCTTTGGCAACCTGCACAATTCCGTTTGCAGTTTCTTTATTTGCCCTGTCACTGTGGTTACAGGCTAGGACAGATGTATTCAGTTTACAGAGCACAGTGTAGCTGAAAGTAGTAAGTCAGTAGTGGTTGGGTGCTGGAGGAGACAAGGGGAAGCATGGGGGGACAGGCTAGCCACAGTTTTAGGAAGCTCTTGGTATGAATATGCAGTAAATGTATAATAGAGGAGACATAAAAAATATTTATGATACAATACATGCATTCCCATGCTCTTCACAATATTTTTGGTGTATATTCCACCTACCCTCTGTGCTCTAAGATGCCAAAAGCAGCTATGCACCGAAGAGCATGTCATCTGGAGAGTTATGTCTTACTGCATCTAAAATCTCCTTTTCTGGTAGACAAAAAAGCCAAGACCCATTTGTTATTCTGTGTTTGTGTTCAAGACTAAATATTGCTGGTGAAATGCATAGTTTCCCAGAGTCATGTGGCTCGTGGGGTCCACTGTGTCAGAATGTCTGTGATCAATGGGACTCAAGAATGCCATGGGACAACAGGACCTGAGAGCGAGGTTGGTAGTAATTTAAGCTCACTGCTTGTAAAACATATTTAGGCTTTGTGACTTGAGTCCAGGATTTTATTTCCCATACAAGAGAGAGCAGAACCATAAATTACTCTAGATTATGGACTGCTGACAGCACTTTAGCGTGGTCACTTCTCCTCAGCCATCAACAAGCGCTTTCGTGTCATACTCATTCAGCTTGACTGTTGACCATGGGCTGTGCACCAACAAGTGCAATGCAGGTGTCTGCGATCTGAGCACTTGTATATACTGTGTTCTGAAATGAATGGTGTCTAATTTTAAACTCTGTGAATTTCCACTATCATGGAAATTAAGATCTGTCTTACTTGACAGAGGTAATAAGATCCCTTGAATATAAGACTGGCTTTGAGATGTTGTGGGCCTTTACTTTGAAAGACTTGTATGCAGCATGGTCTAAAGAACCCCTCGTTTGCCATAGCGCCCTGCATCCTACTTATTTTCAGCGCTTCCTTTGTAGATGTGCATGGAGAAGCTGTGACTTATGATTTGGGCCCACTGCTGGATAATCAAAATTCGGGTATTGATTATACAGCCATTTGAAATAACATCTTCTATGGTGAGGCTTCAGCTTCTTTTGTGGCAAAATGATGCAAAACCACACCAGTTCCTATCCAGTTAAGGAAACTGCCTTTGGCACTAATCCTGGTGTCCAGTCTACTTATTCTAGAAATCTACTGAAAAAGACTGTAGTGGAGAAATTGGCACTGATGTCCTTAGGTTTTGTTTCTGCCTCTGTCTTCCATTTTGCGTTGCTATGACACGGAAAATTTGGGGCTCCGGCTTCATCAACAAATGGTGGGGTTTCATGCTGATTTTCTTAGATGTGCCAGCACTTAACAACTATATCTAATTCTGTCCTGCTGCTAGCGCGCCGCATGTAAGGGGAGTAGTCAGAGCTACGGTAAGGGGAGGAAGGCTGGAGTTCCTGTCACATGTGGGGTCCCCCGGGGACGATACTGTGTACAACACTGCTTAATAACTTCAGAAGTGATCTGGATGATAAGATCCAAGTGTACCCTGATGAAGTTTGCTGATGGCACCAAACTGAACGGGGAAGTGGACGCTTCGGAAGGGAGAGCCACCCAGCAGGAAGACCTGGGTAGGCGGAGGAGTGGGCTAACAAGAACCTTATTGACTGACATCGCTGAAAACCAGAGAGCTCACACAAAAAAAAAAAAAAATTTGATCCACTGGTACCACATAATAATTGTAAAAAATGGGCCTTTTGCTCAATAGGCTTTTTAACAGCTGTGTCTCACCAGCACAGCAACCAAGAAGCTACTATTTGAGTAAGTGGTACAAGACATATATAAATAAGCCAGCTCTTATAACTGAAACTAGCTATTCTTGACTTAAAAAAGTGTACTTGCACTGCTACCTGCTGCAGGCCTGTATGCCAACAGCATTAAAAAACATCAGTGCTACAGCAGCCAACTGCCCAGGGCCTGCCTTCTGCCACACGCTGATTGTATTCTTTATTAGCGTAAACTTCTTTCTCTATTAACCTTCCCTCACGAAAAGGGAAACGTGGCCCCCATTGTAATTAGCTTACACAGCCTTCCACGTAGGCTAAAGAATGGAAAGTGTCAGGGGCGCTCGCAGCAGCCTCGGAGGTGTTTGCTGTAAGCAGGGAAAAGCTAATCTGCTCTCGGATTTTGGCAAGGGGACAAAAACCTATGTGTCAAATAGCACTTAGAATGAATTAAATTTCACGTAACTGTGACCACACAGTAGGCAAAGTAGTAAAATGATGGCGATGATGGAAAATATGACTAATCAGAAAGCTGTATTAACTTAATGAATAAAGTTATGCTTTAGTACAAACTGAGGTTCTTAAGCGCCTCGTTTTAAAAATGTGTTTGTTTATTGCTCTGTAGCTTGTAACAACTGTGTTATTTCACCTACCAGCACACTTTAGCAGTTTCATCGGAAAAGGCATTTTCACTCAAAGTAGTTTTAAAAGAAAAAAAGATGACGAAAACCAAAAAAAAGCTCTGTGACACTGAGCCACTGAACTTGTTTTACTAAGTTACTTAGAACATGAAAAAAATTCTGAAAAAATGGAAAAGCTTTGATTTTTCACTTTGAAACTGCTTGTTGATGCAAAATTGTTTTTGTTTTTATTTTTAAATTCTCACTTTTCCATCCAGAACCGGAATACAGAGCGCAGAGCCCTTTGGGCTATAAGGGCAACACAGACCAGCTGCAGAGACTGCTGTGGTCAGAGCTGTTGCTTGTTCTCTCCCCACCGCGCAACCCTCTTCCCAAATCCATTTGATCTGCGTTTGGCAGGTCCCTGCGGATTGATTCTCATTGCTGTCAGAGCATGTTTCTCTTCATGATTTCTTCTTAGCAGTTCTGACTTAACAAGTTTCTATACTCGCAAAGAGTCAGGCTTAATATCTTTCTGTGTGGTTAGAAGCCCGCCGGTCTCCATACTTAGAGAATTGCAGGAAGCTGGTCCCTCCATGGACTTTCCACATAAGCCCAAGGTGGTTTTCCATCTGAACAAGCACCAAGTGGACTCTCCAGAGGTGCTGCCACGTGTGCTGAGGACAGGGAAGCCACAATGACAGGGATGACCCCCACCCCAGGGCACGTCTTGCTCCAGCAGATCTCCAGCAGCACCTCGGAGTCAGAAGCTGGGTCAGCACCACCCAAATCATCCCTCCTGTTAAACTGAAATAAAAGGCTGCATCACACCGTCATCTCTCAAACAAGGCAGCTGAGGAAACTTCTTAAAGTTTATAATGTTTGATCAGCTTCATTTCCTGTTAAAATAAGCCAAACCTTAAACAGCACCGTGTTGCAGGATGATGGAAATCATGTTCAGCATTCCCAAATACCATCAGCTGCCTTCCCCGCTTTCTTCAACACCTTTACTGTCTTGCAGAGAAAATGTTCGATAAGCAAACAGAAAAGCAAGTTATTGCAGGTGCGGGGGCTGAGGAGAGGGATCTGGGAGAGGCATTCCTACCTCTTTCCTCCGCCCAAACCTTTCCAGCCTTTTGATAGGATTGGACCTCTTTTCTTCTCACAAAACATTCTTAAATGGAAAAGTAGGGATTTGTTCATATAGCTCATAGCAATTACAAAGTAACCATTATATAAATTTGATGGGATTTTTCTTTTTGTTTTTTAATGAGGTCTTTCACAAAGGAGTTTTGAGCCTATGTGGGCTTCCTGTTTAAGCTTCATATTTTCCTCAGGAAAAAAAGAAAAAAAAAAAAGAAAAAGAAAAAACTCTGCGTTTTTAGGGCCAGGTGTTTTATACAGCAAAGTTAAAACACGCCTGGAAAGGCTGTGGTTATTCTCCTGTCTGAAAAGTAATGGACTTTCTCCCACCCTGTTTTCTGTAACAATTAACATATATCCCTTTAAACGTGTTGTTTACTTCTAGTGCTTTCTGTTTGTGAATCTCCCACCACCCTTGGTTTCTTTGAAACACTGTATTCAAAAGTGGACGTTGGTTTCCTCCTCTTCCCCAAATACTCTTACAGATGTTGCTGTAAATCAATTATGAGGCTGACATAGCATTTGGCTGCCTGACAAATGTGCCTTAATAACGCAGCTCAGTAAAATGTGGAATTTCTGAGGTACTGCTTGTAACTTTTTCAATACTGTTGTAAATTCCCAGCCATGTCAGCGCAGGTGGAAAAAAAGTCGTAAATAAAGTGCGTGTGTGCGTGCGTGCACGTGTGTATATAGCGGGTGGGGAGTAGAGGTTGCATGTACTCATTCTTCCTAGAGTTCCCTAGGTGGTTCACCGCTTCCATGATTTAATTTAGTTACTTGAAGTGAATTAGATAAATAAATCCCTTCTTTAAAATCAAAATAATCTTGCTAACAAAGTTTTAGAGAGAGAATGTGCACACAGAAATTGAAGCACGGAGGCTGTTGCTGCTATGGGTATGAGCCGGCCCTGGCGAGCCATGCCAGTTCGCAGCAGCGCTTCAGATAGTGATGAAAGAGCCATTTCTGTTACCCACCATGAGCTTCTGCTTCTCAGAGGGCCGAGCTGAGCTGCCCCTCATCTTCAGGAGAAATCGGCAGTGAGCTGGAGCACTATGCTGGTGGTTGGCAGTGCTGGGCAAGGACAGGAATGTGCCTTGTCCCAACATCATTTGCTTTCCTGTTTCTTTGTGCGACCGGTTCCAAGAGACAAGATGTTTGGATATTTCATTTTTCCTTTTGTCCTTAGGCCACTTAAGGGTAGGGACATGTTTAGCAGTACAGCTAATCCGATTGAATGGTCCGTGCTGATGAGGTGTCCCCCATCCAGCCTGCCTGGCCATGCCGATCCTTCTGCCTCGCCTGCGGGAACTGGCCTTCACCTGGATGCGTGCTGAGCCTGGCAAGGAGTTAGAACAACCTTCCCACCAAAATAAATAGTTTCTGGTGGTTCCCTTTGAATCCATGAGCGTAGGACTACTCAGGAGTTGTTACACAATAGCTGAGGGCAAAACATTTGGAGGTGTCTTAGAGAGAATTTGATGAGCTGGTTCTGCTGAACTAGCTGAAAGGAAAGGTGGGCTCTGGGAACACTGGTTTTACAAATATTGCCTCTTCTTACAGTCAGTGCTAGGAATTATTACTGCTAAGCAACCAAAAAATAAGATCAACCTAAGAACCTTTCTTAGCTATTATTTCAATCATCACTAGAGAAACATGGTTTAGAACAAAATACCAAGTTACGGTACGCGGTAATATTTATAGTCCACAGATATACTAACTTTGCGTCGCACCCAAAACTAGCGTTAAAAGAATGTTTATTTTCAAGGTTACAGATGTTAAAATCAGGTATTGCTAAAGGTAGAAATGAGTATTTGGCCTTATCAATGTCTTCATGCACTTTCTGTCTTTAGCTGCTTGGAAACAAGCAATTTCTTAAATATGATAATGTATGTATACTGTATTTTCACGTCTTAAATTTATTTCAAATACAGTCTACCCACTAATATGCAACAGGATCATCAACTGACAAGGATTATTAGACTTTAAAAATTACAGAATAAATCAGCTAAGTTAATTAGAAGACTAAACAGTAAGCTATTTTTTTCTGCTATCTACTGTTTTATGGTTATCAGTATTTATTGCAGCATTTCCCAAACACAGCACGCTTAAAGCTAGGTCCTCTCATACATCAAAGTGTTTGATTTAAGGGAAAATTTATAATTCTGTTCTCAGCAGACTTCAAAATCAGCCTACTTCTAAAAATTATTATTACCTTGCTTGTTGCAAAATGGCATACTTAAGAACTAGCTCCTGTATATCTTGAAACCAATTGGTCCAAAAAGTGACCAAACCCAGCATAATTTCCCTTAAGTGGTAGCACCTTGTTACTGCTGCTGTTCCTGGTCCCTCTTTTGTGTCAGTGCTGAGAAGCCACACAAGACAAGCTCCTACTTGGTGAGGCTCCTACCTTGGACCTCCAGCTTGCACAGAGAAGGCAAGGGCTAAAATATGGATGTGGCATTGCATGGTGGCTTCTTTGGTTTTGTCAGGAGCTTATTGTTAGAAGACTCAATAAATGCAAAGGGGAGCAAATATAGGAAAAGAGAAAGGGAACTACCAGGAAGGAATTTGTGTGAGGAATATAAGGAGTGGGCCATGTAGATGTGCATGGGCTGGAAGGAACAGGGATGTTCAGCTGTCAAAAAACCCTGAGATAGTCCAAATAAAACAGCAGAAAGAGTCCGACTGGCTCCTCCCTGCAGCTGTCCCTGTAGGCTGGAGGTTGGGCTTGGAGGAAGGAGAACTGGAAGTTGGAAGTTTGTCCTACTGCCACAAGGAGGGTCTACTGTGTACATTTTTGAGCTCATTTGAACAAAGTCAACTTGAACTTCTCTGCCATAGATAATTATGAAAAATACTTTCACCATCTTGTGTTAGCACCACCCAACCCACATGCCTGAAAGACACTCTCACATCTTCATGTGCATGGTGAAGAGTGCAGTCTGGTGACTTTGGTGGAGGACTGAACTCATACAAATGGATACAAATGGTAGTTAGGGCTCGGGTTCTTCCTGCTTCATTTTAGTTGATGGAAAGTTGGGCCTCTAGCCTCTGGTAACTGTCTTGGTTTCCTCTGGACTCGGTGGATAAGCGATGGGCATCTCAGGAGATGCTTCTCCCCACATGTGTTGGAAACCCATCTGAGGAGGAGTTGCATTGCTGTTCAAGGCTGCCCACACCTCCGCTGACAACCTTAGACAACCAGATTAAATTAAAAGCCTAAATTTTGGTCATGCAGGGGTAGGTGAGTAAATCTTGTGCTGTGACAATATTTGTTCCCCACTAGGAGTGAGAAAAAAGAGCACAGTTCAGTTGATTTCAGAAAGCCCCAAACTGGTTTATAACAGCTGCAAGCAATAAAGGAGATTTTTAATTGTAAGCCATGGTACATCTGAGATCATTAACACAGCCTCTTCTGCTGATTTTAAATGCTCATAGTAGAAATGGAGGACAGGAGGACTATAGATTCCATCTTATGACAAATAAATTATGGCAGAAAATTTTCCTCTGTAGAAGCCATCTGTATTTTCCTTCTCCAGTCCACTCAGAAAGGTCTCCTGAAACATGCTTACTCACAAAGGCCTTTCTGATTTTCAGCCTCGGTTTACTCAGGACAGGCATTTAGTCTGTGGAATATCATTTCTTCAGTAGCTGAAAGTAAATGGAACCATATCCAGGATTTAGACTCCACTATTTTTATAAAGACCAAGCATATTCCTTCTCAGCCTTTCTCTTGGTGGGCTAAAGAAGCCAAATTTTTGTACTTCCCTTTGAATATGACTTGCCTTTTCCTTAATCAATTTAGTATCCTTTTTTGGCATCTCTTTCTTCTAAATTTATAAACCCAACCAAACATCACTGTAAATCAATGACAGGAATCATTTGAAAAACATTAGCTTTATTTTGAATGTTGAGTGAAATATTGAAGCCCATCTAGGAAAAGAACAAAAAAAAAGTTACTATAGATGTATCCTTTATGATTGATTAAAGCCCCCTTGCGGGATCAACCAAGCCTATAATATAGCCCTAAAGAATTCTGCAGACCTACAAGAACTGATGGAGTCAGAGGAAGGAGAAAATGAATTTCTGTTGAGCAGAAGCACAAAAAGATACGGTCTTGTTTTGGGACAGGTCATGTTACACCGGGTGCAATTTGGCCTTGTTTGATGTCAATGGTAATATTCCTAGTTACATTAAGATTTTATTAGTGTTCTAGTAAAGTATAGGACTACTGGAGAGGCTGGTAACAGTGCAATGGAACACTGGGTTTAGATCTCTCCATTAAAATGATCTAATTTCTCATTAATGCAGCCAGCAGTTGGTACTTACAACTAATGGAAATAAATCGATTTGGTCAACGATCAAAATGTGTTATTTCACAGAAACCTGAATTTTAACGAAAACTACGGACATACTCTGACACTTTACCTTGTCTGATCTCCATTCTGCTCACACTATGTGTTAGTTCTTTAAAGCACACAAATAATTTTAATTACACTGTACCAATTTAACATTCTAGCCTTAGACCCAAAATGATATATGAAGAAGAATGCAGTGAAAAGAAAAAAGCAAAGACTCAACTTTGTCTAGAAAGTAACTAACTAAGCAAATGCCATCATATTCAGACCACCTTCGTGTCCAATGTTGTTACTGCAATAGCTCCTGCATTTAAGTTCAAGAATGCAACAAAGCATCTCAGCTGCAGACCGTCAAGAGGTTCAGGAACCTTTCTCTCCATACAGGCAGTGTATGACTGGATGATATTTTTTTACCCCAAACTTACATGTTGTTGGAATTTATCTCATGGTGCTTCTGCTGCCTAGCCATAAGGCATCTCTGTAACCATCCAACCTGTTCTCAGTGATAATGGTGAGAACAACCACTGGTGTTCCTCTGGACCTTCCCTACAACCGGCATTTCCAGGAGGAGATTTGGCTGATTGGTCCCTGTCCCTTCACATGGATGGAACCTTCATGACCACAGGGAGTGGATGCGTAACTGCCAGCTGGTAAAGCTGAGTGAAATGAATCCCAAAACAAATGGTAGATGGTTGAAAATGCCCTGAAGCTAGCATCTACCAAGTATGGCCAGAGAGATGCATTGGTGTGAATTCTAGTTGTGTTTGGCAGAAAATATTTGTATTCTCAATGTATTTTCACAGAGTTAAAGTCCGTTCAAAACTTAGTGGTCTTGTTTTTCTTGTTCTTTTGCTTTCAGCTGAGGTGTGTATGAAAGAAACATGGCATTTCCTCTTTATTTCCTCTTTCCTTCTAGTTTATAATTGCCTGAATTATAAACTCATCTGGAATTCACTACCACGCTGCCATGCTTAGACATTTATTAAATGCCTCTCTGTCTCTATCTATGTCCCGACATGAAGCTAAGGCCAAGCAGGTGAAAGCAGGTTATTCTTTGAAAGGGTCATTCCTTCAGTAAGCAGAGGTGGCCTCCCAGCTGCCTGCAGAGCATTCCCAGTTCCACGTTCTTTCACTCCTCGGGTCCAGCTTTGTGCACCAGATGCTTCTTTGTTCTGTCTTCCTCACACTCATCATGGTTTCATGAATAGGGCAGGTGGGTTTGCTCTACAGTTGTGGGATTAGTCTGCGTTAGCTCAATAAGTGCTTACTTCTAGCTTTTATTTTCCATTTGATTTTTGCTATTGTGTATTTGGTGAAGGGTTTTGTCCTTACATATTGTGCAGCCAGCATCATCTAAAGGGAATTAGTTTTCTCACAACAGAACACTTTGTTTCCTATTAATACTTCCTTAATTGAAACGGTTGTTCAAACCCCTCATCAGCTGAGCACAAAACCACCTAGAGATACACGAAATTGTACAGATTGAGAAAGAAAATTTAATAATTTTCTTTTTTCTTTTTTTTTTTAATTAATTCTATCATTCCTGAAACACTTGACAAGAGTGCTTTAAGGAAAGCATTGTCATCCTTGCCTTGCAGAGGCTGGCTGAACTCATCAGGTCCAGGCCCTTTGGAAGTGCCTGTGTTTCTCTAAGGACAATGAAATGTGCTTGGAGCAGACACCTAGGGAAACATCTTGGGTAAGCAAGAATTGCTCCTGGGCTTTTGCCTTGCATTGCTCTTCTCACATATGATGGAGAGACTACTTTATCACTAACATACATTGAGAAATGTATTCACGTATGAGGTACTAACAGCTAGGATTTCATTATTAAGTTGGGTGGAACTATAAACTCTTTGTTTAAGCACATAAATGTGAAAACAGGCACAGTTTTTATCACACACTCCCCAAAGACCTAATATATTCACTCTGATTATGAATCCTGAGAGGCGAGCCCAAAGAACATGAAGCAGTATTGTATTTAATTTACTGCTTTGTTATAAAATGTTCTACTATGTAGGTATTTATTTTGTAAGTTTGAACGGAAAAAAAATTGTTTTGCTGCTGGGAACTCTTATAACTTTATACTACCACTCAGATAAATAAACAAAAGATAAAGTGTTTCTTAAGATACAGAACGGAAAGAGAGATTAACATTTTTTTTTCCACAGAAAATATTTTTCCCCATCAATAAATCCCGAAGAAATTGTTGACCTTTTGAAATAGCTGCAGACTAAAAAAAAAAAAGTAATTTTGTTTTACCTTCTTTGCTTTTTTCTTAAGTTTGAATCTTCAATTTTAATTTCCCTCTGTGAAATTTTAAGGTGCTTCCCAACCAGTGTCTTCAAGTTTTCAGAAATATCCAAACATCGTTATCAGTTTGTCTGATGAAACAGAAATCTCTGATCCTCTGATACATCAAAAGCCTGTCTTTCATATGTCAGAAAGATTCACTCCCAGCATCGTTAAACTTGCACAGCAAAATGAGATTTCTAGGGTGGGAGCCTGCAGGGATATGAGAATACCTTTGCCATCTTAACATCTTGGTTTCCCTATTCAGGCCTGATCTCTTTTTTGGAATGAATCAACCAGTTCCTTCTGGGATGAAATTCAGATGTGTTTCTGGGGACGACTGTTCAAGGCTGTTCCCAGTGGTCAGCTGGAGAAGGAGTAGGGCCACTGTTCTTCCCTGCAGAGCCTTCTCACATGCCTTCAAATCAAGGTCCAGGGCTTGCAACACGCACCCTTGGTATCATCATGTAGGTTGTATCATTGGCTTGGTAGGTTGTAACAAATTTTTCACATCATTTCAGGGCATTATATCTAGGAAAAAAAAAAAAAAAAAGAGGAGGGGGGCAGAGGGAAGAAAGAAATTTTAAAAAGTAAAAAAAAAACCCAGGGTAATGAGTCTTAAATTCACAGAGGTGCTAAATGGACCCTGGAGGTGACCCAGACTTACAGCTGTTCCACAGGGCTGCTGCCAGGGTTTTGTAGCAGAGCTTGTCCTGAGCAGCATGCACACGAGCCACCCTCTGTCACTTGATCTGGAGCCAGGCATTTGTCCCTTGGGTGGATGGCTGTGTGTGGTGTGGTGAAACAAGTACTGGCATCTCGTGAGTGCAGTTAGATCTTTGGCTGGATGAATTCGCAGCCGGGTTTGTATTAAAAGCCATAACAGCATCAGTCTCCTTGTGCAGGGGAGAAGCAGGAATAGCTCAGAGCATTTATCAGTTCGGGATTATTTGGGGTATTTTGTTTGTTTCCACTTCTTCAACAAACCTCTGAGGAAATTATATTATTACACTTTATTTTTAATAAAGTTGTGGCTGTGGAAATAGTAGCAAAGACTTCTATTCACATGCGAAATGAGAAAAGAGAGGGAAAGGGCTGTGAAAAATCTCTAGGTGAAAAAAAAGAGGGGAAAAAAATACATCTGCAGAGCTCAACATGTCAGCAAAGACAAAAGGAGGTGTTTGTTTGTTTGTTTGTTTCCTAATTATGAGCTTTGCTAAGAATGAGTCCAGATAAGATTGTAGCTGAATTAGTCTGAACTGGCTTGAATTGGAATCTGAGGAGTTAATCAATATCCAACTCAAGGGATGGAGTTTTTCCAACGAGGTCCTGTTCTACCCTGTACAATGTTTCTACAGGATACCAGTGTAGCACAGTTATGCTCATGGGATGGTTTTTCATTCAGTTCCATCAGCACTGAATATCTTCTCATACTTTGCTTTTACTGTTGGCCAAATAGGCTAGAAGCCTCAATGCTTCATATTTTAGGGCGGGCTGCCGTGGTTTAACCCCAGTAGGCTGCCAAGCACCACCCAGTCCCTCACTCATCCCCTCAGTGGGATGGGGAGAGAGTCAAAAAGGTAAAAGTGAGAAAACTCATGGGTTGAGATAAAAGCAGTTTAACAGGTAAAGCAAGAGCTGATTGCGTGAGCAGAGCAAAACAGGGAATTCATTCACTGCTTCCCATGGGCAGGCAGGTGTTCAGCCACCTCCAGGAAAGCAGGGCTCCATCATGAGTAACAGTTACTTGGGAAGACAAATGCCACCACTCAAAACATCCCCCCTCCATTCTTCCTCCAGCTTTTATTGCTGAGCACGATGTCACAACGTATGGGAAATCCCTTTGGTCAGTTGGGGTCAGCTGTCCCAACTGTGCCCCCTTCCAGTTTCTTGCGCCCCTCCAGCTTACTCGCTGGTGGAGCAGTGCGAGGAGCCCAAAAGCCTTGACACTGGTGCAAGCACTTTTCAGCAATAACTAAAACATCCCTGTGTTACCAACACTGCTGTCATCACAAATCCAAAATGCAGCAAATTACAAGCTACTATGAGGAAAACTAACTCTGTCCCAGCCAAAACCTATACAGAGGAAAAAGGCAGCATGAGACCATAATTGGGGAATATTGTTAAATTCACCTGATAACAGCCCTTATTGGTTATTTTCTAAGTGCCTTTCCTTTTTTTATTTTTCATTGCCTTTCTAAATTACTTACAAGACATGCAATATGGCATCTTGCCCTTGCTGAAATCAATCAGGATTTAACCCAAAAACTTTAAAGAAAAAAAAAATTAACATTAAAATAGAGAAAATATTTTTGCAGGTAAACCTTTAAACCTTTTCCCATATTCACTGACTTTACATAATCAGTACCATATGACTTGGGAAAACAAATGTAGTAGTATGAATTTTGAATTCCAATCCTTTTAAAAATTGACAAGAATTTTTTTCAGAAAAAAATATTGCAGAAAACAAAAGTCATGGTCTCAAAATTTGGAAAACAGCCATAAAATCATCTAACCAGCAATCTCCTGAGGAACATTAATTCAAAAGAAAACTAAATTAGATTCACTGAAATAATTGTCTTCAAGATATAATTTAACCAGCTCTCTAGTCAACTTGGCACTAATTTGACAAAAAAGAGCAAAACCAAATCGTGTCTAGGGTATAATCTTTTCTTTACTCTTCCTTCCTTGTTAAAATACTCACACATAATTGTTATTGGTAGCAATTTGGTGTTAGTGGATAACCAACAGTTTATTATGAAGTTCATACCATATTGCTTCTCCAACATGCAGAAACCTATTTCTTTCGTGCATAACGCTTTTTAATTTATTACCTCTTGAGAGCACTTAAGCAACTGTGATTCCATTAAACCAGTGTTCAATGGCTGTGCCTGCGTTTCACACTTCGTTGATAAAAGAAAAAAGTGGGATACATTACGACTATTGATTGACTATAGTTTATTTATGGTTTTAACCTATAAGTCTTTAACAATCACCTTTTAATTTTGTGTGTGTGTTTGGAGAGGGCTAAGCTGATAAAAGAAAGCTACAAGTGCAATCCATACCGAGAAAGGAGAAGCACACTTCAACATTTTATCTGTTTATGTAGTGAATTTATAGCTTGTGACTTTGTCAGTTCTAGAGAGCAATTTTCCCTCCTTACATGCATAACAGGGTTGTCATGAGCACTAGTAGTGCAATCTTCCCTAAACTGGAATAGCCCCCAGTGCTATTTTAAGGGAATTTTATAGGGATTCAGTCTCTCATCCGCTTCTATTAGTCACTCTTCTGACAGGCTTTCTGGCAATAATGTAACTTCAGTTTGTGATATCAACGTATCAGAGAAAGGAAAACAGTCTTTAAAAATTATGACGGTGGGGAAAGTCAATCAGAGAACTGTGTACTGACTTGCCCAAGGTCATGTGGAAACTCAGAGCCAAAAAGAACCCAAGTCTCTCATTTCTTGTTTTACACTGGGCCAGGCTGGATTTGAATCCAGAGGGAAGCACTTAAAATTTCAGAGGCTCCAGCTGAGGGAACGAAGAACACAAAGATGGATAAAACACAATCCTTTGAAGCACAAAAGAAAGAAAAAAAAAAAAAAACAACCATGATTGCACTATTTTCACTCTCTATTGAATCTGCAGTATGGCTCTCACAGGGAAGCTTTGAAATAAAGAGAGAAACTCAGAAGACAAAGTGGAAGGGTAGATATAGTGAAAGGTACTTGAGTTGCTTACCCTGCTGTGTATTTCCTGGGCTCATCTGAATGATAGCTCTTGAGGCTTTTATTTTACCGGGATTCACGAGAGCAAGGCAAAACGCTGTTTGTGTTTGGCTTTTTATTAATTCATTTGTGCAAAAGGCAGTTTTCAGGGACACTATGACAAGCACAGCTACCAAGATATCTCTCTAGAATCAGAACACAAAAGCTTACTGATATGATCTGCGTGAGATTCCTCTACTGACTAAATCCTCCTTCACAGCCCACAGAAAAGGCCAGGTGAATTTGAAGAGTTCAAAACATTCTTGCGAAGATAAGTATAAAATGATTGCAGAAACAATAAGCTGGAACTCGTGGAAATTCTTCCCTTTTTTCAAAGGGAATTTTTCCTTTTTTCCTTTTCAAAATTTTATTTGGCACAGAATAACTTTTAAAAAACTTCAGATGGTTTTTTTGGTGAGATACTCGGACTTCTTATACTTTTTTACACTTTAAAAAGACATTTTCTCTAAAAACAGAAAGTAATTTTGTAGGATTCGTGTTGCCTTTTTTTTTTTTTTTAAGGAAGACAATTGTTTTTTCCCAACAACTTAAAAAATTCTGCTAGAAGAGCGGCAAAAATGAAAAAGCTTAGTTAACGACATAACCTGTGATAGCCTGTTTTGGGAGTGATTACTCAAACTGGCATCTGCATAGGAGGAGGAGACCCCAAGAAGGAAAATCTTCATCCTTCAAATCACTTTCAAGAAAAGCTGCTTTCCTTCCAAGCCCTTCCCCAGGATCAGCCGTCCACAGCAACGCTCTGCGAGAGGACAGGACTTCCCACCTCTCCAGGAGTCATCGGCACCACAGCTGAGTGTTCATGAGCATTAACAATGACTCAAGACGGACCTCTTCCCCAGTGGACCAACAGATTTTCCACCTCATGTAAATGATTATGTAAATGCTTTCATCGGCTTTCTGTAGGACTGTTAGTGGAAGACAGGGTTGAGGTGAAAGCCTTTCCGTAAGTCTCAGTGTATCTGCAGTTATCTGAAATGCTGCATCTCTGTTCTTTCAGGCTACAGTAATTTATACGATGCTATTGTAGGCCATTTTATACGACTTTGAATCCGCTGTAATGTAAAGTAAATGAGAAAGGCAATATCTTATTACCTACCTCTACCTACCTTCATTGACAAATTATGCTATGCAGCATTCAGATTTGGTGATGTGCTGTCTCGTAGCCTTTATCAGGACCCACCATCTAGCAGTCACCACAAAGCAGGTGAAATTCACATCCCACACTTGCCCGAGCTTCATCTGTACTTATCCCATGGACGTGGCTGTAGTTCTTCATAAGGGTCTACCATCACGTCCGGCAGGTAGGGATGATACGGCAAGGATGGCTGAGCAGTCAAGGGAAGGTGGGAACCAGAAGGACCCAGGGAAGCTACAGTATTCCCACAGAGTTTTCTGATAGGAATTTTTCTTGAAGCTGATGCAAGAGTTAAACACTGAATATGACTGATTATTTTTTCTTTTAACCTTATTTTCTCGATCTTTTCATCAGTGATGAGAGCCATGGATAGACGAAGGTTTTCTTTGTTTTATTTGGTTTTGTTGCTTGTTTGTTTGTTGGTTGAGTTTTGGAGTTTTTCCCATACCAAGGCCTCTTTTCTGTGGTGTTGCTGCTCTTCTTATTGTTCCTGGTTTATTTCAGCCATCTATTTGGATAGGCTTTTTGTTTTACTTTGTGTTGAGCTGTTGCTTTCTGGCTGTGGCTTCCACCTCTAATTTTGTACATAATGAACAAAATAGAAGAAAAACAAACACAATAGCAAAATATGTCATTATCCTTTGCATCTTTTCCATGCTTCTTGCTGATCATATGCACGTCATTTGTAGAGCTGCCAAGAGCATCTGAGCCTCAGTCAACTACCTTTGGGATTGTAATTCCTTTATGATCTGTTTTCCTATTTATTTTGAACTGAATGGTTTAGTAGTGCAGCTTGGAAAAGATACAGGCAAAGGTCTTTGGACTAAGTTTCTGTTGAATTAACATGAGCCATTTCACATACCATTGGGTACTGGCATAATATGTTTTGGACTGGCAATTGGCCTTGAGAATATAAATCAAATTCATTTATTTTCTTTTTCAGCTCCTATCTTACTTGGGCAGCAGACACTTGCATCACAAGTCAATGCTATACTAGCAACAGATTACACCTGAAGAAAGATAATGGATACAAGAAGTTCATTCATCTATCTATCTTGCTATTTATCCTACATATATTAACAGAACATGTCTGCTACACAGAATTCACTATATTTAGTTTTCTCTCCTTTAGTCCTTGCATATGGAGATATAGCTGGTGTTTGGGTTTTTTTTTTTCATAAGGGTAGGAAAGAGGGACATGATCTGCATTATTCACAGGAAAAAAAATATGGCCAAGAGGTAGGTCTGGTGAAATGAAGGAAATCATGGGGAAAACCAGTAGTTAAACTTAACAACCTAAAATACGTACATAAGAGCCCATAGCTCTCTCTGAAGGGTTGTATTTCAAAAGATGCCTTTACAGACAGAGACAACAGTGTTAGCTTTCAAATTGTCTCTAGTGTACATGTCTGTGCTGTAGAAATCTATACTTAACAGGGTATTCCAGTCTCCTTCTGCAGACTGCTATAAGAAACAGCTACTCATAGAAAACACCTCATCTCAACCTGATTAGCAGATTTAAAATGTTAGATAAAATGTGATTTAGTAATGCCTTTTTCTCTCCGACAACAATAAAAAGAATCTAGCTGAGCAACTCAGAGGTGTTCTGCCTGCTGCATCAGTGCTTAAAAGTTCACTGAGATGAATCCGGCTTATCATTTTATAGAAGTTCAAATCTTGCACTGTTTTTTGATAGTGTGATAGAGTTGTGTTCCAAAACATGTCATGTCTCATGATGAAAAGGATGCACGTGTTCTGTATTCAGGATCCTTAACGATTCTGCAGGGAACGAGAACCAAATATTGACCAGTATACTTCAATACAGATAGGAGATTTAATCATATGCTTGAGTATGATCATCAAATATTTATGGTAGTGAATCAATAAAGACTATGAATAAAGGTAGCAAGAGACACAAAAAAATTATTTAGAAGTGAAAATACCTTTTTCTTAGGGAGTTAAAATGAATAGCTAATGTATCTATGTATAGACACTTGTGGATATACGTTACAGGCTTGCATCTGTGACTCAGCAGGTGGCAAGAACATTGGCAATTGCTCAAAAATGTCAGGGAGTTGGTTGCATTGCTCCTGACCATCTCAATTGCTGAATTAAAATTTGCTTAATTTCAAAAACAATATTAAAAATATTGAACTGAAAATCCCTAATGTCTGTCTAGCTGCAGAATTTTTAGATAAAAGGAGCAGTTGAGGTAGTGAAATCATAAAGCAGTATAATATGAACCCATCTCCATTGGAGAGTGAGATTAGAGCAGATAGTCAGTGCAGCAAATCTCTTTGCCATCTGCTCCTTCAGCTTCTTGACCAGGTTGCAAGGCAGGCAGTATCTTCCCTTTAGTCCTATTAAAAGCGACATGTGCTGTCTTCTGCATCAAGGTATTTGATGCAGTCCAAACCTCACACAGTCAATTAAATGGAGCAGACTTGGCTCAGGCCATAGGAAGTTATCCTACAAGGATTGTCCACTGAAGCATTCACTAAATGTAAACTCAAGAGTAGGCAGTTTAAACTCAGAGTTAGCAAACTAAGTCATAGGAACTATCCTAAAGGAGCTAATCTGTGTGCTAGAAGACAGTGATGTGGGTTTTTCTCCCCACAGTGTTTGATCCCACTAAAGAAACTCTCATGCCCCAAGTCTCCCAGGTAATGCATTTAAAGTGAACATGGCTATTTCTACACGTAGCCGTGTCTTCAGTGGACTTACCCAAACTACAGCAGAGGATGTTTATATACATGTGCAATCACTGCAACAGAAACATATTCCATGGAGAAAAGTAAGGCAAAAAGGCAAGCAAAAGAATTTAACTGTAAATATTTTTCTATTTTTAATCTGGCTTCTTCTACCAAAATTAAAAAAGCTTGATGATGTTCTTTTTAAAGTGAATTTTCTCTGTGTTTTTACATACATTCAGTATAACTACATACGTTGTTTCAAAATACCCTTTTCTTAAAAAGAGACATCATTAATATATTTTTAAATGTTTTGTACAAATGGCAGCAACTAATTTTTTTTCTTCAGAGCTATATCAGAGACCAAACATTACTTCATTGTCAGGTTTTTAATGCTAAAGATTACAGCCTCAGAACAAAGGTTCTTATACCCTGGAAATTATAATTTTGAGGAACATGTATTTAATGAATCTGTGCTGTGACATACCTGAGAAAACATTTAGGAAATATATCTTTAAAAAATAACACTATTTAAACAAATCTATATTATCTTTAATTAGTATAAGTGAAAGGAAGGTAATTTGTGAAATCCATTTACTTGGCAGACTCTGTACGTTTTTTTTTCTCTTTTTCTTTTTATTGTCTTCTCAAATCAACAAGTACAAATACCTTGTCTAAAGAACAGTGAAGGAGGTGTGAAGAGATGAAGAATGTAGGTGTACTCATCACCGGCTGAGTGTTATATTAAAAGGGCAAAAGAAAATAGAGAACCTTAGCTACACAAAGAAGAGCTCAAGGGATGACAGTTTCCATTAACAGCATAGAGAACAGAAGTGAATGAGCGAATCTCACCCATGAAAGAGCAGAGAGCGAGGGTGAGGGCAAAGTGAACATCTGGAATACAAGGTCTACATGAAGCCAATGGAAATATCTCAGCTGCAAGTACTTCATAGCTATCCTCCATTCTTTTATTATTTTCTTTGTTACTTTAATTGCACTGGGTATTGATCATTGCTGTGAAAACCACCACTTCTTTCCTTACTGGAATACCACTGTATATGTAGTGTGTGGGGGGGTTTTTTGTTTTTGTTTTTGTTTTTGTTTTTGTTTTTATTTCATAACATATTATGAAAGTATAATTTATTTTTAATTTACAAAATAGAGTAAGATTTTCAACCGGGATCTGTAGTGGAGTCTCTGCATTCACTGGATGTTGCTTGGGGTCAAAAAATTAAAAAAAGGTTGCAAATCTCTGATGCAGGAGGAACAATATTTAACCTATAACTATATAAAATACTTTCAGGGAGAAAAGAACTAGTGCACAGTTGAATTAATTACCCCCAAAAAGCTGTTATTAACTGCAGATGTCCCCTGATGGTATGCTTTTTCAGTGGCAATGCTTTCCCTTGTTGTCTCATTCCTTTTGATGCTAGCAGTGTTACTTCCTTCTGGCCTTGTAGGGTAGGATTTCCAGCTGGTAAAATGTAGTAAGTCTTCCTGATTCTTAATTGCCTCTGTAAAGAAATCAGCCACGCTAATTATTTGTATTCTAAAGGCACTTTCACCTTGTCTTCCGCCTTCCAAAGGTGTATTCAGCACTGGGCAAATAAAGCAAAATTAATGATACACTGTTAGAAAGTAACTCTTGAACTGCTGTGCAATGGTGCAAGTTCTTGGGGGAAGAGTAATTTGTATTTCCTTTATTTTTAAGAAGGGGATGCACCCAAAGAATGAGCCTTTTCTTTGTTCTATATTAAAACAAAGTAAACAAGTAGTTAATGAATCACAAAGACCAAAATTCAACCTGCTGTAATTCTACTAGACTTCCAAGACAAGATGCATGTTTTTTTGTCAAAGACACCAAAGGTGGGATTAGAATCCAATGTATGATGTCAGATTATTTCCTATGCCAAAAAAGCACATTGCCTTTTTTCAGGTGAGCATTTCCTAAGACCCAGAAATACGGAACACTTATTATGTATTCATTTTATGTCACAGATTTTTCATTGTATCTTTGTTTCCCAGTACTTAATGGTATGACAAAATTTTTATCATTTTAGAATATTTTAAATTTTATTATCATGAGTTGGAAATTGATTTTCATCTGCTTTTTATCTGTCAATAAGGATATGTATGGTCAGACCACTTTCAGCTCAATAAATGCAGCTATGTGTGTGTGTATATATACATATCAGAACAAAGTAAAACCAATCTACATGCGCTAAGTTCACTTGGGCCTTTGAACCAAGCCAGTGAAAGAAGACAGCTGGGAAGGCCTTGTGGCAGCCAAACCTTGAAATGTTAACAGAAGCAGCTAAAGAAAGTCTCGCCAAGTCAGCACCACCATTATCCCACTTGCATCCATAGCAAAGTACTGCCAGCAAAGTAGATTACAGTGCTTGGTTTACGAGCTCTTTGGCTGCCGGGTAGGCTTTGTGTGTGTCCATGGACATAACAATCAGTCCTTGGCGAAGGAAGGGTGGGTACCAACGCTAGTGTGCAAGGAAAGAATGAACAGGTGAGAATTTTCAAAACAGTGTTGTTTTTCTTCTCTCAGACACCACTGTCTGCCGTCCAGGAGCTGGGAAGGGCACACCAAGGCTGATCTTCTGCTCAGTGTGGTCAGAGTTTCAGTTGTATGTGGTGGTCGTTGAGCTCTGTAATTAATGTGGCTACATTAAAACATCCAGCTGTTGGGTCCACATTTTGCCCTCAGATGCATGTGTGTGGCTTCCATGCTTCAATGGGAACAGTGTATGCATAGCTGAGAATAGAATCTGGCTGTGTGTGTGTGGACACATATGAATACATGTGCGTCTCTGTATATACAGTAGTCATAAGGAGAAAGAGAAATGTATTTTCCTGAGTGATAATATTAATTAGCTTCCCATTTCCTTTCTGTACCAAATGTTCTTATTTCTCTGTAGAGTCCTGGGTTTTGGTGTGTAGCAGTCTTCTTTAGGAAGCGTGTGGGGCATTTGGTGACCCTATTTCAACCAAAGCAATGGAACTGATCCAAGATTTTGTCCTAACCTCTAGCTGAACCACAGCCTGAACTGTTTGGAAACAGTAAAAGTAGTGAGAGAGGGAGAGAGAGAAGGTGGAGGGAAAGCAAGAAGAGAAAGAAGAGAAGAGAAGAGAAGAGAAGAGAAGAGAAGAGAAGAGAAGAGAAGAGAAGAGAAGAGAAGAGAAGAGAAGAGAAGAGAAGAGAAGAGAAGAGAAGAGAAGAGAAGAGAAGAGAAGAGAAGAGAAGAGAAGAGAAGAGAGAAGAGAAAAGAGACCAAATGTTCTGTTTGTGTTTGAGACAGGAAACAGCAATACCAAAATATCCCAGAAAAGGCTATTCTTGCTGTACTACTGACCCAGCCAAAACCAAGTGCTTCTGGAAATTTTTCAAGAAATCTTGTTTGAGTTATTTCCAGTCTTGCTTCCAGACCAGAGAGGCTTGGGTAAGGCATTTGAAAGTTTGAATGCTCATTAGCTGCTTCTTGCTTTTGCCTCTCCACAACTAAATGAGACCTCAGACTCATCATCAGCTCCTCATGGATGTGGCACTTCCTTCTGTAGACATCTCTGGCAGGTTCTTCACTCATACAGGTCAGGCAGTTGAAAGAATTGAATTCAGTCAATCACATTTTAGCTTTTCTAACCATAAAGCAAAGCACATTAAGACAGATAAGTTGTTAAGCAACAGCCTATAATGAAGCAATAGTTGATGGTGATACTGTCCTTCCTCCTGTTGTTCCCTCTTGTGCACTGCTACATTTTGAACATCCGTATGTATCTTCTTTGGCACAGCAATTGCAGCTAATTGAGTAATATGACTAGCCATTTCTCTGTTGTTGCAGAATTGATGCTGCATTTCCCTCTGAAGCTGCCTTTCTATATCTGCGTGCAGCTGCACTTGTAGTTCAGGCAGCAGCTGCGACTGTTATTTTTACTCTATTTTTTCAGTGCAGAGCTAAGAATATGAATTACTTGTTCTCTTTAAAGTGAGGGAGCATTTGCCCTGACCTCATTCTTCACATGGTCATCGATGTTTGGTTGGAATCTGGGACAGAGGAGGTTCATTTCATATTCTGACTGAACTGCTTTTCTCATTCCTAATTAGCTTAAAGAATTAAGTATTAGACCTTAACTGAAAGAAAAAGTCAGTTTGATTAAAAACCGGAAAGGAACAGTGTATCTCTTTCATAGATATTCTTCTGCTTCCTAAAAATAATGTTAGTCCTCTACACTCCATATTTGAGGCATGTCATCCATAACTATTCCTGCAGTCTAACAAATCTTTCAGTTTTCATTCCTGCTTGGTAGGTCCTATTTCAGTCAAGACGAATCTTTTAAGATATAATCTCTTACAGCATTCTGACTCAACAGTATAACCATATATAACATTACTAAGCATATATAACCTTACTTCAAATTATTCAAATCCAACTTGTAATTCTGCTTGGTTTGAAATACATAGTCGTGCATGAGTCATAGATTATATGTTCAAAAAGGACCAGTGTGGTTAACTACCTTGACCTGTGACACAGGACACCAGGCTAGCCTGAATTAGATATTCGTGTAGCTAGATCGTGACCTTTAGAATAACCCTTTTAATTTTTTTTTTCCCTCACATAGGTATATGTAGACTAAGATCACCTCATACCTTCATTTTATCGTTCATAAAGTGATTAGGCTGCCTGGATTTTTTTTTTTTTTTTTTTTTTTTGCTATGAGTCATATTTTCTTATAATCTAATTATTCTCACAAATCTTCTCTGAACTCTTTCCAAATATTAGACCTTCTTGAACTGCAGGCATAGGAATTTACTTGAGTATTCCAATAATGTTTACTTTGGGACAAATACATAAGCGTTACTGACTCTTTACACTTGCTCAGTAGCCCCTTGTTACTACATTCAAGGATCTTTTTAAGCTTTCAAAACACAGGATCGCATGTGGAGCTCAGATCAGTTTAGAGCAGGTTCATCACCACGGATCTTCCCAGAATTAATGCGTCCCGTGTTAGCATTTCCCTTTCTGTTGGTATCCTTTATGTCCTTTAGTCTCTCTCTCTCCTTTTTTTTTTTTTTTTTTTGCTTGGTCAAAACACATACCATTTGCAATCTTCTAGCTTATCAAGCAGTAAAGATTGCTCTTTGTCAGTAACATTTCTTCTTTATTATTTACCAAGCTCTAACTCTTCCTGATAACTGAAAACTTCATTAATGATATTTTTATGTTATCTTCCAGGTCATTGATAAAACCTCATTAAAATATATCACCAATGCATTACCGATGGGATCACACTAAAAGCGCACCTACCTGATGATGATTTCTCTGACATTTTCCACTTAGTTAATGGATAATATATGTACTGTTCACTGTGTTAACTTTGTAGCATCCTATATTTTTAACCAAAATGTCCTGAGATACACAGTCAAAGGTTTGACTGAGTTTTGGTTGTATACACTTTGTTAACTCAACCTGTAATCCCACCAGAAAAAAAATCATGTTAGCTTGACAGAACCTATTTTCCAGAAGACTAGTTTGAGTTGATTATTTATCAATGTAACCTTTCACCATATGTTCTACTATTTTGTTTAGGGTCAAGATCAAGCTGACAGCATATCTTTAGGCAGGTCATCTTGTTTATCCCTTCTAAATACCGGTGCAACATTAAATTTCTTCCAGTTTCTGAAATTATTCCAGTGTTTCTGGAGTTATTGAAAAATAGCAGTAACAGCTTAAAGATGCTTTCAGTCAGCTCTTAGGTTGTATAATTTAATAAAATAAGTCATAGTTCATGAATATATGAATGCTCTTGAAAACTTTACCTACAAGACTTGGGATGTCATGGCATAAACTGAGTAGTACAGGTGTTTGTTATAGCGAAAAGTAGGATGGTTTTGTTTTTTTCTCACCAAATCTTTCTGATATTTTTATTCCATTCTCCTTCCTTAATAGGGCAAACCTGCAGTCTTCTGACATCTTCAAAAGGAAGACATCTCTGGTTAAGGCACTCACCTTGGATGGTACAAAAGAAGATACTTGTAACTAAGTCTACTAAGTTCCTGACTCCAGCACTATTGATATTCGTGGCTAGCAGCCTCTCAGTATAAATGCTCGCATAAATAATTTTGAATAGATTAGTTAACATTAACTGAAAGATGGCGTACTTTACCAGATCTCCCCTGGCCAAATGATGCCTTGGCCATATGTATCCTGGTTTTCTAAATATTTCATTATATCATAGAATCATAGAATGCGTTGGGTTGGAAGGGACCTTTAAAGGTTATCTAGTCCAACCCCCTTGCAGTAAGCAGGAACATCTTCAAACAGATCAGGTTGCTCAGAGCCTCATCAAGCCTGGCCTTGAATGTCTCCAGGGATGGGGCCTCCACCACCTCTCTGGGCAATCTGTTCCAGTGTCTCACCACCCTCATTGTAAAGAACTTCTTCCTAATGTCTAATCTAAACCTACCCTGCTCTAGTTTAAAGCCATGGCCCCTTGTCCTATCGCTACATGCCCTTGCAAACAGCCCCTCCCCAGCTTTCTTATAGACCCCCTTCAGGTACTGGAAGGTTGCTATAAGATCTCCCTGGAGCCTTCTCTTCTCCAGGCTGAACAACCCCAACTCTCTCAGCCTGTCTTCATAGGAGAGGTGCTCCAGCCCTCTGATCATCTTTGTGGCCCTCTTCTGGACCTGCTCCAACAGGTCCATGTCCTTCTTGTGCTGAGGACTCCAGAGCTGGACACAGTACTCCAGGTGGGGTCTCACGAGAGCAGAGTAGAGGGGGAGAATCACCTCTCTGGATCTGCTGGCCACAGTTCTTTGGATACAGCCCAGGATGTGATTGGCCTTCTGGGCTGCAAGCACATATTGTTGGCTCATGTCCAGCTTTTCATCCACGAGTACCCCCAAGTCCTTTTCTGCAGGGCTGCTCTCTATCACATCATCCCCCAGCCTGTATTGATAACGAGGGTTGTTTCGACCCCAGTGTAGGACCTTGCAATATGCGCAATAAGACATTGGTGCAGAAGTTCCTGAGGAATACACACGATGAAACCAGGAAGAAGAATCTGGCGAGGGCAGTCTGACCATAGTTTCACACTACAACTGGAGTAGAATCAGTCAAACCTTGACTAAAATAGTCAGGTCCCACTTTTGTAACTATCACCTACTCTTGCACTCTCTTGCTGTATTTCATCTGCTGCTTCCATGAGTTATTCCTGCTTCTCACCTGGTTTCACTGGGAATCAATTAATCTAAATGAAATGGCATAACATTGACCCAGAACAAGATTCCCAGATGATGAGCAAAGACAGGGAAGGAGAAGGGTCTGGAGAAAAGCAGAAGAAAAGGTGAAGATATGGCAAAGTAGAACAAATGAGAACTATTCTACATGGAAATGAGCTGTTATATTCAGCTTAACCATTAAAAAAAAATCCATAACAACACGTTTTATAACAGAATGGTTGGGGAAAAACAAAATAAGAACATACTAGAAGATTTTGAATACGTTTTACTTTTCTAATAGCATCTGTACCATCTTTTGTTAACTACAGATTAGATTTAGACTAAAGATGAACTCCATGTTGTGTACTAAATACATGTTTTTAACCTGATTTCTGTGTTCATCAATAGCTATAATAGGATGACCAATATTCTTCTTATTGACAGTTACAATAAGACAACAAGAAATATAATTTAATTTAGTAAGAATTCTAAAATGCAACAATTTTACACATCTCAGAGCATCAGTATGAAATGCAGGAGCTACAAAAATAGAAAACAAATGTCATATTGGCTGACTGAACAGCCTAGAGGAACAAATGGAATAAATCAAATACTTCAAAATGAGAATTTCATTGTCCTTTACAACTCATCAACACAATTATGGCACAGATAAATCACAGAGCTAGATATCCTTGTAATAAAGAAGTGTGCAGTAACAAAGAATTGGACTCAATTAGAATGTTTCAGGTAAGCCACGAATAATGTATTTGTTAAAAAGACTTAGAGGCAGCAATATGTAGTACACTGTACGCATATTGCAGTGCCAAAACAAACATGACCACATAAATGCAAGGCTAATTTGGAGAAGCAGTTTCTAAACTGTAATCCTGATGGCAAAACCTGTGATTATGGGCGCAATCCTGCAATCCCCAGCAATTGTACTAGGTTTATTCAAGCCAGTAATCGAGTTGGGCATTCCTGCATTCTGACTGTTGCTGAATTCTTCTGACTCACCACACATAAAATGGCTAAGGTCAATGCTTTCTACTATCTTCACAAGTCCATTGCTACTGCTTGTTCACTCCTGGCCTTGGTAACAACCACCAACTTGTTTCTAAAGAACCCACATATGGTTTTATGTTAAGATTGTCATCTTTTTGGCATCTCTAGCTGTTTTCCTTCTACTTTGATTCTTTCTCAAGGTTTCCTCTCACCCTAAGCAACCTCTAATGCTCTTTACAATTCCACCTTTCTGGTTCCTGTAAGTTATGATCCTGGTCTCTGATTTTTCACCTTGACCACTTACAGTGGCCATAATGCATCATACCATTGTTATCTTTCTCTTCCTTGTTTTGTGTTTTTCCTCTCTTTCCTTCTTCCCCAGTAGGAAAAAAAAAAAAAAAAAAGTTGTCTATGAAAACACACTTTTGATGACATAATGCCAACAAAACCAGCAGGCTTAAATTGATATTTTTTGTATATGCCATGATTGAGTTGACCACTTAGGGACCAACCCTAAGGATTGATCTGTAACACTTTCCTTTTGTAATTCTCAGTCACTACCAAAATTGCATAAACTTAAAAATTTTAAATTTGACATGACTACTATGCCATCATGTTCAGGTCCCTGCATTTATAGACATTTAGAAACAATGTCATAACAAATATTTCAAACACAAGTCATCAAAGGAGACTGATGATATACACTCTGTTCTAGGTCCCTGCTGTGAAAGAAAATTCAGCAGGTGAAAATAGTTGAAAATGTTACTTGTTACAGAGAAAAAAACGCAAACCACCCTGTCCATCTGCCTCTACATATAATGATTGGCCCTATAATGATTCTGGATGCATGAGAAAAGCTTCAAGGAGTTGCTCAAATCAGCAAGGTAAAGTCCATGTCATCTACATTCAGTCCTCTGAAAACGAGGGATCTGCTTGTCTAGGCTTGTGTGAAAGTCTGCTTTTCTGTCTTATAAATACCTCCAAAGCATGATTCATCAAACCAAAATAAATACATTTGAAACAAATTAAATGAATCAAATTCTGGGAGCGCCTGCTCCTTCCCATTGACTAGTTTATTTATCTTGTTAGTCTAGAAGACTAATTTAAAGAAGATACTTAAATATTAAAATATTAGTTGAGAATCATACTGTTCTAATTGTTGCTAGTGGTTCCATATTGAGTGAGCAAGTTTCAGGCTCTTTTGGTCTCAAAACCTGCTGTTCCCTGTGTTCACAGAATCATAGAATGATTTAAGTTGGAAGGGACCTTAAAGATCATCTAGTTCCAACCCCCTGCCATGGGCAGGGACACCTCCCACTAGACCAGGCTGCTCAGAGCCCTGGCCTTTTCATACTGGTCATACTGTTCTTGTCATACTGGTCATTTCATATGCACAAAATAATCTTACTGACGATATAAATATAAAGACATGTGAAGATATTTTGCTAGAGGTTAGGGAATTAAATAATCATCTGTAGGGGTTCTCTACCCCTCTGGCAAGAGTGTGTTCAACAGACTAAGAAAGAAATGGAAAGTAAAGTTCATCTTTAGATAAAGAGTAAAAAAATAATTGTTAGTCAAGTATGCCTTCTTCAACAGCAGTGGCAAAACTGTCAGTGACAAGTGAGCATGAGGATTTTTTAAAATGACTGAAAGAGATATCAAAAAGTTATTAACTATTTGGGGCTTGCTGATTCAATTTCTTGAGAGCTTGAGGGGAAAGAAAAAGGAATATTATTTTTCTGATATTTGTGAGGCAACTACCCAGGGGAGGGGAGTTGCATGAGAATATCAAGAAAGTGAAATTAAACAAAAAAAATAAACAAAAAAGAACACATAAACCCACCAACTGCATTTCTCCTTAATTCCCTGTCAGTGACTCCATAGTTGTAAATTTAGGAAGGGTTCAATTAAAGTAAATTGGAAAGCTAGAAATGAGCTTAATGAGCTTTAAAATTAGGTCAACATGGTAAAGAAAATGAACACCCAATTCTCTAACTTACAGAAGATGAGGAGGAAAGTTATAACAGTCCCAAAAGGAAACAGTCTATAAAACTGGAAATAGCCTCATGCTGCAAAGTTCAAATCTGTGTTTGGACCCCAGATTTTGACAGGTGTTTGTGGGAATAATTTTTCTTTTTACTTGTACTTTTTTCTTTAAGGATCATGAAAGAGCATAGAGCACCTTTCTTAAGAAAGGTGTGATTTTTGTGACAAAACTAACACGCTCTTCTTTATATCAATAGTAATTGAGTGAGCTAGCATGTAGCTTAAAACATTGTCTGATCATTTTTCTTCCTCTCTGTGACTGTACAGCTGTTTCACAGCACAGGTGGGTTGCTACAATTTTCTGAAATCGGATAGAAGTGATTGATTTTATTAAAAAAGAAAAACCGATACACAAACATATAACAGAGAAAAACCCTGGGTGCATGTGATGTAAGGTAATTTATCTGTGTAACGTAATCTCCAAGTGAGGGTTTACAGTCAGTTTGTTCAAGGACAGCTAAATTAATTTAAGAAGTTGAAGTCTCTAGAAGACTTTTCCTCACATTTTTCACTCCATGCTGGATAAATTTTAAAGTCCGCTCACTCTTCTTCTTGATGTTAAGAGCAAAGTAAGGTGGGTGGCATCAAAAAATAACCATCCAGAAAGAAATTTTTAAATATAAGCCATTAGTTTTTCACCTGTCATATCAAGGAGTGATATGGTGGGTAAAGTGTGGAGTTAGCTGTAACAGTGTCCCGTGACTTTGCTTCAGAGGATTAGGGGAAAATTTTGCTACGTATTTTTATTACTGATATTCTAAATTTTACTAGGTGTTTCTTACGTTAGACTTAGAATTATCAGTAACCTTAGGTATTTTCATAACTTCAGGTAAACAAGGATTTAGTAATTCACCGCTGTATTCAGGCAACGGAAATCTGTTTCAAATAAGGAACGATTTTGCATCATTGAATTTCAAGTAACCAAGATTCAACTCCATTTTATAAGTCTACAGTAAATCAAAATAGGGGAAGATGCCTCACTATAAAGGAATAAAGTTGTGCTGGTTTTTAGAATACTTGATTTGGATGGTGCTCAAGAGAGGATGTGCTTGCTAGAAAATATGGTTGAAAATAGAGCCACTGAATCACTGCACTTTAGTTTCCCACCTGCCAAGTGGGAGAAGTAAGTTCAGCATTTTTTGCATTTTCTCTCATCTTGCCCATTCATACCTAAGTCTGTCTGAGTGCTGTTCTTACTGTCTGACTTTAATTAAGGTTATACTGTCAAACCGATGACAAACAGTTCCAGAGCAAGAACTGGGAAGGGGAACTTCTAGGTCTAAGTGAGTACAATTTATCATGATTAGCGTGGGTAAAGCAGGCTACAGGCTTAAGAAGGTGAATCATAACAGACAGATCTACCAAAATTGGACCTCCAGCCCACTCTTAAGTGTCTGGTAAAGATAGGTATGTTGTTGTTTTGTGTCTCCAGAGCCCCCTCTACTAATGCAAAAGTAATGCATTAATAAGATGTGCAAGTCCTCATTTGCTGCATGCTTGAATATTTCTCCAGCTTTAAATCAGTCTGAAAATAAAAATGCTAATGTAGAAAAAAAATAAATATTCAACTAACTCTAATGGAATAAATATGCATGCAAAGCAACATTTTCTATACAGTACAACATAGGTGCGTACATACCTCATGCATGTTATACATGAGTTTTAATTTGAAGTGACTTTCAAATGAAGAAGGAGTAAGAGGAGAAAATCGCAAAAGATTTTTGCCTTCAGCTCCTAAACGCAACTTAGTGCAGCATATCCATCACTGTTCAGAACAGCACATAAACCAGCTCCTTGGCTCTTTTTACTGTACTGTAACTCATCTTTGCCAGGAATTGTCACCCCAGTAACAACTTAAAGTTTTTCCTTGGCTTCATTCTCACAAACAGTAGCCTGGGAAAATGATTTACTGCATTTGCAGAGGCAGCACCGGAGGAAGAGATCTCTGTCCCGGCAGGGCTGTGATGAGCGCCACATGATGATTTTGCAGCACGAAGGACCTACTCTCCCGAGCCCAGTTTGCTGCTGGAGCAGCTGCAACACTACAAACGTTGTTTGGGAGTCGAGGGATAGTAAAGCTGTTGCGGGAGCCTTTGATGCTCACTCAAAGTGCTTTTATGAATCCTGGCTTGGGTTTTTTAGCACTGTAGAAGTGTGAGTGTGTCCGAAACATTACTGGTCAACTCATTTACTAGCCGTGACATTTAACTTCATCAGTTTTATGCACAGCCAGCCCTGACTGTCCCTGACCCTCTCCCCTGGGGTTGCCCCCACGCCACCCATGGCCTAAGATGTGCCCTGCTTCGACATGGGCACTGCTGAGCTGAGCCCCCTGTGAACCCACAGAATCATAGAATTGCCCATGTCCCAGCCCAGCCTCTGCTTGTCCCCAGTGAGGTGCCTGATACCCGGTGCCTGGTCTGCTCTGTTGGTCCACCACTGCCCTGCTCCTGGCTGGGGTGCTGGGACAGGCCCAAGTTGCCAGGCCCTGCCCTGATGGACCCCATGGGAAGCCCTGGTCCACAGAAGCCACTGGCCTTGGGGTACCCTGGTAGTAATTCAGTAGGTATAGACATGTAAAAATGTCTGAGGAAACCCAAATATAAATATTTCAGTCATGCCCACTGTAATGGGTGCACAACTTCATGTGCATCTTCATTTCCACATAATGGGTGGACTGTGAAAATGGTTTCCCTTGGAAACCTGATGCCTGAAGTTAATCAGCTTAAGGCCTAAATATTATTTTAGTGTGAATCAAATGTATATATACATTGAGATTTCATCCTTGGTCCCTTAGCCTTTTTATTTGAAAAGACTACTGTTAGACAGGGGATTTGTAGTGAGCTGTAGGAGTTGTCCCAGTCTCATATATAAATCATCCTTCTTTGGCAATGGAAATACTCCCTTATTAACTGTTTTTTTCAGAAACTTGTGCAGTTTCTAAGTGGCTCAAAAAATTATTTCTTTAGCTTGAATACAGTCAAGAAATGCACAAACAATCCATTCTAACCAAAATATTGCAGTTTAAATCTGGAATGTCTGAGAGCATTCTTCCTTTCAAATGAACCACTCACTAGCATCAATACAATAGCAAGATGTATTCTGATGGTGTTCCTAGATTTCCCTTTGTTCTATCGGGTATGTCTGTATGAGCGTGAGAAAGAATTTCACCTGCCTTTACCTGAAGATGATGACTGTATTTTTATTGTTCTGGCTCCTGGGGAGTGATGGTCCCATGATGATCTGTTTAGGAGACTGTCCGGGTTTGTGAATGCTTATATTAGAAGTGCAAACTTTAACTCCAGTGCAAATGAACTGATGATTGAACAACTGTTAGGTAAGACCAGCTCTGCACGTGCAATAAGATGTTATTACAGCCAAGTAGATTTCTAAGGGTCTTCATACATAACTTGATAATCCATGTTTTCCACTTAATCCAGAAAATTCTTTTGGGATTGCTGGAGTCATTCTGAGTAATTAAAATAACTGAAAAAATGGCAGTCTTTTGAGAGAGAGAGATACAATCTATAAATAAATAAATAAAATATTCATATCTCTTCTCCCCCATCTAACAATTATTGTGTGTTCATTAATTTCTGTCTTCTTTCAGTATTTTACAGTCACAGATGGTTGGGGTTTCAAGGGACCTCTAAAGATTGTCTTGTCTATGCCCCCTGCTCAAGCAGGGCCACCTAGACCCAGTTGCCCAACGCATGTTCATATGATTTTTTAATATCTCCCAAGGATGGAGATTTCACAATGTCCCTGGGCAACTTATTCCAGTACGCTGTCACCCTCAGAGCAAAAAAGTGTTTCCTGGTATTCAGAGGGAATCTCCTGTGTTTCAGTTTGTGCCCATCACCTCTTGTCCTGTCACTAAACACCACGGAAAAGAGACAGTTGGTTTTCAGTCAACCTCACTGTCTGCTCATCCAGCCCATACGTGAACAGCTTGTCTCTGAGGATCTTCTGGGAGACACTGTCAAAGATCTTACTGAGTTCCAGGTAGACAAGATCCACTGCTCTCCCTTCATCTACCAGGCCAGTCATTTCATCATAGTGGTTTATCAAGTTGGTCAAGCATGACTTCCCTTTGGTGAATCCATGATGACTTCTCCTGATGACGTCCTCATCCTTAATGCGTCTGGAAATGGTTTACAGGATTAGGATGAAAGTGAGGTTGACCAGCCTGTAGTTCCTTGGGTCATCCTTCTAACCCTTCTTGAAGACAGGACTGACATTTGCTTTCCTCCTGTCTTCGAGCACTTCTCTGAATTGCTGTAGTTGATCAAATATTATTGAGATCCTCTTCCACCAAAGGTACATCTTCCATGCTCCAGATTATCCTGCTGGTCTCTGGGACTCGTGATACTTGAAAGCTGGTCTTGCTATTAAAGACTGAGGCAAAGAAAGCTTTCAGTACCTCAGCCATGTCCTGTGTAACTCAGATCCCCATCTGATTGAGCAATGGGCCTCCATTTTCCCTATTCTTCCTTTTGTCATATATGTACTCATAGAAGCCTTTCACATTGCCCTTGAAACCCATGGCCAGGTTCAATTCCATTTGGCCTTCACCTTTCCTAACTTCACCCCTGGATGCTTGGACAACATCTCTGTATTCCTCACAGGTTATCTATCCTTGCTTCCACCCTCTGTATGCTTCCTTTTTGCATTTGAGTTTGGCCAGGAGTTTGTGTTTGAGTTTGGCCATAGAATCATAGAATCATGGAATCATAGAATCATAGGGTTGGAAGGGACCTCTGGAGATCATCTAGTCCAACCCCCCTGCCAGAGCAGGGTCATCTTAGAGCAGATTGCACAGGAATGCATCCAGGCAGGTTTTGAATGTCTCCAGAGGTGGAGACTCCACCACCTCTCTGGGCAGCCTGTTCCAGTGCTCTGCCACCCTCAATGTAAAGAAGTTCCTCCTCATGTTTAGGTGGAACTTCCTATGTTCAAGTTTCTGCCCATTACCTCTTGTCCTGTCACTGGGCACCACTGAAAAGAGCCTGGCCCCATCCTCCTGACACCCACCTTTTAAGTATTTATAAGTGTTGATAAGGTCCCCCCCTCAGCCATCTTTTTTCCAGACTGAAGAGACCCAAGTCCCTCAGCCTTTCCTCATAAGAGAGGTGTTCCAGTCTCCTAATCGTCTTTGTAGCCCTTTGCTGCACCATCTCCAGCAGTTCCCTGTCCTTCTTGAACTGGGGAGCCCAGAACCGGACACAGTACTCCAGGTGCGGCCTCACCAAGGCAGAGTAGAGGGGGAGGATGACCTCCCTCGACCTGCTGGCCACACTTTTCTTGAGGCACCCCAGGATGCCATTGGCCTTCCTGGCCAAAAGGGCACCTTGCTGGCTCATGGTCATCCCGTTGTCCACCAGGACTCCCAGGTCTCTTTCCACAGAGCTACTCTCCAGCAGGTCAGCCCCCAACCTGTACTGGTGCATGGGGTTATTCCTCCCCAGGTGCAGCACCCTACACTTGCCCTTGTTGAATTTCATAAGGTTCCTCTCTGCCCATCTCAACTGGTAATCTAATTGAAGGACTCCTTAAATATTAAGGAGAACTGTCCTGTCACAAAAGAAAAAATTCTCAGTTAAAGATTTTGTAAAGTGTCTTTATTGAGACCACAAGTCACTAGAGAATTCTAGGTTTTTTTGATTCCAAAACATTGAAATATAAATTTAAGTTCCAAGGAATAGAATTTAAAGGAAGCTACAAGATTTTCAGAAGTTGGACTGAACTAAAGCTTCACATTGTCTTCCCACCTGGAACAGCTGCCTGAAGCTTTAAAAACATGGAAGAAGGGAACTACAAGCATTATGGGTTTTAGCCTAGTTGAGAAGAACTTCAGCTAAAGGAACATATTTAGTGTATTGTCCTTTCGGGGGTGATGCCCACTTTTCAGTTAGTACCTATGGCCTTCCCCATATAGATTTAAGTTGCGGAGTTTGCTTAGTTGCCTTTCCAGTCTGGCACAGATCCCAGCTTTGCTCTTTTACTCCTTGTCTTGTACCTTTTTTTGGATGAAATTTTCCTACTCTGTGATTAAAGTGGTGTACTTGTGTCTAGGGATTTCTGCAGCCTGGGTGGGGTGCTGATATGTCACAATCTTTGCATCTGAAATATCTGTGAAAATGACCCAAACTATTTCAAAAGACTGAAAATTACTTTTAAAAATTCCATTAATAATAGTCTTAAATCATTATGTAGACATCAATTTAGGAGCTTCTTCAGCAACCAGATATTGCCTTTTCCAAGTAAAGTATCTTTTAATTTGTTGTTTTTTAGTAGATTATCTTTCCCCACTTTAGTATTTTCTGTTTTCCTGATCTTGATTTATTGTTTGGACTAAAAAAGAGCACTTCAAAAGATTTTCAATGTTTGACAACAATGTCTGTTCACAATTATGCAAACAACAATGAACCATCTGGGTTATTTGCGTGAGAGCATAATCATGACTAACTAGTAACAAGTTCGGGGTGATATCCATATACTTTGTACTTGAGATCATTACCCATGAATTTTGGACTTTGCCCACACTATAGGAGCTAAAATTGTAGGTCCATTATTTCTCATTCCACGTACGTACAAAATGCTTATTTACTCCATTACAGTGACTGACCACTACAAGTTGGTTGAACTATTACTCTTTACAAGCCTGAGGAAGGTGGAAAGCATGCTTCAGCATAGAGTTCAACACTTACTCAAATTTTATTATTTTAACAAAATTCTTCATACACGGGTAACACCATAAGCTCGAAGAAAAATTTTTGTGTGTGTGTGTTTTTTGTTTTTGTTTTTGTTTTAAACATGGGAAATAGAAGCAAAAGGAAGGAGAAGGCAGGAGTGTGCTAACCTTTGAATACCAGCCTGTTCCTGACAAGAAATGGGGTCAGTGTAGGGCTCCAAGGGAAGAAGCAGCAGGAATTACTCCAAATACTTTTGAGGGATGTGATTCTGCATTTGAACCTAATCAGGTTGGGGGGTGAGGAGCTGCTCCTGTAGTCAAGGATGGATTCTCAGGTTGGAAGCATTAGAAATGGAGCAAATCATACTTGTAATGGGTATTAGCAGCTCATTTTACTACGGTTGGCTGAACTGCCTCCAGCACAGCTCTGGAACTCTGAGCCTTCATTATACATGGAAAAAAAAAGAAGAAACTTCATGAAAAAGCAAAGAAACTCATTCAATAACAAGCAATTGGATCAATCATGCAAGTAACGACACAAATTGTCTCTTTTTTAATCAATCAAAACCTGTAAATTCAGCAAGGTTACATTTAATTTGGTCCCCAAAAGGGAATTGTGATTGGACTTCTAAATTATCTTCTTCATTTCTAGTTGAATTTCTATGTCTACTTAAATACCTTATATTCTTCAGTTGTCAAGAATATGATAATAGTCATGAGAGTGTTTTTGACAACTTATTCTTGTCTGTTTGATAAAAATGGTATCATAATTGTGGGTTATATTTATTGCAAGCTGCACAAACTAAATGCAATTTGAAGGTGAATTTGCCCCTAAAGTCACATATAATGTATAGTTCTATAGCAGATATATTCAGCTGGTTGGATTTCCAAAGAATATTAGTTGCTGTAAAATTTTCATTAATGTTTGTATCTTACCCTGAGGTTTTATTCTTTGTGTAAAAAGGTTGCAAAGCCTAAAATGTAGGGGCCTGTCAAAGCAATTAAAACAATCTAAGTACCTTGATACCTAGCATAGCTGATAGGAAGAAATCAGACACTTCAAAGAACCACAAAGCCTCCACCCAGAATGAAGGCTTGTTGAGACTTAACCAGTAAGAAACATCAAACATAGACCTGTGTCTTTCTGCTCTCCACTCACGATTCAGAACATGGAGGCTTTTTTGTCAGTAGCAATCAGTTGATATGGGCTTATATTTTCTAAAACAGTTTTTATGGAACAGAAACAGAAGGTCTGTCCTAAAAGACAAGGAGTCACACACCTTTGACATTGAATACTATTGTTACCCCATGCTGGACACCTGGATTCAGTTCCCTTGTCAGATAAATTCCCCTCCCTTTATTCCCAGGTAATGCCCCTATCACCAAGCTGTAAGGTCGACCAGACAGGAAAGCAATGAATTGCTCTCAGTGAAGTATGGTTGTGGTGGAGCCAGTAACTATGGTCCTGGGCCAGTGTGAATAAAGAAACGAAGCACAGTGGAATATGACTCTGCTGCTCCCAGTTTGCTGTTTAAGAGTATTGAGCTGGCAGGTGAAAAATCTGGCTTCTGATCTATGGAATCACTATTATTTCTGGTTTTATCCTGTCCTGGGGAAGAACCAACACCCTTCCTTTTGGAAAGCTAGGGGCAGTCTGCTCCTCATTCCTTCTTTTTAACTCAGTAGCTCTCAAGTTTTTCAGTGTATAGCAACAGGCTTTTAACTGGAGGAAGGAGAGCACAATTTACCAGAATAGTAAGGGTGCCTCAAGTGTGGTGGGAATTGTAAGTCAGAATCTCCTCAAGGTGGTGAGGGAATTCACAAAATCATTGCCAATATCCCCTGTTAATATCCATTAAGCTATTACATAAGATTCTTAAAAAGAAGGTGACTTCTCTATGTTTAATTTCCTGGGGTGAAACACATAAGGACTTACCTCAAGAGCGGATGCTGGACTGTGAGTCCCCAGGGTGCCTCCTGTGTACCTAAGTCCCAGGGAAATACTGGCATACACACACACTGATGCAGATCTATGCACAGGTTTCCTTATTGATTTTTTTCCTGGTGGATGCTTCCATCCTCTGTATGCTGCAATTAACCCCACTCTGAGATGCCCCTTTTTCTCTCCCCCCGCCATGACCTGAGTAGAAGGATGCCCCGGAATGGTCATTCTGCATGGTGCAAAACCTAGTCCTCCAGGAGCTAGCTCAGGTATGTTGGTATGGTAAGCACTGTTGAATCCAGCTTAAAATACCACACTTTTTTGTAAAGGTGCACCTTTCACATGAAAGTGGATTTTACTCCTTATAAATGAATCTTTCTCTCTCTTCTGCATCAATTGCAAAATATTACCTGTGCACTTGGCTTTTCCTTTTGGTGTGTTTGGTTTTTCTTTGTCAAAGTCTGCAAGGACGGAGAAGAAATTACATACGAAAATCTAAGGGTATATCGCTTCTGTGACTTACGTTAGATATATCCTGAGTTAAGAATAGCAATAAGCTGAAGTAATGGGTTACACTTAACCCTGAGTGAAAAATTCTCATGGTAAGCCAAAACTTAAAGTGTTTATAATGCAAATATATACTCTATATCATTAGTTAAGTGATGGTTTTCAGGCAGTAGCAAAGGTCTGTGAGATCCCTTAAAATATTTAAGATGCTTAAATGAATATGCCTTGTCAGTAGTATAACCTAGCATATAATTGCCAGGATCATGAGAGCTTTACTGGAGAAATGGGATTCTTAGAGTCACAGCAGTAGACCTAAATGTGGCAGAAAATGTGACAATGAGATAGACCTAGTCAAGAATCTTACTGAGCAAACAACAAGCAAAGTCAGTAAAGCAGTCTATTTGCATGAAAAGTATGGGTGGTGGACATGAAGGGGGAAAATACAGCTTTCAAGGTTATGGTGAGCCATAGCGTAGTCAGCTGAGTTCTTTACTCGCTTGTCTTTTGTTTCAACCTCAAATATGGAAGTAGAGTGAAGCCAAAATTAAGTAATGAGGTCATTCTGAGACTTGAACTTTTGGCGGCTTGCCCATCATTAAATATCAATAAGCACTGGTAAAAAGAATCCTTTTAAAGAGCAATGGCAGAAGTGTGTGCAATGGAGAATGCCTGCAGAGCAAAGAATGTAGCAGGAGGAATTTCCGTTAAACTGAAGAACAAAAATGAAGCACAGGCAGCTGTTAAATGTTTTGACATAAAGGGTTAATATGGGTTAAATATCTCCATCTTGTTTGTGGGTGTAACATGTTTACTGGATACTCTGTCTCTAATCATGTAAAGATTTTATTACAAAAAAAGACTTCTTACATTCTTACAGAAACAAACAAAATAGATGTTACGTGCATTTCTAAATTTAGGAACAGAAGATTTGACTGCATTTTTGGAGGCAAAAAAACTAAACCATTATTTTTTAATTAATAATCATATTTTCAATGTTGGCATTTTTTCCCCTAATAAAATAAGCATTTCAAATTTCAGTTCATGATTAAAAATTGGCAGACTGCACAAGGCAGACTGAGTGGCTCCACTTCAAACAATATAATGAAAAAAATATTAAAATAATATCATATTTAAGAGCTGTATTTAGCATAAACTCTGCCATTGTAGAGATTGGCCATGTACCCTGTGGACTTCCCCAAAGCTCTCAAACTTGATTCTGGTAATCAGACCAAAAGTGCATGAGAGGCTTTAATACTGGAGAAAATAACAAAAGTCAAAACTGGTGCCATTCCTGCATCTTGGAGGATGATCTGAGTACTCATATGAGCCATTTCTTCCTTCCTCATGTTAGCATGTCTAATACAGGAAAAGTTATTTCAAAACAGCAATTTGATCCTGCCGCGCTAAGTGAATAATCCCGTTGTAGTCACAGCATATGTGCTTTCCTGTCCAACAGTGCATGGGAAGAGGCAAATTCAGGAACTGACATGCCCCTGCACACCCCGCAGCTTGACCTGAACTTTCCAATGATCCAAGAGTCCAGTAGGACTATGGAATTCACAGCTAGATGTCACAACTAAGTAGCACAGCTTAGAAGCTCAGGTCTCAGTCTGCAGACTCCTGGATTGCAAACCAATATGGATGTTTGTTTTACTGTGGTTTGATCGAAGCATGCCCCTGAAGCAAGGGTGCCATTTGCAGATGTATTCATGCTGCTCTGAAGGGCAGTTGACAGGAGTGACAGAAATCAGGGGCTACTTTCAATGCTATTGTATTCATAGAATCACAGAATTGTTTGGGTTGGAAGGGACCTTTAAAGACCATCTTGTCCAACCCCCCTGCCATGGGCACGGACATATTCCACTAGCTCAGATTGCACAAAGCCCCATCCAACCTGACCTTGAACACTTCCAAGGACTGAACATCCTAAGCTTCTCTGGACAACCTGTTCCAGTGTCTCACCACCCTCAATGTAAGAAATATCTTCCTTATGTCCAATCTAAATCTACCTTCTTTCAGTTTAAAATCATTACTCCTTGTCTTGTCACTGCAGATCTTGGTAAGAAGTCTCTCTATGTCTTTCTTATAAGCCTCTTTTAAGTATTGGAAGGCTGCAATAAGGTGTCCCTGGACCCTTCTCCTCTGCAGGCTGAACAACCCCAACTCTCTCAGCCTGTCCTCATAGGAGAGGTGTGCCAGCCCTCTGATTACTTTTGTGGTCCTCCTCTGGAACCGCTCCAACAGGTCTATTTCTTTCTTGTACTGGGGAACCCAGAACCAGATGCAGTACTCTAGGTGCTGTCTCATGAGAGTGCAGTAGACAGGGAGAATCACTTTCTTGACCTGCTGGCCATACTTCTTTTTATGCCACCCAGGATACAATTGGCTTTCTGGGCTGTGAGCACACATTGCTGGCTGATGTCAATTTTTACATCCACCAGCATCCTGAAGTACTTCTCTGCAGGGTTGCTCTCAATCAGTTCCTCCTCCGGTCTGTAATGATATTGGGGATTGCCCTCACCCAGGTGCAGGACCTTGCACTTAGCCTTGTTGAACTTCGTGAGGTTTACATGGGCCCATTCCTCAAACCTGTCAGGGTCACTCTGGATGGCATCCCTTCCCTCAAGTGAATCAACTGCACTACACAGCTTGGTGTCATCTGCATATTCAGAACTATTCTTCTGTTGGTTTAGAGATAGAAGACATGAACGATTCTGAAAGCAGCAAACTACTTGCAACAAGAGGAGTATGGATTAAAGCCCATATGAAATGTAATCATGATCACAATATTTTGTATTAGCTTTTCTTGCCACACTCTAAAACTACGATACTAAGAAAAGTAGTCAACAAATCTTAAGCCATCTTTGATAAAGAACACGCAACTGACTTTTTATGGGTATTAAAAGGAAGTACACATGCAGTACAATAAAGGGGTTGTTAGGAAATAAGGTGCAAGGATTGATTAGGGACCCCTTATCCAGTTTACAGCTGGTGATTACCTTCATTTACACCCTACCTTCATAGCTCATATAACGTACTAAAATCTATGGCCTGGGAACGCAGCAAACCAATAGACTGAAGAAAAGCCTTACACTGCTCATTTTTTTTTCAGTCTCTGAGAGACAGTACTTGCTGCATGAGTAGCTATCTGGTGGTTTTATTCTTATTCAGAACTTGTGCTGTCCTGTGCACAGAAATAGCTCATCTTCCGTGACAGGTTTGAATGTAATTACACACCACGCTATAATATATATACCCGAAGAAAAAGAAATGAGGGTTGTATGTGGCCAGTACCAGACCAATTCTGGTATTTTGTAATTTCTGGAGTCTTTGCCTTTGCAATATTGTATTCTTTTAATGTTCTTCAAACAGCTTGTTTTTAAGGCACATATGTCAAAATATCTTTTCCATTACTCTGAGTTTGCACTGACTTCAAAATTTGGCTTCTAAGCCATATTACTGGTGCTAAGAATCAGGTCCATACAACACAGTATGGATCCATCCATCCACACATGCTGAAACAACCAGTGAGCACCTATGTCTAGGTCATGAAATTTCAGGAATTTGGATGGAAAATACCGTGCTTGTGCAACCGTGTTCAAAATTGCCAAGTCCAGCTGAATTATTTCAGTCTCGTTTCTCCATCTTGGTACACAAGCTCCACTGCAGAAGACTGGAATCTGCAGGAGGGCTCAGCTGTTTTAAAGATCTTCGCATATAAAACTTGTGTGAGGCATGGTGAAACGGTATGATCAGGGAGTTCATTTCCACATGCAAGCAAGCGCTTAGCCCATAAACCAATTCCTGGACTCCTTTACCAAGTTGAGACTACTTACTCCTGCAAGCAGAAACAGTCATCATTCAAAAAACTAGTCCCTCAAATTCAGGACAGATAATTAGAGCAGTCACATATGTGGGGAGATTTTCACTATCCAGAAAGAGCCCAGTTTCTCAGGCTGACTGAAATTTCAGGAAATAGCCCAGGAGGGAGGCATGTCTTTGGAAAGTAAGCAGAAAGAAACTGTTGAACCTACCTAGACATTTAAAAGTACTTGCTGGCAACTGGGGGTTTTGTCAGCGTGGATATGATTCATTTGCCGAGGCACAGGAGTGTAATGCCATTTCAGATGTTTTCAGACCTCCAACTGATTTTGTCAAGAAGAAGAGCCCCCCATAGACCCTATATCGTGTACGCCAGCCACATGCAACTGCCTCACATATCTTAGAGCATTTTAAATGATGCTAGATGCCTATGTTTAGGCAAGTGAAGGCCAGCCAATGTAATATTTTACTTGTTTCCTTGCATTAAATCAAAACTTTGGCATCACTGATTTATTTTTTCTTTTAAAGGATTAACTCAGGATGCATGAACCTCTGGCATTAATTTTTAATCCATTGTGGAAACCTTTGAAAATGTTTTCATTGTGCAGCCAGATTTTCTGCTGACTAACCTGTCTGGATACAGATACAAAAAATCAGCATCTCCCTGTGTTGCAGAAGGCTAAATATTCTTTCCCACCGAGTAGTCCCATCACTGTCTTAACAGCTATCAGCGTTCACTCAAGAATGCATTTAAAGGAAACAGCACACACAACAAAATGTAGCTTACCTGCAGTTTAATACTGCCTTTGGCAAAGAATGGTGAGTCTCTTTGGAAAAGGGCAAAAAAGTGCTGATGGCAGGACTGTTAACAAACAAGGAGAGTGGAAAAAGCGAGTGTCACTTGGATTGAACTCACTAACATTTTTCCATGATATGTGAACTTGCTAGAATAATCTGCTAATTTGAAGCTTTCTCTCAAAAATAGCCATGTGAGTACTTACATTTGATTTACTAGCCTAATTTGTGGCCACAGCAACTGCTACTATCAGTTGTATTTATGGTAACTCTAACATATCACCCAGAAACTTATAAATGTCAGCGTTGCAGCTCCCTGTAATAGAACAAGTTTTTACTGACGGAAGACCACAGACTAATAACACAGCCCAGCATTTGCTGTTATTCATCTAAGAGAGAATTTTAAACATTCAGGTTATTATTGAGACCAGTGAATTCACATAGCTAATAAAGGTAGTTAGATTCAAAGTTCATATGTAGAAATGTTTTGTTTTGCCCAGTACTTTTGAAATTTCTCACCAGTATTTTTTCACCATCTACTAAAGCGCATTAGCAACAAAGTTTAAAAAGTGTTTTAATAGTGTTTACAGTTCAACTGATCTGTTGTAATATCCCCTTTTGAAGCGATTCAAATAAACATTATAAATATGTTTGTTATTAACATATGGTGCTGATACAAGAAGGCTTAATTCATTGTGTTATTTATGCAGCAAAATGTCTTAATGGTTCCCAGACTAAGATGAAAAGCTGTTGCGGCACCATCCGTGTATTAGATAATGTCTTGGCACTTTCTCTATTATACTGTTATAAATAAATATAATGATTAAAACAGGGTGGTGTCTGGTGCATTAAGATGCGTTCTTGGTTCGTCCCTGTTTTCAGACCAGATCCACCCCCTGCTGGCAGGAGGCTTCCATACACAGATCCGATATAGAGAAATAGAGCCAATAAGCAGTGCAGGGGTTGATCCAAAGCCTGCTGAAGCTAATTGATGGGTTCTAATCAAACTGACAGGTCCTTGTGGACATGCACTTGGTGACATATAAAGGAGCAGTATCAAGGAATCTACCCTGCCATTAGATAAATAGATGAGTGTGCTTTGGGGAGGTGTTATTTCAGAGAAAAAAAATCAATCTTTTCTCTCATATTGTTTTTATCTGCAGAACATTTCCATTATTTTCTCTCTAACTGTTTCTTACCTTCCCATGCGAGATATCTCATCTCTCTGTCTTCTTGCCTTTCAGAAGAGCAGAAATAAGCAGGTTCAAACCAGCTGTGAAAATGAATTTTCATTATATCTTGCAGCTACCCAACATAAATATTAAACACATGAAACAAGAAAAATTTTCACCGCAGTGTTATGCTAAAGACAGGGCAAATGAACAGGTAACCAAATGTGATAAGTTCGGATATCGAATGGCCCTTGTAACAGCCTGTGTGAATACTTGGACCCCATGGTAAGCCTGAGGTAAATGGCAATGAAAGACATTCTTGATATTCGGAAATGAACTAATATGTGGAGACATTTACCCGAAATCATAAAAACCGTTTCATACATTTTATTCCGTTCAGGCTGGTGCTACCATTTCCTGATTTACTTGAGCACTCCTTAAAGAGAATATTTCATGATCTGCGTCCTTGAGACCCTCAGATCAACTTGTGGTCTGCTGGCTGCCTCCCTGCGACGCACAAGCCCATCCCGGGAGCCTTTCTGCCCCAGACACCGTGCTGATGGGGGGAAACCGAACTCACTGAAGGCACCTAATGTGTTTTGCAGGGTGAAGCCACCGGCCAGGCGGGTTTTAGGCCCTTGACTGGAGAACTGGGACTCAGGCTTTTAACGATCATTTGCTCCTCCTGGGTAGAAAGGACACGTGTGCTGCCTAGAGGAAGGCAGTGTGCACTGAGGAAGGAAAGGGAGGGAAGACAGATATTGTCACTCTTACCAAAACCATGCCCTGTGCTTCTGTGCTAATATGGAAAGACACAATCTGAATTAGCATTAAGCCAAAAGGGGGAGAGAGGGGGAGAGAGAGAGAGAGAGGAAGGTCAGGTATTATCTGTGATGGCCTCCAGCTTATGGATCCCAAACCTTTTCCCTTATCATAGCCCTGCTGAAAACCTTAACTCCACTGCCGTCAGCACTTTCAGGCCCACCGCACCACACCACATACACAGGCTCACGGCTGCACAGATAGGAAAAATGTTTCCCCAAGGCTGAGGATGTGGGATATGTTTATGATGAAGATGTGTTGCTAATTAGTGAAAGCTTCATTTAATTAAGTCAGAGAGCAACAGGAGTCGAGCTGGGACAATATAGTTTTCAAATGAGCTCATAATTAGAGCACGCAGTCTCCAGGGCCAGGACAGGTATTTTGGTTGTTTTCATGTGCTCAGTCTGTGCTCTGTTGCTGCGACTGGCATTAGTATGTCTGAACTAATGAAAGGATGTTAGCATATGGTATCATCCCAACTTCATGTTGGTTTACAAACATTTCCAAAAGAACCTAAATCACCAAAGATGTTTTAAATTAAAATTTTGAACTTTGTGCTATTCCATGGAACCAACTTAATGCTGCTATGGATCTGAATCAGGGACTTATCTAAGGATATACAAGCCTCTATTAGTTTTGGATTAGTTTAATCCATATCTTTAGTTATTGCCTTCAACCACAAACCCCTCTTTTCCTTGTCAAATTCTATTCAGATAAAACACATTTCCTCCCCATTTGTTCATAGGTAGATCTAGTTGGAATAAAAATCATGCTCTTGATGAATGATGGCTGTTTTAGGAAAGCATAAACATTTTGGGAGGATATATGACTCTCAATAAAACTTGTCACTAAAATTTTTTGAAGTGCAGAACTACCTAATCATTTTTCACCAGAGAGTTAGAAAAAAAATCAACAGAGGAATACCTGTTTTTTAAAAAGAAACAAAATAGCAATTTTGACAGTTATATTTTGTGAAAATGCCTGAAATTTCTTGATTCTGTTCTAAAGTAAAATGTAATGTAATAGGTTACCCTGAAAGGTATCCTATTATATTAATATAAGAAATACATATATAATACATATAAGAAAGCAAGGTTCTTTTCTTATGGGCACTTCTAAATAATGACATTATTTAAAGTGACAAAACACTGATGTCTATGTTCTCTGTAGAGCATTTAGGAGCATTTAAAAATGCAGAGGAAAAAGAAAGCTGCAAAGCCATGAAAAGGAGTATGACAGTTATTCTTTAATGTGTTTGTCCTTAGCATTATTTATTGATGGTATTTCTGAGGCTGTGAGTTTTTCTACAGTTAGCTAGAGAAATACACAGACGCAGAAACACATTACATGTACCTTAACTGCCTATAAGTTAAATATCTCATTTAGTTATTTAGTTTAAATATCTAAATTAGTTATTTCCATAGTCAATAGAGAGGGACAGAGAGTGAGAAAGGTTGAGTGAGAGAACACCAGTGGAGTAATGGGGAGACTAAACAACTAGCTTAAATTAGACATCTATCTAATAGGTGGTTAAATGCAGGCGAAATGAATTCACTTGTCCTAATGTGAGTCTCACACCAATGATCACTGCATACACTTAATGTAATGAAAATGCTTTTTCTTGGCTGGATTTTTTTTTTTTTTTTAAATATTATAAGAAGTGAACTGCTGCAAGCAAATAGCTAATTCCACGAAATACTTCTCAATTAGGGGTAAAACTATCCTTGGATGGAAAATTTTCTGTTCTAATGCCTCTATATGTTTCCACAGGAACTTTAAAAATTGGTCAGGGTACACTTTTATACTGAAAAATATATTCCAGGTATTTAGAGGATTATTATTTCATATTACTATCTAAGCCTGTCTTTGGAAGAGTAAGACCATACACCATTATTATCTCCTTTTGAAGTTTCCTTCTTACTTCTTTTTAAACATGCAACCAATCTAACAGCTCTTACAAGTAGCATCAAGGCCTGAAAGGTCTCGTCTTCCTTCACCACTGATTTAGATGAAAACAATGATGATTAACAGTACACAGCTTGCCTTCCCCTCAGGCCTTTCTTGTTTTGCCATCTAAGGAGAAAAGAAGGTCAAAAAAGATTTGGGTTTCTCTTACGATCAGTAAGGTACATGGTCCTTTTATGATGTAAATTCAGACCAGTATTTACAGAATTTATGTTGGATAACAGAGAATATTTAGGTCACCTAAAAAACAGCGTCCAGAAGGCCCAAGACAAAGGCTGGGGTTTGCCTCTTCTGCTGTACCTTGTGCATTTTCATTATCCTAAAGTAAGCTGCACTTCGTTGCCATGCCTTCAACACCGGGCAGCAGAAATCAGTCTGTTTTCTTCCTTCATACCTCATTCTACATATTTCAAACCTAATACTAGCAAAAAGCACAGGTATATATTTAAATACAGAGATGCTTGTTTTTCTAACTCCTCCCCTCCTAGGATGTTGCCACTTGAGGCTTTTATTCCAGAACTCCAAACTGGAGCCCTTCATTTGTATCCACCCTACCGCCCAGATCTGCTATTTGTCCATGCAGATCTTCACAACTCAAGCTCCTCCTCTTAGTGAGAACTTGCAAAGATTTTTCCGGATTCAGGTTGAAAACCCTTGAGTATGGAGCAAGCTAACTCCAGAGTAAGATCCTCTGGATTAAAATTTATAGCCTTGGAAATGTCCAAACTTGTTCATTGCAGTGTATCTCCTCAAATTACCCCAACATACCCATAGAAATATGAATGTGCATAATTCATGCCTGGGGATTCAACTCAACTAACCTCAATCATCTCAAAGGAAACATCTAATCTAAGCTGCTTGTGTTAAATTTACTCTGCAGTCCATCATCCCAAAAGAGGTATCTGATGTAGGTGGGATGAATTGCCCTACAGAGGTGCATCTTTTCACTGACTGTAAAGAGAATCCCAAAAAACCTAAGCTAGACAATGAGCTTTCAGACAGGTTAAGTAAAATAAACGGTGGCAAGGAAGTGTTATAAAACAGTAGGTGGGCATAAGAAGCCACGTTTGAAATCAGAGATCAGATGAACCTGTCCTTCCTCCATTTCAAGAATACAGTCATACTAAGGGACCTACGTGGATCTTCTGTATGTGTGAGCATATGGATGAAAGAAGCATTGCACAAAGAAGACAGAATCTGTACTCCTTACTTTAGCACGTTCTTACTGTGTTTGCTGTAAGGACAATACATAAAACTACTCTTGCAGTTGCTCAGTGCTTTTAATATAAACTCTTTTTAAATGCAAAGTTTAATTAGATTTTAGTTCTACTTTCAGACAGATCTGTGTGTTAATTAAGGGCCTGGAGCGAAGCTGTATTTAAAAGTCTCATAAATCTCCCTGTAGTGCTGGGGTGATGATCTGCTCATCATGCAGGTGTTTTGGCCTGCACATTTCATGCAGAAACAACTTTCCATCATGCAATTTCGGCTTCCACTTCCTCCCCCTCCTTCTCCTCCCCCCCACTTCACTGCGTACAAACTTTCAGTTAAGAGGTAGGTGGGCAGATAGGCCAGTACATTCACATGGTAGATGTTTTTCTGAAGTGCAGTTGATCACAATATCCTTTGATTAATTCCCTCCTACCTATTCCTGTAAACAGGGCACACAGAAATTTAATGTGCTATTATTCATATTATTTCACATTTTAAAATGCAGTATTTGTTGAGGGTTCTTTTCCCCTCCAGCTTGCTAGCAGATTTGAGATAATGGCTCTCTGCCAAAATCGTATTACCTTTGTCCTTAAGCAAAAGCATAAAAATTGAAATTAAGTTAATATCAATTCTCTTTTGACCTTTCGGGCTCTGTGCTATTAGTTAAGTGCTATATTGTGTCTCACAGATACATTTCTAGGGGGATACAGTGATTTGGCATCTAGAAATGGAGTCCAATGGCCAAAGCCTTTGCTGGAGATTAAAGAAAGAGAGCGCAAAGTGAAGCCTTGATTATAGAGATATAAATCTGCCTTTCTGGGTTGTGAGGTTTGTGTCTCTTCTGAATATTGATTCTGGCTTCTCCACTTGGCTCCTTCGAACTCTGCTTTTGGTTCCTCTCCAAAGCACTCTCCAAAGATATTGCGAGGAGATTTGTACATGACTGGAGGTAAAATTGGAAAGAAAATTTTCCAACCTAGCTTTCCCTAGACGAACGGGAAGAGTATGTGTACTGCATCACGCCTTCACGAATTAGAAAATAAATCATCCCAATGCTACATGTGTGCCTATGTGCATGGCCAAAACAGTTTGGAGAAAGTTCAGTAACTGATGAGGGCTTTCTACTTACATGCCTTTTGCGAAAGCGGGTAGTGAATCCATGCTGCCTTTGATAGCTGGTCTCATGTCCAAGTCCGCAATGGGGTGCCTTGTGGCAATTCTGTCTATACTGCTTGTAGTTGCAGGTCTCAAATAGCAGATACCCTTTTCTTCTCCCTGCCAGGTGAGGCAGCTGGGTGATCCCAAAGCACAGGGAGAAATGACAGCCAATGCACTTGCTCTGTGGACCATCAACTGGTTGGGTTCACTTTGAGGCTCATAGCTGTACCACCACGTATTTTAAATGTAATTAACTTGAACCCCACTGCTGGTGTTCCCTCCCTGTTTCCAGTCACGCCTGAGCAGATTTGATTCTCTTGAAGAATGCATGCTGCACGCAATTTGCTGTGCATTGTTTGTGACTTCCCTGCTTCTTCTGCACTAGCTTTGCTGAGCCAGACCTCAGTATGGTCACGACCTGACTTCTGCAGCCACTTGAAATGGGTTTTGCCTCTAAACTCCCAAATATTTTCCACTGCTGTTCACAGTTATTCAGATAGAACTTTGCTTGCTTTGACATTTGTAAAATGTGCTATGAAAATGAGATGCAAACAGAGGCATAAATAATTGTTTGAAAATTTCCCCTGTTATTTGTCCTGCCCTAACAGCTATGAACTGATTTGTGTCAGCTATAACACTTTAAAAGGTTGGATTAAAGGCTACATGTACTTGCTAAGTGTAAACACCAATGGTGAAGAATTATGTCATATCATTAACAGGGTTGTAACTAGTAAGGAAGATACAATTCTCATTTGAGTGAGATCTGTAAATTTTAAGCACCTCCCAGAGAAGGTATTTGGTGCATTATAAATTACACGGGACACAATAATTTTCTTAACTGTACAGTCATGAGTAAGCCTGAAATGACACAGATGTGAACGACACGGTATTAGATTACATAAAGTAAAGAGGAAATTAGATTGTCCCCTTTGTCATCCTCACGGAACCTCCTTGAGGTGTTAAATGAAACTTCGAATCAAGATCTGAAAATTTTGGGGTTTTCTCTGACCTTAAAAAGCAACAATAATAAATTGATGTTGGTTTTGAGCAAATTCCAGCACTTGCCCAAAGAGCAGAAGCGGGCCTGCAATATACTGAGCAAACATGATGGGGTTTCAGTTACTGAGTGGGTAGGATTTCTATTGCTGCACCTGCGAAAGGGAGCGTGTAGACACACCTTTCTGTGGATGAGATCACCCCCACACTTTCACTCTCAGCTTGGCAAGAAGAGAGTGTAAGGAGCACCATTCCAACCACATTAAAAATAAACCATGGGATCTGCTAACTTTCTGTGCCCACCTGCGTGTGAATTCGTTCATTACCACCAGAGTTAAAAGAAGTGGGGGCAGGAGGCAACATGAAGGGGAGAAGAGCCCAGCGCTGAAACTGAAGTTTTTCTTTTCAAAGGAACTTGTTAAGAAAATAAAACTGACTTCAAAACAAAAATTGAAACTAAATTCAGTGTAGCAACATAAAAATAGTAAAACTGGAAAGTATTTCCTTAGCACATTTGCTCTAACACTTATTAAAGATATAAACTAAATCCAAGAAAAACAAATCCCAGGTGTGGAAATGTGGTTAACCCATGACTCAGTTTAAATTTAAAATGTAAAATAAAACAGTCAACCTCCACCAATTTGCTTTAATTCTGGACAGACATAAAAAAAAGGAGAGAGATGCTTACAATTCTCCTTCAAGAGAATCCAGTGCACGGCTGGAGAGCCGAGAACAGCCTGGTAGCGAGCTTTATAAAGCAAGCAAAAATGAAATAGAAAGACCTAAATGCTCTTATCTTTTTGTGCCTGCAAATATGCATGAGCTACACTATGCTCAGAATGGTGCCACATGCAGAGAGCTGTAAGGAGATTAAGGTAACGTTTTCTTCCCCTATATGGACTTGTCAAATCATCAGAGAGGAGAGAAAAGTGTTGACAGCAAACTGCTATTCCCTCTCCTGCCTAAAAGTCTGTGCATGGGTAGCAAACAGCTACAGTTTTAAGGTGGGAAGAAAAGAAGCGAAATATATGCTACCAATTTCTGAGGAGGATGGGTAGCACTCTGTCATACCATGGAGAAAATAGAGAAGGTACAGGAAAGCTCATCTGAAGCTTTCCTGAAGAAAAAATCTCCACTACACCACTTTGGGGAGTGTGAAAGGGTACAACAGTGATGTGTATACATATATTGTTCTTTACGTGGACTGAATTTGAATGTATCAGCTCTAGGCCCAAATAAACATTCCTTATGGACTTTGTCCCCTGGATTACTACAGTACACGCAAACCAACAGAGAACTTGGAGACCTACTGAACAAAAGACCGGTAGTCAGTTCTCGCATTGTCAAAAGAGGTATTCTGCAGAAGGCTGGACTTTTTCTTCAGAGGGTGCAAATTCTGTCATGCTCAAGCCTGACATGCCATGCTGTCACAGGTTTATCTTTGGCCAGAGGCTGCTTTTCTAAAAATCTAGGTCTGGGAAGGACTACAAGGGTCATTGATTTCTCCCAGCCCTTCATCATTTCCTGAATCACCAATTTAAGTCTATTCTTTCTGATCTTATCTACCAGAAAAATTATAGTGCACATCTATTTAAACTACTGGTGAAGGTTGCGACAATTCTGAGGGATATGGTAGGAAAAATCAGGAGGTACTTTCAAAAAATTAAGACAGGAAGTTGTTGAGTGATGACAATTTGAGTCAAAAATGCAGATGGCATCGTAAAAGCTGTGCAGAGGTATGTCATTCACAGAGACGATATGAATTAAAATAATTTTTAAGGCTGCCAGAGCTGTCATCTGGTTCCAAATTTTCTATGCTTTAAGTTTTAGAGTGATTTTCAGGTAACATTCTGATAAAGTGTTTGGAAATCATTAACACTTTATTTTTCATGGTCTACCTTTATTTCACAGGTTTATTTTCTTTCAAGACCAAGAGGGAAAAAAAAACCCCACAAACCTATCTATACAGAATTTCCATGGAGGCTGAGAGCGGTAATTGATTTAGTCCAGAAAAGTATCTATGGAGAAAGGACATATCAGGGACATATCATATCAGGGACTTCATAATCACTCATGCAGCCAGCCACATGATAAAGGAGATACTGTTTTTCTGTGCAACTCATCCTCTAACCAAATATACACACAGTGTTTTAATAATTCAGGTGTTCCTTTTTATGTGCTTTATTGGAGGGAGGTTCTACCAATAAAACAACTAACAGTATATATATATAAAAAAAAAGTGTTTTCTTATCTTCTCTCTGTTTTTATTACAGTTGTGCCCAAAGACTCAGATTTCTCAAAGAACTAAATAATCAATTAAAAATATAAAGTCAGATCTCAGTGAATGCATATTCATGTAGTTCCAATAGAAGAGTTGCCTCAGGATATGCCAGTGGAGAATCTAACCTGGTATATGTAAACTAATAAAATCCTTGTTGGCTGCTGCTCTTAATTCATTCTTTCTACTTTATCTATTTTCTTTTGAGATATCAGGTCTGGATCCAAAAATATAATGTGATCTGAAAAGAAGGATTTTGGCATCTAAACTAATATATGGGTGGGCCTTCTTGATCCTACCTTACTTAAGTATTTAGTGTCCGAGACACCAAGTTTACCATCTTTCATCTGCAGAGACATATTCCAATCTAGAGGACTGCACAGCTCGTGATGCCTCTGTCTTTTTCCACTGTCTAGGGAGAGGAGTCTGGAAGACTGGGTTCAGAGATTTTGTGCCTCATTTAAATGTGTAAAGCTAAGAAGATGAAACCATATCTTTGTGAGTAGGTTCACATTTTTTATCATCTTCAAATCCCTCATTCCTGAGTTCTACAAAATCTTGGAATTTAGGTGTTTTATATGTTCATTATATTCAGTAACTGAATGAAGAATGAAGTAAAATGTAGACAGTTACACTTCTTCCAAATATATATCTAGAGGAGAAAAGGTGTCTATTTTTTTCTTTTTCTTTTTCTTTTTTTTTTTTTTTTTTTTTTTTTGTAATCTAATGCTTAGAGCATTGATGCAGAAAAAGACATCTAGGACTACTAACTTCCTCAGAAGGTTCAGTCCACCTCCTTTTGTTGCACTGCACCCCTATCTAGAATGAAATTTAATACTCATAGACAGGGAAAAGGAGAGTTTGAAGAAGGAAGTCTAAATCTGTCGTCCAGTATTTTGGGGCTTTCATCTAGGAAGGAAGAGACTTGCACTTTTGTCTCTGTTCCCAGCAGTGTTTTGTCATTTTACATATGACAGTTTTGCTTAAAAAAAAAATAGTCATTGTTAGGCCAAGCCCTTATTTATATTGTAGATATCAACAATAAGTTTTTCTCCTCCAGGCACTTTATACAATGATTAGATGTGCTTTAATAAAACAAAGATAGTCAGATACATTCTCTGAGGAGAAGACTAAAAAACTGGATTTGAAATGGATGAATAAACTTTCTTGCACCCTTATCTATGTATATTGGGTCTTTAGAAAATGTGTCTTTTTAGTACATTCCTCTGTTTAGCATTTTCTACTATCGTGTTCAACTGTAGTTTTTTTCAAACTGTCCAAATCTTTCCCATTCAATGTAGGATGACAGTAAGCATAAGTGCCTAGAGGTATTAGATTTTAATTACTTTACTCTGTTTTTTCTATTCAAATCTAGGGAATAGGAAGCAACATGGTAAGTGTTATGGCATCTAGCTGTAAAAATTTGAGTTCTCTGTTGCAGCTAACTCTGACTTTTTGAGGTCGTGGACTGCTGGGATTTTGTGTCTTGCATTTTGTGCTGTACATATTTTAAAACGCACATAATACCGTTGGCATTTGTCTTTCTCTAAAAGCTTTGTTAATACCTTCACTCACTTTTTTTTCCTGCTCATTATATGATTTCCTTCTGTTTCTTTCCCTTTATGTTGAATTGAATTGAGAAACTACTTCAGTGTATGCTTAAGGAAAGCTGAAGTCAACACCCGGAGGCAGTGAGTAGGATTGATCTGCCCAAAGGCAGACACCTGCATCTCCTGGGATTCATCTGCTTTCGAAGTGGACATCTAGAATACTTGTCAGATGACTCATCTGCTGTAAGAGTCTATTTTCTCCCTTCATTCTAAAAGGAGCACGGATGACTAAATCAGATGGTGTCATAGATATTGCAACTGTCTAAACTATACCACTGAAAAAAAAAACAGGACATGGTGAAAATAAATAAGAAAGTTGGAGATGATATAGACCTGAGCAGTTATTTGCCAGTTAAACTACCTGCCAGGTAAAGGAGGCTTGCAGAATCCATCTCCATTCCCATCAACATCTCCAAAGTCTTCCGTTGCCAATAGCTAATTCTTGACATAGTGATCCCATGTCAATACGTAATTCTTTAGTTTGTTCTGTCTCCCTAAAAAGGTCTTTGCTTTCATGTAAAACATTCACTTATCTACTGTAACCAGTTGAAAATTATGCAATTAGAAACCATTTCTGTTTCAAACTTTTTGTGAAAAATCATCAGGGATCAAAACTTTTATTTCCCAACGGACAGAGCACTCATACCTGTGTGCTTTAAACAGTCAAATCAGGAGCCCTGCCAATTCTGCCTATACATTTGCACTATCGAGGAGAACGTATATCTATAAATATGGCCTTTTTCCAAATGACATCCTTTCCTAACCTGAATGCCTACCTCCTCTCAGACCTGCCATAAATAACCTAGGCCCATTTTATAAACGGTCCTTTGTATCGTGTAACCAAAGCAAAATTTTTGTTTCCAAGTAATTTCTTTCAGAATCAAGATGTTGTTTTTGTTTGACAATATTAAAGTGTCCCTCTGCTCCACTGTTTGGAGAATAGAACCTGTGTAATAATGCAAAGAGGCTGAATTAAGTTTTAAGTAGAAGAGGAACAGAAGAATGAGCCTTGTGTCCAACTGTTAACCCAAGTAGTAGAGGTACACTTGTCCTCTCAGTTTTCTTAATGGGTCTGTAGCAGCCAGTGGAGCAGTAACAGACAACTGGACAGTGATAACGTCTTAAACCACTGCAGTTCTTTGCTTGGTGAACACAAGCTAAGTCTTTACCCCTACAATAAAAAGGTTTTTTTATAGCAAAGCAACTATCAAGAATTTGAATAGGATGAAAAACTTCACGGAGACGAGACGCAGAGAGGTTTTATCACTGCTTTCTCACAATGCAGCGAAATGAACTTCAGGGTAAGGATTAATGAAATATTTGGTTCCTGGCAATAACAAGTTTTATGTTACTTCCCACACCCAGTACTTGTTCCCAGCTGCACCATACAGTATATTTTGCTTTTTGAGGTAATATGAGGTAGTCTTTGCTTTTAGAGCTGACATAGCCATGAAATGTTTTTAACCCCTGTCTTATGCAATGAAGGAGTCCTTGAATAGGTATTTTGTTTTGCTTAAGTTTGCGCTCAGCATAATAAATGCATATGCCAAATATTCAATAAACATAGCTTCTTAAAACTTTTCATTGTTCAGTGAGAATCATATCAGTTACCGATCAATGTGGTTGCTTGTGCTCTAATACATTTTAATTGATTTTATTTTATTTCCACAAACCTTGATCATTAGTTTGTAATAATTGTCATCTTTAACTCATGAAAACAATTAGTACAGACTTTTCCTCGAACATACATGATATTAATTGGTACTTTAACTACCTGAGCTTTCTATATATGTTTCAAAGAGAGCAGCATGTTATGGCTTGTCCTCTGTTGTATTTAGGGAGTCATCCAGCTATTGTCATTTAGGAAGACCATATGGAAAATGGTAGTTATATGACTGGGAATCCACTATTAGCATGTGGTCACCACCTAACAGCAAACTTTTTTTTACTTTGTCTACACTGTTGGCTAATTATGTAATTTTTATTTGTTCAATAATCTCTTAGATATTCTCCCTGCATTTTATTTTTACATTCTGGAAATAACCATTATTACTAACAATCATTCAAATTTATTACTATATGGACTCACATATAATATGCATTTAACATTTGTGTTGATATTTAGGCTTTCAGTCATCTAAAATGGTCCAAATGCTTCTGGCCACCTCTGATAGTATCAAGCCATCATTTGACAATATTCTGGTTTTAATGGAAATATGACTTACACAGTTTCCATCCCACTGCCTTCCGGCTCCCAACCTGATCAGTGTTGCTATTCTTCCTCCTTCCAAGTTATTTTGATATAGATGACTGTGGGCTATGCAGTAAATGCGGTAATTTAAAAGTGACCTTTTCCTGACCTCCAAGATAGAAAAAGGTCTTTCTTTAACCTGGATCATTTCATTGATTCCATTTGCCACTTGATCCCTCAAACAGTTGCAGTAGTAAAACAGAATAGTAATGAGCTATTGAATGGAGGCCACCAGAGGCAGGAAGGAGGGACAAAATCCATGAACTGGTCTCATTTATTTGAGTGTTATTGTCATGAAACTATCATCTCAGTCTAACTCCTGAGATAAGTGGAAGTGTTCCTGCTTGTAACAAACCTTTATAATTCTGATTCTCATTGTGATGTTTTGTCTTGCCTTTAAACCCTCATGTCATTCCTAAAGTAGACGCAGCAAAAGCAAGGAACTGAGTCATAAGAAAAGCGGTATAGGAGGTGAGATCTCAAGTTTAATTTTTTGCTCTGTCACAAATGTCCAACTCATTTTGAGGCAAGCTGAAATTGGCTCCTTAATTTTGAAATAGTTCCTTACCATTGGGTGAGGTGTCTTTAGGGTGGTGCTAAATTGATCTACTGACTAGATGATGCTGAAAGGAGAATTTCTTCAGTGTTCCTACATTGCTGGGTGAGCTTCCTGCAGCTTTAGCTGCATAAGGGACTTATAGACTTAGGCTTGCATAAGAGAAGAAGGAGAAACAGTGAACTGGTGCAGAAGGTGGAATAGGACCACACCTTTTGGCAGCAACTTAATATCAAATTGGTTTCCCATCAACATGAAACTGTGCCCTCAATTACTCATCGATAAAATGGTAATAATAACACTTTCTTTTCTGTGTAATTATGAGGATAAACATATTAAAATTCATGATGTGTTTATATATATCAGTTACAGGGGCCAGACAGTATCTTAAATATATTTTGCTGCTGGGATTAATAAAGAAATGAAGTTATGTTTCTCTACAATTTTGTACTTCGTGGTGCAAATTCTGACTTACCCAAAGAACAGACTAGAGCCTTCCAGTCTAAGTCCTTCCAGCTTGAAATTTTAACAACTGTAAATTAAAATGCAGAATAAGGACAACAAAGAATCAGTCCCAGAGAATTTAAGACACATTCCCAAATGGTAGTGAGCCAGTTCAGAGCCAAGAGTAGATCAATGTAAAATTTAACAGCATCACTCTCTCTTACCAATGGGATTGTTTAAAAATATGTCTATTTCCCCTAATAATTTTGTTATTTAACTTCAACTGTGATAACTGAGGTTCATATTGTGATTTGTATGGAGGTGGACACAGATAAATTTGCTGCACTGGTGTCTCAGAGAAGAGACTGCGACAAGAAGGATACATGAGCTGAATCTTGCTTCCTCTTAACTTGAGAACCTGTTCCTCCTTGGACTGACTTCTATGACTGCCCTTGCCTTGTGCTGTCATACAGGCTCAGAAGGTGGCACTTTATGACATGCTTGTTTATTCTTAGTGAGTTATGCGCTGAGGACTGTAGAGTCTTCATCATTTGTGCCTTTGAAAACATGATGCAGAGAGACAACGAATCAGATTCCATGGTGATGATATTTGTACAATTCTAGATCACGTCACATTACTGCACCCTTTTGTCTCTGATTGTTTTAATTCACAGTAAAAATTCACAGATTTTCTGCAAAATAACCTTGTTGGTGATGGAGTTTCAAGTTTTACTTTAAAGCAAGTATGTAAATGTGAACTACTAAAAGTTAATTTTTTCTTCTTGTTGGCCTAAGAGATGGATATTTTCTCTCTACTTTTTTTTTTTTTAATTTTTATTATTTTTTTTTTTTTCCAAAATTCAGTTACATTAAAAATCCTTTTGGCAGAATGTTTTCGATAGATACATCAGAGTCCTTGAGAAAAATGCCTGGAAAATTAGTTCCATGTACATTTTAGGAAATCTTGCTAACAGCTGCATTTTTCCATTAGAAATGGTTTCAAAGGCTATATAAAAAACCAAAGCCAAATGAGGCAAAGTTTAAGTGAGAAAACATGTGTGCAATATTAAGCCAAGAAAAGGGAACAGTTACTTAGAGAAATCCAGACCTTTCTTTACAGCGTTTTTCAGAAAACATATTAGGAAGTATAGGTCAAATCTTCATTTGGTGTAAATGTGTGCAGCTCTGCTGAAATGAATAAAACTTCCTTTAAATAGTCAGACTCGAGATCTGGCCAACTTTCAGATTTCCAAATGTGTAACAAAGAGTTGCAAGTACCTCAAAATGAACTGATTAAATTCGTTTCCTAGTTAGCACTACTTGGAATTAAATGCTTAGCTGTGTACTGAGAACTACACATTTTAAAATTATTTAGATAGAACAGACCAGAAAACACTTAATAAAAACATTTAAAAGACATTCAAAGAGAAAAAAATATGTTATGCTTGCATCCCCTGGCCCCTCCCGCCTCCTCTACCTTGATTTTTGAAGAATGAAGAAATCCTGAACGCTTTATTTTCTGTATTTAGTTTGAATCTGCTTCTTTCTGCCTGGAACTCTGCAGCTGGAGAACTGGGATCGGGGTGACATCATCAGAGACAGCACTTGGAACTATTCAGAGAGAAAAAAAAAAGAGTTGCACGAATTATAAGTGATTTCCTGACATGGGTTTAGGAGAGAATGTAAATCAATTTGCAATTTGGCCCCAAGACTGCACAAAGACAGATTTTTAAAGCACAGCCTCATTTTTCACACCTTCGTTTTCAAGCACAAATAAAGCCTCTGTTTAAAAGCCCTTTCTTCCCTTTGATTTGTTTATGTGAGCAAAGGCAAAATTACTTTATAAAAAGGTAAGTTTCTCTCCTCAATTATTATCCAGGAGGCAGGATATAAACTCAACATGCTAGAATAAAGGGAATCTACCACCGTATCTCTCCTGGTGATAGCAAAAGTAGGCTTGTACAGCAATTAAAGCCATTGTCTTTAAGTAGTAGTTGAACTTCTAGCTTTTTTATTTTTATTATTCAGACTTTATTGGCTCATTCAGACTCATCGTGGGACATTAATTAGAGCTGATTCAATATAGTAAAACTTTTGCAAACCTGTCTTAAATGTATTTAAGGTTCTTCAGATGTTTTTTTCTAACTGAAAAAAATAACAAGCTTCATGGTAGGAAAAGAAAAGAATAACAAACCCAAAGATTTGTAGTTCATTATACTGTTCAAAAACTATGCCCCCCTCTCACCCTGAATTTTTCCTCTGTCTTCTAACTCCTCATCCTCCTGTCTCTAGCTCTGTCTGTTTTCCTTGGCTGTCTCTGTAGTCTTTCTGCAGCATTTCCTTCCCCCTGGAAAATCTCATTGCTGGGGATTTCTCACTGTTCCATCTGCCAAACTGATCAGCAGTTGACCTAATGTATACCTTGAAGTGCCATCCCAAAACTAAACTTTTAACTCAATCTGTAGAAAAAATGGAATCTCCAACCCGTGGGAATTTTGCATTTCCAACTATATTTTCATTGAGATTCAACCAAGAAGATTGAGGGGAGAAGAAAACAAAATAAATTTGTAAAAGTGTAACTTGCAACGTATCGAGTAATTTCATCTCCCTGGCAGCCCGCCAACAGGGCTGTGAGTCCCTTGTGCCACTAAAAGCTTTGCTGGTGGGCGGCACAGGAGCCTTAATGTCTGGGGAATTGGAGAGCAAGAGAATCTGGAAGCCAAAGTCAAAGGGACTTCTTTGGCTGTGTGCCTGGTAGGCTTCCCAGGAGATGTGTTTCTGGCAGCCCTGGCAGGGTTGCCTTGGAATGTGGGAGGTGGATAGGCTGGCATAAAACTAAGGAAATTTCCATCTGAAATCCACCTGGTGGTAATCAGAATTGATTTGCTGCAGTTAAACATGTTGGATATTTTCTGAGGGAAATAATTTAGATGCATCCCCGCCTTCTCCCCGGGATGTTGGCTCTGCACTGAAGCATTTTGGCAGCCCTGCGGGAAGGTGTGTGTGTGAGTGCAGGTCTCAGGCCAGCAGAACTCTTGCCATGGCTGGCCCCAGCGCCGTGGGGCTGCAGGCACGGGAATGTCGCCTCTTTTCCTCTCCTCCTTCTCCCTCACTGACTGACTGACTTGTCAGGAGAGAGTCAGCAGGGAAGAGAGACTCATCAGGAGCTATTTCAGGGTGCCTCATGTCAATTAGGTCAGGAATAAGAAGGAAAATGGGAGGGAAAATTAGAAAGGTTGATTGTAGCACTCGAGGGCTCAGTTCAGTGTGACAGAATTCAGAGAAGGGAACCAAAAAATTGATGTTGTAATGAGGAGTGAGGGTAGTCTTTTCCAGAAGAGGATTTCTGGCTGTTGCCTGACTGTAACAAAGTTGCTCATGTCTTTTGCTTTTACAGCTCATGTCACTCGAGGAAGTCTTCGAAGCCTGGCAGCTGCAGAAGTCACGCTGACGAGGTGGCCTCCTACCTGCCTGGGGACATCTGCTAGTGCATCTGCTTGTTTTCTTGTGTTTTCCTCTAGAAGCTGAGTTACAACATAGGGCTATACCGAATCACCTAAAAGGGTAATATAGGACTGTGTATAGGAAGAAACAGTAGGGAAGAGGCAGGAGAAAAGGAGAAGAAATGCTCTCCTTTTCTTCTTCCTACCATGACCGTTTAACATGTTAACAAACGAGGCTCCTGCAGGCACCCTTAGGTTTTATTTTTACTGCGCTCTGAATGTGGTCATCAGAGACATAATCACCCAGAAATAAATGCCCTGAATATCAAACTGGAATCCTTAATGAAACCAGAAATGGAGAAAATGCAAGTGCCCGCCTTCATCTCTTTGAAGACAAGACTAGCTCGAGAAATAAGCATTATCAAAGTTATGCAATGTCTACACTCAGTTAATATAATATACTGAAATAATTTGTCTAAAGCAAGCCCTTCTTTCCAACAGGTTAGGCTTCAGTTTGTTAAAGTTTTCCAGCAAATGAACATTTGGTGAAAAAAAAAAATGCAATCTACTTTTGCAGTCTCTGCAGTAGTTTGGAATTCTCCTAGGTCTGTTAAAATGATTTGTGCATTTTTTTATGGCACAAGATTACTGGAGAAGGGTCAGAGATCGGGCTCAAAGGATTCTTGCAAGGACAGAATTTGGCCCACTGCATTCCGATTAAAACATTTATTTCTTTTTTATAGAATTCATTCCCCTGAAAACAACCTGTGCTGCTAAGTTTTGTATCTCTCTGTAGCTACAGTAACAGAAGTATCAAATAATTTCGTTATTATTTTCTATTACCTGTATTGCTAAAATTCATCTTTATTCATGCACCTCGAGGATTTTGAAGCCAGAAAGAACAACAAATCCTAATCACATATTTTTAGACAGTATTACATTCTTCCAAGGACAAGTCATTAAGTATCATAGCGAGAAGACTTTGAGGCTTTAATCAGATTACTTAGTAAATTGATGTAAAAGCCATCAAATCGGATTGAAGTTTCATCTACTGTGACAAATTATTCTGCTTCCTTGAAGGAACATACAAACGTACTCCAAAATATTTCTCTCTGGAAGCTTTTATCTGATCATTTTTAGTGTAGTAATAAAGCAGAGGCTTGTATTCTCAGTGAGTTAAAGTCTGCTTACATAGTCAGGAAATGCACTTATAAAAGCTAGAAATCACCAGGTGATGTATTTCAGTACTTTTCCAATATCTCAGCCATTCTAGGAACACATCAGCCAGAACCACAGCAGTTAACAAGAGAGACACCTCTCTCTTCCAGAGTTCAGCATTCGTCATGACGTACATTGAGATGCTGCCGGGGCTGCCAGGGTTTAGCAGCCCGTCCTACGCTCTGGCATAATTCAGTTATTGATTTCTGCCATGCTGCACTATCGAGAGCTAATTTCACATTGCATTTCAAGGACAGCACAGCAGGCAAGGGACACAGTAGCACAGAAAGGACACAAATTGAGAAAACACATTTCATTTACTGCGCACTATGATACACTCTCTGGAATTGGGCTCTCTGAGGGCCCACATCTCTCTGACATCATCCCAAAACTGGAAAGAGCTGAATGATGACAGAGGAGTGGGGAGGGCGTAGGGGAGGCTGAATGTGTGGTGTTGGGTGGCAAGACCCTTACTCTTCATAGCTCCCCTCAGAAATCTGATTTTTAGCTAAGTCAACTAGAATATTCAAGTTGTCATTTTGTTTGCTGCAAAGCAAAGGGGCCAGTGACCCCCTGGGAAGCATTCTGGATGGGATTCTAAGATCTTTATTCTCTCCCAAACCTGTGAGCTTTTGGTGATTTACATACTGCACGTTCACAGCACAGGGATTCTGGACAGGGCTGAGGCAATGATGCTCAGGGCAGCAGGCAGTGTCTCCAGGAAGCTGACTGGCTGAATTCTGGCTCAGGTAACATTTAGGGCATGTTTAGATTGGATATTAGGAAAAAAATTCTACACTGAAAGAATTATCAAACATTGGAACAGGCTGCTCAGGGAAGTGGTGGAATTGCCATCCCTGGAGGTATTTAAAAGGTGGGTAGATGTGGTGCTTAGTGACATGGTTTAGTGATGCTTTTGTCGATGTTAGATTGATAGTTGGACTCGATAATCTGAAAGGTCCCTTCCAACCTAGACAACTCTATGATTCTATGATTTGAACATTGGACTGGAGATGTGACAGAGCTCATATCTTTTATTTCTCGTTTCACACAGTAGCCAAACTGTGAAAAAGAATGCCACTATGGTAAAGATATCCTGGGTAGTTTCTCGGAGGAAAATGGAACATACTGGTTTGAAGCAGCTGCAGTTTGAGCTGGCAGGTGTTAAATAACAGAGAGGTCAGTCTCCTTGCCTCTGTCCCCTTCATCTCTGCTTTATTTATCTTCCATTGCGAGGAAGATACTCCAGAGTTTTCATGCCAATCCAAAGCTTTCTTTAGCCAGGTACAAAAACACCTGGCACCAAGAACAAAACTCTTCTGTGAGACTGGAAGAGGTTCAAAAGAGAGTTCTGTCTCTTCATGAAAGTGAATGCTGCCAGAAGATTTTTATTTTAATATTGCTGATGCAGAGACTCTAGACTTCTTTAATAATAAAGCACACACAAATAGCAAGCAAAGATGGCACTAAATGGCATAATATCCAAAGCATATGGCACACCTATGACAATGAACTTTTGGAACTTTTTACTTTGTCTTGTGGAATCTGACATGTAAAATGAGGATCAGCAACTGAAAAAATACTGTTAGAAAATAATGAATTAAAAGTAGATATCCCGTGAGAGTTTGCCGTACTATAGAGCAGAGGCAAACCCGAGCGTGTGACGCAGTTGTGCTACCAAAGAGCAAAATCATAGGAACACTCAACAAAACAAAGGCAACAGCTATGAAGAGAGAAAACATGGAAGACAGCAGAAGGTGTGGAAGAAAACACATGCAAAGCATTGTACAGGCTTTGGACAGAGCTGAAGAAAGAAAGAAAGAAAGAAAGAAAGAAAGAAAGAAAGAAAGAAAGAAAGAAAGAAAGAAAGAAAGAAAGAAAGAAAGAAAGAAAGAAAGAAAGAAAGAAAGAAAGAAAGAAAGAAAGAAAGAAAGAAAGAAAGAAAGAAAGAAAGAAAGAAAGAAAGAAAGAAAGAAAGAAAGAGAGAAAGAAAGAGAGAGAGAGAGAAAGAGAGAGAGAAAGAAAGAGAGAAAGAGAGAAAGAAAGAGAGAAAGAGAGAGAGAAAGAGAGAGAGAAAGAGAGAGAGAAAGAGAGAAAGAGAGAAAGAAAGAAAGAAAGAAAGAAAGAAAGAAAGAAAGAAAGAAAGAAAGAAAGAAAGAAAGAAAGAAAGAAAGAAAGAAAGAAAGAAAGAAAGAAAAAGAAAGAAAGAAAGAAAGAAAGAAAAAGAAAAAAAGAAATTTGCAAAAGAAGAGAGACTATGTGGAAGAATACCTGATGGATATATCATTATCCGGGGTGCAAACTGGAACACAACTGAAATCTTGATTACTTGTGAGATGGGTATTGGAACTGCAGTTGCAGCAGTGGCTGAGGTTATCTTAAAGGATATGCCTGTTTCTCTCTATTAACTATAAATGGATTCTAGAGGACCAGTTCAGATGAAAATGTCTGTATTGGAGATACAGTGAGGTAAGGTATGTTTACCTTCCAGGAGTCCCTGGAAGAGGTGCTGTGTATAAGATGTAAGGAGCCCATGGAAACAAAAGGAAAAATGTAGAAAAAACAGAAATTAAAGCAAAAGAAATGAAGACATAACAAGGAAAAGAAAATTTTCCCAAAGATGAAAAGTGCCATACAGAAAATCATGAGCTAAAAACATTGGTGGTGTTAAAGAATTAAAATGAAATGGTAAAAAATTACTAGTCCAGTATTATACAGGTAGGTAAGTTTAATTAAACTGGGGTTCTCCTGTCCAGGACTGGCACACATTTTTTTTTGTATACACTGGAGAAAAAATTGCATACCATTTTTAGCTTCTTATTCTCACCATCAAGAAACATCATTATCACAGAAAATGTCTCTTAGACATGTAATCTCATAAGATCTGTATTTGTTAGATATGACATCCCTGCTATGATAATGACAGGTAAAGAGTTGCAATTAGGTTTCCACTAGATCAAATGTTCTTAAAAAATGTGGGGTTTGGGCATATTATATAGAACCTAAGACACTCAAAGTCTTCTGGTGTTATGGAAAAAAAGTGATGAAATTTTCAAAAGGATCCTTAGAAATGCAGAATAACCTAATAAGCAAGGAATAGTGGTCCTCCCTTGAACCTAGAAATGCAATTTCTTAAAACAGTATAATACATGATACTGAATTAATGATTCCCCACAACCAAAAGAGGAAGATCCTGTTCCTATTTCCCACCTCCCATTCTTCCTTATCCTCCTTCCCTTCCCTGCTCTTCCCTGCTCTGCACTCCTACCACTGCTGTGGTGCCTGACCTGGCATTCATCTGATTGGAAAACTAATCTAAGAAAGAAAAACAGAGATAACACCTTGCATAATAAGTTGACTTAAATATCATGATCAGACAAGTGCCAAAAGCAGTATTAGATAAGGGAAGGATCCAGCAGTAGAGACTGAAAGTTGGGCTGCCTCTGGACCTAGCACACCATGCTGAAAACAGGGCAAGTATGAATTGGTGTAAACAAATTGAGACAGCAAATGCAAAATGTATATTCTGATAAAGGATGACATGACTTTAATGCCTTCCTAGCCACAAGGCAATATCTGTAAGCACAATGATAGACCACAGGCACCAAAATTGTCATCTCTAGTGAAGATATGCATATTTTCTTGAGCATTGTGGCTCAGCGAAGGACAGCCTGTAGAAAGAAATTATAGATATCCTGAGCTTCCTCCACAGGGAGGCAGGAAGAGATGGCTACGGAGGAGCCACAGACCCAAACAACGTCATGGGAAAGTGCTGACTGGAGTACGAGAGTAACTGAAGCCTGCAACCTTCTCTCTTCAGAGATCTACAAGGCAAGGAAACCAGCCTAGGGACTGACAGAGAGCTGAGGTGCAGTATAACTGATGGCGTATTGTTTTCCCTCTGGAAAGGGAAGATGTAAGGCTAGCCACAGATGTAATAAGAGAATAGATTTTATTGATCTAAACTAGTGGTGCTAACAGCCAGACTAAGTGATGTGTACAAATCTCTTTTCTTCCCTCACAAGTAGTCTCATTTTTTATCTGTTTATTTTCACTTTAATACTGTGACACCTTGGTTTTAAAATTTGGCTCAGGGTTTTCACGAGTGACCACAAAGTATCCTGCAGTCATATCTGCTCTGGTAATCTAAACAGGAGAAGGGTTAGGGCCAAATAATGGCCCCAAAGCATCCTTACAGTGACACGTGTAGCATAAACCTTGGCAAAGTTCTAGTGAGCAATTTTTAGCACAACTTGGGGTTTAAGAACAGTGAGGGCTATTTGGATGCCTACAGTTTTTCGAGGGAAAGGTAAGAGATTGTGGCTGTATGGCTACAGCCTTGTTGAGGCAGTTGTCATTAGGATAGGATAATTTGCCTCAGCTTGTTTGATTTACTACATAGACATCGCCCATAATTTCCCCATGCACTGCTCAGAGATCTGTGTCTATGCACCTGAAACTGTCACATAAAGGAGATACTCACCTTTAACAGTGCCATTATAACTTGTAGAAGAGGGTAGTGGATGAATATCATTGCAAAGTTACCATACCTGTGTGGAACAAGCAACCTGGGGTGATGCACTGTATGCTGCATGTGGCTGATAATCTGTAACGACTCTGAGCTGCAAGACGTCTGGAAGGTGCCTGAGGGACTACCCTGCTTTGCATCCTGCAAAGACTTATTTATTCACTTATTCATGGTGAAAAGTCAGAGGGAAAAGTAGAGTATTATAACCCAGAGCTTTGCAGAGATTGCATGAAAACATCCAGCATGTCCTAGGTGCTTTTCTGTCTTTGGGAAATCATGTCCTGAAAAAATAAAAGGATCGTTTCATTTCCATCCCTCTTCTAGACATTAAGGCTCTAGCTGTATTTGCCATTGCTCTTCATAGGATATTCTTTCTCCTCATCTTCCTCCATAGATACTTCTCTATATCCCCTGACTTCTTCTTCTTCTTCTCTTGCTTCTGACAGTTTTTGACTCTCAACTAAATCAGCTAATTTCAATGTTTTGAAAAATTGGGGGATTTGCAAGTACTGCTGTCTCCCAGTGGCAGAAAAGTTCATCCCCTTCTTAGAGACTTACCCAGGTTTACTGTTCTGTACTGTCAATGGATGACCCATGTTTCCTGGAAAGAACAGCTTCCTGAATTTGGAAGGTGTAGCTTTTCATATTCTACTTATCCATCTTGTTACATTTAATATTCTATCAATATGTTCATATTAACTATAAATGCCTTCAAGACAGGATTTTGACGGGTATATGACTTGTTGCAAACTCATATCTAAAAAGTTTCAGCTGGTGAACATGGATTATTTGGAGTGCCTAGTGATGTGAGTCTGTTTCTTTTCTTTTTTTACTGAATTTTTGCCAGCACCCTGCAATGTTTTTGTTTTCCTAAATTAAAAGATGTCAGTTTCTACAAGGGGCTGAAAGTCATTTTGTCAAGTTGCATCAATCTCTTCTCTTACATGCCACAAAGGGGTACAAGTATAAGGGAATATGCACATTTTGAAGTGCAACATTGTCATTGAAAATGTAACTAAACCCAAAGTTCATCAAAAAGCAGTGCTGAAGTCACTCTTACCTTCAAGAGAAGGAGTTTTCCAAACATTTTCTTCCCCATTTCTTCAGTAGCGTTTGTTGCAGAGACATTTCACGCTGCAGAAATGTATTCTGATCCATTTTAGCATTCAAAAACCTGCAAACCTTTGCCATTTGGCATGGCAAGCACAGGAAATATTTAGGCTTGCAGTTGGTTTGAAGAACAGAAGTTTGCAAGCAAACTCTTATGCCAGCACAAGAAAACGAACAACCTTTCCAACTGCTTCTGATGTGAGATGGATATGTGTATCCCCAGGAATGAAAAACATTCAGTGTTTTTCACGAGCATGCTCATAAACTTGATGAATACCTTACAGAATCAAGTTGGACAAATAACAGGATCCTTTGTTTCTATTATAACTAGTTTTTAAATATGTTTATGAGATTGTGAGTTTTGTTACTAAACTACTACTTTGAAATGACAGAGTCTAGTAAGAAATTTTCATTAGTACAAGAGAGCCTTCCATTGAGTATTAACATGAAAAAAATCACATGTAAACAAATTATACCGACTGGAGATCTCACAAAATCACCAATAAGGGAGCTTTCTAATGGGTTGTGCTCGGGTCTGTAACTGGTTCGAATATAATGAATATCTTTGTTAAAGGTGTGCAGAAAGTATCAAAATGTCTCTTGTAAAATATGCAAAGGCAGCTTTCTTTCCACAGACAGTTGGATACTCACATTAACACATCCATTTCATAGAGAAATCCGCATTACTGGGTGATGTGCAGTTACGTGAAAAGGTAAAGAATACTACAATCTAACCAGGCAAAAAAAAAAAAAAAGAAAGTCTAATGCTGAAAGCTGAGGTGAGTTCACACCAGGAATAGGGAACATACACTTAATGCCAGAATAATTTCATTTTACCACTTGACATATTTTAATCAATACTAGATATCTTTAGCATATCTTTCAGTTGCACATGCACCAAGTCAATAATAAACTAATACTTGATTCAGAAATTTCTGGGTCAGCTTCTATAATCTGTGGTTTGTATCACACAGAAGGAAGGCCAAGCTCCTCTTTGATTAAAAGTCTAGAAACCTACAGAATAAATAGAATGATGAATATGAATAGGAGAAATAAGTGATCCCACCCCTCATCCCAATTCATTGCCACTGCTTCCTCACATACAGCGTTGGACCTTGTCTGATCCCTATATGTGAGCTGATTCAGTTCAGTAATAGCAAATAAACAGGAAAAAAGAGAAGAGAAGAGAAGAGAAGAGAAGAGAAGAGAAGAGAAGAGAAGAGAAGAGAAGAGAAGAGAAGAGAAGAGAAGAGAAGAGAAGAGAAGAGAAGAGAAGAGAAGAGAAGAGAAGAGAAGAGAAGAGAAGAGAAGAGAAGAGAAGAGAAAGGAAAGGGAAAGGAAAGGGAAAGGAAAGGGAAAGGAAAGGGAAAGGGAAGGGAAGGGAAGGGAAGGGAAGGGAAGGGAAGGGAAGGGAAGGGAAGGAAGGGAAGGGAAGGGAAGGGAAGGGAAGGGAAGGGAAGGGAAGGGAAGGGAAGGGAAGGGAAGGGAAGGGAAGGGAAGGGAAGGGAAGGGAAGGGAAGGGAAGGGAAGGAAAGGGAAGGAAAGGAAAGGAAAGGAAAGGAAAGGAAAGGAAAGGAAAGGAAAGGAAAGGAAAGGAAAGGAAAGGAAAGGAAAGGAAAGGAAAGGAAAGGAAAGGAAAGGAAAGGAAAGGAAAGGAAAGGAAAGGAAAGGAAAGGAAAGGAAAGGAAAGGAAAGGAAAGGAAAGAAAAAAATTATGAGGATTAGGAGTAGGAGTAAAATAGGACAGTTTGTTCTGTATGCATCATGAAATTGAACCACTAGTCACGTGTACTCCAGTGAAAATAAACTGTTTTTTGAGGACAAAGGCATACAGGGGATTATTATTGCTCAAACCCCTTCCTTTTACAGTGCAACAGGAGCGCAGGGAGAAGTTTGCACTCCTACCACCAGGACCACAAACAAGCAAAGCTGGGGCATTTCCTCAGGACTGCCATAGTTCCATGATTTTTAATGGACCTACCATGATCGCCACGAAACAAAAATGCATTTGCTTTGAATGTAAGGTTGAATGCATGCATAGAGGACTGAAAAATTTACACTTAAAAAAGAAAGTTACACAGATGCTGCAACAAGCGTGTGGCAGAGCCCAGGCTTGTGGTCTGGTTTTGTCCATCACGCCACACTGAATATGACTCCAGCGTTGCTTTTGCTTCCTGTGAGCACAGTGAAAGTTCTGAATTTTGCATCAGCTACACTGTATCAAATAATGGAAAACACCTCACCATCATTTCACAGCATTTCCAGAATATTTTTCTACTAATTAGTTGTTTGACTCTTAATGGACTGTATTTTTCTCTGCCCCTGTAAACAAGGGTTTTGTAGACTTCTCAAGAAAAATCTGGGATATTAGTATTTCTTGGTAATTTTATTCTTGCCAGAGGTATCCCTCCTTCCATTTCAACCTCTATTTTTCTCTTTAGTGGTGAGAACACTATTTAAACAGCAAAGCAAAAATAACAATAAAATGAAATCTCTGCTCGGCCAGGATATTTTTCAAAGAAAAGCCAGTTTCATTAACTCTGCCATTATTTCCAGACATAGAATTTGAGAGATTTTTAGAATGGAAAAACAAATAAGCTGTGAATGTGCCTTTTTAAATATTTCAATGGTTCCTACTGCATTATAGGCTCTTCTGAGAAGAAATAAATAACAATGACCTCTAAAATTCATCACAATGGAGTAAAGTGGCTGCATATATTTGCCCGTTAATGTCTTACATAGAGACACTGTTCCTCAAGACACTTCACTGCCATTTAAAACAGGAAAACAGCCTCCAATATTCAAAGTAATCGGCAGCATAATGACTCATGTACTTATGGGACACTCAAGGATAGCTCGATTGTTTGCGTAGCGACAAATGAATGTCTTCTCTTAAAAATAGTATCGATTGCAAACTTGTGATGAGCCACCTATTCAGAACGTAAACAGAGCTTTTCTAAAATTGTTCGTCCATTTCTCACCTCAGCAGAATTCTAACATTTATTTAGTGCAAAGTCGGATTTCTTTTCCTGAATGTTAAGAAAAACTCAGTTTGTTTCCCAGTCAGGATTTTTTTTCTGAAATCATCAAATTTCTTCTGTTTTGTCAACAATTGCAAAGAAAATTCAATAAGTTACAAAGCAAATTAAACAAGTTCAAGTGTATTCTTTGGCTCCATAACCACTGTCTTCTTTTTTCCCTAGGGCAGCAATACTATAATTTGAAAGAAATTATGGTACCTTGTGATTAATTTTTCATTTCTTCCGAAACAATGTAAAATCACTTTTTGCTTACACTGTTTGAGGGGAATTATCTCTCTCATTTTATGGAGTTTTCTTTTTGTCAGAGTTTATTGGTACGGTCACAGATCAGCTGCATTTCAAAGACATTTTTTTCTTGAAAATTTCTTTGTTGAAAAGCAACAAAGGTGGGTTTTTTTGAGGGGGGAGGGGAAAAATTAGAATATTCCTTGTATTTCTTCTATTACTTAAAATTGTCATATGTAATTCCCAAAAGACGGTTTTCCACTGCTTATCTGATAGGCCTTTCTTTGCTGTGATTACAAATTAGCTGTCTAGTGTTGCAAAGAGAAAACTGAAAATGACAGTATATTTCCTTTTTATTTGAGATAGATGTGATCTTTTTAGTAAATAGTGTAAGACAGTGTCTGTCAGCCTCTAATGTTGCAAGGATTAGTTCTCCTTTGCTGTACACAGGTTTATTATATCAGGACATATAAGCAAAGAGTCACATTTCATTAAGCAAAAATAAGACCCAGAGAGCCAAATTCTGTGAGCAGTAATATTTATGTTCTAATCCAAAATATAACTTCTGTTAGACATTTTTCTTCCATTAGCATTTTTTTCCCATGCATTGGAGGAACCATCACACTTTTGGAAAGAGGAAATATACCCAAAGTAAGAATTAAAAGGCTTGCACAAACAAATATGAACCTTGATCGGCTGCCCTAAGGACCGTAGCCAATCCTGCTCTGTAAGGATGCTTTTGCAATTCAAAGCACGCTATGGTTTTTTTAAAATGTCGTTTGATGTTATATTGTCTTGCTGTAAAACATTTGTAACGTATAATGATGTAAGAGGCCAGCTGGCCGCTAATGGTAACAGCATACTTTACCAGCACTATCATCAGAAGGAGTGTTGAAGGCAGATGGCCCTTTTTTGCGGCTTTATCCCGTTAGAGATCTTAGCAAGGACAGACGCCCTACAAACCTCACAGTAATGAGAAGAACATTGCTTTATTGACTATAAAGCCTTCCTGCAAATAAGTTTGAAAACAATATGGGCTGGAGAAGACCAGTGGCACGTATGTTCATAACCAAAATAGAGGACTCTGGACTGAAGCTTTGTTAAATGATGCCTATGTTCTGGAAAACTTTTCACAGAAATACTGGATTGGTATTTGAAGCTGCTGTAATATAGAGAGCTACTTTCCTATCTTATTAGAGAGAGGCACAAAAATTACAGTAATTAATTATTGTGCATCCTCTCATTTCATGCCCATACTGCAAGGAGTTAAAATACGACATAAGGGGAAAAATTACTCAGACTCAGCTGATCATACAGAGATTAATTTTGATGATAGTGTCATTGAAACATGTTCTACAGTTTGATAGCCCAGATGCACATTTTCCCTGGATAACAAAGGTTCAATTGGTTATGCTTCTTTTACTTTTAGGGCTATCAGAAATAATATTATTATGGTTTCAATTTCTTTTTGTCTTATGATAACGAAAATGGCTTGTTTTGAAACAGCGGGTCATATTTTGCCTGACTAACAATTGCTATTTAGCTTTCTGGTGGGACAGTGGGTTTGTTCTTTCAGTTTTTGGTGGTTTTTCAAATGTGTTTTCCAGTGATTTGACTGTCAATGCCTTCAGGACCACACAGTGTTCCTACTTAAATCATTATCATCCACAGCAAGTGGATTTTGTCCTCTAGTACTCCGGTTACCTACTTTTTGGTACAGGGGAAACATATAGCAAGCAATTTTCTAAACCCTACGCACTCTATGTCTCGCACTTCAATTCATTGACAGCTTGTCTTTTAGCAAAGGCAGCCACATGAACGGATCTATATTATTACTATGTTATACGTACATAAGAACTGTAATAATTCATTTTTATTTGAGTTCTTCAGAGGTTTTTCTGTTTGTTTTGTCTAACCCATGTGGTTAGCCAGAATTTAGGGTTCTATGGGCTATTTCCTCTAGGAGGAAAAATTGATAGTTATTTCTTTGGGGCATAATCTTTCTTTATTTACTAAGAACACACAAATTATGTTCCCTAGAACCCAAGAGGAAATTGCAACAGAGGATAACATATTTCTTCACAGTTCCTACCCTCTTTCTGCTGGCACTTAAACTCCAAGGTTTTTGTCTTGTCTCCTCACAAACACAGTCTTGTGCTTTTTGCAGCTGCCTTTGTCTCTTTTTCACTGTTGGGATTTTGAGGCTTCATCATTTAAGAGAGTCAGTACTTTTTTATTCTTTTCCTCAGACAGTCCTCTGCCTACTCAGTTTAAAACCTTGAACACCTTCATAGATGCCTTTTTATAGATCAGTGGCTTTAAACCGAGTTTTGCATGGAGACCTATAGTATTTCTTTCACCTGGTTCCATAAAGAAACTTAATGATTCTTGCAAGGAAGGATGTAGGCTTTGCATTCTTTAGTTCGGTAAGGATTAACTCAGTGCAGAACGTTTGCTGGGTATCAGTAATGCATTCTGTTACTAACTGCGTAGCACACACAAGACAAAGGATGTGCAGTCTTCAGTGCTGCACTCCACGGCTCAGGGGAGCTTGCAGGAAGACGTGAATACAGCGCTCTCTCTGGAAACATTTTCACTGATTAAAAGTTCAGATTCAGCATTTTCCTTGCCTTTCTCCTGCTGTTTTGTATAAAAAAAAAGATTGCAATCTTGAGACCATTAAAATACTTGATCCACTCTAGAAATGTGGGATCTTTTTTTTTTCCTTTGGTTTTCAGTTCACTGAGCTGTTGCTATGGACTTTAGCAGCTTGACCAAATATAGTGGGATTTTTAGGTTTTCCAAGAAGGTGGGGAATCAAAGGCCAGTCTATCACATAGTGTTAGCTGAGGAATAACAGTCAGAAGATTCCATCTACATCCGTTTCATTGCCTGATTGTCAGGGCCAGGTCCATGTTCTGTCTGATTGTAGGCAGTCTTGGGACAAACCAACTTGGTTCTTCATCCAGCGCCCATGCTGTGAATCAGCACTGCAGCGTCACGCTTTTCCACACACAAAATGCCTTGAGAAAGGAAGACAGACCAAAAATGTCCCTAAGGCATTTTGCTGGTGTTAAAGAGATTCCCTCTTGGACATTTACTCTGCTGTGACTCTGATCAATAGCTTGTGATTGAGGAGGTTGACTTAATTACCAGGTGAGATTCCTGATGCATGTAATAACAGTGAACATGAGCAGCTCAATGAAAACAATTACAGAAGGACTAGAGCTTACAGATTTAAGACCTTTGGCTTTGCATTGCAAAACCTATCTTTGTTATATATCACTCTGTGTTAACTCAAAGAGTACTTGGCAAAGCTTTGTTTTACATACATATATATTTATATTATTTTTTACTTTGAAAAACTCTCCTGTGCATGTATCTGACATCTTGGACACAGCACAGTGTGTGGTTCTGTTCCTGCAGACGCTTGCTCTGTGGCCTAATATTTTGACTTGTGTGCAGCTCACTTCACTTGGTTGCCTGGAAATTGCCTAGTCTAAGCTAGAAAACTAGACTTTCATTACAAGCCATGAAGACAGCAGTTACCTCCACAGGGTGAAATATTCCACCTGTGCTGGAGATCCATTCTACAATGGATCTCACCCTCGGGGAGGTTCCGCCCATCCCTCCTAACCGTAAAGAGAATCCAAGTCACTGTCTCTGAGAAGACACCTAACTCTTGCACAGCTAAAGGTAAAGGACATGAATCCCACCTTTACTCCTCTGTGTTTCATGGGAATATGGATTTTACCTACCCCATGTATTTATGTGTTTGTTAGGGCAGATCTTGCCTTTGTATGCACAGTCCTCCAGACATGCTGCAGTTCTGATCTCTGCAGGGATCTCTTTGTGGTCATTGTGATCCAAACAATACTGATATTGATTTTTGTATCCTGAACAAAATAACATCTCATCTTTTACAATTTGAAATGTGCTTCTTGCTCCTGAAAGGAGCTACAGTGTTTATTTCTTTAGCATTAAATGATGTTCGCCAGGCATAGTCAGGAAGTGGCCGTGATTCCAATAACATCACTTGTGACAGGTATGGTCTAGATGGGGAAGGAGTTGCTCAAGGCAGTGGCAATTCCCTCATCGTACAACCCCCCAAAATATGCATCATATACCAGGTGGTAGTAATGAGAGAGAGCCTGCAACCATACCTACTTCCCCAAAATTCATTGTACATAATGCAACATAGAGGACTGGAGTTAAATTTAATTACATTTTCCTTGATGCTTTTATTGCTATCTTGAGACTGCAGGGCACCTTTAGACAATGACCATGGTCCCTTTGTACTATACACAGCTACAGTACTTCTAGTGCTATAAAATGAAAATAATAATGAAATGCAAGCTGCTAGCAGTATTTACTGCAGAGCTTTTGATATTCTATTTCCAAAGTCTCTTTTTAAGAAAAGCCTGCTATTTGTGACAAATTAGCTATTGTTTTCCCAAAGAATTGTTTTCCATTTTTCATAATTTTATTAATGAGCAGTACTGTTGTTTTATTAGTTAGAAAGGAATCTTAGATCATGTTTAGAGCAAAAAACGTCAGCTGCTGTGAACTGACGTGGATTGGCTGAAGTCGGGTATTTCCCAGCCATCTTCCTCACTGCTGCTCTGGAGGAGCAGTGCTGCACAGAAAAAGGAGCTTCTCCTGAGCCTCTGCAGCTTGCAGCCTTATAGATTTAATTAAAAGCTTACCTGCCTGTGAACTGTGGCAGGTCAAAACTTGGTACCTGAACTGGTTCAGAATTGGCATGAGAGAAGCAACCTGAAGAGGAGGGGAAGGATAAACGTTTGTGTCATCCTGGTTTACCCTTTCACCCAATGTCCTAACTCTCATGCAAGGGTTCAGTTAGGTCAGATGCCTGAAGGTATGCTAATGGCAGTTAGCTCTAATTTAGGATGTCACTGTTGTGGCACTTCCTACTGCCTAGAGTCTCACCTGGAGCCTCATGAGTTAAAATTAACTGTTAAGTGGTCAGTTAGTTCTCCGTAACAAGATTCAACTCACTAACCAAGAAGAAAACTGCCCCAGCAATACATAAATAAATAAAAAGGATCTGTTTTCCTTGGGATTAATGAGCTGAATTTGTTCAGGGAAGAAAGGAGCAGGGATCTACTAGAGCCAGGACAAGAGAGGAAACAGGTTGGCAAGGGAAGGAAGTGAACACAGGGGAAGGGAGGATGAACAAAATTTGGTTGGACAAAATTTCAGATGGGGCCAGCCGTCTTGTGTAGCTTCACCTCCAGAATGCTTAATCCTGATGGGTACTTTGGATCCAAGAGGCTGTAAGAATGCTTTAAACTGAACCAGTCTTTCAATGTTTCATTTAAAAACACAGTGTGCAGTACTGATACTCTTAGTAGCTAAGCCAGGAGAGCTATGTTGATATTTCCAGTGCGCTCAAGGGCACTTAACCTCTGTCCCCCTGCTCCCCAAATATTAGATGTCACGCTGCCAGGTGTTTGCAAGTTAAAATAGTGTTTGTAATGTCATAGAAGCAGATGTTCATGATAAGCATTTACAGAAGGAATCTCAAGAACATTTTCAGGCAATAATACAAAAATAAAGCACTTAAGCACACCAAATGTCTTTGGGATTTTCTCAGGCTTCATTTAAACAATTGGTGCTTCTTTCTTTTCCCCCAATAAATAATGTAACATTTAATATTCTGCAGAAAATACAATGAGCTAAAATATTTATCACCCTGTACTTTCTCACTATGCTTTTATTAAGTCTAATAACTGTACATTAAAATGATAGCTTTTTGCCTGCTAAGGAGTACTGGAAACTTGGGACAGTAAAAGTTTAAGGCAAACCATTTATATGAAATCAGGGGGTTTTGTTCACAAAAGGCAGACATTCACCAAGATCTGCAATTAGCACAGTAACATCTTTTAGCTTAAAAGAAATTTAGGTTGACAAAATCTGACCATAGATCAGTAAGAAATGTAACTCTGATCCATGGATTTTTTTTTTTTTTTTTTCTGACAAAGCTTTCTCTTCCCTCTCTTGATTCAAAAGAAAATATGAGTTTTATACCTTTTTTCATTCAAGTAAAAAAAAAATTTTTTAAAAAATAAATAAATTAAATGTGATACCTTTATTGAGATTTACAGGTAAATTAAATAAGTGATGCTAATCTGAGTTTCCCAGTTAAAATTGCAAGAGAGTAAATTTATAATTACAGCTACTTGAAAATGAATCCTTTCTGTATCAACTTCTATATAGCTTTTCAGTGCCACTGTGACCAAGTTCTTTAATGTTATGAAAAGTTATGTGTACTCAATGGTAATGTCTAAAAACGGTCCATAGGTTCTTTAGCATCATCTTTCCAGTGGGGAAACTATGTGCAGTGTAGGATTTATAGAAAGTCTAAATTTACATTACAGTAGAATATTTGTGTCTATAAAATGTATAATATTTAATGTGTCTGTATGCAGTTATGGCTTTTATATTTTTAAAGCAGTTATTCTCTGATCAGCTTTTTCCTTTTCATTTTTTTAACAGCCTACAAACTCTGGACTAAAATATATGACCAATAGTATATTTTCTATGGCTGCATAATTTAACACATTTGTGCTGTCTATGGGATAATCACATTGGGCTTGTCACTTTTTCTTAATTGGAAAATGTCAATTTTTTGAGCCTGAAACTTTTATGAAAAGAATATTTGAATTCAGAAGGGTGTTTATGGGTAGAAAAAGCATCAGAAAGCAATCCAGATACTCTGCTGAATACATCATGCATCCATAAAATTGGAAAAGTCGATAGTCAAAGTCTTGCTTTAATTTAAACAAGGGAAGGACTTGGACCGCCACATGAGTGCCTAACCAGCAGACGGAGAAGGCTGGAGAGGTCCTGTATCTTATGAAGAACCCTGACAAAAATGTAGAAGGAAAGCAAATTTCCCATCAAATACTTTTCTTAATAAAAGTCTTCTCAAGATAGCCTTATAATAATACCAAAATGTGTTGAAGTTTTGCAATTTTATTCAGAATATTTGATTCACACAGATTTGTATGCTAGTTATGTTGAAATACTGAGGCAATTTTGCACATATAACTAAGTAAACTTATACGATTCTGTTGAGGTCAGTAATAATCTATATCAAAGGTTATTTCACTATATTTTAGTGGCCACCTTGTGGAAGAAATATGCACAATAAGCTTGTGACTGAGATGTCTTAGCAATTTTGATCCCAAACTAGTTGAAGTGTATCTGAGTAATTATAGAGTAAGACTCATTTGTGGTCTGGTATTTAAATGGTATTTAAAATTTTATGACAATCTGTGCTGTCATTAAAAAAAATAATCTATTTCTCATGACCCATGTTTGTAGGGAAAAAAAGATTCATGAAGTTTTCAAAATCTAAAAGTAGAAAAGAATAATCCCTGGACTAGTATTTTAAAAAATAAAGGCTGCAAAGTTAATATTCGTATTATTATTTTCAGCAGGGGGTTTTAGCTGTAAGTAAAAGTTGAAGTGTATGCACTCTGCTGTTATCAAGTATTAGTCAAGAAGAATAAGTCACCTGCAAGGAGTTATGCCTTTTCTTACAGAACCAATTTTTATTAACTTTTAATCCTATTAACTAACTAATTTATCCAGCGTTGTTGCACTTCTTGTCAAGGCACTCCATATTCTTCAGTACAACTATGTACCTTCTGTGCAGAACATAACCCTGAGACCACAAGCTGTAACGGTGCAACATGTAGCACGGTACATACCAATAATGCCATCTGGGGCTGCTAATGAGTTATGTCGCAATTCTGAGGCCACCGCTCATTTGCATAATCTGTCAAGGGAATGTCAAAGATGGGAGGAGGTATATTATTTCCAAAGCTGGGTTATTTTGATTAGCTTTCCTATCTCAGTCCAGCTGAATTTTGCACAGGAGTTGAACCCTGCTTGGGATGCTGTCAGTAGGGTTTGACATCAGGGTGACTGTAAGGTGCTCCAGTTGGAGCCTTTGCCTGCCAAGGCTTCATAGCACCCAGCCATGTTCCCCTTAGCACTGTCCACAACCTCAGTGAGAGCAGGAGGAAAGCTACAGCTGGCAGATCAGGTGTGTCAGGGGAATACGGGAAATGATTACAAGTGCTGCAGGAAGTCATGTCCGTGGCATACGGTGATAGATGGCTTAATGAGAGGCACTGGAGTCCAGAGGTAGAATCCATCAATTAGCGCTGGAAAACTTTTCTCCTCTCTAATATTTCAGGTCTACAAGAACTAGCCAAATCTTTCATTTGTTTTATAGCAGCAGGAAACCAGCGTCCTGAACATATGAAGGCTGAAGTACATTTTTCCACTTGTTATCTTTAATCAATACCATCACACTTAACACGACAACCTACAGCCTTCCACCACCTAGAACTACACATTGCTGTGTGAAACCACACGCATATGTCATCATATCAGCACACCAGACTTTTTCCTTGTTGTTGTTTCACTTGGCTCCCCAAAGTAAGTGCTTTAGTTTTTCCTTGGAAATAGAAAAAAAATGAAAAATATAGACATTTCATTGTACCTCTGGTTGAAAAAGACCAACTCCACTTGTATTTGAGCATGCATACACTATTGTATTTAAGAATATCAGACAACAGGACAGGTATAGGGCCTCTTGAGTCATTTAGTCTAATCTCCACCACAGACAATGGCATCATATAATCCTTTTTTAAAAAGTATGATGTTTAAACTGGCTAGGATTCTTGCCTCTGTTCTCCCAGAAGGCTATAGCTTAGAATGTAACTACTTTGATGGATAGAAGCCATCTCAGTTTTAGCTTAAATTGATTTCTGTTTAGCTTACATCAATTTCTTCTTGTGACAACATTGTCTCTAGTTTAAATAGCTTTTTTTTTCCCCAATCTCACTAAACCTTTCAGATCATTTTATACGTGTGATAAAAATAGGGAGTTATTTGCTTAAAAATCATTTTTATTTTAAATCATGAATGTGATCCTTAAATTGAAGCCTATCAAGAGGTTGGATTTGACAGGACATTCCCTTCAATTAAACCTTGTAATACTTGAGTGTTATAGGAAATTTCTGTTGGATTCTGTCTTTGTCCCTCCCCTTCTTTCTTTCCACTTAAGACATTGAACACCCCACTCCTTTAATCTTTGCAGAAGTTTAACGTGCCTCCCCCTTTTCTGCACAAGAAAAAAAAAGAATCCAGTAAAAGGCTGCTTCCTCCTCACCCGCAGCCTGGTGGTTCTCGCTGTATGTGAGACATTAGGTTCCCTTGTCCTCAGCTGAAATACTTCTGTGACCCGTTTTGTTTCCACAGCTGTTTTCTCATTCTCATAATGCAGAGCAATAAACATTAAAGAATAAGAAGAGTCTGATGAGGAGCATGTTGAGGTAAATCAGCCTGCAGTTTTCACCTCAGCTTATCTAATACTTCATGGTTGACAACATTTCCCTTGAAGAAATAACTTATGACTTGCACAATTAGTAAGTAAAACTTTTTCAGAGTTTGTGGTATTGGGATATGTAATATATAGAAAAGCATACAGTTTCTTCAATGATCTATACCATGTCTACAAATGACCTTACTTGTGTTTTTTTCTTGCAGACTTTCCAAACCAATGTTTTGCTCTGAATAATGCAAGTCTTATTAGCTTTTCAGTTTTACTTTTCAAAGAACAATATAGAATGTATTGTAACTAAGTAAAAACATTTATTATAATATGAGAAACAATATAAAAAAACAGAAATGAGAAAAAAAAAGGAAAGTAAGCAGAGATGAATATTTCTTTTCACAATTCAGAGAATTTAATGAACTTGGCATCAAATTTGTTCTTAATTCCCTCCATTTGTTCAGTGCCCACTTCTGTACTCTGCTGGTACTGTATTCTGACCAAACAGAAAAGAAGTTGCAGCTGAAATCTGAAAGAAATTATTTGGGTCGAAATGTACCCTTTGGTGGAACTCAGATGAAATTTCTCTTCCTCAGTTATTTGCTGTGACTCATTACCATGATGTTTTAGCATCCTTGGCCCAGGAGTCACTTACCTAAGTTAAATGTCAGAAAGATAGATGTCTAAGCCTGAGCTAGTGATGCCAGAATTCCTTTGTACTCAGTGGAGAGAAATAGGCTCTACCAGCGAATGACTGATCTGACCATTTAAATGTCTAACTTACAGTAGAGGTACCCTGTCTCAATTTGCAGTGCCTTTCTATGCAGTCTTTCCGAGGTGGAGTAAGTATGCCTTTTTTACAGGTGAAGATATGAAGAAGAAAGACAGATCCTAGATTTTAGCTTTTTTTTTTTTTTTTTTAAAAAAAAAGCCAAAACACTTCCAAAGGAGCTGTGAATCCCCCAGGTCTCTGCCAAGGCATCTGAGCTATCTGTACAGATTTTACAAGCAAGCTGCACTCAGGCTGGGCTCTGTTGCCCACAAAGCCCATTTACCCTTCTACCAGGAGTCATGATGCTGGTGCTTATGCAAACCAGGTCCTCTGGGTGTCCCATTTGCTTGCCATTCACAATGACAACGAGAATCACTGTAGGCAGAAAGGTGCATGATCAGCTGGGGGAGAAAGCACCAAGGATACTGTCTCTGGTAGAAAAATGTACATTTCTCAATCCCCACATGGGACTAGCATACTCAGCTCATGAACCTACAACCTCATGACCCTTTCTGGAGATCACAGGGGAAGCACAAGAGGAAACTGGAAACAATTTCTCTGTGGAAGAGGAAGCAGTCAAATCACTGACTCTTCTTTACTTTCAGGTGTGGTTGTAGTTAGAGGTTCAGTGTGGACAGAATATGATATTAATTTCTTAAGATAATGTCTAAGTATATCTAATAATTAATATAAATGGTATATATCTAATAATACTCCTTCTCATGCTCTTGCAGTTGCCCCAGTCCAGACATTATTTGTCTGGAAAGACAACGTTCTTTGGAGATGAAAAGCTGAAGGACAATGCAGAGCTCTTGCTCTATTATTTCTGCTATCATTTGAGTCCAAGTCGATTCCTGTAAACCTTGCACCAGTTTTCTTCCAAGAGAGGGCCTACAGGGTTAGCTCCTCTAAACTTATATAAGTTAGGCAGCTACGTAGCTGAACTGTCACCAGAATAGCTCAGGACCACAACCCATGATTAATGCCCTCATCTCCTAAACTAACATTCAGAAATGTAAAATTCAACTCCCAAATTCAGAACTTACATCAACAGTATGAAATTGAGGCTTGAGGACTGGGCATCTGCAAACCTCATGAAGTTCAACAAGACCAAGCGCAAGGTCCAGCACCTGGATCAGGACAATCCCCAGTATCAATATAGGTTGGAGGATGGACTGTTTGAGAGCAGAAAAGGACTTGGGGCTACTGCAAGTTGGATGGGACTTTGAGCAACCCGATCTAGTGAAAGATGTCCCTGCTCATGGCACAAAGGGTGAATTAAATGATCTTTAAAGGGCCCTTCCAACCCAAGCCCTTCTATGGTTCTATGATTCTATGAAATTAGAGGGAATTCTGACTTAGGTAACTACTGAAGTCAGCAGGTTAGTAAGAGTTTTTATTCTTGAATGCTAGTCCACTACAGATGTACTGAGGAAAACATTTTTTAAACTCCAGGATTCTTTTAAAGATCACCCTTAATTGCTTATGCTTGCTTTATAGGATTTAGGAAATTCCATTAAGTTCTGAAGCAATACATTAATCAATGAGGCAAAAATAAAGAAATGAGCATTTTACAAGGAAATTGAACACTAGAAATAATACCAGTTATCTGAGAAGCAGTGAATGAGATTAACATTTAGGGTCTTATGCTTCTTATGGCTTTTCAAAATGTAAATAACACTATGTGATCCCGAGTTATTTACTATACATGAGCTCTAAAGTCTGTTTTATTGGGACAAAAGAAGCTAAAATGACTTTAATTTCCCTTTTCAAATCTTAACAAACACTTTATTATGCCTTTAATTTTTATAGTTCAGTCTTTCTTGATGTTAGTACTTGCTTTCAGGCTCTCTAGTTGCTGATCAGTTGTTTCTCTTGTGGCTTTTCTACTGTTTTCTTCTTCTTCAGTTTGCTCATAGTCAGTCCAGGTAAGTGGTTTAAGTCCCTGTGAACAGAGGGAGGGAGAACTCTGCTGCAGAGCAGCAGAAGGGATGCAAGGAGTAGAACACTCTTCCCTGGACCTGGTCTCTCATCTTAAACTTATTGGGGCATTTAAAGATAGTATTTTAAGAGGCAGTGTTTTTAAAGAAAATGTAGTTCTGTAGGATCAGCCTCTGGCATAGGCTGATCCTTATCTAGAGCTGCTTGGAAAATTTTCAATAGAAAACTTCACATCAGAAAACACAACTGCACCAAAATATGCTGTATGCTGATTTTGCTAAACTTTGGTTTTAGAGGAAGACTTTAAAAAAACACATCACTGTCTCAACAGTTTTTGTATGAAATACTTCACAATTTAGAATGACTTTTCAATTCAATATCTTGGATTTTTTATTTTTTTTTATTTTTTTTTTTTTTTGTGCTAACTGTGTCATATAATGGAGGGCACTAAAAAGTTAAAATCAAAACATGTTGTCCTGCCAATACTGACACAATAAAAACAGACTGGCCACCTAAAATAAATGGATTTGCAATTAACCTGTTACGAGGATAGCCACCCTCCTACACAAGTTCTCCATCACAGTCAAAAAAGTGTCGAGTTAAGTGCTACTATACTGCAGTGCCTGTTTGCCCTTGTGCTACAGGCTACAGAAAAAAATACAAAAACTTTTCACAGTGTTCTTTATCTTATGTCATTATCCTTATGCTGCCTGAGGTCATTAAAATAAATGTTTGGTGCCTGGGTCCATTTATTCTATTGTCAGTGATGAATGTACCTGCTTGATTTAATTTTGTATGCATTTTATATTGCCTATTGTATGTTTTCAGGTTTATTAAGTAAGTAGTCCATCTTCTTTCAAAAAGCTGTAAGCATGATATCTTTTTTATTTTTTATTTTTAATGATCTTCTTTTAAAAGCCATGCTTTTTGCTTAGTGCAGAGCAAATACTAAGTTAAACCTGACTATGCTGTTTTGTGTATAGTTGTGTCTTCCTCATTTCCTGGCCTCTTTTCTGTCCTTCCCACAACACAGATTTGAGGTTGAGGGGACTTCTGACTCCCTTTCTCATTTCTCCTAAATCCTACTCAGTCTATGTTCCTTCAGCCAACCATTTCCCCAAAACTGCTTAGTTTTTTCACTGAGAACAACGCTTTTGCCCCTTGCCAAAATACATGTGGAGACAAATTACTGATAAAAGGAGAGTTAAGCTAACCCATAAAGTTCTGCTGAGAAAGGTCAGGATAGTTGTCTGCTGAAATCCCTTGAAGCTACCTCTTTGGCCTATGTTCTTCCTAATAACAGAAGTAAACCATGCAGGTCTCCCTTCTCCAGGCAGCTCTAATTGGCACCTGAGCTGGGAGACAGGTACACACACTTGGCCCGGTTTGTCCCCTTCCCCCACTTCCACTCCCTACCTATCCCACTGAACACAGCATCCCTTTTCTCTGTTAGATATAAGGAAGATCTCATTTCCATTCCTAACTTGGCAAACAACCATTGCATCAAACAGCAACGTTGCCAGTGTTTAATTTCAACTAGATATTGCCAACGTTTCGCCAGCCTGAAAATCCCAGGATTGGGAATCCCCAGCTGGGATTGCTGAAAATCCCAGCAATATCCCAGGATTGCTATTGGGATTGCAGGGAGTCTTTCCTCTGTAATGGAAGGCAAAATCAGTGTGTTTTAAAATCATATGCTGCAGTAGATCTATACCCCAAGAACATTAGTAATTTAAAGATGCTCAGTGTGGATATACATATGTGGATGTACATATTACGTAGACTGTACAGAAGATCAAATAAAGACAGTGGGATTCTACTAGACCGTATTTCTAATTCAGTAACCAGGAAATTCTTCCTCATGTTCACCTCAAGTTTCTCCTTTCTCAAAAGTATGCCTTGATGTGGAGACTATATGCAGAGCCACAGCTTTACAAAACCCAGCTGTAATGACAGCAGCTTCTAGTCACAGTCTATATTAGCAGGAAGGAATTATTCTTCCAATTCCATCACAAAAGGTTATTCCCTCTATTGCTTTGATATTTTTGAGCTCTTTTCTCAATCCTTCCCACTTTTTGATGGGGATGTGAAGAGGTTAGAAATAAGGTGAAATCTCATTCAAAAAATGCGTAAGAAAATTTCTGTAGGAAAAATATTGTACATTAGAATTGCTAAATTGTAAGAAAGTTCTTTGAAAGGTGCACTACCCTGAAAGACCTGATGTTGAACAAGAGCTTGCATCTGTCCTGGCAGTACATTGTGGTGAAAACAAGATCAATTTCAAGCTGCATAAGCATAGCTATTGCAATAGCCAGCTGGGAAATGATGTTATTTCTATGTGATCCTTCTGAGATCACACCAGGAACACACTGTATGCAGTTCCCATTAATATAGATATGGGCTCACCAGCCAGTTAAAGAGATGAATGATTCAAAACTTCACTCCAAACTTGAACAGACTCCAAGCCTTATTACAGTTCAAAAGTATTTAGACCATTTTTTTTTCCACACTGACTTTCAACTTCACGTATCCCCACACTTCCTGGTCCTCTTTCTGCTAGCATTAAAAGTGCCAAAATATTTTGGGAGAAGGTCCTATTTTAATAGAAGCAGAAAGGCCTTGAAATCGCAGAAGAAAACTTTCATTGCCAAATTTTCCAAGCTGCTTTTTTCAGGCTCATTTTAAAAAATATTTGGATGAAGTTCAGTGCTTACATCCCAAGTCTTGTGTGCATATACAAACTGAACTGAAAGTCTGACCACTGTAGCTCTGCTGAGGGGGTCACCCACTAGACTTACTGGAGAGGTATTTTAATAAGCTGAGAAAACAGGATCAAAACCATCTTCATAGCTTTCTTCTCTACTCATTTCCATTGAAAAGTTCTGACAAGGCTATAATTCTTAAAAATTATTGCTTGAGATAGTATTTCATGTATTTAATAATGCTTTGAAAACGTTCATTCCTGTTGGCTCCACTCCAGGTTTCTTCTATTATGCACAGAAATGTCTTAAACTCATTTTCCAGCTGTACTATATGGTGCTGAGTTGCATAGAATAGTTATGGAACAGTCTTAAGAATATATTTTCTTACTATCCTGAATTTATCTGAGAAATTTTGCTGACATTTCCGATTAGTAAGAATGTACTTTGACAGGTGCCTGTGCTTCATCTAAGGTTTCAAATATTTTCAGACAACTGTAAACCTGTCCTCAGATATTATCAGCAAAAAATATCATGATCAGCATATTTGCTGTTAATGAGGTATCATTTTGATTTCTCTTTTGAACAATCCTCACTTTACTGATCGCAAAATAGCAAGCAACAGAATAGGCGTTGGCAGTACTGAAAGATGTTGCAATAAACCAAATTGCTCTTAAAATTGAAGAAAAGAGTATTGTTTGTACAAAGCATGGGAGCGCTGACTTTGAAAAATAAGTTAACATTAAAAAGGCTTTAAGTTATTTAGAGAGATCTGCATGCTTACATGTCTGAGGAATACCTAGTAAATATCTAAAAGCTAGCCCAAGCTGTTTTTAAGCAGTACACAACTGCAGAAAGTTGTGAGCATTTTATTGCAACTCCAGTCAGCAACTTGGATTAGACATCCATCCCACATAGCGCTCTGTGTGTCTGGATTACTCTCCAGATGAGGTGTTCAGACAGACTTGTACATTTATCAGCTCTGCAAGGGACAGCACAAAAAGAAGGAAAAAATAAAAAGTTCTGCTTATGTGATCAGAATCCAAATTCTGCAAAGACTACATTTTGTTGGACATTTCTGCCAGTGTGTCATAACATGTCAGCTCTCCTGATGAGATATAAATCTTGGAAGCCCTCATCAAGTGTCAAGGTCCAAATGGTAACTTATTTTTTTTTTTCATCAGAACAACTTACTGTATTCTAAGCCAACGGACAGATCTGCTTTCCAGCTACCAGGCGGGAGTTTCTCATTTCTACACATCAGCACCCTCACCTAACACAAAATATTTTATTTCTACTATTAACACCATTCAGAGATCACTAAAACTGCCCTTTGCAGATGCCCCTTTCTGAAGATATTGGCCAAAAGAGATGAGCAGGAGTCAGAGGTCTGTGTTTATCCCTTTTGAGTAGTCTTCTGCAGCCAATGGAGCTGATGCAGTTGGACTACTGTCCATCATTTGTGTGATTACTTTGCACCATCATTTTCAAAGTTTTCTTTGAGAGCCCTTCTAAAAGCCTGGGTCAATATTGTCCCACAGATACATTCTGACATCACATTAGAGCTCTGCGCACAAGCAGCAGTCTTCTGAATTCACTTTGGGAATCAGAAGGTAAATCTTCATACAAAACATAAGGATGTTTTTGAAATAGTACTGCTACCAGCATAGTCGGAGTACTAATGTGTGATTGTCTATAAATACCACCAATGTACATTCAGGTGTAAATAGATGCATGACTGTTCCCAGATCTGATTCTTCAGATTGGATAATCAAAATGAAAACAAACCAAGACAATATGCAGGAAAAGAGAAACAAATTCAATGTCCATGGAGACTTTCCTTCTATAATCCATCCTGCTAGTCCTGTAATGCATAAGGCGGCTAATCAATCATTCATTCTTCTGAGATTTGGTCAGTAAGACATAATATTATGTGAGAGAAGGACTGCGCAGATGTCTTTATTGCTGCATTTCTGGGTTTTTTTCTAAGTTTAAGTCAAGGACCTAAATAATATTTTAATATATCTACTTGTATTTAATTATTAAAATGTTTAATAACAGCAGACTGCATCCAGTCACACCCAAAGGAGAACCTTCTTCATGTTCATACTTAGATTTGTACCTTTATCAATAAGTCAATTCATTTCATAGGAAGTGAATTACAGCAATAACATAAGAGAGAGAAATACTTCAGAAGTCTTTTTTCCCAGTAATTCAAAGTACGATGCCTGTAGGTGAAATTATACTGTCACAAACATCTGATATTTCTATCTCTTATCAGTGACAGACAGTAGTTATAAGAAAAGGATACCAAGGAAATCACTTCAGATTCCATTCTGTAACTCATATTATATAAAGGCATGAGTGTGAGTGCAAAATGTTTTCATAACCTGTTCATCATCTGGCCTTTGGGGTTTCTTCTGCTGACAAGGGTTGATACTTTTTTATTATTATTTTGTATTATGGATTTTCAAGTGTTATTGTTGTCAGAGAAAATCCTTGTTTTTAATGGAACTTTAGAGAAATAAATCTTTAAAAATATTTTATTGTTGAATGTAAAAGAAAACACAAAATTAATATCACAAATTCTTAAATTTTGGTCACTTGTTTTTCTCCTTCCCCCTCAGTTCTGTTTCATATTCATATGCAGTAGGGTAGGAGAAGTTAATGTAACTTTCCGACAAAATCTTTGATGCACTTATTTGTTTATTGTCTTTCAGTGGCACAGAGCATAGTGAATTTTTCCTTTTATACTGTATTTGAAGAGAGAAATCCATCCTAATGAGTGTATAACTAGTGGCTTCCATGGGGCTGTTTATCTGATTGAGACACTCAACAGATTTCTCTGTGGGGGATCTCTATGCCCCTAAATAAATAGTTATTACTGTGTTACAGCAGTTCTGTATAGGTATGTATGAAACTCACAACAAAGAAACCCAACATTAACATCTGCGGACATAGGCAGAGAATTTGCAGGTGTCCTGAATTTGCTCTGTTTAGGGGGTATTTTTCAGTCTCCGAGAAGGTAAAGAGAAGAAAATCCCACCGTCTTTGTTGTCCATATTTTACAGTGTACAATATGTCTACATAGTGTATGTAGGATATGTCTACAGAGAGGGATGTAAACAGAAGTAGGTTCCTGCTCACAGTCTGGAAGGTTTATGGACTTTGGTTGAGACATGGCATTGTGGCCATATGGCTCCTGGGTCAAACCTGGCACATCTGTAATCAATTTAAATACCAGCAAATTGAGATAGCATCTGTCTGCACCCATCCAGGCACACAGACCCCAAACTCTGCAAAACCTGCTAATTATTTCATTGAAAACCACTTATCAAATTAATATCTAGTAAAAAAAGGTATTTGCTCTCTGGTAAAGATGCCAGACCCTGGTTAAAGACTTTGAGAGGAACCTCATACTGATCCATGGCAAAAGCTTTCTTTTCTTTCATATCCACAGTGCTACAAAATACTATTAATCTCTGTGTTAGCAACAGAAATTCATGCCTTGATTTAGTTTCCTATTTATGGGCATCTCATGCCTTTTGAGACTTCCCAAGTGTTAAAACATTTGCATGGTGGTAGCAAATACTACAGCCCAAGGAGACTTTTCTGGAGTCAAGTGTACAAACCCTTTCTCTACTGGGCATTCTACCATGTGCAGACACTTGCACATTGTGTCATACACAATTCATGAGTACATAACAATGATCTTATTCATCGGGTAACACACACAGCAAACAGCTGGACTATACTCATAGGCTTAACATTGATATTCTTAGCACCTGTAAGACAGACTCCTGATGAATCTCTGCTGGTCAGGCATCGGGCACTCATCGGTTAGGTGGGGAAGTGTCAGTCTCCATGGCATTTGGTCTGATCTTCCACCTTCCTGCATTGCCATCTTCCAGGTCTCTCTTGTTGTCTTTTTGGGCTTTTTATTTTTTTTTTTTTTCTTCTCAGGTTTTCATACCTCTTTGTGTAGATATCTTTCTCTGGAGACCTTCAACTAGTGACTACTACTACTTAAGCCAACAATTTCACCTCACTGGTTTTTTTTTGTTTGTTTGGGGTTTTTTTTGGTTTTTTTTTTTTTTTTTTACTTACCTTCTATGTCTTTAGTGCTCTTTACGATCCAAGACTAGATTTTTTTCACTCTGTAAAGTCAAACCAATGTCAAACATAAAACTGGCCCCTGACTGGTTGGTTACTCATATGCCACTATACATTTTATGTTTAGGCAATTGAGTTGAATGAGGATTCCCTCTGCATGTGCTCTCACCCTTCCCTTCCTAGCCTGGAAAGTTCTTTGAAATTAGATCTAACTTTGAACCTTGGGTGGAAGGTAGAAGCTTTGAGTGTGAACCTGGACCAGATGACCTCCAGAGATCTCTTTCAACCTAAATTTTTGTCTGATCCTAGCTAGGATGCATCTGTTAGCTGTGGTGATGCTCATAAGTTCAGTTTAGGTGAGCTTTCCAAACTGGCATAAGATGATTGTTCTGAGTCTGTCTCACCATATCTGAAGTTCAAACTGACTTTTGTTGCTTTCCGCAAGTTTTCTAGACATCACTATCTTACTGCTAGGACCAAGCCCTGACCTCCCATGCTACAACCAGCGCAGTCTCTGTCTGGCACTGGACTGACCTGCTTCAGCACTTCAGTGCAGACAGACCACGTGCTGCACATGCAGTAAGACCAGGCTCCACATCACCTGCCCAGTGAATCTGCTCTGCTTGAGGATGTGATAAGGCACCGGTATAAAATGCCAGATCTATCTTACTCAAATGGACCTTCGTGTTCATGGGTCCCAGGACCTCTGACACCCTGAAGAGACCCTTTAGAGCAAACAGCCCTCAGCAACATCAAAAGAGCCTTTTGATCATTTCAGGACACGAGGTTTTGATTTCAGACTAACAGTAGCAAACTAGCAAAGCCATCTTTTTGTTGATAGCATATCCAGATAATTCTGTAATTAATGCTGCATGCAGTGGATGTCATACCACCATGACTACATTAAGCCTCACCTTGTTCAAACCAAGAACAATTTGGAGAATACTTTGCCATTTCATAATTGTATGAGATAGCCTATTTTGGAAGAATTATATGGTTTTGTTGTTGTCCGGTGTTACGTAACATCTCACCTTTTATTTTACAGGCCCCGTGGTTAGGGATTCAGATAAGTAAAGCAGATTTCTGGCTTTGGTGTTTTGCTAGTTGACGTTCTTTTGGGATGTGATTCTGTCACTTTAAGGTAAATGGGAGCCTTGCCTCCAATTTCAACATAGCATATGATCAAGCTGCATTATGCTGCTGGAAAGGTAGACGCAGCCAGGAAGAAATAAATTAAGTTAAAGGGGAGCTCTCAATATCAGTCAGATTTCTCTCAAAATATTTGAGAGAACTATTTAGGATGACAGGTTTGCAACTTTGACATTTTAATTCAGTCCTTGTCCAGGTAACTTCCCACTGACTTGAACAGAAAAAAAACCACTTAAAAAATATGGGATTTGAAGAACGTTGCAAGTCAGTAAATGTTTTGTGAAGTAATGTGTGTTGCTCTTGGAAATGGCAATAATTTCCCCAATACAGAAGCTACAAGGTGGATGGTGTGAACAGAGTGAAATTTTATTATGACCCTAAATTATGATCAATTTTCTAGGTTTCTCCTTGAATTTGAGACTCCAGGCACTAAGTGCAGTAATTAAATCAATCTGAATAGGTTTCAACTTATTTGTTTGACTCTGTACTATGGCCCATTTTCCAGAGCAGATTAGGGTAATAACTTTTTTTAATATTATGTTTTCAGCTTGCCAACTGTTCACTCTAATAGTAGCATGTAATTGACTTTCTCAAGGATCACCTCCTTTAATGACAGAGCACATGTGATTTTTCTATTGGCTGAGTGTGTAGGCAGTTGGCATATCAGCATCCAAACAACAGTCACCTTTGCAATGACAGACGGTGCCTCCTTTTGGCACAGTGATGCACACAGTGATTCAGCACAAGTGACGCAGCATAAATTGACAGTGAGTGTTATCCAAGAGAACAACACAGCTCCTTAGAAGTGTTTGGAAAGTTTATCTTATTATTTTTACTCTGACATTTTAGAGGCATTCCTTTCAAGTACATTCCCACCATAGCCACGGCTGTCAAAAAATAAAGGAGGAGAAAAAGAAGAGATACCGAAGGATTAAAGTATACTGTAAGAAACCCAACAAAAGTAGTCCACAGCTTCCTAATACCTATCTCTGCCTTCAGTGAAATGCAGAGAAGTGAGATTTACAGTTTCTTAGTATTTATCTCTCAACAACAGCATCACACAGATCACCTGAGTGGACCAAAAAAAAAAAAAAAAAAAAAAAAAAGAAAGAAAAAGGAAAACTCCAGAACAACATGCACTGCAATTAGCTAAATCTAGTTTAGATCCTATTCTTGCTGACATCAAAATGTCTCCTTGACTTGGGAGAAGAAAAAGATATATGTTCACACTGAAGGTAGGGAAAGCAGCCATGGAGTGAGTTACTTGGATAAATATTTGGAACTGTTCTTTGGATACTGGATGTTTGCCTGTAAATTTTCCCAGTTCAGAAGAGGTCTGCCAGTTACAATACATACACATACAAGGCAAAAATCTGATCCCACACTAAGATAATCTTTTTCAATTTTAAAGTTAGTAGAGTGTCAGTGAGACAAGAGTAGCAGGGTAACATCTATCAAAGCATGTCTGCTGTACAAAGCATGATAGAAAACTACTCAGAGGACCAAGGACTATGTCTTAGAATTCCCTTCTCAGCCTTCTGGAGAACAAAAGTCAAATTCCTGATCAGATACTTATTTCCCTTGGTGAAGAGAAATGTAGTTAGTCACAAGAAATGTAATATTTGAATGGAATATAATGGAATAGAGAGAAAATAATGTTACGTCACAACAGATGGTAGCTCAGAATGGGAGCACTTGCTAGAAGGGTCTGCTCAAGTCTGCTTAAGAACGTAAGCAAAGTTTAATTTTGTAAGTCCAAAAATGAAGAAGGCCTTAGAAGTATTAAAGACCAGTTTTGTGTGGCAACAATTAGTACCCTCCAAAGGGATTTGGGAACCCAGGGCTCTAGTAGACTCCCCAGCCAAAATAATATATGGCTGTGGTCTATGCCCAGCTTGGTTTTGCACTTCTGCCTCTGCTGAACACAGACACCAACTCTCTCTGAGACATGGATGAGAAGGAGGGTCCCACACTCTTGCCTGGACCTGTGTTGGACAGCTTCTTACGCCAGTATAACTCCTGATGATTTTAATGAAAACTGGAGCAGCTTTTCAGCTCAGGCCCTACCCCTTCCAATATCTAGCAGCTTTCCATTTCCCTCTTCTCTGAAAGACTCACGGTATTATCAATGACAATGGTGGTTGAAGAGAAACTCAGAGCTCTCATCAAAGAGACAGGAAGCAGAATTTGAGTTTATGTTCATCCTCCATATCAAGAGTTCAAAGAAAATTTAATGTCTATGTTGAAGCATTGCACTGGTGTACATCTGGGGTTAGATATGCACCCTTATCCTTCATCTGCTGGGCAACGTTAGGCAAGGTTCCAAACATTTGACAGAAGCAGCATGGGAAACCTAGGACAGAAGCCAGGGACATTAAGCAGCAGCTGAACAGTGTTTTAAGAAGCTCATAACATACAAAGAGGATGACTGAGCATCCCAAAGGAGACGTCTGAGGTGTTTGCTTACTCTTCTCACCCTCTTTAAGGAATCACTAGCTTTAACATCTAGTGCCAGATAACAATGAAAGAATAGTTTTGCTTTTGCTTTAAAGTAGCTTTTTTCTCATATATATATATACACATATGTGGTTATATAGCTGTAATGTCCCATATAGCTACATAGTTTGTTCTCTTCCAAGATCTCACCCATTTGGTAAAGGTGGAGATAAACCAGTGCTGGGTTATGGAAGTTGCTTTTTCTTTTGTATTTATTATTCAGGATGAGGAAGTTTCTGATAAGGAAACTAGGAGACAGGCAGCACACTTCCAGTATTTCACCCAGCAATGAGGTCGTGTATAGACAAAGATGAAACTGATGGGCTCAGAACTAAATGGGAGAACTACTTTTGTTTTCCAGATGTTAGTTTTCTGGGTGGCCTCTGGAGCTTTGAAGGGCATTTTTCCTAGAGATAAAAGATCTTCCGCTACAGATGGTGCTTTTTAACCCTCCTAAGTCCATATATATCTGTGATAAAACTCTGGCAAAAACTGACATAACACTTCTTAGGAGGACAGCTGGGTTCTTATTGTCACAGTTTTCCATTTACCGCTTTAAAATTTCAGGTAAAGCACCTTCCCACAGGTCCTAACATTGGCAGTTTGTTTATACAACAGACTTGAAACCTATTTAATTTACAGTCTATTTAGGATAATAATTTATTCATGGGGATGATTTTTAGCTATTAGCAAGTTTATGCCTTTAAGACTGTTATATAAATTTTATATATGCATATAAATTTGTGATATTTTCCTTATTATTTGTCTGCTTTTCTTTGCTGTGACCCATTACTCCCTCCCAAACTTGAGTCCAAACTGTTTCTATTTGGCTCTGCTGAGGATCTAATACTTTGAACCAAGAAAACAAAAAATAACAATGATGGAAAACATGCTCAGGCAAAGTCTTTTAGGCTGTGAAAGAACGAACATAAGAAATGACTTAAAAAGAATGCAGTGCTTGGGGAATTGAATTAGAAAGGCAGTGAAATATATCTCTTGTATAAAAACATTTTTAGAAGAAATAAAATGGTCCATGCGAGAAAATCATAATGAAGAGAAGCATAATTAATTATTTAGACAAACCAAAGGAAAATCAAAGTAAAATATATGGGGTACTTCAGTGTGAGTAATTTATTTATAAATAGACATATGTTCTGAGACTGAGTGTCCGCATTGGATTTGTGTAACTGTGTCCTATTTAGCAAGATTTAAAGTCCAAATAAAAAACACATACAGCAGTTCCATCTGAAGTTCTGTGCAAGCACACTGCAGAATACAGATATCTTGACTTTACCTGGGAGTTCTGCTCAGTTTGGGCCCAGACTACGATGCCTCAGATGGTAGCAGCATATTTTTGCTGGTTCTGAAATTTCAGCACTTTGTGGTATCTATATCCACGCATAATTTCTGAGACAAGGTAATATTATTTGACATATATTTGAATATTTTCTCATAGGTTATTAATGTCTGGCAAATATTTAAAGTGCAGTATGTAGGTACTAAATTTATTTTTCTTCAGGGCATATATGATGCAATGTTTTCTTCAAAATTGATTGCCTGAAAATTGGAATTTTTATCAAGAATGCAGCTCAACTGTCCTCTGTGATGCTGAGACTATGCATGACAAAAAATTGAATGAACTGGAAAGAGTGGATGGCCATACGTTAGCACACACTCTGAACCACTGATTCTGGAGCTAGCAAGGATGGGTGCAAAGAGCAAGGGCTGTTAAATGAAGACTAACCTCCCTTAGGATTTCCAAGAGGACATAATGCTATAAGCAGTAGGGAGGATTTGTGAAGATCGCCCTTTAGCTCGTCTTTTGGGATCTCAGAGAGTATTTGACTCTAACCTGCAATCAGTGCTCTGCAGCCCTCAGAATATGCAGAAGTCTGATAATGTGTGCGAATACAAAGCAGAACATCCCGGGACTGTGACCTCCTCATCTCTCCTCTGCTGTCAGGACCATTACTATCACAACTCTGTGTCACAAGGCAAAAGAGAACAGTTCATGAGATGCCTAGGGCACAAAGCAGGCTAGGAAGAGAGTGGGTGAGCCCTACTACCTTACTTCTTTTGGAGGCCCCTTCATTGCTAATGGGGAATAAGAGTGGTGAAAATTAACTGGCTCCCTGATGTAACCGTCTTTATGTAGGAACAGGAAAGAAATCACGCTAATGATAATTTTAACATTTTAAATCTCCATTAACGTCTGTGGGGATTGTGACCTGGCACGGGGCACACAATTGTTCAGCCAGGCCCTCACTGGGAAAGGAATATAGACATGAAGGTCGGTACCAGTGTTGCCTGAGGGAGACTGCACATGATGTTTCCTCTTGATATGAAGGGAGCTGAGCATTGCTGAGTGAGACCAGACCTATACAATAAGAATAAACTCTTGCCCATTGAAAGAGTTCTCCAAACCCTCTTTGTTACATCTATTTCTATAGCAGCACAAGGTCTTTGCATTTCAAGACCTGAACTGCACACATTGGGCTACAGGACTTGATGACAGAACCGTCTTAAAAGTGTGTTTGTATACTTGGGGTGAGTTAATATCTTCTTTGGAGAGTTTTCTGTACCCTCTGTCTGGTGTGAAACACGTAAGTAGAATTTTATTGTAGATCCTTTTGACACATTTTTGATCTTTCTTTCCACCTCATCTTTCTTTTCCATGATGCACTGTCCTTTCTCAACTCAAGTTTCCTGTTTTTCATGCTAATGCCTTAAGCCCCATTCCTTAAAAATTACATTATAGTTCTGATGACCAACATAATACAAATGATTAACTGGATCTGAATTCAAACTTCCTGGGAAGCAAATCCAATGCCTCAGATTAACTTACTTTTTTTCCTTATACTTTTTTGAAGGAATCACTTAGGTAACCTGACATTTTATTCTCTCATGTGGCAACTCTAATTTGCTGTCTGCAGTTTTAGCTGCATCCATAAGTTTTCTTGATTTTGAGTGAAGTACCAGAAGCAGCATGTTAACAAAGGAGTTAATGGAGCAATTTTCACAGAATACAGCATTTTACAACATTGCCATCTCCAAGAGCATATTTTCAATCCCACATCTATTCTAATTTAGAAACCTAATTGCAAGGACAATCCCCCTTCCAACTGAAAGATTATAACTAACAATATATGCTTCAGTACACATACAGAAGGGCTTGTTAAAGGCAGAGTAAGATCACCTTTCATTTTGTTATTCTTTGATTAACATATTCCCCTTAGCTCTGATGTGTTCTGCCTTTGTGGGTCTGTGTGACAGGGTTTTATTATTTTAAGAGTGATTTTTGTTATTCATTTTGCAAAAAGCTTTCTACAATTTTTGATCAGTACACGGTAAATTTTCAGGAATATTTTAATCATGCTTACAACAGGCCAAGCTTATAACAAAATAATTGATTACCTGATTTTTAGCACACTGAGAGGCTGTGGAAGTATTCTGTTGTATTGATTAAGAACTCAGCCTTTCTGTACAACACAGGTTGTTCATATTTCTGGCCTCCATCCAGCACAAGGCATAATAAGCCAGAGATAAGCTAACAAATTTGTTTTTAAAATTAAGTTGCACATTGATTTTTACCCTTATTGAATTTAATGGAAAGGGGAGGGGAACCTCATATGTTTTGTCTCCCTCAAGGAAACAAAATTCACAGTTTTACAGTTTGTGACCTGTAAGTGGAGTGGACATGACTGTTTGTTTTGGAAATGTATAGGTATTGAGGAATGCCTGCACCAGCCTGTGCCACAAGAACTGGAAAGCACGTGTGATACAGAACAGTACATGAGAAAATTGAGGCAGAACAAAGACAAAAATAGTCACCATTGCTGAATAAACCTTCCAGAGTACTGCTAGCTAACAGGTGGCTGACTCCTCTCTGAAGTATGTTCTTTGCTGCTGTGGCTGTTCATCACAAGCAGTCTCAATTTAAGAAGCCCTGGTGACGGTTTCAGATTATTTTGTACTGTTGTCGTTCCCACCTCTGAAACTACTTTCACACTGTTGTAATCCACAGAAGTCTCCTGTGCTTTGCTTAGTCAGTTATAGACAGAAGAGAGATTCAGAAATAATTTACTCAAGCTGAGCATGGGAATGTTTCCTCCAGCAAGATCTGATTTCCCCATAACTCATACTTTTCCATTCTCTTCTTTTTAGCTACAGGAGAGATGAAATAGGGATTTTTGGATGTGTTCAGAGAACATTTTAATCTGTTAGTGAATACATGATGATGTAATCGCAATTCACAACAGAAAAAGTTTGGGCTTTCAAGAAATTTAGGATAAATATCAGGGGTTTTTGGTTTTTTTTGTGTGTGGGGTTTTTTTGTGTTTTTTTTTTTTTTTTTTTTTTTTTTTTTTTTTTTTTTTTTACCACAACCAAGCATTAATGTGTAACTGGTCAGGAAATAATGAATAAAATGTTGACAAAAAGAATTTGAAATACTTCTTGAAACTTATCTTATCTTCCACAGCAGTTCAATAAATTGACATAACACACACACACACACACACACAGAGACACAGAAATTAAAACTGCATTCTTGCCTGGGGAAAAACAAAATCCTGGCCATTTGTAGATATCTTCCTTCTACTTTGTGAGAAAAAACAATGTATAAATAGCAAGAGTTTTGTGTTCTAAGATCATTATGACATACAGGGCTGTATAGTTTAGAAATGAATCCCTGTAATAGGGAACATGGATGAATCTAGAATTCTTCTCACTCCTGCAAAGGCTGATGTGTTAATCTTGCTTGCATAAATAAAATTCTCCGATTAAAGCAAACCCCCAGGAGTACCATGATGTATTGACTGAGAATGAAAGCTCTACCTTCCAGTCAGAGTAATATGGCTATTTATTAACCACAGATAATATTTTCTTTTTTTCTTTTTCTTTTTTTTCTTTTCTAAACTAATGATGGGTAGCCTCCTAGGAAGAGGAATGACAAAATGATAATGTAAATTCTTCGTTCACAATATGGTACCATACAAGAGTATTGTCAAATACAATAAAACAGTTTTCCTCCTTGTTTTTTGGGGGCTAGAGTGAGGTGAAAACATCAGAGAAATAGCATTGGTCTGTGTCTCTACAGATAACTCTATATTCTGTTTGTTGTGGAATGGAAGAGGAATAAAACAGGATTTTTCCCTGTAGAATTTTTTATGTTTATATACGTATAATTAAAAGAAATCCAAGAAATGCCTCTATGCTTCTGTGGATCACATTTAATGGAGAATCAATCCTGCTTTTAAGAAAGTTCTAAAACTAGAGTTTCTCCAATAAAAGTGAAATCTGTGGTCTTTCCCTGAATGGTAAACAATAGAGGCTGTAATGATTCATCCTCTCTTCAGTTTTATTATTGCCTTCCAGCTTCCAATCTAAAAGCTCTTAGCATCATAATTACCTCTTTTGGCTTTTGCAAAATGTCACAGCTCCTATTTAGCCAATAGATCACATCACACGGGGCTACAGCTTCACTTTTAAACACTGTGTTAATAGCTGAAATGTCTGACAGGCTGAATTATAAGCTTGGCAACAAATTGGTCTCCTTTTTGGCCTTTTCTAGATTTGCTGTTACTTTGGGAAGCGAGAAAGTGATCTGGAGCCAGAGATACCTGGATCCAAAGACATGCCTACTAAGAGTGGTCATAGTCTGAGCCATTCAAGCCCTCTTCCAGACATATAAACATTATAATTAACCTGTCACTTTGCTATGTTGCAATTAGTCTTATTCGTTCATAGCTTTTGTATACACGGTGGCCTCACATAGAGAAGAAGTACAGTTTGAAGATGGAGGCAAAATGGTGTTAAATTAACGTCTGTATCTGAATAAGAAAGAAAAACTTTGAATCACAGACCTCATATGGGGATTCCAAACAAGAAAAGTATGGCCATTTTTTCCCAACTATGTCAGGTAGGTTAAAAAACAAATTATTTCTACCAACAAAATTGTTATTCTCCCATTAATAGCAGAATTATTTCTCCCTACTCAACATTTCATTCCAGTAGGTCACTAGAGCATCTGGCTTTCAGTCGTTGTCTTCTCCCCTAGCCTTGTGAAAGTTTTCTTGAGTCCCTCAGGAAGTGATACAACCGTTGTGCAATTAGCAGCCATACCAGGCTTTCACAATGATGAAGCTGATGTTATTCCACTCTAACACCTGCTGCTCAACCTTTCATCATGTGTGTATATGTAGCTTAAAGTTCTTCCCTTCATCTGCTCACAGGCAAGTTCCTTTGGCTGCCTTGAATAAACAAAGGGAGGTCCTACTGGGACAGGCAAGCTGTGTGAACTGTCACTTTCTGTTAGCAAATAGCTCTTTTCCAAGATCAGAAAATTTTCCATGTGCAGAATCTTTATTTCATCCCTGAGAAAAGTCTTCCAACGTGAATATAATTATGCAATTTTGGTCTCCCATCCTTTTCATGGAACAGGATAATGTGTTGATGCGGTACTTCAAACTCTCTGTGGGACTGGCAACATGACAGACTGCGGTTATTTAGTGCGAACGCATTGGAAGAACAGAGAACAAAAACTACTCATCAGTGTGTTGGTGTGATCCTCAATATGTCCAACACTATGATTACACAAAATTGTAAGATTAGAAGCAAAATGAAAACCAAAATTAAAGTTTAAAAATTACTCCGTGGTATGTGATCTGTACAAACAGACTAAAAGATACATTTTTTTGTCTTAATATTTGAGAAAAGATAAGAAGAATAAGATTAAATTATCCAAAGAAAAGGCCATCTATTAATGGCATGAAACTGAAATTGCATGCACACTGTACTAAGTGAATGTGGGGTGAAAAAATCATATCCTCTATTTGATATGTATGGACTGCAACAACCTGACAGGAAATTCAAATGTAATTGGGAGTTTAATAACATATTTTAAAAAGCATTAGGTGATCTATCATTTATTTTGATTGTTTAGGGAGTTGACTTTGTCTAGGATGTGAAACAGACATCTTATAAGAAAAATTAAAAAAAAAGGATTATAGGATCTGATTCACTTGAAAACATGAGAGACAAATGAGAGACTCCTGCCAACTTAGTAGTTCTTTTTCTTTGGATTTTATTATTGTGGAGGAGAGAAGGGAGTGGATTTTGCTTTATTTTCTTTGTTTGGGATTCTCAGTCCAGTCTTACTTGGAGTTTCATCATCTAAATAATGATCAGGCTCAGAAACGATTAAATTTATCGTAATGAGTGGCTTGATGGTATAGGAACATGGTTCACAATACAAAGGAATTTTACAAGCACTCCTGTCCCCATCAATACCTCTTTAAACTTTGTCCTTTTACCAGTTGGAGAAGTTTAATACAAGGGTCTTAATAGTTTGGATTCAGAAGATGAATCTGACTTTGTGACAGCTTCAGGTCTGAGATCCAGCTCAAAAAATTGTTTTGAGCATTGCCATTAAAAGCACACTAAAACGATCTTCAGCTTTATAGCTCCTACAGTAAAAAAAAAAAAAAAAAAAAAAAGGTGTTAAAATTAAAAAAAAAAAAATGAAAAATTTCTATGGCAATTTATCTTTTATTCATTTATGAAAGAGGCTTTGCTGTTTAGAGAATTGAAAAATGAATTAAAATAATATTAAACATGTATGAATTAATTTATTGTTTTGTGGTTAGATGGATGAAGATCTTGTAGTGTAGTTTAAAACCTCAGTATAAATTAATACACAGACACACAAACATACACACTAATAGTTAATATTGATCCTCAGCAAGCAAACACTGATTTCAAGATGTTTCCTGAGCTGCTTTTCCCAAAGGTGATAAATGTGTTTAATTTTGCAAAGTCTTTGCAACTGGAAAAGAAAAAGCATCTCATCTGAATTATTCTGTACACAAAGTCCCTCCCTTACACTATAAAAAAATACAAAAACATGATCACAGTGAAGCCTGTGGCTGGGCATTTAATAGGAATCTGCTTATTTGTGAAAGTACTGTCTCTGAGATGCTATTTTTCTGCATAAGGAGATGGTGGAAGCCTACCAACAGGCTTGATATTTCTCCTGAAAACCTAATAAGAAAACAGCAATTCCAAATGGCAAGTACCATGTTTTCATATTTCATAGTGTCGAGTCAGACAGGTAAACCTTTGGGGTCACCAAGATATTTTCTCATATGGTTACAGTTTCATTCTCTTATTCTTACTTACTGATACACTTCAGTCGTATTTAAAATTGGATCCATTCTCTTCTCTCTATTTTGGACTTGGATTTTGCTGCCATCAGGAGCATAACAGATTGTGGTACACAACTACACTTCAACCCTTACTAATAAAATGGTCAAACTAAGGCTGCCTCTGGCTCTCGTCAGTGGAAAACCTATTGACTCAGGTTTGTCTTTAAGGTCTTGGTAAGCACGTGATACGAATGGCTTGGGCAAGACAGTAAGATTGATGAGCCTCTGTGTGCTTCCAGGCACGTTAATGTTCTACTCCTGTTCTCTGGTGCAGGAGGTTAGAGAGATGGGAACAGCCAGAACTCCGCATTTGTAAACAGCCAGTTTCAGGATGGCTCTTTGTATTCCTACATATCTGCAAAGTCCCATGAGGTCAATGAATTCTGAATGGTAGTTGAAATTCATTTACAGCCATGGTTTCAAGTGATTGCTTGGAAACTTCTGAAGTAGATGTCACAGGTCCGAGACAGCTGATCTGAGATGTGTTGGTGCATATCTAGCTGATACATGAAATCAATTACTGGGAAAAAAAAAAAAAAAAACCCACACAAAAAAAAACCCACCCCAAGATAAAATGAGAATTACACTAAAAGCTTTTTGGCTTCCTGAACTTGCATTGGACAATCCAAACAAGCTTCCTTTCTTTCAGTACAGCATGCTACTACTCTGTGATAATCACTTAAATTTTGGGTTACTATATTTCATCTCTATCAGGAGAAATTGGCAATTTAGTTCAGTGCTTTTTTGATGTGCTGCAGACAAAATGTTCTACTGCACTGGATCAGGAAAGCAGTCAAGGGGAGAGTACCTTTTCCCATGGTTTCAAAATCTTTTCAGTTATTACTTAATGCAACAGCTTTTGCATGTATTTATTCTTAGAGCTGCATCACACTGCTTTCTCCAGCTGTGTCCCAGCGTCTTTTTCCCTTGCTTCCTGAACCTCTGTCTCTCTTGCAGCTACGAACCTTAGTAATAGCCACCAAGAAAAACAGCTCCAGCTCTCTGTTCCTCCAGGCCACAATGCTTGGTCCATAACTGTTTCAGTTCTGTACTTACATAACAGAATACAACCCTAACATAATTATCCTAGTTGAAAATTAGATTCATAACAATAACCTCAAAACAATAGGAGTTAAGCAATACCAGTTATGTCTCTGGAGAAATTTGTAATTAATATATAGCCTGAGAGCACTAAAGCTTTCTCCTAGACATTGTGCATCTATTTGGTTATATGAACCCGTGTATGTGAAAACAGATACTTCAACAGTTTTACCTGCCTGCTTTCATAAAGAATTGTAATTGCAAGTTGTAGCTATTTAAATGAAGTAGTTAAACCCCTGATCTCAGTAAGGTTAAGTAATGACCATTAGGTTATTAGACATTTGGCCTGTTTTTCCTTGTAGAAGACTGAAATATAATGTAAGGAACATATCAGCTTTGTTCCAAAGCCTTTAGCTATTTGCCCCTTTTTTCATAATTCAAATTACCCTTTTTTGCATATATACAGTCAAACCCACAGTTAATATAATTGCTATGATTAAACTGAAGTCAGTTACATCTAAAGAAACCATTCATGTTACTGGTTATATCTTATCTATCAACAGAGGAGGTTGAAATTTTGGCTCATATAAATGAGAGACAAGATCTTAACCCAGGGACATTTATAACCTGAAGAGACTGGAGCCTATGAAGTGTTCTGGGGATTTCATAAACGTAGAATAGTAAAAGACTCAGAGACAGCTGTGATCTGCAGCTGTTTCGGGAAGCCACTTTTCTGTTGGAGAGTGCAGAGAGCTACAAGAAATACTTTTTTTAAAAGAAGTGTTTACAGGAAGATTCTAAGACTTGAATACAGGTCCACCCAACCCCGGCTTAGACTCTCGCTACCCCTGGAGTCCCTTGAATTCAATAGATAGCTGAGTCCAGGACACGAGGCAATGAGAACAAGCTGAGACAGAAGACATTCCATCTAAATATAAGAAGAAAACTTTTTCACTGTGAAGGTGGCTGAGCAGTGGCACAGGTTGCTAAAAGAGGTTGTGGGGTGTCCATCCTTGGAGATACTCAAAACTCAACTGGAATGATCCTGGGCAACTTGCTCTAGCTGAACCTGCTTGAACTGGACAGCCTCCAGAGGTACCTTCCAGCCTCAGCAATGTTGTGATTCTGCAACCACCAATTACTCTTTCAAATGCCTAAGTGACTCCTGAGTTTATCAATAAATGCTTAAATTCTGAGCACGTAGCTCCCCCTTCTCTAAGGGATGCAAGATGTACACCGATAATTTGGAGGCTAGTTTTAATTCTCTTCTTTGCCTGAGGGGTTTTGTACCTACATCTCTCACCTCCCAGGCTGACTATAGTCCACTTTCTATAGCACAACAATAGATATATTAGAACAAATAATATCAAAAGAAGAGCGCCCAGGTCTAGAAAACTTCAACTTCACAGTTTCAGTATTCTCACTGAAGGTTTATATCACTTCTGGCATAGAAGGTAGGTGACTCTGGATGCTATGTAGCTGGGATGAGTCTGCTGAAAGCGTTTCCTCATGGGTAGATTCCCACCTATGAATGCTACCCAGCACTGGCTGCCTCCCTGAATCAGGGAGCTAGGCTTGTGTCTTTGAAACACACCACACTTCAACTACATGCCTTTTTTTGTCATTTCCATGACTCTGAAGGATTATTGTCCTGGCTTTTGCATCCCACTATGATGTGCCAAGCTCTTCCTCAGTGTTGCACCGATCCTGAATGCCTGACCCAGAGACATGTCCACCAGACATTTAGTTGCCTAATGGGGACAAGCTGCTGGGCTTTAGCAGTCCAGTGCCCAAATCCTTCTGTGAACTGAGCCTTTGGGCAATGTAGGAAGGACAATAAAAAATCGTAACAGATGCAGTTGGCTGAAATGGACTGCCACTGTTCCAAAGGCAGCCCGTTTCCTCATTTGAAAATCAAGTTCTTTTGTGTTATAATAGATTGCATAAGATCCCCAAACCTATCACCTAGACATTTTTAAGTGTCAAGTGAAAGTAGAAGCCCATGTATGAATAAATAATATCTTCAAAATAAGTACTGTCTGTATGTAGTATGACTTGTATTTTTGTTTTTTAAATAACCAGAGAGATCATTTCATGTTGACAAGCTTGCTGTTGATTAAACCGAGCCATGAAGTAACAGATCCAGAGAAGATGAGATGATAAAAACTTTAAATCCATAGCAGAAGGTTGGATAAAACATTTTTATTGTCTGAGGTATACCTGTGAGTTAACTAATTGTGAAGTGATAATAAACGATTTAATTATTTCCCATCTGTTAGGAATTCAATTAGATGCTGCTCAGTTTGCATAGTTGCAGTCCTTCTATCGCTTTACTTTGCATTCCCTCCTCAGTTTGAAGCCCCTAGAGTTAAACTATGTTATTACCCCCTGAGGCAAAGACAGGAGAGTGCTTTAAGAGCCCGCTTTTTTTTTTTCCCTTAAATCCATCAAGCCTGTAATCTTACCATTGCATTTACAGCATCTTTTTAATATAATAAATACTGCATATATTTAGTCTGAAAAAAAAAACAATGCCTCAATTGTTTTTTAGTCCAAATTATTATTAAAAAAAATTGTTGAGGACTTCGAGGTGAAGATTCAACAGTAGAATAAGTACATTTGAAAATAATGATTCTCAGAGTGAGGACATAAAACCAGGAAATTAAAGGCAAGGAATGACTTTTCATGCCCCATATATATGGTGAATGTACAGGGTGTACTCTTCTACATTTTAATGAGAATAATTCATGCTGTTTTATGCTTACATAGGCCACTGCCAGCTAACATTATCATTGCTCCACTACCTTTGGCATTGTTTTAACTTTCAGCATCTGATTCACATTAAAATTTGGGGGGTGGGGGAGGCGTCACCTCCATTTACACCTCCACTGTATTGTTGTGAGACACAGAAAAATCCATCATTTTGCCTTTCTGTCTAATGTAACTGAGAGAAAGATGTTCAGCTAGGAAGGAAAGATGAGGCGAAGCACGTTTAGCTCAAAAACCTCTTGCTCCTTGTCATTTGATGACAAATAAAGACGAGGGGATGCTCCCTGCCCCTGCCTTGGCCGCTGTGTTCTTTCAGCACCGAGGGCCAAAGCAGGGGTAAAAACTGTCACCATGAATTTAGGGTTGGTTGAAAATACAGCTAATGTCCTCTGTTCTGGACTTGTAGGAACTGGGATTTTTATTTGCCTTTCTAACTGGCCGCGGGGGGAACATGGATAAGGACAACTGCTTCCATGACAGGTTTCCAGGAGGTTCAGCCAGTGTTTTCCTCCCTTCCTCCCTCCTTCACAGTGCAGCAGCCGCAACTCCTAGAGCAATTTCTCACACTTTAGCATCTCTGACCCACACAGGTTATCACTGCCCAACACTCCTCTTCCCTGTGAACAGCATACCCCACTCCAAGACTATAGGAATATTCAGCTACTTAACTCCCACAGAATCAAGCGCCTTTAAGCACCTTGGATGCATGGAATGCAATAAGGAAAATCCTTTTTTAGGATAAAGGAAAAGCACATCTTCTGGAAAAAGAGGAGAGAAGAACTGGTACTTACCAACACGGACAAAGCAAATGTGAAATTAAGAACAAGGTTCCACCCCTAATATGTAAGTGGGCTGAAAAAGAGGCATTCTTCAAGCATTATGTCCATATCCACCTGCAAATAACTTAATATAGATAGTGAACATCTTTGTGTTTCACTTTGTTTTATGCTGTCACTTTAACTTATGTTTAAGAAGCTGTTTCCTCTTCCTCTCGATAAGATACACTAATTAATTGGGTGACCTAACTGCATATGCTACACAACCATACTAGCTCTTGGATTAATCTATTTAAACCTGAGTAAACCAAAGAGAGATTTTACCTTTATTTCAAGCTAACTATCTTTTGATATTGTATTTGCCTTTGAAACTATGAAGCAAGCTCTCCTGGAAGGGCACAAAGGAAAAAAATAATCATTATAATCTTTTTCAACTCTATGACTGCTCTTCACTCAGACGTGAAGAGCCTCAGGTGACATGACTTAGGCCAATTGTTTCACTTATCAAAAACAGATAACATAAGCCCTCGACAAATCTGTCTGCATGGTTGTTTCTTGACCTCTTATTGAACATTTGTCAATTGTCACTACGACACACAGTCCTACATTAAGAGGTCTGAGAAATATTGCTTTGCTGAGGTAGATTCATATTGACACAGTTGTTTGGGTTTTTTTTCTTTTTTCAGCACTATATCATCAGCTTTATGCTGTGCTGCCCTGATGATTTAAGCACATAAAAATATAGCGCCAGCCAAAGGACAATGGTAAGGATCATATTTTTTTGTCTATTTTATTTCATTTTATTTGTGCTGAACATCAAAGTAAATGTTTTATACTTGGTTTTGAACGTATAGACCTTAACACTGAAAGAGAATGTCTGTCTATATGTGTATCTGTACATACATAATTATGCAAATAATAAGTGTACACACATTTTCTGCTCTGGTAATCCCACTTAACACTGTGTAAAGTGACATTACATTGTCTGAAGATCTTTGTTGGAGAATATTTCCTTGCATAGAAGCTTTGGAGTAAATCTGGTGGATGTGCCAAAACTGTAATTTATTCAATCTCATCTTCTTACTCCCAGCACAAAGAAAGAGAAGGAGCATGTGGTGATGGGTCAGAGTGTCTGTTTAAGAGTGACAGAGGCTTTAGCCCAGTGGTATAAATTAGAGCAGAACCATCCCTGCTTTAACGTGCACTGAGACTGATCAGTCATGGGTCACGGATCAGGGAATTGCAAATGGTTGCTTGCCACCAGCCTTCATCACAAAAACGAAATAAAACTCAGGTACAGTGGAAAACCAAGGCAAGACCGTTATCAGTACAAAGACATATTCCATTTAGAAAAGCAAATGATAAGCTAAACTGACAAAGATGCACCCGACATATGAACAGGACAGACATTTTTATGTGGTAAATTACTGAGCCATTTTGATCAACTGTTTCCTTTAGTGGATCTTTGGCCATTTTCTTGCTCCTTTTTACTCACTCGGGGGTTAGTTTTCCAAAAATCTCTGATCCATTTCAAACAAACAAATTCCAGAAAGTCACTATTAAAAAAATGCATGCAGCTTTTTGTTGAAATGTTTACCATGTTCTTGAAATGTACTAAAGCCTTTGACCACCTGCAGTCAGGAAAATATTTGAAATGCGTGTTCACTAAAAGCTTTTACCTGGAACCGTATTTTAATTTTGTCAAGATATGATTGCTGGCGCCCGTTGAGATTTTATTGTAAGACACGGATTGGTCCTTCAGAGCTCACTGTTTACATTGCAGCTTGGGCAAAGCTGAAAACATACCTATGCAGAAAAATTACACACACCGCATAAAACCCCTTTATTTTTGGAACAGTTTGTGCTTCTCCTGGGTCCAAGAAAGACCCATTTTAGAGCACAACGATGAAATGAAATAAAACAATGACCACCAACTTACTCAAAGGGTGGCCGGAGGGCAGCCTCCCTGGCGGCTGATGTTTTGCTTCTCCTCCCCGCGGAGATCCTACCCAGCGGAGTGGCCCCAGCTGGGGGTGAGGAGCGACAGTGTCCCCCTCCCCAGCCCAGTGCCAGCCCCCAGTGGCACCGGACTGGGCACCAGGACCTGCTGGAGAGCGGGAGCAAAACAGGCAGCTCAGACACATCAAGGACACACTGGCAAAAGGTGAAGAGTTTGGGAGTCTGGTGCTTTAGGTGGGGTACTTTTGTTGTTAATATTCTGTTTTGTTTTATTATTTTATATTTTATTTTTCTTTATTTAATTTTAATTCTTTAAATTTTATTATTTTATATTTTATTATTGTATTTTATTTTATTCTTTCTTTATTATTTACTACCTGAAATTTAAAGGGGTTTTATCCATTTCCAAGCTACATGTTTAAAAAGCAAGATAACTCCAGCAAGAAAAGATCAACAATCATAAATTTTTCCTATGAAATATGTTGTTTCTTACACTCTCTGTACAGCATTTTCCAGGAAATGAATATTCCTGCAGCCTCTTAGTATCTCATCTAAAACAAGCAAGCAAACAAAAAGCCAGAATGGCTTGATGAGAATTTTGTGATTTATGCCAAACCCAGCTAGTATTAAATTTGCTATTAAGAAGTATAAGCTGCAAATTCCTATGCTTATGAACTTGAGACCATTCTCTGGTCCAGTCTAAATACAACTTTGTTTACACTGATTTAGTGGCCTTATGAGATTGCCTGGTTGCTTTCCTGAGTTCCCTCAGCAGGTGAAATTACTTGCTGAGCTGCACAAAATCATGCTGGGAAATAGCTGTGCCATGTAGATCTTGCCAGTATTTATTTAATGTTATGTTACTGCTCGAAAATGAAAAGCAGTAATATTTAAAATGCAGCCAATGTGATGATGACCTATAAAAGCAAAAGAAAAGGCTGGGTAGCAAATGAAACTATAACTTACATGCTGGTTTTGATGTCATTGTTTCTACCCCTACAGCAGCAGCTCCCTTTGTGGTTTTGCAAACCACAAACAGTATGTTAGTTTTATATCCCTTTCTCTGAGTAATAGGTCTCTCCCTAACCACTGGCACGCTATCTCATTAAAGCCTGTGTGCTCTGAACTGCTGAAGGTAGTGCTTTTGAATTACGAAGGCAGGAGATCTCTGAGAAAATTCAGGTATCGGCCATGATAGCTACACCTGGATGTTACACCAAAATTCTCAGAGGATTGATAGGACTCCTTTTTGATATAAAGTTAAGTATATGATATTAATGTTCACTGAAATTTTACCTGAATAGTAATGGACATTTAAATATCTTGTAATCATTTAAGGCTATTTCAGCTTTTGTGCACTCACTTCAAAATTGGCATTGATAGCGAGCACAATACTTTGTTAGTGTTGGTATCATGCAGCTATTAAGTGGTGAAAGTGAGGACAAAAGCACTAGAAGAAGTCTGCAGTGTACCTGAGTGTGAAACAGTAGGCTTTGGCCACTCGTCAGGTGTCTGGAGTACAGTGCAACCCACAATTTGAGAAGCCTGGCTTGAGAGAGCTGGAAACCGTGCTTCTGCTGGGGAGAAGCAGCATTACCTCTTTGCACTGGGGGCACCGCATTATGTAGAATCATAGAATTGTCTAGGTTGGAAGGGGCCTTTCAGATCATCTAGTCCAACCATCAACCTAAATTCTTCACACTTTCCTTCTGCTTGTGAAACAGGCTGCCTGTCCCTCCAAAAGCTGCCGCTGGTGCTGTCAAGGCCACGATGGCAACCTCTGCCGCGGGAGCTGAGCACCAGCTAACAGTTCAAATATGTATGTGTTGAGGATCCCACAAGTATGTCTGACTTCTTCTGACCTCCGTATTTTCACAGGTACACTGTTATCAATATCCAAATGAGCTTGCTGGAAACCAACTTGGGTATGTGGATAAAACATAAAGTCATTACTCCGACCGAAGGGTAATGTCATCTATAACTAAAGTATGTTCTGAGCAGCCGTACATCTCCCCAAGGTGGGTCTAACGAATGGTACAAATGCCTGCCTGCCTGACTTCTGGATGTCCCTGAGGACTGAAGCTTGTTATGTGTTGTTTGTGCTAAAGTAGCAAATTCAAGCCCAGCCCGTATAATGAGAAGACCCTTGCTCTGGATTTCTTACAGTGAGACACAGGGTCAGGGAGGTGGAAGTCCTACTCAGTGTCAGAGGTGCTGAGAGCAGCTAACTCTCTTTTTAAGTCCAGATTTCTCCTGAAAATTTGCTGATTTATCAGGAGAGCTACCTCAGAAACTGACAGAAGTGGAGGAGTAGGCCAAGGCCATTTTCACTGCCAGTGGCTTTTTGTTCATTTTCAATTGTCAGACACGATTCAGCCAAACGTTTTGTTTTCTGTGATTGAGGGGGGTGACATGCTCATTAGAAAATGAGCAAAAATTAATTGGAATCGAGCATTTAACAACCTAAAACACTTTTTAGATCGCATCTTACAAATGACAAGAAGAAATGATGCTAATAATTTGATAATGTGAAGGAACACACTTTCCACACATTTAGTTAAGCATTTAGTACACATTTAGTACACATTTAGTACAAGTACTAGGCTTTGATGTGAAACTTTTTATCAAAGAACTCTTTTTTTCTTGTGATGATTTTTTTTTTTCAGCTCTAGCTTTAGTCAGCAATACCTTCTGAGACTAAAATAGAAGGTCGTCAATCCTGTCAGTGATATCCCTAAGTTCTGTTTTCTAAGTTTCTTCCTGAAAAGCTAAATCCAAGGTACCAGTGTCAGCACTGACCTTCTATTCTAGATCTATCTTTCTTTCTGGAAACGCAGGTCTTTCTTCCCATCCCATCACATTCTGTGAAACATCACAGAGGGTCCTGATCTGCCAGGCTTCTTTCCCAGAGTTGTACTCTATCATTTCAGGATTTCTGAGGCAAACAAGCTATATTGGTACATATACATATACATATACATATACATATACATATACATATACATATACATATACATACTTCTCTTATGACTAAGCTGTTTAAATTATAAGATGGTGAATACTGGGGGAAGTTCTGCAACCCTCATTTTGCAAGTCCTATAAACTATTGCTGGTTGTGATACGCCTTCATCTATATAGACGTCATTGACTGACAGTAGCAAATATGGTGGAAAATACTGGCTGTATCACACAAGGGCAGTGTTCTAGATGGTTGGAGTTTAAAGTATGGCACTCCAAATCAAGGCTTCAAGCTTTTTAAACTACAGATCTCTAGTTGTGACACAAGTCCATGGAAATATGCAGAGACATGCAACTCTGTCTTAGGACTCAACTCTCAGCGCACCCTGAATGCTGTGCAGTTTAAGTCTTATACAGAGAGTACATCCCAGTTCCCTTTCCAAAGCAAACAACTCGGGAGATTCATTGATATGTCATTATTCTGTGATTTTGAAGACAAGTGCAAATACTATTGACATAACTAAAAGGCTGTTATCTTTAGCCTGCAGTCTTGGGTACAGTCAGTCATCACCATCTGGTGTCTAAATATTAAAGTTCTTATGGATGGAATATTTGAAGAGTGTAACTAGAATAGGAAGGAAAATAACAACAGCAACAATAGTAATAAATGACAGGAGAAAATGCATTAATGTGGAAGCTGAAACTTTGCCATATATAAGAACCACTCTTCCCATAAAGAGATCAAATTGTGAGGGGTGGAGATTTCCAAATAATCTCCCTCATAGTGGATTGTCTATTTATGTGCTACGCAGAATGCTTTTATTCCCTCTATATGATTTTTCCGATGAATTTGTCAAGGCATTTGAGAAGATTGTATTTTTTATAGCGTTTCTAATCTTTTAAATCAAAAGTAAAGGAGGTAAAAGAAGCAAAGGTCAAGGATTCGATATCCCTAGTAGGAGAGATATATCCTGCTTTGGGTAAAACTCTGAAATCAGCTGTCAGAATTTACCTTCTGTCTTGCTGCAGCATTGCAAGGGCGTGAAGAAAACTGAGTGGTTGCTGATGGTTTCCTTAGATTCCTCTGCACCTAATCATACTCACAATACTGGAGGCTTCCATCACTGCACGAGCTGACAGAATTTAGTGACAATCCAGAGAAATGCCATCTGAAAGTCTGCTCTGTGAATTACAAGTGGTTAACAAAGCACTGCAGCAAATGAAATAGGTTTGTTCTTCACAGATCCAAAAGCTGATTTGCAGTTAGTGTCTCTATCCCTTTCACTTTAAATCTGACATTATTGCTATTAAGATGCAGAATAGGCTTTTCAAGGATTGTAGGTTGCCTCCAAATTTCAATGACCAAGAAAAAGAATTGCATTGTTTATTTACTATGTGGTGGGGGACTAAGAAGACTAAATACAAGTTTACCACTTGTATTTTCTCAGCAGATTTTGCTTCGAATTCAGTGACACATTTTACCTGAAGTAGAAGGTCAGCGTTGCTAATTTACTCTCATTCATTGGTCTCAGTGACAGAATTTAATTATTTCAGCCTAGTTCATAGTGGGAGAGCAGCTGCACCACTTAAAACACTGTAATGAAAACCAGTAGACCCTCACCTTGTCTCAGCAAAAAGACCAGGAATAGAACAGTTAAACAGTTAAACTTATGGTCTGTAATCCCAACTCTGAAAAAGATCTGTATTATCTTAATAAATGGGAAATTTCAGCTAACTAACAGCTGCGCAATTATTCTTTAGGTTTGAGCTGCCTCATGAATATCAATGGAAGTCTTCCTAAAAATTGAGGAAGATGTCATATTCAGCACTGTAAGTATAGAGAAGAAGGAATTCCTTGAAAGAGGATCCACAGTCTTTGCGATAAGCCTTGCAGTGCTTTTTAGGGGCAAACACGCTTTCATGCAGCGTAGAAGGGATTGCTCACTGAAGACAGTGGTAACCGTGTGGGTTGAGCTGGAGAAGACATTACTGAACAGCAGGATCTGGCCTCTTCATTACTCTAAGATAACTAGCAAAATGGCAGGAAATCAAAATGAGCTGCTAACTCTTCTTCCACGTAGGCATGGGAATAGCATGCTACATGGGCCAGCAGTATTGAATAAAAAAAAATATGTTGCCACAAGAAAACAGGGCAGGCGCAAGGCATTCCTGGCTAGAGGAACTAGCTTGTCAGCCTGGCCAAACTCACCAGAATCAGCCCAGGTCCAAATTAAATAAAATGTCCCCCTGTAGAGGTGTTCGCCTTACTAAACTTTTCTTTTAGGGGCTTCTGTGGTTTTTGGCAGAAAAAAGAATGATAAAAGCTGTGTACTGGAATACTCCTGCAGGAGTTCCCTCTTGGCCAAGGACAGAGTTCTCTGTGCAAATTCTAGAGCAGTCTCTCCTTACGATGTTACTCCTCCAATTTACATTTGCTTGGCTCATGAAAGCAGGATGGTAATCATAAAGTGGAAGCCTCACAATTCTTTTAATAAACCTAAATTTGATTTTCTGTGTGTCTGTCTATCTTTTTTTTTTTTTTTTTCATTTGTTCATTCTTTGCTAAGGTGAATATTATCTGGGAGAGTTTAAGGAAGTTGGGAGAAGAGTTTTATTTTTAACTTCTACTTTTGAAAACTTCTGGATTTGTCTTCTGAAACATAATTTTTTTCTTTGCTTTCTTTGGCCAAAGTATGTCTCCAGCTGTGAGAAATGGTCCAAATCAAATTAGAATATTTTATTCAGTAAGATCTAGTTTATTGAGGAAGACTGGTATTACATATTATTTGGACATCTCAGATATTACAGAAGTGATAATTAATAAGTGAAAATCTGTAGAAAGTGTGAGACAAATAGTAAAGAAGGATATAGGCAGAAAAATATACAAATATGTCGATCATGATGCAACCTCTTTAACAACTTATAACTTTAACAGAACAACTCTTTATAGCTAGATTTGGCATAGTACTTGGTCAGAGAAGAATATTTGAGCCATTTTTTTACAGATGAATGAAAGATATTGTCTCAACATGAAGGTTCTGATAAATTTTAAAATCTTTGAAAATCAAATCTGAAAATGAAATCTCAAAAGTGACTTGCCTAAATTGTCTAATTTTGTGTTTATTAGTAACTTTTTTCTTTCCTTTTTTCTTTTTTTTTCTTTTCAGAAAAATCTCAATTAAGATTCTTGAATAACATCGAACATGTTAAAATAGAGTGACTGTCCTTAATTCTTTAGTTGTATTCTTATTGAAGACCTTTGCTAAAACTTCTGTGGTATTCTCTAAATAACTTTTTATACTTGTATTGTGGTCCAAACTAAATATAATGGGAGTAACTCTTTGAATATGGAGGGTAGAACTGATAATTTTTTAAGAATACATTGGATATAAACTCTGAGGAAATACCTAGACCATGCAGAATTTAGATATGTTTTTTTTCCTGGATTTTATTAACTCTGTATGTGAAAGAACATGTGTACACAGTTTTACTGACACAAAACCTATAAGCGTAGCATGGATTTCTATAAGTACCAGAGAAGATGAGGATGAAAAGGAGCTATTTACCCATCCAGCATGTCTTTAAATATCAGTGCATAGCAGCTCCTACAGCACATTACGTTGTGATTTATCCAGTCCGTTAATCTAATCGATTACGGTTGTGCTGTTACCTGTCTTGCAAGATTCCTCTTCACCTGAAATGCTATCAAATTTTTTGGCAATTTTACTTTTTAATTTAAAGTGCCAAACCTTCAATGGATGATTGACTTTACAAAGCTTCAGCATCAGCTCTCAGATACCTGAGGAAGGGAAAGGAGGTCTGTTGTGCTAGTGTGAAAGCCAAAATATGCTTCCCTCCTTCTTTTCCCTGCTTTGCCCTCAACTCTGAATGCACCAGTAGGGTGAAAGAAGAATGGAGCATCTTTCTGATACAGTTAATTTTCCCCAAGACAACACAGTTGTTAAGCACGGCATTTATTTAGATCAAAAGTCTGTATGAAAAGAAATGTGTTCAGCTTGGTCTTATGTTGCTGATAAGCTTGTAGTGAAGGCACTGTTGTGGATTTGTGGAGATAAAAGTCATTGCTGTTGTGGAAAAGAGACATTATTGGATATCCTTATTGAAAGGCTGTATTGCAAATGACGTTTTATGATAAGAAAATTATGGATCATAAAAAAGTTACTGGGAAGTAGTTTCCAAGCATTTCCAGGACTACTTTTAGAGGAATCCAAAAGTCCGAAAACTAGAAAAGTCATGATAAAAAATTGAAATAATTTGAGAATATATTTGTAATAGTATTAATACATTTACTCTGTTTCATACCTTGAATATAATTTCTCAGTTTCCAGTCTCCCAGGAACTGTTCTTTTATTAACATCTTAGAAGTTCTGTTTATAATTTGTTGTCAGAATATCTGACAACATATTAAAATTCATAGAGTACCTACCTTTTCACTCATGGGGAAAACAGTTTTATTTTGTCCTAGATGTTTTGACATAACAAATAATTCAGCTGCTTTTACATGGGAATGCTAAATGTTCTGTAAACAGTAATTACAGGGTGGGATATGTATGTTCAAGCTATTCACAAAACATAGTAATAGACCAAGATATGCAGTTTGGTTTTTGATTAACTACATTAGTCTTCTGGACCAGTTATCATCAGTTGTCTGTGAATGAGTTTAAACTGTCAATATGGCCATTCACACAACAAAAAAGATTTTTTTCTTCATCTATCATTTGGTTATGATTTCTGGAAACACCCACTATAAATCGTACTGGTTCAAGCTGTTCCTATCGTAGATCTAAGTTTACAATCTGTAATTTCCAAACGTAGCTTCTTAATGCAAGGTGTTTGTGTCATTGGAATAAAGATTTAATCAACTTTGGTTATGTTCAAAGCAGGGCATATGTAGCCTGGAGTATAATTATTCGTGGAATAGGGACATAATCTCACAGTCTCAAAAACGGGCGAGCGCTTTCATGACTGCCTTAGAATAAGGTGAATTTCTGTTTATCCATTTTTGGAACTCTTATTAACAGAAAGGAAAATGATCACTTTTTATAGTGGAGCATCAGATACATCTTTGGGGAGAAGGACTCTCAATAAGCAGGTTATTTTAAAATTTGTCTTAAAATGAGTGCCTTTGAATGCACCAGTGTTTCTACTGATGCTGGAACTATTCTTCATGGACTGAAACTAGGTTTGTGCTCTTTTATCTTATTGAATCAAGGCCTGAATATAGCGTATTTGACACGAAATAGTCAGAGGAGATTCAGATATGTGTCTGATTTGGGAGTACCCAAGTACTTTCCTTAGTAAGGATTATCAAAAGAAATCACATCTTATTCTATGGTGAAACGTATATTTATAGAATCATAGAATCTTCATGGTTGGAAAGGACCTTTGAGATCATTGCGTCCAACCATACACACACACACAAAAAAAAAACCCCTACACTCTCTGCCACTAGAACATGCCCTGGAGTGCCAGATCTAGACGTTTCTTAAATACTTCTAGGGATGGTGACTCAATCACCTCCCTGGGCAGGCTGTTCCAGTGTCTGACCACTCTTTCAGTAAAGTAATTCTTCCTAATATCTAATCTAAACCTCCCCTGCTGCAACTTCAGACCATTTCCTCTGGTCCTGTCATTATTCACCTGGGAGAAGAGGCCAACACCCACCTCTCTACAACCTCCTTTCAGGTAGTTGTAGAGGGCAATGAGGTCTCCCCTCAGCTTCCTGTTCTCCAAGCTAAACATGCCCAGTTCCCTCAGCCTCTCCTCATATGACTTGGTCTCCAGACCCCTCACCAGCTTGGTAGCTCTCCTCTGGACATGCTCCAGCACTTCAATGTCCCTCTTGTACAGAGGGGCCCAGAACTGAACACAGTAATTGAGGTGAGGCCTCACCAGTGCCGTGTACAGAGGCACGATCCCTTCCCTACTCCTGCTGGTCAGGCTATTCCTGATACAAGCCAGAATGCTGTTGGCCTTCTTGGTCACCTGGGCACACTGCTGGCTCATGTTAAGCTGGTTGTCCACCAGCATTTACTTTGAAATTGTTGTGAAAAATGCATGGCTTCTCTTATGTTGGAGAAAAGAAGGCTCAGAGAGCTACTTTATGCCAACCTGACTTTTTGCATAACAGCACTGGACAAGAAGAAATCACTTTGTACTGAATAGAGAACCCGAAAGACTGAAACACTAGCCAGAGCTCCCTTCATTTCAAGGGAACAATCAGTATTTTCACTGCTAGGGAGTTAGTACTATGACATTTATCCTTTTCCCATTTTTAGACCACATTTTACCTGTGCAATCTATAGTCATGAAGAAGACTCAGGTGAATCAGGCTGACAAAGGTGCTCTGGATACTTTTCACTTGTCTGAAATCAAGTAAAACCTCTCATCAGCATATCATGTTCTGGCCTTGTGTACAGCTCCATCCTTTCTTTCCCCATATGGATAATGTCTGGCCAGGAAGGAAATGACTGCATTTTCAACTACGGGAATGAAATCTGGCCTAATGGAAACTTGGGTGAGTTACTTCCTGAAAGCTAATGGCTGAAGAGAGCTTTCCAGGAGGAGACTAAGATCATCAGAAATGTTGGCCAGTGAAAGACATAACACCCTAAAATATCTGCAACATGGATTTATAAAAGGCTTTCTTCTGTTGCTATGCAATCTGGGAACTGAGGATTAGTGATGTTTGAAAAATCAAACAGGTTTTACCTTCATTCACTTAAAGTGGTCTCTCCTTATTGATTAAGAGCCTGAATAGCCCCAGTGAGCTGAAATAAGCTTGTTAGGGAGTATGTGAGCCATCAGTTTAACCACTGAGAGAACAATGACATTTGAGGGGTCACAATGTCCCTTCTTAGGTGCCCCTGAAAATTGTCAGCTGCCAATACGGAGAGTTTCATACTCTTGCTGTCCACGTCCAGGTTTCTGTACAGAATGCAGAAGATTCCTGTTTTATTTTGACTTTTCTGCACTGATTCCTGAAAGAAAGGTATTTATAAGTAGACTAATTCATTACTTGGTTGAATACAGGGAATATCTAGAGGAGAAAAATAGGTGTTTATTGGATAGCCGCATGAAAGATAAATAATATTAAAGTTCCAAAGCTCAGTCAGCATGGAGGACAGCTAAGCACTCCACTTCAAGTCCTTCAGCATATCTCTAATTTGAACTTGCATTAAAATTCAACCACACATCTTGCAATTTATATTTGCAATTTGTAAATGTTTGATTTACATTTTTCTTGGATTTCAGATGAAGATGAGCTTGGTGTGACCTCTTCCTCTTGAAGAAAATCAAGATCACCTTACTGTGTCTTGATTAGTTAAGTTGAAATGGCGTTTGTTTTAACCAATTAGAATACAATGTCACAATCTGCTTCTAAGAGAAAATTTAGTATGTATTCAGGAAAGCTAATTATATTTTCTTTTTTGGCATCTTTCTGTGTTCCAATCCCCCTTTTTCCCACCTAACTATGCAAACTTAGAATTAAACCTCCAAACAGTGTTACTGCATTGTTTAATCTCTTTCACACTGCCTGCAGGGATTAGCTGAGGTGACACAATTTCTAATAAAATTTTACACCAGTAAACCTGGCTTGAAGAGCGAATGTAAAAATCCTGCTGATTGTCATGCATTTAGGCACTCATTCGTAAGAAAGCACACTACTGTGCATATGTGGGACAGGATGTTTTGCTATGCCAAAAGCGAATCTTCGTGCTGTTGAATTTATGCATTTCCCACTGCTACTCAAAATGCTTGTCTGAATGCTCAGGCAGGGGAGAGCTCTCTCTGCGGAAAATGCTCATCTTCTGTTCAAGTCAAGAGGTCTGACTTGTACTCTATTCCCTATTCATTGGCAATTTGCAGCCAATGTTTGCTTTATCGTCACAAATTCACGAGGAAAAGATTGTGGCGCTAATTTTTGCTTCAGAGTGACGTTACGAAACGGGTCATAAATGGCAAGCAGAGAGGAGAGGGGAAGAAGAAAACAAACCAGAGACTCCACAAAGATAAATGTAATATCTCCTTCACCCTCAAGAAATGAAATTATTCTGACAGGGTCAGAGATTCTGCTTGGCAAACCATCTTAAATTAATTACCTGCTTGACATTTTAAGGGAAGGTTTCAGATTGTAAATTTAACCCAGACAAAGCATTCTTTTTAATCTTGTCAGTATGCAAACTACTTTGCACTGCAGTCTGTGAATTATTTATCAGAGAAACGACCCCAAAGGGTAAAAGGAAAATCAGGAGTATTTGATCTCGGGTTTTGCAGCCTGATGTACTTCTCTACCTTAGATCTGTACCTGTTGCAGTTGCTTCATTTCGCTTTGTTTGATGTTGCTGATATTTAACTCTCACGCTGTGCTTTGCTAAAGCTTAAGTATTTTTAAATTTAATTTTAAATTGCTTCTAAAACTGTGTCCCAGCAAATAATTGTATCTACTTTCTGGGGAAAAACAAAAGCTAAATAAAGGGGACAAAACCACCTCTGTTTCTTTCCCATATGTTTTCATTAGAATAAGCATGCAGTATTCATGGCTGTTGTTTTTTTTCCTTCACTCAGTCTGTAATAGTAAGTTTCTACCTGAGTTTCTACTTGTAAACTGCATTAAAACATTAATCCTGTAAAGAGTTGTGTAACATCAGTAATGAAGGGTGGTCACATGGGATAAAAATACCTTTGAAGATGTGAGTCCAGAATCCAGTTCTGACACGGGGTTTTTTTTTGGTGTAAAACCACATAATTTTAGTCTCCTTGCTTTTAGATGAAACCTATATAGCTTCCTATCTCCCAGACTTTTTACCTTTCAAGATTATTTGTACAACAATATTTTGTATAGGGTTTAGTATTACTGCTAACAGAAAAGACCTCTGAGTGCAATTATAATGCAAATGATAATTATAAATCAGGGACCAAGATAACCTGACCAATACCTGCTCTTGGTTGACATTGAACCTGTTTGCTTAGTTACTTTGGATTTCTACAAAGACCGTAATTCTCTGAAGACATCAACCAAGTAAGCATCTGATACTTAGAAGAAAGTCAGATTTGGAAAATCAGCAGAAAAAAAAGACATTAGCCACTTGTAACAATTTAAGCATATAATGCTACTATACACATTTTTCACTTTGAGAACATTTGCTCCCTGGATGTGCGTTGTTAACTTCTGATGCTTCATGTTTCAAAGAAGTTCCAATATTTTCTGTTTTATCCGTAAGTAAGATGAACTTTAGCTGAGCTGAGTGGAAAGTTCAGTAGAAAGTCTATCAATCTGCAGAGAGAAATTATAATTCCCTTCTGCTTCTGTCATGTAGTATGAAAAAATATTTGTTTGACCTATGGAAGGTTTTGCATCTTGATGTGAGCTGAAATGAAGCTGATAAAAATGTTATACCATTCTTTGGTTTAGTACACTGCCTAATGGTTTTGTGTTATAATTTTTCATTCTTCAGTGGAGGGATTTTTTCCTACCACCAGATTTTCTTCTTCCTTTGTGTCAATGGTTGACTGTTCCAAAAGCGAGACATAAGAGACTTCATAATAAAAATCCGTCTAAGCAAAATATGGATGAGCTTTTATTTTACTATGCAGTCCTAATGAAATAAGTCGGTTCTGACAGATAATTCTCCTTTCAAGAAATATTTGTCAGATTCCTGCTTAGGTTTCTAAGTAGCCCAGGACTTTTGAACGCGCCTTCAGCTTCCTCTGATAATAAAAAAGTGCTTAAACTCTTTGTGAGTTGATGAAAGATTAACTATGCATGGCATAAAACCTGGGATACCACACTAGTTAATTGCAAGCCTCCCCACTTTAAGGCTGTACCCACTTCTAATCTGTTTTTTACCATAAAACTCCCAGGAAATAATTAAAGTATTGTGTACATCCTCTACAATCTCTTTACCTACCTGTAAATTCTCCTTTGCAGGTTCTTGTATCCATACAAAATACACAACTTAGAAACTGAAGACTTTTGCTTACTGAATATCCCAGGTCCCTCCTTAATGAAGTGTAAGTATGAGCTCTAGCGTCTGTGGATGCATTCTAATTAGGGATTTTGACTATTGTTTAACTATGATAATTTCCCCTGCGATTCCTATTCAGCTGATTTCACTTCTTTTCTCCCCCCGGCCTTGCTCAAACCTACAAGAATATCAGTGCTGGGGCTGTGATGGGAGACCATCCTAACAACAGCTGCATTTCAAAGTGTTCCTTCTACTTTTAAGGCTTTTTTAAGTTTCCCAACTGATTTATGAGGGTGGTTAAGACTCATATGACTGCAAAGAATTACCTTTATCTAGATTTAAATATTATTTCATACTAATTTCTGAAGCTATTCTTTTAAGATAAGTAAAATAGACACTCCTTGATTTTTATGTATTTATCAATAGCAATCAAACTTTGATGTTCACTCTCCATGACTGCTTTTTGATCTGCTCGTGATGGAATTACCTGCAGGACATTTTCAAGCTGTTAAAATACATATTTTTTAAAGTCATAATGAACAGACTGTACATTCTTCATGTCCTAGGTAGCTGAGGCTGAACACTGGTAGCGAAGTAATAGAGCTACTCTATCAAGGTATGCTCTGGTGGTCTTGGCTGTATTCCCAAAATCCAAACCGTTCTGACTGAAATTCACCCCTCTGCAGAAGCAGCTAAACCGTACTTGTGCTCTGCCTGCTGGTGCTCCCGCCTTTCGCTGCTCCTCTGCAAAAAAGTGGATTTCGTCTGCAGCGTGTTCAGACCTTTAGCGTTTCAAATCCATTTCATTGACTGTGTATCTTCCTTTATTTCCCTGAGTGCGTTATTATGAGATTCTGCTATTCTGATTTGCACTGAAATACCATTTGTATGGGTTTGGTTTTACTTAACCTTGCATTTTCGTTGATCATCCTTGTACTTTGTTCTTTCATGATGACTTTTCTTTACCCTTCACAAAGACCTGATACACATATTGAGATTTATGTAGTGCAAAGCAGCTGCTGGGGATTGCTCTGGAGCAGCAATAGATCTAGCAAAACTTCCCTCTCTGTGCTGGCGTGAGGTGGTACTTCACGTTGCACAGGAAAAGGAGATGGCACATGATTACCATTCTACACGTTGTTGATATTCCTGGCTTCCCTGATGAGAAGTCATGGCAAAGCGTCCACAGTTCACTTGCTAAAAATTTTAGTCAGAGAGTGAAAATGTTCCTGAAATGTGGCACAGCTCAAGTAAGTGGTGCACAGGGGCAAAGCTCTCCTTTTTCCCAGTGGGCTGGTATGTAAGCCTGATGCATCACGTAGAGTTTTGAAATATATTAGGGCTTATTAAGCAGTTGTTTTAATGTTTAACGCCTAAGTGTTTGGTTTTTTTTTTCCTCAGTTTTCATTTGCTATGCATTTTCCCCCACATAACTATTCCCTTTGTTTTGCCTGTGCACTAATAATTTGTGGTGAGAATGCCCTTCAAAACACAGCATCCCTAACCATCCAACATACTACCTTTCACCTTGGATAAGGCTTTTATTTATTTTTTAATAAATTCCACCTCAATTCTAACACACTAAAACTCATTATGGAGTAATTTCCCCTGGTATGAAATGACCTTTTTAATTGTTCCATTCAAAAATGATTATCTCTCAGGATGGGTGTTATAAGGGAAGCGTAATGGATAAGGGTTTTTTTTCTACATTCTGCTTGAGCATTTCTTTTTCTCCAGTGATTAGTTTTGCTGCATCTGTGTTTACTTAAGAACCTGAAGCTAAAATAATTAGTAACAGGTGGCTGAGGTCTTACCGATAATCTGCCTGCCTTTTAGGTGTATTTCTCTAAAAGGTTTTCAGTTCCCTCCTTCTGGTTCTTTTCCATATTTAACAGGCTGTAATGAGAAATTATCTCTGTATGGTATATTACTTGGACTTGATTCTAGGAGAGGTTTTATTTTAACACTTTTAGCTGACTGTATGACAGATATTTTACCCTTTAATAATAACACACCATGCTTCATCTCTTCCTGTTATATAGGCGTTTTCATGGTAATTGTTTTCTATGGCTCGGTTTTCTAAGGATATGTTTGCATCGCTAGTTGGTTCTATGTTTTCACATGTGTTCTTTCCTGATTCTGCTCCCAGGAATTTTCAGGGGACTTTCTCTCACCAGCTGTTCACTGATTTTTCTCAGATCCTTTGCTGCTGACTCTGGTGATATTTAAGAGACAGGTGGTAAACTTTCTATATTGGTACTATTAGGAAGTCTTGAGAAGTACGACTGAGTTTCTTTAAATTTATGTATAAAGTATGTTTACCTAAAACGTGGCATCTACATATCTGAGCTTCTTAGCTATCCAGCCATGAATGCAGCAAGATCAAGAAATCATTCAGCTGCACGTGATGGGCTGGATATGGTTTATTGACATTTATGACTGCAGGTAGGAGATTGCTACAGCTATTTGAACACTCAGGCAGGGTGGTCCTACATCAAGACCAAGATGGAAAGCCAAGATTATGAAACCATCCATGCAGCTACTCAACAGCCAAGTGGTTTTGACATATGCTAGGGATAAATACAGCTATAATTCAAGAGCCCCACTGTGCCTAACTCATTCCAGGGGTTTGAAGTGTACTTTTCCACATCTCGAGATATTAAAGAGGTTTTCTTTGTATCTTTTATTGGAACCGTTTCATTTTCTGTAAATATACACTTACTGAGTTACAGTGAAGCTCATGATGTTCTAGTGAGTGAATTATTCTCCTGGGATGTTTGAGGACAATGATTTGGGACCACTGCTATTGAATCAGGTAGTTACTGGAATTATTCTTTTCTGCACCATGAGCAAGTGCCTTAAAAGTAAATGTTTCAGAGCCTCTAAAAAATCTTCAAAGATTTGGGGTTGGCCTTACTTACAACGTGAAAACAAAAAGAGAAATCCTTACTGTTCTTTTGCAGAGCACAGGGAAGTTCACATTGGCTGAGACACGCCGGAATCAGGCAGCAGAACCTCTGCTACAGAGCACACGTGGCTTTACAGCTCCCTCCATTCATTTAATGCAGACTGCACCCATCCTTAGAAGGAAACCAATTTCTACTCACTGTTAGCTAAGAAGTCTTCCCAAAAATGTAGTATTATAGGATGGTGATCACTGAAAATAACAATTACCTGTTATCTTGCAACATTAGGAGCAATTTGTTCTTTAAAACCAGTATGTCTTGTAGTCCTTACTCATGTTCCCATTAAAGTTAGTGATATTTTCCAACCACATGGTCTGAGCACAAAATCAAGATTTTTGCTTACATCATGTAGGAAGTACAAACCACATAGAGAAGCTACGTACGTCTGCTCTCCTCTCAGTGAACAAATTGTGTTCAAGCAATAAAATAGACAGAGAAGTAGGCATATTGGGGTTTGCTTTATATCCTGACTCCCACACTGTGTTAATCCCTTTTTATTTTTAAAACACCATCCAGTCCTCTTCCAATCTTATAACATAAGAAAATAATCCTTTTTAGCAATGGCAAACATGCATTCATACAAAATTTTAAAGGAACAGTTCAGTGTGGAAAAATCAGTAGCAGCATACAAATAACATCTTCCTAGTTATAGAATGAGATAAGATAAAGCAGTCTGGATAACTGCGCAATAACAATTACGTCTAGTAAAACGGAACTGATCTAGAAAGAGATAATAATGGCACACTTCTATTTCTTGATGTAAAATATTATTAAGAAAGATTATGGTGAATTGTCTTTCACAGCTCAGAGAAAAGATACTTACACAGCTGCCTGTTTAAATTAAGAATCAAATTATCATCCTGCAGTTCATCGTGAAGTAGTCAAAATATTAGTAGATCATGCATTTAATATGAATGATTCAGAATAGGAAGAACAAAAACACATTGCAGAGGAACGGTAAAATAGTTATTATGTAAAGTTTTTAATGGAAACACTAAAATATTTTACTGCAAAAGAACAATGATGGAAATAAAATCAAAGATAAAGCAAGCCACCAAACACAGACCTCACTAATATTTTAGCAAAGAGATTTCTTATCTGCCATAACACTTCATTAAGGCAAATTTTAGTTAAGTTGTTTTAGTTTTTTTGTCTACCGTGAATTCAGGTCACTAAAAATGATACTTTTTGGTTTAAAACACCAAAAAATAAAGAGTCTCTCTGTTCTTGTGTATAAATAAGAAGGATCTTTATAGCAGAAAAGAAAAAGATATGTCTATAAAATACAATATATAAATATATCAGTCTTGATAAAAATACAATATTTCTAAATATATCGAAACATATTTTATAAAATATAGTAAAACATAAATATGTAATATATAATATAAAGCATAAAATATATTGGTCTTGATTAACAAAAAGAAAGAAAGGAAAACATTAACTGACAAAATTCTACAGAGCCAGAGTAGGAAACAAACAACTGGTAATTATATGTTGTACTGGAAAGGTCTTTCTAGCTGATGCATAATCGTGTCTTATTGCCTTGTGTTGGTCACACTCAAACTCTTCTTGTAACATGGCTCGTTAAGAACAATTGAATGGCTGTATGTCCTCATTGTGCTTTGTTGAATAGTTACTAGACCATTGTTCATCTGTGACACTATACAGAGATTTAATAGTTACTGACTAGTAACATATTTGCTAAAGATAGAGAAGAGTATGTTCTAGAGTTGCCAGACCTCTATAAGTACAAATTTTTAGCAGATAATACCTGTGCCATACTTCAGTGCTTGAGCTGGAATTTGCCGTTCTGTTTGTGCTCCTGCAGAAGAATTTGTCGTGTTGGGAAAAAAAATAGTTTGGACTTTAAGGATTTTAAGCTGTAAACAGTGCTGAATATGTATATATAAATATATGCTGAGACATTATGAGAATGGGAATTCAATTCCATTGTTTAATAGTCCAATGTATTGACCAAAAAGCCTTGGCCAAAGGGGCTTGGCTAAGGATCTGAAAATGTGTACAGGGGCTGGATATGGGAAGTGGGATTTATTTTTATTTTTAATTTCTCTGTGAAAATCTGCCCAAAATTGAAGAAGATAGACTGGAAAATCTGATTTTTTTAAACATCTGCTTTGGATATGCCAGACAATCAGGTTCTCCAAAGCTAATCTTCTCATGAAACAAATGCCACTTTAGGCCACTGAGTGGCCTGGTGAGACCCCCTCGGAAAGTCCTCCTTGCTGACAGGCTGGACAACAGGGCTCTGAGTGCTGCTGCCCCATCAGCACGGCAGAGAAGCAGCCGATGCAGATAAAAAAAGCTTCAGGAGCAGAACCTGACACACTGTCCTGCCTGACCAGGAGCAATGAGTGGGAAAGGAGGGGCAAAAATCATAACAGGATCTGGCAGAAATGTCCACCTGCTATGGTCTGGGGTCCTCCATGGGCTGCAGTGTGGATATCTTCTCCATTGTGGTCCTTCATAGGCTACAGGGGGACAACTCTCTCACAGTTGTCATGCAGCATTTTCACCTGTTCTTAAATATGCCATCACAGAGACACCACCAACATTGCTGACAGGCTCAGCTTTGGGCAGCAGCAGGGGGTCCATTAGAACAGCTTCTGTCTGACATGGGGGCAGTCCCTGGTCTCTTCACACATAGGCCACTCCTGTGACCCCTCAGCTGCCAAAACCTTGACACTAACACCCAGTATGAAATAATAGCATGATCTTATATTCCAGTAAAGAATAGCGCTGGTAAAGAATCAAGAAGTCCTTATTCCCTGGAACATCGACAGTTCTCTGTTTTCTCAACAGGTTGAAATGTAGCCCTGTACCTGTTGATCTTGCCTGCTTAAAGAGACCTGATTTCATTAATGGCGTTGAACTGTCTGATACCCCTGTGTCATTCCAAGCTTTTCAGATGTAGAGGTCTGGGTCCTTTTTCACTGAAGGTAATTTATTCCCACGCAACCCAATTACAGAGCACAGCTCCCACGCTTCCATGCGCTGATCTGAAGCTATACTTCTGTCTTGTTTAAGTTATATTTTTCCATTCCAAGGGGGAAAAAAAAGTGTACTCAATTTCTTCTACTCATTCCTTTTCTTTAAGTCTGAAGATTATTAACTGAAATATGGAAGCACATGTGGGTAGAAGCGTGTGGCCTGAATGCTCATGAACTAGAATGAGTTTCTCTGAAAGCTCTTCATTCATATCTGAACGGCGACCGCTTGGATCATTTGGTGGTGTTGTCAGACCTTCTACTGATATAGTAATCCACGTGCCTTTTGCTGAGGACCTTTCTGAAAGCTGGTTTTACGCAGTGTTTCCTAGGCATAGAGATTTTACCGAATGACTTTAGTGCTCTTTTTCCCATATTAATCTTCATTTTTTCATTATTACTATTTTTTTCTGTCAGACGCTAGCAGAAATATACTACATAGTAGTAAACTTAGTAAGTCGAGAATTTGCTCCTAATAAAATACCTGAATTTACTACAGAGACATCCTAAATTCAGCTGGGGAGCTGTTGTCCTTGATAAACTGTTTGTAGAAGACAGCTATAAGTTAACAAAGAATGGTTCCCTCCGACACAGGGTTCGTGCTTCTTTTCTCTGTGCTGGAAATACCCTTCTAGCTATCTAATGGTGGTGGAGTAAATAGAAATCAGTTTAGTGGTCTTTGGAAAACATAACTTCAAAAGAAGACATTGGACCATATAGAGTTATTAGAATTATAGTAGTAAGCACATGAGAGAAAGCATTTCATTAAATGCACAGAAGCAGTCCGGAGAGGATGGACCAGAGGTGAGCTTTGTGCCTTCCAACTGTGTGCTCAGCTGGAGAAGTTAGAGGGTCATCTGCCGCCTCCACTTTTTTTACTCACTCTCTGCAGATTTTTTATTTTCTTGTCTGCCAGGAGGGACAGCTATTGCTGGCAGTGGGGAACAGTTGTTTTCCCCAGACAAGCCTGATACAATGAGCTGGACTACCACAGAACATGGAGGTCAGTCAACCAAAATCTCCCAGTTTCTGAAGAAGCTTCTTGCCACCCCCATTGGCGGCAATGCTGTTACCACTTAGTTACTGTTCCAACAGTTATTTTAAAAAGAAAACCACTGCAGGCATATTTTGTGAGGGGACCCATCCTATTGGTTCGTGTTGAGCTTGCCCTGCGAGTCCCTGTCAGATCAGACCTGTCCCCAGCGGTTTTGGACTCCTGATGGGGCTCGAGGAGGAGCTGCCCACCTTACTATGCAGGCCAAGTGAATTAAGCTCAAAAACAGAAGGGCAGGCACCTCGAGAAAAGTCATATCGGATAGGGAGCCTTCATTTGAGGTGGGGATGTGCTGAGGATATTTTGGATGTCAGTTTTGATTTGCAAACTCTACCTCCGTTTAAGTCCATCTTTAAGGTCCTCTATTGCTTACAGAATAGCCTTTAGGCAGATCTGAAAATCCTGGCTGCTGTGCTGAACCTGCCGTTTCAATGACTTTGCTTCCAGTTTAATATTCTCTTGGAACTCCAGTTTGTTTCCAGCGTTCTGTTTTTATGTTAACTACCAGGAGAAAATAAAATGTGATTTATCCAGAAGAAAAAAAATACGTGTATGATAGTGCTGGGAAAAACCTCTGAGGATCTAGTTCAAACTTCTACACCAAACTAAGAGGGCATAAAAAACAACTAACTGTTATAGAGAGACAACTGAGGTGTTGTTCAACAGAGATACTTGCTTTAGGTTTGCAGCACATTCAGTGAACAGTCTTCTGAATCTCCTGGGCTCAACTTCATTGTGTTACTCCCACAGCCTGTGGCTGCAATTACATCTGAGCAATGTGGTACAGAGTGGGGAGAGTTGGGGGCACAAGCAGCAGGTGACAAAAGTAGGCATAAATGAATCCAGATATCTCCATTACATTTTGGTAGCAAGCTGGGAAAAAAAATAGGAGGGAAAAAAATTATCTGTCTTGTTAGGGGCATAAACATGGCATTCTGTGCCTGGCAAGGCAGAGAGAGTGTTACAAGGTTTGCTGAGAGCAGCGTATCTCAGGGTTAGACCTATGATGAAGTTGTGAGGAGGCCATCAAACAATAGTGGTGATTCTGCTTTGAAATACCGCTAAAAGTAATGAGCAGGAGTCAGATATTTTATTTCCCCAGTGTCTTCCAATGAGGCTGCCTGCTTTGTCCTGGGCTAACTTTGAGGTGGTGTTTCTGCTGGAGCTTGGAATAGAAATTAGTTGTGGGTAGAAAGCAATGTACCTTTAATTACATATCAGATTAAAGAAGTTGTGTGTTTTTTTTTTTTTATTCAAGACAAATCAGGGCTAAAGATTAAGTCACATCCATCAGTTTTAATCATTTTTTTCCCCTCTTCTTTCCTGGTTTGCCTGGTGAGATATTCCAAGCTTTCACTGAAGTAAATGTAAGTGACTTTTCCTTGTATTTTCAAATACTGTCACTCACATGAAGTTTTATATTCTGTCCAAGCTGTGATCAAGATAACTGTTCCATAAATGAGTTCACTTTCATTATCATTATCTATGGCAGTCACACACGGTGACGAGCTGTGAGACAAGTTGGAGTGGCAGACACCTCCTACAGACTCCAATGGCTTTTCCCGTGAGGTCCCTTGTATCCTGCTGACGTCTCAATCTGTTTCTCCCCAAGGGTCATGAAATCAATTTGTTGGCAGGAACCTTGTCAGCCTTGTTCTACTACTTGACTTTCAGATTTACTGTGACAACTTTTTTAGATGAGATGCCATGGCCACAACCGCTTTTGATTCTGGGATCTGGTCAAGCCACAAACAGACTGTGCTTGGAAGAGCAAAATGCCCAGTACAGTGCTCCCATGATTAGAGGGCTTTTGCGTGCAGAATCAATTGACAGAGTAGCTGAATGAAGACCCTCATACTAAGGCTGAGGGGTGGAATCTCACCCTTTACCTGGGATATCTGCAGGAATCCTGACAGCATGGTCTATTGTGGCTTATTTCCTTAATAAATAGAGCATTTTCTGTGCACAGAAAGCTCTGACTGCCTTACCAATGCCCCTGGGATCAGCTTTTGAAGGATACATAGGACTGCAATAAGTCTTGCAGCTCACGGGAGGCAAAATGTGCTGTTTCCCCAAGAGACAGTTCAGGGACCAATCTCCCAGCAGAACGTTTTCATTCTTATCGATTTGGCCACCAAGCAGGTATAGAAGGAGCATCAGGAGTTGTTCCAGTCCAAATATTGTTCTGGTAATTTCTGTCTAGATAGCCAGCTGGTGCCATTCGATATAGTCCACTAAACCTGTGTAACCCATAACTAACTACTGATAGTTCCATATGCAGTACCCTTCTGAATTTTCTTCCCTCCTGTTCAGTAGCTGTCTCTTGGTAAGGACAAACTTTTCACTGGGAATTATACTTAAGGATCATGGGTCACTCGAAAGCTTTCTTGAACAAGAAGCTCAAAGGCTTGTGACATGCTGTGATACCCCGACGTCATACTGCTTGAGTTTATTCTCTGTTCCTGGGGCCATAAGTTAAACTGAGGATACTTAATACATCGAGAAAGCATAAACATCCAATAATAATAAATGTGAGAAGTTTATACTTATATGCAATGATATATTATCACATTCCTGATTTTTTTCAGTTTTTATGAAAAAAACCAAACCTGTCTCATGCAGAATGGTTCCAGAAGAGAAAAAGCTTTGCCTTTTCTGATGTGATTCAAAAATAAAGAAAATGCTGTTATATACGTCTGTAAATTTATATGTATATGTACATATATGTATATGTGTGTATATATGTAAGCTTTTTTTTTTTTACCTTCTTGATCTCCTAAAGTCAAATTAAAAAACCTAAAGGAAGGCAGAAACAGAAGAACATGGTAATAAAATCATTACATGTTTAGAAAAGTCTATTAAAAAAAAAAAAAAAGAAAAAAAGGCTTTTGCAAACAGCAAAAAGTAGTGGAAAATTTACGCCTAGTGTGTTAAGACCTGTCATGGCCTCTAAGTTTACTTTGCATTTTCCTAACATTCTAGTGTGAACTTTTGTTTTGAAGAAGGCAAAATAAAAAGCTCTTAAAATGTTGGTCATATAACAGCTTGTAATTTATGCAGATGTTGACCAAGATCTCCATCTTCTGAGCAACAGAAATAAAGCTATTATTTTAAGGCAGAGAAAAAGCACTTGTTTTCTGTGAAAATGTAGTTTTTAATTCAAACACAGAGAGATGGGAAGATAACACTCAGTTGACTTTGAGGCTTACCTAATTGGAAGTCTACACTTTCAATTATTCAGTAGCCCCAAACTCTCAAATGGTAATCTGTGCTGCTTTCAGTGTTATCAAAACAAGCTTGCTTCTTTGAATAATCTGAATCAATAAATCTAGTGAAGATATAGTCATCTTGAGAATGGAGGGAAGTCAAAGAGTAGGACCTGAAAGGGAAGATAACGAAGAAGCTGCAGAAGAGTGTTAGTACAAACGTAAAATGTGAATCTTATTTCCTTTGGGATCTGCTGACTGATTTGCTGCCTTTAAGTATATGCTGTCACTAGCTTACAAAAAAAGTTCTTTCCTCATAACCAGTTCTTCTGTGACAGAGCCCCTCTCTCTTTGCTTAATCAACTCACACTGAAATATGCATCCTCTTGGAATGATCCGTCTTGCCCTAGTGTCCCAGACATACTGCTGTGTGGGCATCCAAAGCTACACGTAGTTCTGCCCTAGCAATCTGCAGAAGCAGGAATGCCACCACACAGAACCCTCAGACCTAGGTCATAGGAGATCTGGATTCAGACTTGGCCGCCACTGAGGTCTTGAATACGTCCAGGCATGAGTGGATGAGGGGTTGCACGTGGACCAAATCCTCACTGGGATTTCAACATGTCTAGGGGTTTTTATTTTTGTGGTATCAAAGAAGAGGACAAAATGTGGACCACTTTATATTCTTTCCCCGTGTATTTATATTTTAATTCCTTGTTCTGCAGAAGGGAGATCATGACATCTCCTTTATATTAATTCTTGCCAGCTGGTAGGAAAAGAATATATTTTTTTTTAAGTATATTTTTCACCATCTAGTGTAATAGGGTTCCAGTCTTAGCCAGGGATTCCAGTCCTCTCGATGCATAAATAGTGTAAATAAAATGTGGCTAATAGCGTCACAAAACAGAAACAATTGAGTGACCACTTACTATGGTCACTTGCTATGGTTACCACTTACTAGTGGTAAGACCACTCTTGTCTTAAGCAGGATACCTACCCTACAAACAGATGCTGGTAACACAAGAGTTTGGGACAGACTAAGCTTGCCTCAGAGTGAGACTACCAAAAGGAAAGCAATGGCAAGACAGGCTGATGAGGGTATCATTTCCGATCTCTTTACATCTCACTGGGCTGGTCCTTGGTCCACCCGGGGCAGCAAAGGTACAGTCTTGCCATGAGTGTGAGTGGTGTCTAGACACCAAGACAGGAGTGAGAGGAGAGGAAGGTGTGGATTAGTTCAGGGTATAAAGTTAGGTAGGTACTGAACTGAGGTATAGGATGGAACTTGTGACTTGAGACAGAGAAAAGAGTTGAAACCTCGTCTGACAACAACAGAAAGTAGGGGGAGAGCTCACTTCCTGCCAGGTTTATGTGCAGAACTCCTACTGATGTGAATGGTAGTCTGAGCACAGAATAATGTGCTTGGGGAAAAAAAAAAATCAGGAGGAGGTCATTGCTTAGCAAATACCTATAAAATGAATTTAAATGCTGTCCTACTGTGATTCATCTAAAGTTTGATCTAAAGTTCAATGAAGTCCAAGGGAGCCACTGACTTCTGTGGACTTTCAAATCAGGCACTAGAAAGGATGTTGATTTCTTCTGAGAAAGAAACATTTTGTTGTGAGCCAAAAATGATGCTTTCCTGTAATTTACTTGAAAAGTAAAAACAAGAGAAAACTTTGACAATGTATTTATAAGCCCAGTATTTAATCTGTGATACACAGTGTTTATGCCTATGATGGAAAATGACAGTAACAGAATACTCTAGAATCCTAGTTTAAAAGCCTGGTCTTTCTGCAGATGAATTTGAACATTGGAGCCACCAATCTCTGCCACATGAAGATCTCATATTGTGTATATGGACTGTAATCCATATCCATAAACACAGAAACGTCTTAAAGAAATTGCTTTTTAATGCTGTCTGGATCCAGGGGTAGCTAAAATGTAATGCTTCCTATTTGTTTAATGTTTTGACTATTTTACTTTCTTCCTCTCTTTGTTCAGAAATTAGGATGAAATAATGTTACTTTTGTAGGCAAAGGGAGTGGGTCAGATTCTCATAGAGTGATACCTTCTTAAAAAAGCATCTGACTCAGTATTTCTTACTGAATATTTTTATTGTGACCCAGGATGTTTTTTTTGTAAAAGATGTGTGGGTGAGTCACATTCCTTTAGACTTGGTTGCACTTTGAGATACTGTAGTAAAATCCTTCTGACTTCCTTACACAATTAAGTAGCCCCAGTGGGTCTTCCTTTTCCAGGTTAACAGCAGCTTTTTGTGTGAACGTGCAGCTTCACTGTTTGACAGTCACTTCAAAAGAAGTCTCTTTGAGGTATATTTTTCCTCCTCCTGTTACAATGAAAAGCTTCATTCTGTATATTAACAAAATGTGCTAGAGCAGATCACGTGAAAGAAACTTTTAAAACGGAGAAATATACGGCCACTGTATTCCTCCTAGTACTTGACAAGATGTTGAATAGTTGAGAACTCGAGATTTCCATCAGCGCTTGAGAACAGGATGAAGAATGATCTTTCATGAGTACTCTGTGAATGGAAATGTGGATCACAAACCAAATCATGAAAAGTTCCCTAATTTTTGCTGTCACAACTGGTAGGGAAAGCAATATGCACTGAACAGAGGTTATGTCTATACTACTACCCAAAACTGGCAAGGGGACCATTCTCTGGCCTTGATGGCATGTGGGACAGCTCAGATCATGTTCATTTGATTAAACATGCCTGCTGCCCAGAAATGACCCTCCTCCGTACTGCTGCTCAGGAGCAACCCCTAGTCGAGGCTGTCTCTGGAGCTGTGCTGAGGCCTTCTCTTGGCAGCACTTGCTGTCCCAGACCAAAGCCTTGCCAGAGACTGTACAAACCTTGTGGATGGTCACAGCCCCATTCTTCATCCATGCCCTGACCCTGTTTCATTTCCTCATACAGATTCAGCCAGAGATGATAATAGAAAGAATCAGACCATTCCGCCAATAACCAGCGGTGCTCTACATTTCCCAAGGCAGCTATTTATCTAAGTAAACACAGATCGTGAAACAGGAGGTTATTTTTTAAGGAAAATTGTCCTTTTCTAGGATGAATGCCAGGTGATTTGTTTGAAAGGATGATGAATTATATGGCTTACAGAAATTCATTGTGCTAGCATTACCTTCTAATGTTGTTATGTAGGTTGAAACAGATTCTTTTACAGCTAGAATATCACTGAAGCCAGCAGTAAATTATTGCTTATAAAGCTGCATATACTATCTATACAGTAGCATGCTAAAGTCTGGGGACATTTTAATTTTATTTCCTTTTTCATGGCGTCACAGTTAGCTGAAAGATACTGTTCTTCAAGTATGCATGCAAAAGAAAACAAAAAGACAACAGCTATTTTTACTTCCAAATACCCTACATCGATCACAATCTATATTTTGTCTGAGCAGCATTTCCTCTGGGCTTTTCATGCTATGTCTCTTTTACTCCGTAGTTAGTAGCTCCAATATGAGGTCCGAACCACTCCACCTTGAGAGAAAAGTCATGTCAGAGCAGTGCAGGGAACCTCTCAGGAATGACGGAAGACGTTCTAATGAATCACCAACAATTTTTAATTAATGAAAGAAATCTGCCAAACAGACAGTAATTTTGGAATGAATCGTGCGTCATCCTCTTACCACCTTTTCATGACCTCCTGATTCCCCTGGTCCATCAGGGTGGGAGAGTGGTGAGAAATGCATCCCCGGCTGGCTACAGAAAGCACACGCTGCCTTTGGGCACCGTGCGTGTGTCGTGCTGTGCTCTGTGTTCTGCTACCCAGAGCAATTCATCTCAGGCCACAGGGGAAAAGACAGTAGTTCCTTGCACCTCTTGTTGACTATACACGCACCTTTTTTTGCCTGTGTATGGTGGGGAAAAAGGAGAAGTGATCTGGAGTTTCTGAGGCTACGCTGTCATAGGAAGGGTGAGAGAGAGTATGAACATGCGGACGTAAGCCATGCCATGGCACTTTCCCTTAGGTTCAGGGAATGGACCTATTTTAATTCCTGGTATAGATACAGACTCAAGAGTTGGGGAAAATAGTCGGGTCTCTATACATAATAATTAGCTTGTCATAGTCACTGTTATTCAGAGAGCATTAAATAAACATTTGAAGATAGAAGCACAAAGAAATTGAGATTCTTAACTAAGAACATGATCCAGAACTACAGAGACATTAAATAGGACATTGTTATTTTCAGATTTCCAAGATATTCTAGAAATAATACAGCAGTTCTCAGATTTCTCACACTACGTCAGACAGCCTTGAGTTATACTACTTATGCCTTGACCTATTATGAGACCACACCATCGTTTTGGGATTGCTTTTCAGATGGAGAGGTTTGTATGCAGCCACATAGATGCTATTTCTGCCAAATGTCCAGGCATTCATTGGACATTTGTCCACTGTAGGTGGAATTGGGTATCTTAGAATCAGAGAATGGCTGAGGCCCGCAGACCATCTGGAGATGCTCTAGTCCAACCCCTCTGCTCAGAGCTGGGTTGGCTGGCGCAGGCTGCCCAGGACTGTTTGAGTTTTGAACATCTCTAAAGCTGGAGGCTCCAGAACCTCTCCAGGCAGTCTGCTCCGGTGTTTGACCAACCTCACAATAAAAGTCTTGTCTTGCAGAATGTTTCCATAGGCTGAAATTCAAGAAAGTTAGAGAATTATAAAAATAGAACTGATAGACTCTTTCTCTAAAAAGGATTTATTTATGCAGTAAAAGTAAAAATATATTTTGCCTGGAAAAGCAAGATGGATATAGAAAGACTGAGGGTCCGGTAATTAAGATATCAAGGACACTGAGACTGAACTCTTTTCAATTTGATTCTTTTTAGTCTGGTTTCTGACTTTTGCAAGAATTTAAAATTATCCCAGCTCTGCATTCCTTATTCCTAAAAGAAGATTAATTTTTATTTTCTTTCATGTAGATAATGTGAATTGCATTCTTTTACATTCATCAAAACAGAACAGCAGGCCTAATTCTATTCTTAATAGACATGCTGTAGGCAGAGGAATTTTAGTTTTTGAATTTTGTTTCAGAATGGAGAAAAGTGAAAATTTTTTGCTCTTTTGAAAATGGAAAAACAACACTACATCTACAAACTAAATTAAAATAAAGGAACGGTTTAATTTTAACTGTGGAACTATTTAACATTTTTGAGGTTGTATTATCTTCTGACTAGTCTCCTCTGCTTTTTTTTTTTTTTCAGGTATACGTAATGTAAACAATGTGAGTTTTAAATAATTTTAATCTGATCCAAAATGCATTTTTGGGGGGCAAATTTATTATTCTATTAAAAAACCTACTAGTTCCTTGAATAAAAGATTTTTTTTTTTTCACTGTTACTAAATCTGGTTAGGAAACAGGAGCAATTTGATGTATGACAGAACAGAGCAGAAACCTGTGCACATCAGTTAACGCATTTATTTATCTCAGCACATATGAAAAAATTAAAGAATAAGGTTTGTGCACTACGGGAAGACAGAAGTACTCTTCTTTTCTTTTAACTATCTGGAAGTTGTTTATCAAGACCTGAACTAAACTCTTCTGCTACATTAGGTTGCTCCCTCCACTTCTAAAATACTTTTGAAAATGAGATGGTTCATATCACGAGATGGATCCCTGTGAGCTATTAAGAATAAATAATTGGATAAGGGAATATCAAGTGTCTCAGCAAATCCCACTAATTTAAAAAACACTTACCTTGTCTAGTTAACTGGATTAATACTCTGAGAATATAATGATTTTCAGGAGCTGTGCAAATGATAAAACTTCAGTGTAGAAATTGCATTGCTACAGCCACATGCAGGTATTCAGAAATGAAATTGGGACTATTGCTGGCAGTCTGGAATATCTCAGACTTGTGGAGGTGCTCAGTGCAGTACTAATGCTTTTAAGGTGACTTTGTAATTGAATCAATATGCTTCGGATCTATGTTGAATGTAACCGTGAAGATGGAATCTCGTTTTTAAAAAGCAAAGAACATAATGTGCACTGCACCTCAGCCCATGATCGCCTCGGGCACCGCAAGAAAAGTGAAAACTGCCCCTCTTCCCCAAACCCAGACTTAAAATTCAGGTCAAGAAAAGCAAATGGAGAGCTGGTAACTAGTATTGGGTTTTATTTATCTGTATGGGCTGCCTTAAAGTTCAGGGCAAGAAGACTGAATGAAGAACTAGGAGCTAGGACTATTTACTTACTGTATTATCTGTGTGAATGTACCACATATCAGTGTCAGGCATTGCACACTGCAGTTGTAGACAGTTTTCCCCCAGCTTTTGAACCACAGAGAGCAACTTACATGCCAGCAGTATCTCTATTCTCATTCTTCAAGTTCTGAATTACTTTTTCTTTAAAAAGGGCATCCTCCATAGGACACGAATGGCTTTTGAAAGCTATCTCAGTTGGATTTGAGTGAAACTAGACTTTAATTCTGTACCATAGAAAGAAAGAAGTTGAAGCAGGGAATAAAAACAAGGTTTTGAAGTGTATCTTGCATTTATGAAGAAACTGTAGGAACCGCATTGAGAAGAGGATGATCTTTAGTCTGACAAACAGGGCCAGTAAATCTGTCTTTTGTTTATTAGGAATGAATCACTGTAGGATTCCTGGAAAGAAAACAAAGAAATGTGCTCTGTGTTTAGTAAGGGTACAAGTCCTTAAGTAGGTGCACAAAGGCCACTTAGCGCGTAGTTTGACTGCTAGTGTCACTAAGTCATGGTTGCTTGGATGCCAAGGCATGTTTTCAGCAGAGGGAAGCAGACTCACCGAGCCAGCACAGTAGCTCAGCAACCTGATGATAATGCTTCAGAAGATCGTGACTCAAGACAGGGCACCCTATGTTTGGTCCCAGATTTATTCTTTTGTGTCAAACGGCAGGGTTTTTTTTTCCGTGCCAGTCTCCATGGTGATGAGTTTGACCGTCACCCCTGGGACAGCACTGAGAGCGGTTTTACGAAGCTCACCTTGGCAGATTTACCATCACTGCTGCGTATCACAGAAATCAGTGACAGCAAGCTATTGACACACTGAACTGCAGAAAGTCACTGTCTTCCAATTTGAGGTATTTAAAAAAAAAAAAAAAAAAAAAAGCATTTCCTCATCTGGTAGGCCATCTGAACTGTTAAATACTGGCAAAAATGTTTCCTGTCAGATGTTATCTAGACAACTACTTAATACAAGTCAGTCTTACATTTGCCAAGGAAATTAAAAGGGAGCTGACTTAGAACCTATCAAAAACTGTAAAATACAATTTGCTGCTCTTTTACCTAGTCAAATACCTCAATCTCTGCCTTTCTTTTTTCCTCATTATCCAAATTATATGGTAAATCAAAGAGGGAGAGGGCAACTGAATTAAATTAAATCTCAAAGCAAGTGCGAGAGGGTGAAAACTGGATGTCAGTTTGACTGTCAGAGACGAAACTATTGCATGTCCCAGGAGAACTCAATATTCTGGAAGAGTGTGTGGCAGTGAAATACCAGAAAAATATTTATTTAACTAAATAAATAGAAACGTAGACAGTTTAAAATAAAGGTCATTTATATTCTACTTTGGGTAGGATAATGTGTTTGTTTCTGTGAACCAGGATTTTCAGCCAGCTGAGATTTTCAGAGAAGAGTAAAACTTTTTATACGATTTGATAGTGCAAAAAGTGAGAAGTACAGACAAATTTGCCATCAGGCCAGGCCATTCTGCAGGACTGAGAAAAAAGTAGCAACTGTGCAGCCTTTGCTTGGGCAGAGAAGTCTGAATGCACAGCATTTATAGAGGTTTGGTGCCAGAATTTGTAGCTGACCATAAAGATCTCAGTTTATCTCCCCCACAAAACCACTAGGGCAATCTGTGCTGTTACTAGATTGCTCTACTAATTATAAAAGTATGTATGCACCTTTGAACTACACACAAAATGTGTATTTCATGCATTTATTCTGTTATAAGAGCATATTAAAATACAAAACCTTAGCGACTACACAAACCAATCAAAATGTGTATGTGTTAGCAGATCTGAATAGTAACAATCAATACCAATGTGTGGGGGATTTTTGAACCTATCAACCCCTCCTAAACTTTGGACTGTAAGTGGAAATTCCTCTAACTGTAGGTTTTAGCTGCATGCCATCTGTTTAGGTTGTAGAGGTGGATGTGTTTGGTTAAGCATTCTTGGACTTTGTAAACCTTAAAGTATATTGAGAAATCAGTATATGGATTCCCACACTGATGACTTAGAAACGCTGATGGTTTCACAGAATGCAATAAAGCTTTGCAAAATGTGACATTTGTTGTGCCTGTGACGTTTTTTGAGTATGATTTACACACATCCACGCTTGATATGAAGATGGATTATGCAGCTACACCACACACATTTTCTTTCCCATAAATATTTTTAAGAATTTCTTATATAAGCATTCTCATAATTTGGTACAGTTTAATCCAGTGTCTTGCATATATTCAATGTAGGTAGACAATACAGGCTTTTAGGCCTTGAGCAGAAGAGGTACTTGAGTCGACATCCACATAATTGCTGAGACCACTAATGCTGGGAAATGTGATCATAGGCAGATGTGAACTATTTTACACATGCAAACAGATTTGAAAAATTACTTTGCATGATTGTGATGGAATTTGCGCAAGCATGCGTCATTGAGCACATCAGGCATAAATTAGGCTGCTTTGCAGTAGTCACAGATTTTCAATTTTATCTGACACTGTGGAAATGCAGTTATACCACGCTGAAAACAATCCTCCATCATATGGTACAGAATTAGTTTCATCTGAAATTGTACTGTTTAACTTCTGGAGCGTGCACAAATGTGACGTCTGTATGTGTCATGACACACAGCATTTAACAGGCAGAGAATACACACATGCTTCTGTTGTGGAAATTTATGCATGCAGCTTTTCTCTAGCTTTTCAGATGGGATTTGACTCTGGATTGAAATACCTAGATGGAGATGCCCATATGTGAGTTAGGTGCCTAAACTCCCACCACAGACTGTGGAGACAGGGAGCTCAGTTCAGTCGCCCACACTCAGCTGCCTGATGTCATCCCCATGCTGCTAGGATATGCCCATCTGGCCTCCAACAAAAGCACAGATCTCTCACCCCTACATGGTGTCAGGGACACGTGAGAGTGTCTCAGATGTCACCACACAGCTACCTTTAAGTGGCACCTATGTTCAGAGTCTTAGATCTCCACTGACTGCAGTAGGAGCTTAGGGAACCATCTCCCATGAATAAATCTGTATTCAGACACTCTCATTCAGATATCGTGATCTTGAAATGAACTGTACCTTCAGTATTTTGATCTTCTGAGACAATGTAAATGAAACAGATAAAAAAGCAAATATTCAGGTTCAGTCCTGTTGAAGCATATGTCCAATTTTCAAATGAATATAGTATGTTTCCTTACATTCACTAGTATTTATGGGAAAAAAGTTTCCCTATACCTTTAAAAAGATTTGTCTCCTACTGAACTTCACTAATTTATGGACCACATGCATTTAATAAGATCAAATTTAATCTAAAATGGTAGCAAAAGAGAAGAAAACCAGAAAGAATTATGTTTTATCTTATTTTCTGTCATTATTCTTAGTATGTTTAGGATTGTACTTCAAAATGAATTCCTGTAAGGAAAGAAACATCTGTAATACACTGTACACGTTTGTTACAGAGAGGAAATCAACTTTAAATCAAACTCCCATTAGAGACAAAGAAATGCAGCAGGTAGATGGATAACTTGAATCAATACAGGGGATGTAGAGTGTTTTACTAAACAGAAGGATTCACTAGCATGAATGAAACACTTCAGCATGTAGCACCTACTGCTGCTGTAGGCTCCCAAAGAAAGCTTCCTCTGGTGTTAACAAGAGCTTTGTGTGAGTAAGGATCAGTTCACAGAAGGTAACTTCACTGAGTACCTTTAAATGGGAAATTCATACCACTGTTTTACTTCCATTGTGAACTACAGACATGGGGGTGAAATTTAACCCTAAGTGCTGTATTTGAGAATAGACCAGAATGTCATCAAATAAATATTTGTTAGCTTAGTAAATAATATGGATAAACCATTAAGGCCCTGAGTGCCTCAAGCAGGTTGAAATTGTCCTGTAATATCTTACTGCATACTCCTCTTCTGCAGCTTCTGTCCCTCTCCTCATCCGAAGGGTTTGGGCTGCCGGTGCTCAGGATCTGCTCTGACCTGGTGCAGATGTTCCACCTTGGAGTTGACTGCCATGAAAGCAGCTCTGTTGTGAGGATCCGGGAGAAGCATCACTCACCCTCCATCCGTGCACTCTCTGTCCATGAGTCAGGAGCTGCATTTACTCCACCCGTGGTCCTTGCCTGAGCTCCTTGCAGGCATGCTGTGCCCCTTCATGCCTGACTTGTCTTGCCTGGCTGGCTGGACCTCAGACCAGTGCATCTGGCCATGCCTGGGCTATTTCAGCCCCACTCTGCTCGCCATCTTGACACAAGGTGGGACTGGACTCCATGCTGGGGAGAGCACTGCCCTGCTTGCCTTGCTGTCGCTATGGCTCTTGGATCTCTATCCTTTGCAGGGCAGCTCACCCTTAATCCTCTCTAACATGAAAATCACAGGCTGTCTTTTTAGTTATCTTGATTGTAGGAAGTGTTATTCCTTATCAGATGTTCAGAAAATGGATGTTTGATCAATACTATAAGCATCACAGGGCATTGGCCAATAGATTCAAAATGTTCCTCATCTCATTACAGTCAGTGCTTGATTATTGGTGTCAATAATCCTTACCTGCAGTTAATCTTATTAATTAGGCAATACAAGCTTAAATAGTTCCATGTGATGACCACCTCTCTAGAAGAAATGCTCTGCAATGTCAAAAGAATAGCCATTAAAAATTTCAGAAAAACAAGCTTTTACTAGCTGAGTACTTTGAAGTTGTCAGTGTCATTCCAAAGGAGGAGAAAGAACTTCTTAGTTTTTAAATTACCATCTAACTTTAGCAGAACTACAGTAATGACACTATAGTATTAACTGTAGTATGAGACTGACAGCAGGTTGAGGGAGGTGATGCTGCTCTTCTACTCAGCACTGGCACGACACATCTGGGTCATGTGCTGGCCTTCCCAGTACAAGAGAGACATGGACATACTGGAGAGAATCCAGCAAAGGGACATGAAGATGACTGAAGCTTCTGTCATATGAGGAGAGGCTGAGAGAGCTGGGACTATTCAGCCTGGAGAAGAGAAGGCTCCAGGGGGATCTTATCAACGTATATAAATAACTGATGTGGGAAGTAAAGAACTCCCCCAGACTCTTCTCTGTTGGTTCCCAGAGAAAGGACAAAAGGTGACGGGCACAACCTGAAATACAGGAAATTCATTTAAACATACGGAAAATCTTATTTATTTTGAGGGTAGTCATTACATGGAAGCAGATTGCCCAGAGAGGTTGTGAAGTCTCTATTCCTGGAGATATTCAAACCCCAAACGGACACAGTTCTGAGCAACCTGCTTCTAGTTGCCCTGGCTCTGAGCAGTGGAGCTGAACTTCCAATTGGACACCCCTCCAATTCTGCGATTCTTCACACCTGGCCAGGCTCCTTCCAGTGTTGCTTAGACATTAATAACTGAGCTTCCTTGATAGGCTATTACTCTTTTGTTTATAGGAGCGTTGATTTTTAGCAGCCATCTCACCTTTTACTATAGAGTGTTCAGAGTTGCACTTGTAGGTATGTGCACTTCAATAGCAAATGAATATTTCCAATCCTTTCTGCTGAAGCCCTCTGCTGTGGGTGTTACTCGTCCTGAAACCAGTTCTGTTCCAGTATTCCCCTCTGCTTGCCACAGGTATGACTTTCCTTCTAATTATTTTCATGCAAATTGTTTGCTCCACAACACTTCAATTTTTTTGTCTTTTATTTCCTTACATCCTACTGACATCAGACTGGACACTTTGGTTTCTCATTGTTTCTGTCCCTTCCAATGCTACAAAACACCCAAGCCCCGAGCCATTCTTGGCAGCTCTGGATGGTGTGCTTTACTGGAGCACTGTAAGATCAGGTAATGAAAACTTGGTCTGGCACATTCCTTCCTGAGCTATAGAACAGTATCTGTGTGTTTTCTAAGAGCTGGGACTGCCATAGGAAAACAGATGGGGTCAGTATGAGTTTCAGGGAAATTTCTGCTACTTTAAGGAAAAAGTCCCTTCCCTGAAGACAAAAGAGGTCACAAAGTTTTCCCAAATGCAGTATTACCGCTTCATGTTGGCACTGCTATGGCACACAGGCATTTTCTTTCCTGTGTTTTTATGACTTTGTCTCTCAAGGCTAGAAAAAGCATCAAAGGACATTTCCAAGGTTGCAGCAATGCTGACAGTTAAACACCTGATTTTTGTAACATTGTTGGGCAACAACGTCTGGTACAATAATCCTATAAAGCACAAAGCAATTTCTGATTGCTATTATGTATTCTGGAAATAGTGGCCTAATTTACCACAGGCTAAAACGTAAATCATTAGTTTTGCATGAGTCAGGAAATCAGAAATAAAACCAAGTACTGAGAGCTGATTTTTTTCACCAACAATATCCCTGCAAAATGAGATAGGCATCACTTCGTTTGTGTTCCCATTTCAATAGCTGATGGTAAGAATGAAGATGGACCTGCTAGTTTTTTTTAGCAGAAGCTTTTGCCCTCGCTGAGTTCATGGCATAAGCACACCTGTGAAAGAGACAAAACCAAATTGCCCTGAAATATTACATTCTTACACTGGGGCCAAAATTGGGGAGGGAATTCTAACTCCAGGCAATATGTATGCAACAAGAATGCAATGAATGAGAGGAGATCCTGGCTTCTCACATCCCACAATGCTAGCATTTTGGATAACATCTGCTGCACAGCCGCTCTGAGCCGGGATCGAGCGAGGGTGGAACCTGATTCATCTGCGTGTATTTCCTCCTCTCCCTGCTTTCCCACACACACCTTCCCCCTTCTCAGCATCCTAGGCATGAAGTAATCTCAATGTGAAAGGATCATCTGGGCAAGCCGAGCTTGCCAGTTGATGCAATGACATACGCTGATCTTGGAGGGAAAAGTGAATCATGTTTTGTTCTGGACTGCCGATTTCAGCTGTGACAACAAAAACATGTTATCTTGGTCTCACCATTGGCCTTATACACACACTAGAGGTGTAAGGCATTTTACACTTGTAAGAGATGATTGGGGAAAGGGAATGTAAATAGAAAAATGAAATGGAACAAATTGCCGGGGGAATAAAACTGATAAAGTATGTTGTATTCTGGTTGTATTATAACTTTTCTTCAAGACCTATATTAACACGATTGTGCAAAAAGTTTAGTGAAAAGCTTTAAGGTGTTGCAAAATAACCCCCGTCAATTATGCTACAGTACGTATGTTGGCAACACTGAAATGTGGACAAAAAATCTATAAAATACTTTGAACAGCATCCTGTGGGATTGCGAAGTCCTATCCCTGCCTGGCAAATTAGATACTTCAACAGTGTTCCCATGGCTACCACCGTGCTGTGTTTGATAATAAACCCAAAGAATCTGAAAAAAAAAATAATAAGAAGGAGTCACATACCTCTGCATATGACTAGGAAAGGGGATTTTACTGATTTGCATACTCAGCTTTATTCACTGTCACTGGTGTTGCAGTGTTTTCTTCCCCTTGATGTTCTTACCTTCAGTACAGCTGAAGTACTACCTCACTGCTCACTGCCACATACCCCCCTCAGAAGCGGTGCCTCTGGCTGCTGCTCTTTCACCCAGCACAAAGCCAAATACATTCTTCTGTTTCTTCTGTCAATCGAGGAAATAATCAAACTTCCTTGTATTCTCATGAATAGGAAAAAAGTGCAATAGACCTTTCCTTTGCCACTGAACACTTTGAGAATAACGGGATTGTGATTGTATTCCATTTTGCATTTTATTGTCTTATTTTTATTTGCCAAGGTCTGGCAATATGCTTAGTTTAATACAAGGGAGAGGAAAAAAAAGGTGCTGTCCCAGGGAAATCAAATGTGTATAAATACTAGGCATGTATTAATTTGGCCACCATTGCACAGAGCTCACTGCTGGGAAAGAGAAATAAGTTGTAAAGGCTTACATCAGTCCTGGTGTCTCCCAGAGTCTTTCTTGTGAGCACTGATGTATACCAGAAGCACATTAGAGGGATATATGGATGTTCAGGCATAGTAACCATTTCAGAGAGGTCAAGATTCACAATAAAAGTGCATATGGAGAACGAAATATACAATCAGTTTTTTTTACTTTGTGAGCTGGAATCAGCCAGAGCAATGGCTCGTATTCAAAGAGAATATGAAATGAAAAGTAGGAAAAAGCAGAGGGAATGGACAAAATGGAAATGGGCAACCACAGAAATTTTACAGCATCCTAGATGAAGGTGCAAGGTGAAAGAACCTGGCAATTAAAGTAAGAGGTTACTTACTACACTGGGATACCCACATATTTTTGGCAAGGAACATCAGAAGAGAAGAGAGAGATCTCATCAATGAGTCCTGCTGAAAAACTAGAGGGGGATAACGAGGGCTAGAAATCAATTCTGAATTTTTGAAGACCCATCTGAGAATGGGGAGCATAAAGGAGAGTGTAGAATGAATGCAGGGAAAGAGAGGGAGATCTCACTTTTCAACATGCAAGTGGAACAAAGCTGTTATAGTTGTGACATAAACATGTATATGCATGCATACATTCATATGTACTCAAGTATAAGAAAGATGAGGATAGAGAGACTGATTTTTTTGAACGACAACATCCAGGATCAGGAATAATATATAGAAGGGGAAGAGAAATAAAATGAATGTAAGTGGAGCCTCATGGGGCTTCAGTGTTAAGTGTGAGAGGGGAGGAGAAGGCAATTGTAAAATACAGTTGAAGGGCGTTTAGAGAGGAGCTAGGAAACTGAAGTGCCATGCAGGATTAAGGCAGGGAAAATGATAGGTTTTGCCGAATGTAGCCAATAGACTGAGATGGATGAGAGTCTAAAGGAGGCCTAGAGAGAGAAGAGGTCACAGCTGACCTTGGTAAGGGCTGTTTCAGTGGAGTGGAAATGGCAGAGAGGAGCTTGGGGGGATCTGAGGGGAGCCGTAATGTGGAGGGAACCAGAGTGGCTGAGGCGGGCGGCATGCAAAGGGGCTGCAACAGCCAGGAGGAAGCAGCAACTGCCAAAAAATAAGGAGCGTCATGGCAGGAACCGAACCACACAATGACATTAAAAGACAAAAAGAAAAGAAGAACATAAATGAAGGCTGGCTTGAATTAAAACTGATGGGTGACTGTAGCCTAAGAGGAAGCGGGAGGGTGGGAGTGAGTGGGAGAAGCAAAAAGGTAACAGAGAGAACAGAGATGAAAAAGATTCCCATGTCAGAGGCTCTGGCAGAGGACAGACAAAATTTGATGTGTGTCTGGGCAGGGAGACTGGAGCTGAAAGGGAGGGAGATAGTCTCCCAGCTCGATAGAGGTTGAATGATATCCAGTCAAAGTGTAATCCTTCATGCTGTGTTGTGTTATTCTAAGACATGATACAGTTTAACACAGCAGAAAAAGAGGAAGTTTCGAAGGTTTTGCCACCATTTATGAGCAAAAAAGTCTATTAGTTCATCTAGTCTGCCCTCCAAGACATTGCTGATTTAGAGGCCAGTAAAATTCAGCTAGGTATTCCTGTATAGAGCACAGTATAAACAGAAAAAGGCATCTGGAGAGATGAAAGGGGCATATGGAGAACTCATCGAGAAATGCCTGCCTCAATCACAAAGCTTTTCCAGTTTCAGTTTCCTGTTCATACCCAGATGAAAACAAAGTGTTATTGAGCTTCTTTCTAATAAAAGAAAGAGAAAAACTCATCCCAGAAGTACACTTTATTCACTCCCCACCCACATGGAAGATCCAGGTTCAAATCTGTACTTGTGCATATGCACACAATTTCTGTGTACATTTGATTGGAGTTGACTCGAGTGATCTAAAAGACAAAAAAACCAAGGCATATATCCTTTACTGGAAGACGACATGTAAAACTGTCTCTTTCATTATTTTTGGTAGGTTTTGAAGAGTTTTAAAACCTGGCCTGCAGGTCAGATGGCTAGCTAGCTGTTGGACCAGCTGCCTTCTGCTCTTCGTATTTCCTCTATCACAAAAAAGTACTGAGGACACAAGCTGCAATTCCTTGTGGTCCAGTACTGCTCTCAGGACAGAAATGTAGTTACTGACTTCACAGAAAGAAGATGAGGCCCTAACGAGTTACCAACAGAAGCAGTAATGGAAAGCAACATGTTTGACTGGAGAAACTGAGTATCAGTCTTGTTAGGTTTTTATATGGGTTTTCTGATTGAATAAATCAATTCAAGTTTCATGCTTTTACAGCAGCTCTTTACAAAGCATTCTTTCTACCTAATGCTTTGGGTTCACAGTCTTGCCTTGAAATTAGTTTAACAGGGCTTTTTTACAGAGGCGTGGAAATCAGCTTGCTCTTATAGGCCAAGCAATGTGTTCCTTGTTTCCTGAGCCTGTCCAGGAGGCAGAATGTCCCCCCTTGTGGAAACTTTAATTAGAGTAATGGTTAACTGCATAGACTTACTGTCAAACCATCTGTCATTCCAAAATTATAACAAAATCAGCAACTTGCATTGGTTTTAAAGTTCTTATCGCCAGTCGGAATTTCTTAACTTGCTTGTGAAGTCTTCTTATATTAATTATAATATTGATTATGTTGACACAAATTTCCCTCAAGATTATACCGACAAGATTTAGATTGCTGAAATAAGTAGACATAGAGGAAAACAAGAGCAATGCAAGGAATACACATCTTGCCTGCTGCTTGTTAGCTGGAAGTTGTGCAAATATACTGGCGATATGCCTTCTGTGCTACTCTTTCATGAGGTTTAATATTTTAGTAAATCAGAAAGTCAGAACTGATTAGGCACCTTCAGATTTTAAGCAAAAGTCTCAGAATTATTACTGTGCCTTAAATAAAGATTACTTTTGCATCCATATTGCTGCTCTGAGGCGCTGAGCGAGGCAGGGGTGAGGATGGTTGTGTGATGTTTCTCCCCCATGTGAACAGGAGCACATTTCACGCTAAACAGTGGAAGTGGTGAAAGGAAGGTTCCTCTGCTCCCTCCCCCCATAAATCCGTCCCTGATTGAATGCTATAGTATTTCACAGGGTACGAATGTATTATAAAACAGTTCCAATTTGGAATTTTAATTGGTATAGTCCAGACCTGCATGTGAAGGATGAGGAATTCAGCTTCTCATCTTTGCTCTGAAAATGAAAATGTTGTCTTAATTCTACTGAAGGTTGTAAATATCCAGTAGGAGGCAGAACCTTGCAAGTTGCAAAGAGATTAGGGTCATGCTTAGACTGAGTTTCTAGCAAGTCTTTCCTGGCTCAGCAGCATGGAAATGACTAGCATCTAAAGGAAGTGGGGAACTTTCCAAATGGAAGATAAACCAAATATTGAACTGTTACTGCCGAGCATAGTAGCAACCACTCCTTTGCGTTAATTGTGCAAGTAATGGAAATATACCAGCCATTCCTTGAAGCTTTAGTGCGCGCCTAATTAATTCACTCCTGAGATAGAAAGTAATAGTCAATTAATTGTTACGCATGCCTGCTGCAGCAGAAATTATCTATATGAGCTACACCTGGAAAGAGTTAACTTGTAGGCCAAGATAAGATGGGAAACACCGCAGGAATAAACGCAGAAGAGTGGCTGAAGATAGACTTGAATAACAAAAACAGATCAATTTTCCTGTGGATGTGCTTGCATAACCTCTCTTAATGGAAATTACACGCATGATACATCAACAAGAAAACATAACCTGAGGTTCATATTTTGCAGTGATAAGATGATCCTTATTTGATTATAATGCCACGATGTTAGTCACTGATCTTTATTTGCGGTTCAAGAAGTGGAATGTGGATTTAGAAAGAAGTACCTGAAGAAGTAAGCAATTAATTATTTTTTGTTAAAACTATTATGAAAAATACGAGCTTAACTGTTTAGGTGGAAAAGGCATGCTAATATGTATTTAGAGATTAAACTGGAGTTAAAAAACAAGTGACATTAAATTAGTGGATACTAAATTTAGATCTTAATGGTACAGTGTCAAAAGCTAACAGCATGTTATTTACAAGTTACTAAGATCCAAAATCAGTGCATCTAAGTACAGATTTGTAATGAAATATAATGAAATACACAGCAGTCTTTGGGCTCTGACAAAGGTACCTAAATGTAAAAAAATTTTTATTTGTGTTTATGGAGCGTACAGTGTAATATCGGTGTATAACACTGTGAAGATCTAATAAAACTTTAGAACATTCAAAGGCTAAGATTCAGCTAGCATATGGAACAAATAACGATTAGGCTTTCAAATGGTCAAGATGGTTGACAAAAAAAACACCTTTAATAGTAATGAAAAATCCAGATGGAAGAGCAGATGAGAAGTGCCACATGGCTAGAAACAGAGAATGCGGCAGTTCAGAGCTGTGAGTACAGAGGCCTGATTTAAAGCCCATGGGATCCATGCAAGAATCCCTCACTTCTCTTAGTAGTGATTTATATATTTACTGCCATATCAAGAAAAAGTTATGAAAAGCCAGAGACACTGCTGATTGCTGTAGTATCTCACTAGAAATATTATTTCCAACAATTCCTCATTAAGAACGGTATCCTGAGATATGTCAGTCCTCCATGTTTAAATCAATGTTAACACATGCTCTATTGATGTTATATAGTGGTAATTAATCAGAATCTTAGGCATTACATATAAAATCTGTTATGGTTATGGAGTTACTTTTAGCAAGAAAACTTGCATCCTTATCAGAAAATGAAATATTTCCTAAGACGTTTCCTTTAGAAAACTACCACACTGCTGGCAACAATTCTTATTATTTAACTCTTTATGAACTTCAACTTATATCAGATTTACTGTTATATCTTAGATTTATATCGTTAAGTACTCCGCAGTTACATGAATCATTACACTTACCTCATGAACATTAGCAAAAAAATCATACAGAGTTTTCTGATACACTGAAACTTGTTTAGAAAAAAGCAAGAGATCTTATCTAGTTCTAAGACTCCTGGATGCAAGACATCTAGGTCTTCTAATTAAAAAAAAAGTTTGATTCTAGAAGCTATTTTTTAACACCTTCTGAAGTTATACGTGGAGAGCAAAATGCTTCATCATATGTGCATGATGCAAGCATTTTATTTTATTTTTTTTCCAAACACAAAACCCCATCGTTATTTTTTGCATTATCCCCATGTAGTAGTTGGCACATGACACCAGATTTTGTTTAAAGGCACCTCCTTTTATTTCCCTCATGCCCTACACATTTTTCACAACAATTTCAGCTTTTTTTCTCAAAATCTATTCCTCGGACTGACTGATTTACACTGATTACTCTTTCTTGCCTGTTAAATATTTTTTGTTTGTTTAGTTAGCTAGATGTGGGGAAATTGCCTCCTTTTTATTATGAATTTTTGAGGGTTTTTTATTCACTCCAATAAAAAATTCCAAATACTTACTCCTATTTTCAAAAACTCTCTCAGTTAACTTCATTTCTAATTTCCCTCAGTTTTGAAATTTTCCTTCTTAAACTAGCTGGACAGCCTACTACACAGTCAATGAAGAATAAAAATTTTCTAACTGATGTATTTGTGTAAGCCTGAATTTTAATGTTCTGATTTGCAGTCCAAAATGATAGCCTCACCCAGTACATTACTTTTGCTAAAATACAATAGATTTAATGAAACTTCTTAAAAAAAAGCCACAGACAGGCAGCTAAATTTTCAGTGGTGTTCATGGAATTAGGTGGTTCTGCACAGGATTAAAATGTGGTGACCAGCAAACCGATCATTTTATATCTGCAAATGAGAAGTAACTTCTTTTAGGAAGAGACTTCAATATCACTTTTTAAGTCTAATGAGATGTTATTAGACTTCTAATAATGAAAAACTTCTTTCACTCCAACCTCACTGCCCTTTTGTCCCCAGTTATAAGGAAAGGTGATTATTTGTTGTTGATGTCAAGCATCTTAAGAAATTTCTGATGGAAGAAGATACTTTACAACTCTGGCATTTAAATGCTCAGTCAGTAACACAGGCATCAGAAAAGACATTGCTAACTTCTACCAGAAATATGTATATTTCTCTTTTATTGGAGAAGATAAAGTACCTCACTTATCAGTTATCAAATGACTGCATGTAACTTTTCTCACTGAACAAGAATCAAACCTGACATTACCAAGCTTTGCGGTGCAGTTGACACGCTGGAGGGAAGGGATGACATCCACAGGGATCTGGACAGGCTTGAGAAGTCGGCCTGTGCGAACCTTATGAAGTTCAACCAGGCTAAGTGCAAGGTCCTGCACCTGGGTCAGGGCAATCCCAGGCACAAATACAGGCTGGGTGGAGAATGGACTGAGCGCAGCCCTGAGGAGAAGGACTTGGGGGTGCTGGTTGATGAGAAGCTGGACGTCAGCCGGCAATGTGGACTCACGGCCCAGAAAGCCAACTGTATTCTGGGCTACGTCAAAAGAAGTGTGGCCAGCAGGTCAAGAGACGTGATTCTCTCCCTCTACTCTGTTCTCATGAGACCCCACCTGGAGAACTGTGTCCAGCTCTGGGGCCACCAGTATAAGAAGGACATGGACCTGTTGGAGGGAGCCCAGAGGAGGGCCACCGAAAATGGTCACAGGGCTGGAGCACCTATGTTATGAGGACAGGCTGAGAGAGTTGGGGCTGTTCAGCCTGGAGAAGAGAAGGCTCCAAAGAGACCTTATTGCGGCCTTCCAATACTTAAAGAGGGCCTACACAAAAGATGGGGAGAGAGCCTTTATCAGGGAGTGTAGCGATAGGATGAGGGGTAATGGTTTTAAACTGAAAGAGGGGAGATTTAGATTAGATGTGAGGAAGAAATTCTTTACTGTGAGGTTGGTGAGGCACTGGAACAGGCTGTCCAGGGAAGTTCTGGATGCCCCATCCCTGGAAGTGTTCAAGGCCAGGTTGGATGAGGCTTTGAGTAACCTGGTCTAGTGGGAGGTGTCCCTGCCCATGGCAGGGGGGCTGGAATAGATGATCTTTGGGGTCCCTTCCAACTCTAACCATTCTATGATTAATGACACACTCAGTGTCTGGTGGGTTTTTTGCTTTTATTTTTTTGTTTGTTTGGGTTTTTTTGTTGTTGTTTTGTTTGGGGTTTGGTTTTTTTTTCAGGTGAAACCCATCCTTTTGTGGAGACCAGACCACTTCTAAGGTTTTAACAGCTGTGTTGCCATCAATCACTGTTTAGTGGGCATAAAAGAGAGGGAAAGGTAATTCAGCTTGCTAAGACTATGCTTTCAGCAATAACCTTGTGCCAGTGATGCAGTTCCCAGCACCCCTAGAACTCATTTAAGGATGTTATAATGACCATGTGACCTCAGTGTGAAATGTCCACTGATGTCCAGACCTCCCAGTGATCCACATTGCTTTTGTGGACCGGCTGCAGTCAGGCTTGATTCAAACCAACTGCCTCCCTCAACAAGAAAATTTAAGTCCTTGTAGAGAAGACGGATATGACTATCCTCTAATGCAGTCTAAACCTTCATCACGGACAGATCCAGACTAGCTTTCAGGATCCCCATGCTGTGACTCACCCTCTGGCTTGTTCTTCTCATCCACAAATTAGAACTGGAAGGCAAATTTAAAATCTTGGATGACACCTTTAATCTGGCTGAAAAGAGAGAGAAGACATCTGATAGATTGGTTGAGCTGAAAAACTACTGATGAAATCAGGTAGTTTAGTTTTAAGGAGAGTCCATGGACTGAAATGATGGTCTGGTTCTGTATGAAGCCTTTAAGATGGTAAAGTCTTGAAAAGAAATAAAAGAACACAAGAGAGCTGACCAGCAGACTGATCATTTTATATCTGGCAAGTCAGCACAAATGTCATTTTAGGCATGAGGTACACAAAATTAAAAACCTCATTTAAATGGAATTCTTGTGCACTTATGAAACATGCAAAGTGTATTACTGCAATTTAATAAACTCTGTTCCCCTGCACCTATTATAAAGTAAGCCGTATACTCAGGAGAGTAAGATAGGTTCTTAATACCAGCGAAGCAAACCTACATGAAAAATATGCATTCCAGCTCAGAGACAGTTTACAAATTAAAACAAAACAGAGAAATTAAGTAGAGGATGATGCATAACTTAACAGTGCCTGGAGGCAGCCTTAGTTTTAATGCCAACAAATCATGCAGGTTTTACATAGTTATTCACTCTGGTATTCAATAAAAAATGAGGTTACTGTAACAATACCAAACATATCTTTAAAGAAACACACTCAGCAATAAGTCATATGAACTTTACACTTCACTGAAGAGAGTAAATATATTATACGTTTAAATAATGCATGTTTTTTCAGGGTTTGAAACAAATATGGATTGTGAGGTAGCACTGGAAAGCTATAGGCAATTAATTGAATTAGAAGTTAATGTTACAGTAACTGTTACAGTTATGACATGACCTCACTGAAATATGTGGTCATATTATCTTCAATACTTTGGAATGAAAACTGAATTTTCCCTGAAATAAGTCTTTTTTATAGTAAGCAAATGTTTGTGATTTATCTATCTTTCTTTCACCTTTATTAAGGTGAAAATAGGATAAAGACAACATACTGAAAAAAAACAAGAAATAGAGAAAGAAAATGAGAGACAGAAGAAAAGAAAGAGGCAGAGAGGAAGGAAAGAAAGAGAGAGAAAAAGAAATAAAGGAAGAAATAATGATGAAAAAATGAGAGATAAATGGATAAAGATAAATGAATATTTTTGGGGAAAATAAAAATAAAAATATCATTAATAGGTAATATTTAGTTCTCCTTTCTCATACAAAAATTACCACCCTGCCCCAACTAAGATTTTCTCTAGAATGTCATAATTAAATACTTTCTAAAGAATAGTATTTTAAGGTGGATTTTAAAAAAATAATCTGTAATTTCAAAAAAGCATCTGCCACAGGAAATAAATTGATTGCCATTATTATTATTGGTGTTGATTTTGTTGGTACTTCTGTTATTCTAACTAGTGTGCATTTTAATATTCATGAAACCCACTTCTTTCTAGCAAAAGTCTTAGCATAAACCAGACCCTTACATTTTTAATCATGTAATCACTTTTACTGCTATTCTAAGACTTGTGTATGTTCAATTGCTTTAGGAAGTGAAAGACAAACAACAAAATGGAAAATATTGTGCCTGTGCTACCCTCCTTGTCCAAATGGTTTGAATTTAAATATTAAATTGAATGAATAACTTTGAATAATTGAAGATTACAATCTTCACAATTATTCACACAAATGGATGATTTTATTTTAATATTTCAGTGCTACTGAATTTCTTATGGCAGAAGAAAAGAGGGGTTTAGATGGCAATGTGAGGGAAAGGTCAAGCAAGAAACGATTTCTTGATTTTATTTTCACCTCTATGTAAAAAGCTGCCAAATGATGCCCTGCTGGGGCAGAGTCAGGACCAGCTGTAACACACTTCTCTAGCGCTCCTGTTATTGGAATTGGGGTTCTTTTACATCAGGCTTTCTGGAATTGATACAACTGCAAACCTTTCAGTTGGAAGCCTTCTGTGACATCTGGAAATACTAGATTTTGTAGAAAAAAAGGCGGGGCGCATTTCATAAGAGAAGAATGCTGCAGGTGGCATTAGAAAGGGTGTGGGTGAGATTTTCATTTAGAGAGACTATATATAACTACACTGCCTAAATGAGAAGAAAAGGAAGGTCTTAAGAGACAGGGACTGGGGTAAGGGTAAACAGCATGAAGCCCAAAGTATCTGATTTTATTGCTGTGATTGTATCCGATTTTGTTAGCCCTGTGTGAAGGGGGATGAGCTCCCTGAGTGAGGAACTGGACCTCCACATCCTTGAAGAAGTATGGTGTTCAATGTGGGAGCATGGGCTCAACTCCACTCTTACTGGGGGCTGTGGTATGAGGTGGAAAAGGAGGAAGCTTCATTTTTTCCCTTTTTAATACTAAGGGCTACACAACACGTGGTCAGGCAGGGGAGCAGACTGAAACCAAGCTGCTTTCTGGTCACTGGGAATACAGTGCAATTGAGACAGGCACCTTGAGACAGGCTTTTGAAAAACCTCACCTGTTCTTACAGCGTGCAGCTTCAGGGCACTTGTAGGATGGATCCCACCTCTGCCAGATGTCTGCCTTGTGACGAGAGCTCAGGAGCAGGTGGGACATGGGGTGGAAGACACAAACTGCCCACTGGATCAGAGCCCAGACACATACAGGTCAGCTCTCAAGAGGATCTTGCCTCCTGGTAGGGTCAAGGACTACCCAAACCTCACAGAGATAAGACAGTTTTGGGTTTGAATACTCACTTGAAACATGGTGTAGATCTGCTGGTTGAAATCATGCAGAGAAAATGGAATACCAACATGGAAGCTGGGGTGGAAAGGTAAATCCATTGTGGTGGTGTTGCTCAGAAACAATATTGGCTTTTCTCTAGTGAGACTCATGTGTCGTAATGAGTATGGAGTTCTGCAGCCACTGCAGGGAAAATTATGGCAGTGCAGAGATTTAATAAGTGTTCCTGTGTTACATGTATGTTATATCTGTTTGAAAACAAAAAACAAGAATCAGCTAGGATCAAGACCAGGTCAAGACATAAACTTTGAAAGATGTATGCACATCATACACATTTGACGGGAATGCAATTCCTGTCTCCTGGTAGCTTTGTGTAATCACCACTGTCTGCACTTAGAGCTGGAGTCCAGCTTTACATTCCTGTTGAAAGGGTACCATTGCTCAGGAAAGGAACACAAGTTTCCTGAGACTGGAAACAGAGCAAAAATTGGCCTATACCCAAAGCCTGGGCTCTGATAACTACTCCCATGGCAATTTTACACATTTTATGCAATGATTCTTTTGGTATGAAATAATGAAACATTCTTGGCAGCAAAAAAACAGACTAAATGTGCAGTGGCCCAGCCACATGTTCTAGAAAACATGAAAGGTACCACAATGTGAAAATTACCCCAACCACAATTTACAGACTTCCGCTTGTTTCACCCAAATTAAGTTCAAATTCCTTTTTTTGCACTAAGGCTTTCCTTAAAAATGGGAATTGAGAGTCTTCCAATCAGCCAGCACTACTTGTATCATGAAGATTTAGACTTTTTTGTTAAGAACCTACAAGTAACTGAACCACATAGGCGTGGGTTTTGGGCTGGTCTACAGTTCCCTGCATGTGTGAAAAGCAGCCACCTGAAAATGTTTTTAAGGGACTTTGATTCTTTAGATGTGTATTAGACACAGTGAGAGGTCATTTATCAGATCAAAATCCTTAGGGGACTTCAGCAAAAACTAATTTGGCAGGATTCATCTAATCTATTTTATATGTCTACAGCGTGGACAGACACTTGGGCACATCTAGGACATGATTCATCTTCTGATATAGACATTGAAAACAGATCAGTTGAATCCTGCAGCAGAAATGCCTATTTCTTTCCATTGGTTCTGGAGAGATTATAAAATCTGTCCTATTATAAAGCATTCTTCCCACTGATTTGCACAGACATAAATGTCTGTACATTGAAGACATCTAAATTTAGAGGAGATTACTTTTATCCCTACTTTGACCAGGCTCAGATAAGAGTAAAGTCCTGGGTTGCTCAGAACTGGAGTGGTTTCAGGCACTCCCAGAAGCAGTTTGAAGGGAATTTTTCTCTTTAACAACAGATGAAGGACCTAGATGGTAAATTTAAGTACCTCCAGGATTAGGTAACAGCGGAGTACAGTTTTCAGATCATTATTTGGGCCCAGGTCAAAACTAAATTTTCTGCTTTCAGCATGGAAACCTTTATTAGAGATACTTTTGGATTCTCATTTTCATGTAAATTATGGGTTTCTTTGTTTAGAAACTGGTTTTAAATTTCAGCACTAAACTCTGTTCATGCAAATTTGCTAATATTCAGTTAATTTATTTGTCAACCCCTAGCTTATTTGCCTCTGCATCTTCTTCTTTTACTATCCGGCCACAATATGCAGCCCTTTTTTAGGAAAAGACCTAGAAAGAATCTTGACTAAGAAGATGAGTTATAATGAGTTATGAGTTACAATGGCCAACTAGTGCTTGTTCTTCCATACCCCTTCTGCAGGAGTCAGAGTCAGCTGGTGCTAAGTTGTCATCTATGGCTCATATGCAGAGCTTGCTAGAGGTCAAATTATGATTCATTTTGAAAATGACAACCCCACCCTCTGTTATTTTCATAACTGCCAAAACAGAGATGACAAAATCAAAAGACAGAAATAAATGTAACTTCAACTGATATTAGAGTCTAAAGAGGCAAGGCACAATTTTGCATTTATATGCAGATATCACAAATAAGGCAGAATTGTTCATACTCTAATATCCTGTATATAATTGACTGTGCCTTTGTATCTTGTTTCTTGCTAATTTTTTGTCTTGCATTTCAGACTAATCTGAATGCATCTTGTGTGACTTGAATAGATGAGACTGAACTGTGCCCCCACATAATGACATTCTTCCTACCACTAGCCACAAGGACGTATTAGCTTATTTCTGTTCTAAAAGCTACACAAAAGGTTGCCTAGTTTCTCACTGAGTTTGTAGCACCATGAATTCCACCTGCCAGAACTCCTGCTCACATTTGATTTCCGTGCTTTGCGACAGCTTTCCAGATAGTATGATAGAAATCACAGCGCTAAACATCGTCCCAACAACTGAGCCCCAAATCACCAGTTGCTTCCAGTAGCATAGGCTACCGCTTGCAAGTCTGCTTCTTGTTTTAAAAGACTCTGGTTTGTGCTGGTCAGATGCTGAAATGATTCCTTCTCAAATTATTTGATCAGTGTCCTGCCTTCATTTTTACAATCACAAACACAAACTTCTGGCATTTATGTTTAAGCAGAGGACATTTCCTCCTTCCAATTTAACCTTTTTCTCATCAAGGATCATTTTAATTTAAACAGGAGAATCAAAAACTGTAATTCACTCCTAGAATTAGCATTGCTAAATGGCACTTCGAGTAATGGGAGCTGAACTCCTCTGGTTTGTTTGTTTGTTAAACGTCTGGTATGCTAGATAGACCTCAAGAGTAAAATTAAATATCTTCTATAACTAGAGCATGTAGTCACTGTTAATATAAGTAAAGGCCAGCTCCAAGGTCACCATCTTGGTGACCTTGCAAGCAGCATTTTATAGATAGAAAGCAAAATCAGTTACTGGGAAGTTACTGGGAAGCCGTGAGGATTTTGAGGCAGCCATCTCAATTGCACCGTTATTCTATTAATAATCTTATCGTCAGATTCAGAAAGTGCTGCAGGAAGATGGTGTAAATCAGCAGAATTCAACTGGCGCTGGTGTCAAGCAGATCCATACAGGCAGAGGACTGGGCTCTGTGCCTGAATGTAGTTTGCCAATGTCTCGATCAGCACCAGGCTTCTTTCTGAAAAAGATGGAGTTCTGCTTTTTTTTTGGATTTGGGGATGTGAATGCAGGTTGTTATTTTGGTGACCTACATTGTTTTCAAGCTCTGTTGCACAATTTCTAAGTATGTTTCAACTATTTCATCTTGACTCTATTGTCCCCATTTATAACTAGGATAATGTGTTTTCCTCTACACATTAAAATGACTAAATAGAACTCAGAGCAAGTGCTCTCAAAGACTTTCATAAGAAATGATAAACACACACAGATGAGGTCCTAATAAACACTATGTAGTGGCCTGGCTTTAATCACTGTGGTGTCTGTTTCATTTCAGGGCCTTGTACTTCCATCTCCAGTGTCCAAAACTAACAGCTGGGTTGTGGGTTATCCTGGGTTTCATTGCCTGATTTTGAAGCAAATCTTACCCTGGTTTAAGCAAAACTTATCATCAAAACCAACAGAAATCTCTCAGTTAGCTTCAACTTGCTTAAGCTTGTATTTTCTGAAGACTACCATTTTGTCTGAAGAACTTCGGCCAGTTCTACCCTTTTCTGATAGCTTTTAGTTCCAGGCTGCTTGTAAAGAGACTGGGTACCTAGATCAGAGGATCTGTCTATTCTGAGCATCCCCTGAGACCTGTGCAGGTCCTCTCCACTACAGCTAAGTGGAGACTGTCTGCTCAAAGGTTCAGTATTCCTGAGGGAAAACACAGAGAAAATGCAGGGCAATTCTGCCGGTGAGGTGCATTTCGAATAAGAACCACACTAACCCGTGCCCCTAATGATTCACTGCAGATCTAAATGATGTTTGTACGTAACACTACAATCAGGGAAAATGGGTGAATATTTGACAATTATAATTTTTAAAGGCGATGGTGATAAAAATACTCTGCTTGTATTACTGACATAAGGAATAATGAAACAGCCAGTAATTATGACATGTAAAATAGATGCTGTGAGTGAAATGGGTGTTACATGACTCAGTTTCACTAAGTGTTCTCTTTTAACACTGTTGAGCTAGCTGAAAACTGTGGATGTTTTTATGTAAAACATAGTAGTAAAAGGATAACTGAAGATAGTGGAAGAGAAAAGAGGGTTAATACATTGGATTTATTTTCATTCAGGTTTTTTATTTGTTTTTTAATTTGTGTATAGTTAGATGTATATCATCTTTTGAGAGCTCATAATATTTTCCTGTATTGCAGTAAGGCTGCTTGCCTTGATAATTATGCATATTTGGAAAATGACTATTATTAACAGCAAAATCATTCTATATTCCTGCTGCGTTTCTCAGGGTTTTTTTCTTAGAATCATTGCATATTCTTTTCAAAATCTCCTGCCTCTCACTTACCAGAAACTATGCGTTTCTATAACTCTATGCGTGTTGGAGCTTCAACAACAAATTAGTGCCTCAGAGCAGGGCACAGAGAGAAATGGTTGATGCAGTGTATGTGCACATCTGACTGCATTATTAATTGATCTTAATTCTTCTTTACTAATGAGCTCTTCAACCAAAAATCTTTCATCCCAAAGGAAAAGAAAAAATCATTAAAAAAACCCCCAACAAAACAACAAAACAGATAAATAAAGCAAACTAGTTTCCTTGTGCCAAAATAGGTGTGGATATTTAATATAATTTCACATTTAACAGTGCACTGATAAAGTGAGTTTCACACTAATAAACCCTGGTTTTGGTTCTTCTTTGAAATAGAAATATTTTGATTGTTTCAAATGAGAGCATGCTTTGTGAAATCACTATAGGTGCTGAGGAAAAGTGTTCTTTTGTATTAAAGAAACCATTTTTAACACTTCTCTTAAGTTTGCTAAAAATAACGTAAAACGTTCCACCACTGCCACTAGAATTAATCTATTAAATGAAGAGCAACATTGTCCCCTAGTGGTAAAAGAAATATTTCAATCCCGACAAAGCAAAGGCTGATTCCTACATTGAAGTATTCCGTACTGTGGATTTCCAGAAAAGAAAACACTCCCCAGCAAATATGGATAATGCTAAAATCTCCTAGGGTTCAAGTGTGCCGGTTCTCCTAAGAAAGGGAATTTCTTAGGAGAACAAGGCACAGTATGCAATAGAATATTCAAATGACAGAGAAAATTAATTTAATCTAGTCTGTTCTTCAAATACAAAAGCTATTTGTGTGATGGTCAAGCTGTAGCATATACGTACATGAACACACACATATGCACATGTATGTATACAAGATTGCAGGCAAAATACGGTCTGCAATACAAAGAAGAGAGAAGGAGAGGAAACCGTAGAGTTTACTCAATCTGATATGGGATGATGCATGTCAACTTTTTATTTTGTTGGAGTGGGACCAGAAATTAAACATGTAGAAGTGTTTGACTGATGTGGTGTCATGACACGTAACCTTGAGTAGTAAAATTTTTGAGGAGTCCCCGGAAACTGTCCTAACAGGGAAGGGCTCTGGTGACTTTTTTCTTTACACACTAATGTACAGAGAACTAGGAAAAGTTTAACAGTCTTCCAAGTCTTCCCACTGTCTTTCAGGGATGCAAAGCAGTAAAGCTGAGAACAATCGAATGAACTCCACTGAGAGGTTTCAAGTATTGCTGCTTACTCTGGGTGTCCCAACAGAAAGACTGACCCAACAAACTGGCTGCTCAGGGACAGGACCAGCTGCTAGTCTTTGCTCTGGAGCCAAATGTCCTCAGGTTGCCATGAACCCTAGTAGAAGACTGTTCAAACTAGGGTCCATTGAACTCGTGTAAAAGAAAAACATGCATGGAGAAAATTCCTTGTTCAAGAAATTGACATTTCCTGATTAAATTGGTTTCTGCTTGAAAAATCCCTGCCAGCTCTAGTGATGAAGTTGTCAGTGTCTGACAGGCTTTCATAGATTTTACTGGGACATGTTCTCTCCTGCTATCATTAAACTTGTTCCTTTTCTTCCCCTCCCTCTGCACTCTGTCATTCCAAGTAATACTTTCTCAAAATAAGTTGTATTGAAAGAGGATAAAGGAATGAGAAACTCCAAGAAGTCAAGAGACTGGCAATATTTCCAAATTTCAAAGTGCACAATGCGCCACTTCTTTCTGCTCCTGTTCCTGCAAGTTCCTGTCTTCTAGCTAGCTGACTTCTATTGCAATCTGCTTGAAGCTAGAGCTGTTTCTTATTTTGTGTTGAACGCAGGAGAGGAAAAGGATGGAAACAGCAATCTTCTTTGGGCTTTACAAGCACCATTATGGAACAGGACAAGACCATGAGGTAATTGGCAAGGTAACAAGCCAGGAACATGTCTAAAAATTAGCAAAAGCAGAGAAAATAATGAAACTAACTCTGCAGCGTATTGTCTTCAACCACATAGAGTGGTCTCCCTTCTCCTGTCATTAAACAACAGACTGACGATTAAGGCATTTTCCCAGGAGGTAATAAATGTCATGTTGAACACTTCCATGGAAAAATTTAATTCAGCTCTTCCACATGTTGAATGAGTATGCAAAACAAAAAGCTATGATTTAAAAGATTGGCACTGCCAGCAGCATCCAATCCTGGAGGTGTGGGCCCATCAGGGGTGTTAGACAGACAAATCCCTTTTCCCGTGCCCCACCAGACTTCAATAGTTATGTGGGTGCTGAGGCTCTCAGTTGTTGCAGTAATCTCAGGGACAGAAGCCCAAGTCCAAATCCATGCTGTATATCAACTGTCTGTGGCTGGGAATTGCCCTGACTTCCAAGAACTAGGTCTTTTTTTCAAATGGTCATGTAGACAGCTTTGTCACAGCATATTATCTTGTGCTAGCAAAGTCAGGGCCTTGGCAGGAAAAAAAATTATCTGGTTATCCTGTTTGTTTAACACTGTTCTTGTAATTTTATCGAGTGCAGTTTGGGTAGATTGGGTTGGCCAGGGTGGAATCCCTTTGCATATAGTTGTGTGCTTAAGTGCACTCTAGCATGTATTTGGGGTTTCCCCCAGTAAGCTATCCATATCACATTAAAGGCAATTATGTGGGCATTTCTGAGGGTAAACAATACGGGAAGCTAATGACAGCCTCAAGTCAAGACTTTAAAGCCCTCATGTAGGTTCTGTGGAACTTGAAACTTGAGTGGGAAGAGGTTCCAGGATGTTGTAGTACCTCAGTGAGTGCTGTGGGCTCTGAACTTCTCTTGTATGGGATTCGGTTCTGCCCTCTTCCTGCTCCTTGATTTCAGTTCTGTTTGCATCTAGTCACCTGTTTGTAACATGTGCAGAAGTAGAAGCCCCTGAGATTTACTAGACAGAGTGTTAAGACGGTCTGCCTTTTGCTGAAGTTTCTACTGATGTACATGAATTAAAGAATTTGTATGAGGAGAAGCTATGGCTGACTGTCATCCTATAAAGTAGGGACATTGTGAGTTAAGACATTACTAGTCCTCTGTTACACCTGCTGCTGTCTGAGACAAAGAATTTTCAAAAAAGGTAGTTTTCATTAATTAATCTAGATTCTATCTGCTGACTTACTAGTGTTAACTTTTTTCAGTAAAATTTCTGCTTTTCTTTTTTCTAATTTCATCCCTTCACTAATTAGAATTAGAATTTAGCATTTGTAAGATTTTTTTTTTTTGCTCTAGAAACACGATATTTCATTTTGTATTGTAAAGTGTAAGAACAGTTTTTAATGTGTTTCTGATAGTTAAAAATTACTCATGAGTCTTTTCTAAAGAGTTAGCAAATCTTTCTTAATAAGTGTAACTGGGGCTTTGAATGAGAGTTTATTTCTGCATTAGGTATGACAAATAATTCAATTTATCTTTTCCAGAAGTGGTAGGTATATGGTGAACAGATGGTAAATTATAATTTACAGCTAACTTCCTAATGCTAAATTAGAATTTTTAAGGAAAGCCACTAGTTGCATAATTCATATTTATGCTGGATCATAAAATGAAACTCAATTTGTATAATTTTAAATACATCCCGTAAACATAGCCAACTTTTCTAAACAAAACAAAAGAGCAAATGTTTTACAGAACACCAAAGCAGACTACACTGGAAAAAAATTAAGACATTGAATACATTCCTTACTATCCATTAACAAGTGTAGATTTTAAACATATTGAAACCTATTCACTTGCAAAACAGCCAATGACATTACAGGAATGGAAATGTACTGGTGCCTATGGATTAATTTTCAGTATAAACTTGCAGGCCAAATGTGATCATGGTTGTGAATGACGCTAGTGTCTTCACTAACCCCTTTCAGTGAAGGGTCCACACCAACAGACCCTCTGGAGAGCTGCTGTCACTCCTGTTACCTGTTCAGTCTTGACCAGAATCCATCACAAACCTGAGGAAGCCTTCTTCACCAGAGGGAAACTCTGGAAACCACCTGGTCCGACCCCTTGCTCAACACCGGGCAATTACAAAATGAGATCTAACTTCACAGTCAGAGCAGGGCCGTATCTGGTGATGCGTTGAATAACTTCAAAGACAGGTTTCTGTAACCTTTCTGGGCAACCAGTTTCCAACCTGAAAAACTCCCACAGCTACCATCTGAAAATTGCCGTTTGGAGGAGGAAAGAAGAACAAAACAGAGTAAGGTCATACGGAGATGAGAGCAAAATGGAAAAGACAAAAGGGAGAATGGAAGGGTGGTGAAATGGTACAGCTGATGGCAGAAAAAAGTAATAATACGAGCATCGCAGAAAATAAACAGGTGGTTAAAAAACTAAACTCACACAAAGGGAGATAGTAATGCAATCCAGAAACAGTGATAATTCAAGTAGTACAAAAAGAGTTTTGTTCTACCTGTTATTGAAAGCAGGAGTCTAAAACTAGAAATGTCAAATTCTTTTGTCTGGCAAATGTAGATTTATTTGCTTATAAGACTATTTAGATACACTAAACATTGTCTTTACTGTCATCTAAGAAATACCAGAACACATAGCTGAGGAAAACATGACCATTTCATAAACTTGCATGATTTCCTTTAAAAACAAACAAAACCCAACCAAACAAAAAAGCATTTTAAAAGAGCATGACATTTCTTCACTGCCTTTTAAAACTTCACCACCTTTTTCCCTGAAATAGTACGGTAATCTTTCACAAAGAGAACCTTTGCACCCATATGCTTATATACCCCTGCCTGCTTGCATGTAGCCTGTGCAAGTCCTTTTAGGCTGATTCCTTGCCATTAGACGACTGCCGTATGAATTTTCCCAGGTTGATGCCAGACTAATGTTTGAATTCTGCATGATAGAACTCTCTAATCATTACAAAACTCTCTGAAAATATTCTTAGCATGCTTCAGAAATAACCTCTTTTTACAACAATTTCTGCCAGCTTAATTGACAGAAATTTAAGAAAAGAATTCTTAGTCTGCCAGGAAGCCATTGAAATGCTTTTTTTTTCTCTTACTAGTTAACAGTGGTGTTACAGTTAATGGTTCCTGTATGGGATTGGAAATGTCTAGCTGTTTCATTTACTCCCTAAGCATAGTAAGGAATCTTATATTTACACTAAAATATTATATCTTGGCAAGTTCTGACTGTAGTTAAAGGGCTGTTAACCTTTTCATTATGAACCCAATTAAAACATCCTAGTCTTTATCAGTTTAAATAATATTAAGGATATTACTTAAGCATAGTTTTGTATTCACCATAGAGATAATTTGAAATCTAACCAGCAATTGCATTTGTTCTTTCCCTCTAAACATTTTCTCAACTTTCTTAATTATGCATATCCCCTTATTTTGCATTCTGGAGACTATCTCTGGTTTGGACTCTAGTAATTGTTTATAGACTGTTACGTGCTCTGGGGTTTATTTCTTTTACTGTCTTGCAGGGAAGGGAATAATATTTGAAGAAGTGAAGAAGCATCCTACAGAACAGCACATTTTCCAACAGTCTTAAATTCAGTCCTGCCTTCCTTGACAACAGTTTTGGCCCTCCAAGAAACTGTTAGGGTAATTGTCAATAAAGCTTGTTTAAATAATTTTCTAAGAGTGATGACAAATGAGTTCAAGTGACACTAGTTGCAGCCATTTAAGAAATTATTTCTTAGAGTGGTTTTGTCCCTCAGCCACAGCACTGCAAGCAGAATTTAACATGTACTTCATCCTGAGCCTTTTTGATGTAAAGTCTTCATCAGAAGCATATCTTTATTCCAGTTTAAACATCATGGAGTCCCTTCAACAAGCTCTTTATTTAAGCCGAAAGCCTCAAGCTGCAGAAGTTGGTTAGGTTAGGTTAGGTTAAGTTAGGTTAGGTTAGGTTAAGTTAGGTTAGGTTAGGTTAGGTTAGGTTAGGTTAGGTTAGGTTAGGTTAGGTTAGGTTAGGTTAGGTTAGGCTGGGCTGGGCTGGGCTGGGCTGGGCTGGGCTGAGCTGGGTTGGGCTGGGCTGAGCAGGGTTGGTTTGGGTTGGTTTGGGTTAGGGAGATGACACTCAATGGCACTCAATGGCAGAAGTAGAATTTACATATTTCAGTGTGCAAATTTTACAGAAGAATTTAATGCTGTGTGATTTGTTTGGGTTTTGATGGTGGGGAGAGGAGGCAGGGGAGTCTTCCCAGGTGAGACACAGGACAGCAGTCCTTACACAGACTATTGTGCAGCTCTGCCTGAATTCTTGGAGACACCACTTCTTCTTCAGAGTCCTTGAAATTTGAAATCAAAACTAAATTTGGGAAAGACACACCCTATCATAAATGTATTCTCAGGCAACTATTTCCTGCTTGGACCCATATTCTGCATTAAAAAAAAAATCTTTTAAAAGCTATTATTTGCTTTCCTTTCACTTTGTGCCAGTGCAATTTTCAAAACACACTTGTGGAACAGTTTGTGGACTTTTTAGGTATTAAAATATTGGTCTGCTGCACATTGTGGACTAAATATTTGTGAAGTAACATATTAAACAGTCCAAGTCTTTCAAAAGACTTTTATAAAAACTAACTAACTAAATATGTTTTATTATACAGAAAAGAGTAAGAGCAGAAAACATTTCACGGAAATTTGGACTTATATTTAGACTAAAGACCTTGTAGAACAAAACATGCCAATCAGTCCCTGAAAAGTGTTAAAATAATAAACACAGTTGTCCAGATCTAGTGTGACATTTAGACACTGTGATGCTCAGCGGCACACAGACAGGGGCTGGATACCCAACCCTGAAGTCAAAGTCCGAATTTTGAGGCCAGCGTTTCAGACACACTGAGGACAGGTTTGTAGTAAGGGTGAGATTTACGTCAACCCAATAACTCACTGAAGGACATCTAAGCCAGTTTGTAAGGAAAACGGAAGGACAAGCTGCATCTGCAATTCTATGGTTTCCTTAACAATGTCCCTGAGGGCGGAAGTTATAGGGAACTGGGATCTACAGCCTGATGTCTTTTGTAGCTGGGCGCCTGCAACATCATTGTGGGCAGAGAGGACAAGTTCACTGTTACCTCTGAAAAGGTGGTTCACAGTGGTCAATCACATCATGGTTAACAGATATGCTCAGGAGGTGGGATCCTCCCAGCCCAAATAAAGCTGCCAAGTTGCAAACTCTTACACATACAAATAGTGACCTATGTCTCCTGCTGATGCAGACTTCATGCTTCTGGAGACAGAAAGAGTCCAGGGTAAAGTAATCATGACTCTCCAGTTTAATGCTAACAGCTCTCAGTTCTCTCAACAATTTTGAATAAATCAGTGACACTACATCATACCAAAGCCTGTTTTTCCAACACAATATTGTAGATTTGTTTTCACACTGGATTATTTTCAGGGAACAACTGTTTTAAAAGTCTTTTGTCTTTATTTCTTTATGGATTTCTTCATGGATTTCTTCCTTGTGAAGGCACTTTTCTTGATCAAGTCTGCAGTTTCTTTCTTGACCTACATCAACATGAAACTGTAAAATTAAAATCATGAAAGTACTTAGACTGCCATGTTGCATTTCTCATTATAGAAAAACAATTTCATTCTTCCCTTGTTACCTTTCTTTTATACAATTTGTGTTAAATATGATGAGGCAGCTTGCTCCTAGAAATTTCCACATTTTAACTTTGGGGCAACAAAACACTTGATTCTTCTTTTCCCCTGCACCTCTCAAAACCTCCAAGGCAAAATACATGCAGGTGGCCACTTCCTACGTATCTCAAAATACTCATTGAGATTTTTGTCAAAATATCCTTCACAGAAAACTCCATTTAATGTTTATCGCTGTCTAGATTGTCTTAGTTGCAGAGATCTCAAAACTCCTCTGAAGGCTAAATTTATTGCCTGTACATACAGCGAGCCAAAAAGCAAGATTTTAAGCATCACACAATGCCTAAAAGGCACCTGTTGGACACCTTTGGAGGTGTTTTAGGCACTTTTGGGAATGTAGGACTCTGCAAGCCTAAGTCCAGCTGTATGCCGTTAGGTGACTTTGGACTTATATCATGTGGCATTCTGAAAAGGATTCTTACTTCTTATTAAAGGCCTTTTAAAATAGTTTTCCTCCTTTTGAATAAAACACCTATTGAAATTGTGGTTAGTAGAAACATGATACAAATATGTCAGCTTTTCAGAAAAGAAGTCATTCTGTTGGTGAATTTCTGATTACACTAATGCTAGCCCTTTGCAGACAAGAAGAACAAAAATATCAAGAAAATCCAGTAAAAAAAAAAAGCAGGCCATTCAATAATCAAACTGGGACACCATTACAGGGAAAACCATGGTCAGAAAATGTCTGTTTGTCTGCCTTTTCTGGCAAGACCTCCCATATATAACCGTCGGAGATTATTTAATCTTAATCACTGAGTTTTTGACAAGGTACCTTATATCTTCTAACATTAACTGTAGTTGAGAGAGTAGTTTGCAGGTTGAATTGTCCCCAGGAAGAGGGCTTGGGGACAAAAAAATCCCCTGAGAGAATAATAAAAAGGAAATACTTCATGGAGAACCTATAGAGTCTAGGAAGAAAACCCCGCTCAGCAAGTTCTGGACAGCAGTAGGGAAAATATGGGTACATTTTGTCATGAACAAAAGAGGGGCTCCACCATACCTGCCTGCCCAATTAAGATCCTAAAGTGAGCTGAAAAAATCCCTTGTTCAGGAGACAAGCACTGAGTGATGAAGAACGAGCCCAGACAGCCATGGAGGAACGTCTGTACATGTTCATGTAGGGTGAAAGAGTGGAAGCAGAAGGGTTCATTGTGGATGGTCTGCATCTAAACTGCATGTATTTCACTTTATCAGCACTAAGACTCCCAGCATTTCTGATAAAAGTAGTTTTTCAGGGGTAACTTATGGGCCAGGGTAACAATTCTGTATTAATAATACTTATTTAGATTTTAAATAAATTATTATTAATTATTATTCAAATTAAATAATCAAACTAATAACGATGATAGTAGCTGTGAAAGTAGTTATGTGTCAAGAAGAAATGGCACTCCTAGCAAATGCTGCTGGTCTTTAGGGTCCTTCGCATAATGTGATTGGGGCTAGGAAGCATGGCAGAGGGTGGATGGGGAAAACAAAAATAGAGCTTGTTGAGTTCAGAAAAAATCCAACTAAGTTTTGATCTGGTGTTTTCAGAGCCAACAGGCAGAATCTGCCACTCATCTGAGGAAATCTGGCCAGAGATGTTATAAACACGAAATGAGAAGATCACTGTGTGATTTGTAATCCATTTCTGAATGTTTCATACAGGTGCTTTGCAGACAAGAGTCCATTTGGAGGCATTATGTACGGTGCTGCCAGTTACTATTACCTGTTTATCTCTTATTTTATCTCCATTAACCAAAGCAGGAAAACTCTACTCAGACTGCAGTAGCAGTGTTTGGGTTTTTTTTTTTTAAATCATTATTAGAAAAAGTACTAAAGGGAGAGGACTGAATTAGCACAAACAAAAAAAAATGCATTAATATCAACTAGAGGTTTAGATATATGTTGGGTAAACAGGAAGAGAATGGAGAAGGAAAGTAATAGACCAAAATCAGGATGCTGGAAATTGCAGTTAATTGGTGAATGAAATAATGTGTTACTTTCTCTTAGGTTCCTTTGTAAAAGTTGTCCTGAACAAAGCAGGCCTGCTTAGCAACACACTGCACTCCTGGCTTTGCAAAAAACAAAGTGGAACTGAGAGATGAATTCCCATCTTGTCTTCCCTTCATCCTTCCCTCCCCCCACCACCTCACATCTATTCCTTCTCTCAGCTCTGTTCTTCCCTTCTCTGGAAGCGGTACCCTTTTGTTTCAACAGTGCTGGTTCTAGTTTTAACAGCATAAGCTTAAGATCACAGACATCTTAAAACCTTCAAATATAAGAAACTGATGTACTAGTTTGCCAGATGGGAGAGTGGCTGACAAAATTGTATCTATGTGTATATTTCTATAGCAATGAAGAAACAAATAAAATGAAACCAATGCATTTGGTTTCTCTTCATAACCTTTTTTTTTGGCATTTATCTTGCTTTCTTTCTCACCTCTCATTGTTTTCTTCCCTAAAGGGACAGAATAATTATTCTTTTTAAATTATCTCAAAGATAATTAAATAGGATCTCCTGTAAAAATACCTCTGCTGGTGAAGGAAATTAAAAACTGCAATTTTTAGACAATGAAAAAACTGTTAAATATGTATATTTCTGAATCCTTTTTTTATTTTTCAAGTATGTCATAAGTGGTAGTGGACTTAACAAAACTATACAACTCCATATATCTATACTGAACCCTGATTCTTGTTCAGTTGCTACTGAGAGGGGAGACCGTTTTTTTATTCCAGCGGCATTAAGAGTACATATCCCCCATCATCAGTCAGATCTCAGATTCATTTGCAGAGGACTTTATTCTTCACAATAATTGTTGTTTAAATAGAGTCATTAACATTAGCCAGCTTTTGAGCATAGCTTTGAATAAAATTCCAGTTTCCTAGGAGCAGCAAAAAATAATTTTCAGTCAACAGTTATCTTCCACTTCTTGATATGGCATTAAGCAAACAGATCAGTGAAGTACTGGGGATGCTAAGCTCTTGTAACTCTTCTGCTGAGGAGGAGAAATACATTAAGGTCATGAAGGAGCCAAAAAAATTTTTTGGTCTCAGTGTTGGCTTTTGCTTTTGTTTTTTTTAAAAAATGATTTGAAGTGGATTGATCAAATTATTCCTTCTGCATACATAACTTCCAAGTGTACTCATTTCTTATTTTGTCTTGCTGTGTGGCCTCTGGTCTCCATGCTGAGTGCTAATCTCCATTTTCCCTACAGAAAATGGAAAGAGAGAAGTTATGTTCAACGTTTCATTACAACTCTGAAAAACACTTATCTTGGAATAAACTGAATTGGAAAAGGTTTTGTCTTGACGCAGTTGAGGGTGGAGCCTAGATGACTTGCTTAGGAAAGTTTCCTAGCTTTCAAATGGCTGAAGCTGAAGATGAGTGAGTCTCATCCTTCACGGTCTGCTACAGAGACGGCTTAATCAGAGGTGATTTAATCCTGAACACAGCAAAAATTGTTTGGCTGTTAACTGAGAGTTGCTTGGCTATTACTATTGCTAGTCATAACTAGCTTTGGGACCTCTACATAACTACATCCACTAACAGTTCCTTGTGGATGCTCTGCCATTGTGGCTCTGGAGGGGGTAACAAGGATATCAAAATCAGGTGGAAATACAAAAAAAAAAAAAAATAAAAAAAATTTTTTTTGAAATATATTAGATTTTTGTTCCCCAAATCCTTGAAGAAATAAAAACTCTGATCTAACATCAGTCCTTAGTTTACAGTCTCATAATATGAGTATCAGATGGGTTAGATGAAAGCCAGATCTGATGAGAGAGAAGATAAAAGTAAATGTAAAGCCTAGAATGAGTGGGACAGAAAAAACAAGGCAAGGAGTGGGGCACAGGCTGCCTGCCTTTCTCAGTACCAGTGAACCATTAGACCATATCCTCTATATCTTGTAATCCCATTTAATCTGAGCAAGAAATTTTACATGAGATCACAGTAATATCAGGACTATTTTCTGTTTTAAAGGGTTTTTGATTTTATTTTGTCATAAATTAAATCTCTAGATATTTTATTTGCATGTTAAAAACAAGATGTAGATTTTTTAATCCTCTTTAGCATAAAATAGTTGTAATCAATCTTTTAAAACAGACACTATTCAAAGAGTAAGTTTCAAAATGCATACACTCAAAGCGCATTTTATTGATTGGGTCCTTGATCAAGAAAGAAACTAAATATGTCACCGCTGCCTGTGTGTAACTAGTATGCCATTTTTAAAGAACAAATCCTTAGACAGAAACTTGCACTTGACATTTAATATGCTTGGAAAAACTAATGTAAAATAAACACCTTTATGAACAGCCTACTTTAAAGAATATGTTTCACTGACATAGAATCATAGAATGGTTCAGGTTGGAAGGGACCTTAAAGATCATCTAGTTCCCTCTGCCATGGGCAGGGACACCTCCCACTAGACCAAGTTGCTCAAAACCCCATCCAGCCTGACCTTGAACACTTCCAGGGGTGGGGCATCCACAACTTCTCTGGGCAACCTGTGCCAGTGTCTCACCACCCTCACAGTAAAGAATTTCTTCCTGATATCCAATCTAAATCTACCCTCTTTCAGTTTGAAGCTGTTACCCCGTGTCCTATCATAAAACTCCCTGATAAAGAGTCCCTCCCCATGTCTCCTGTAGGCCCCCTTTAGGTACTGGAAGGCTGCTATAAAGTCTCCTCAGAGCCTTCTCTTCTCCAGGCTGAACAACCCCAGATATTATTTTATTTTTACTTAGTTTAAGGAACAGTCCATCCCTCTCTCCCTCCTCCTTTTCCAGACCTTCCTCCTAGACTTCTCTTGAACTGGAAACCTTCCATGGTGAGTTATTCCTCAGAGTGTCTATGGTCCAGCTCTGGCCTCAGGAAACAGGAGATAACAGACAGCATCATACAGCCAGTTTACAGATCTGCAGAGGGTGTTACAGTCAGTCTGAGACAAGAATTATAACAAGCCTGTTCAAGCGTGTAACAGGTGAATCCTTACATCGCTTTCTTGGTGTAGCCATCAGTCTTGATCTTTCATTGCATGGATTGGAGACCTTCTGGAGGAGCTTGTGATTCCTTTCTTGGTACACCTATAAAGAGGGGAGCAGTGCTGAGGAATGGTGCACAACCAGCTCTTGACTGCAGGCAGTTAGCATGATAAAACGGGGGGATCCCTGGCTGGAGGAGAAGAAAAAGGCAAGTCAAGGAATGTATATGAAACCAAGTCGCTCATATACTTTACGCTGTTAATGATATTAATACTGTCAGTCATGGTAGCCGGTATTCAGGTCTCTAAGTATGACCAAAAGTTTAAGTATTAATGTGAAAAGACATTTTTTTTATGCTCATAAACTTCTTCCCGCAGAACTGCCAGTTGAAAAAAATCTACAGTTCTGTAAGAGGGAAGCAGCCTAGCCAGCTCTGCCCTGTCATGCTTCATAGGACTCCATATAATCTCTCACGTTTGAAAAAAATGCTAGCAAGCTGAAAATATTTCCATAAAAGCTGACGACTTCCTAACAGTAGTGACTTATATTTTATTAAAAAGTAAAGTCTCATGTTGCACATCTACTGAGAAGCAGGTATTTGCAATCAGATATAACACTTATGAACTTCTATGAAAGTGTTTAGTCCTTGAAATGTATAAATATGGAACCAGGATAGTTCAGTTTTTCACTTGGAAAAATTAAATAAATATGCTGGCCCTTGCGCTCATACACAGGCCTCCAGTCTTCCTCCCTCCAAACAGTGCCACATTTGACATGTAAAACAAAGAACAATCACAGGCTAGAAAACAACTCATGCCAGTTCTGTATATTTATGCAATGTTTGTTTCTTTAAACTAGAGTAACTTAAAATAATTTTTGTTTCAGGAGAGCAGAGTAGTCAAAATGAAAATGCCTGGAAAAGATACAGGGGACAGTGGCTGCTTACACACTGGAAGACTTTTTTTCTGAAGATAATTTTCTTTCTATGTGAAAGAACCTGACGTAGATGTAAGGGAAAAGAAGATACAGGCACCCCACAGTTGTGGGGAGCAAGTATTATACAGGCTTATGCCTACAGGGAGTAGGAGCTGTGGCTCCTATTTTAGGTCTCTGTCCTCTTCCCAAGAAAATCAGACCCAGGTGGAAGAATGTAGAGAAAAAAATCCCTAAAAGGAATGGAGCAAACATTTGCAAACAGGTTGGTTGTGCAGGGGCTGATGTTAACAATGTGACATGAAAGACACTGGGTCTCAGGAGCCTGTAGAAACAGGGAAGCTTACACTGATCTTCTAGATTTGTTTTTGCTGTGTAAAAGAGTCTACGGCAGCGCACCCCGCCAGTGTACCTGTGCTATGCTTTCCCTAGTCATGCACGCAAGGGCAGAGTGGGAATAATATGCTGTTGTTATGACCTGGTGTAGTTTTGGTTTGTACTGGACAAGCTGATTTGCTGGGGGAAGCTAAGGAGGGCTATCATTCCCTCTTAGCACACTACCTCTTGCAATCTGTACTCCCTTCCATCAACACTGAGTCAATGGTAATTTAATTAATGCAGTTAGTACAACAGTTCACTCTCTCCTATGGAGAAAAAAAAAAAAAAATCACTCTGTTGAAATTCAAAGGAAAAGGAAAGAGAAGCTATCATCTTGGTCTTTCCTGCAGCTCCCTGAAAAACACAAAATCACTTTAACCTCAATCCCTTGCTGTTACACAGTCAAAGGAGATATAACGTAAAGCACTTAATATGTAATTTCTGAGTTTTATCCAGGATCTCTCTGCTCCAAATCAAATCTCCATCTCATGTTGTTTGATCACCTTGCCCCAGTATTAACTCTTTACTCAAAGATAATGGTCCAAATTCTCAGCTTGCATGAATTAGCATAGCTCCTTTGCCTCTAATGGAGCCGTGCCCATTTCAATCAGCCAAGTCCAAGGCTCTGGCCCCCTATTTTTAAAATTCTTCTGCCTGATTCAAATGGTATTTGTATGCTTCGTGTAGTGCAGTGTGGGTCAAAATAAGATTTATATAGAAAATACTTACTATTGCAAAGCTGGATTGTTTATGATTAATACTAGAATTTTCAACATATTATTTACCAAGAGACTCTAAAGAGGATTTTTATTTATTCACCAAAGACAACTTATTATATTCCTTTATAGCATCACGTTCACCAAAGCATAGCAAAGTGTGCACCAAACCATGTCTCTCTTCACATATCTAAGCAACTTGGTATAAAGAAGTACATTTTTATTTCTAGTAATTTGAATTTCAGCAAAAATTCATTGCTACTAACAGCATTCCAGGCTATACACGTGTCTATAAACTACTGGAGGAGCTCACAGCTCAGTCATAGAACCAGAATATTCCTAAAACAGCTTCTGACTTGTACTTGAGGCTTTGAGCAAGTACAACATTACCTGTGTTAGTTTGCCCCACACAGACTCACTGGACCCAAAAAGTCCATGTCCTCCAAAAGATGCCTCTGAAAGCTTATCCTCTAATGCCATTCTAATGTGCAAGCATAAATCTTATAACAAAATACCCCTCTCACAGGAGAATCCTACAAAACAATTTCCCAGTGGCATTTCAGGATAATATTTCATTCCTTTAAATGCGAACTTGTAGCAGCTCTAAACCAGGATACCTAGGGGGAAAAAAAAAGTAAGTATGTGTGTACTGGACTCACCTGGGAACTCTCTGCCTTTGCTTTCAGTGCAATTTAAGCTGTAAAGAAGATCTGCTTGTGGAAAACTGTTGGAAAACATTGATTTTCTGAGCCAGAGAATTGTTAGTCTTTAATCAAACAATTATACTTTGAGGGTTTTTTTATTTTTTTGGGGGGAGGGGTACCAGTCTCCATGTGATTACTCTGTTCCAGGTGGAGCTTGGTTAAGAATGACTCAGACTTGGGTTGTGTTGGAAAAGACGTGACCAAAGCACAGACTGCTGGCCTGCTGCAAGAAGAGTTAAATGACTGATCACTTGGAAAAAGTGTTGACTATTTTATACATAATCAAGACTGGATAAAAGTTGGTGTGGTGTATAATGGTGTATAAATTGCTACCATTACAGTTAGTAATTACCTTTAAAATAACCTTACACGATCCATGAACTGTTATGTGGTCCCACACATGGTGCAAAACTCCTTACATGCTTTTTCAAAACGCAGTGAGATTATAGATTTTATGAAGAACTCTGAACCCTTTCTAAAAGAAGATGTGCTGAAATTGTGAGAAGTTGGAGGGGAAAGGAGGTAAGTATAAGGATTTAGGAAGGAATGTAAGTAATTAACAGCCTCTTCTCTCCCGACAAGAAAGCAAAAAAAAAGTTACATGTTCAAAGGCATGCCCAGTAATTAAAGGAGAAAAACTAACTACGAGGAAAGTATGACAAAGAGTGATAAACTCCAGTAATCACAAAGAAAACACAATCACCTGTGAAAGATCCCTGAGGTAGCAGACCCAAAAAGGACTGCATAGAGTACAGCCCCTGCGGACAGTTTGATGCCCAGAACAGTATTTATTACTGTACCCATGAAATGCTATTTGACACAGGGCTCAGCAGAGATTATTTGGTCTCATCAATGCATCAGGGTACAACTTCTGGTTACTACCCTACCTTGTTTGATTTAGTCTAGGGGTCTCCGTACCATACTCCATTACAGACACTATGCTCATATTTGCAGGCTGTTTGCCCACACTCAGGAACTCACCTATTGCACCAAGTTTCATGATAAAAGTCATCGTAAATTCAGAATGAACTTTAGCATCTCTGCAGTGCTTCCTCCCACTCTACGAATTCAGTTCTGCCACTGGAGAACGATTAAGATCATTACTCTTCTAGATAAGTCAAGAGCAGTAAACTATCACGATTTCTAGTATTACCTAGCAGTGTAAATTTTAGTCGACAGCTAGTATACAAGTTTTTCACTTTGATGGCTGATATGGTCACCTAGGTTACAGTGCTTCTGTATCTGGCAACTCTAAGCAAAAGAAGGAAATTGCCTGAAAACTAGCACTTTCGGTGAAAGTTTTTAAAAAAAGCTTTCCTTTTTTTAATCTAAAAAGCTTTGACCCTTCCACAATTAGCTCTGCAGAAAAAAAAAAAAAAAAAAAAAAAAGGTTATTAAAACAAAGTCAGTTTCAATCTTCCCATAGGTTGTCATTTCTTAGAAATGCTTTTTATTTAACAAGCTTTGCAAATGCTTCCGTTAATAAACCGATGCTTGTCTAGAAGCTGCTGAACACTGACAAATGCAAGCCTGGCACAAACTTGGTAAATTTCTTTCTGGAAGCAGTTGTGATTCCTAATGTTTATTCAGTTTTTCCTCCTATTATGATTTCTTTTCAGGAAAGGAAATAGTGCTTAGTCAAGCTCTGTACAGTGCCTAGGACATTCTGTGCACTGCAAGTACTGCTAAGTAATCTTATTCCCACATATGTGTGTTTATTACAAATACAGTCAGTTCCTTGGTGCCTAAGTTAATAATACCCTATACCAAAAAAATACCCACTTAATCTCCTTGTATTGAATTGCACTCTAAGTAAATGTAGTGGGGAAATGTGCAATGACTGGGGCACACAGCAGTGACTGTGGTGTGCAGAATAGGCCTGTCCCTGATGTGCAATTCCTGTGCCTGCTTGCTGGCATTGTGTGCACTCACTTTTAATTATTAACATCCATCTGCAGTTCATGGGCATCTAGTAGAGAGGGCAACTGTGAGGGCAAGGCACACATGTACAGGGTTTGTGTTCGTTCTTAAGAACAGTAATGCCTTTCTACAGCTGTTCTTATAAACAAGATAACTGAAGTAATTGATCGTCTTTTTCCTTTTTGAAGTATGTATCAGAAATATCTAGTGGTTCCATCATTTTGACTCAGACTATCGTAAGTGTGAAGAGGCTTGAATACTGTTGCTTTTAGTTCTGAAGCATCATGAGTCACACAATAGGATATAGATTATAAGCTTCTATACTTCTCTTCCTTTCTTAGTACTGATATGACATTGTATTTTCTACAGAAAATTTATCCACTACCTAGATCCACTTTATATATAGAAGGATTTCTAATTAAATTCAGCTGTTTCCTTTGGGCTAGTTCAGGCCTAGCTTTTCGCTTGGCTATTGCATTCCATCACTTTGTATTTAAACAAATGCCATTGCAAGTAATAAAATGAGGGCGGCAAAGATTTTTATCTGACTAATGATTTCTGGTAGCTGGGGAAAAGGTTCATTCAGAACCTGGGGATTAGCAAACTATATTTGTGCAGAGGTGCTCTGTGATCAAATGGGAAACTGGATCTTTAATTCTGAAGCTGTCTTCCTTGCTACAACACAAACCCCCTCTTTGTTGAGACACAATAAGTTTCTTTTTATTACCCATTCAATTGAACAAAAGAGAGTCCTATCTCTCTGTTGTGATTTGGATTATATATTATACTTGCATTTGACTTCAGTTTTCAATGTCAATTATTGAGTCTTCTAGGGGTGGGACACTTTTAACAGGATATTTTTTCTCCTTATTGACCGGATGGTTCCGTAGGTGTGTTTCTTCTTAAGCCTAATATTGATAACTAATCAATAATTAGTAGAAATAAACTAATCTGAATAGACATTGAAAAGAGACATGCTGTTACAAATGGAATGCTTTGATGTAGAAGCAAGTTTGGTACTCAAAAATCAAATTGATTTCCAGTCCCTGGCACCCCCTCTGTGAAATTGTGTCTAGTACAAAAAAAATACTGGTGAACCGGTACTCTTCATTTTAACTAGAGAAAGGTTGAAAAGGTGATTGTTTGGAGAGGAAGAAATGCATCAGATTAATACATCATTGAGACTGGGCACCAATCTGAACTGGAGATCTAGGTTCACAGTGAATGATATTTGAAATTTTAGTGCTTTTCTTGTTGCATTTCAAACTTGAACCATGAAAATTTCATTAACCTCTGTTAGACTGACATAGAAGTCATAATACCAAAGATACTGTCAGCAGAAGATTTCCATTACTGTGTCCCATGTATTTGCAAGTGTAGTCAAATTCACAAGTTTCTTCACATACACTTCAAAACTGAAATTTAAAATGGGTTTTGAATCTGAACAGTTAAGAGTTATGAATGTTTTGCTTGTAACCTGCCTCCGTTCAGAACACTGATAACTCTATCCTGCAGCTAATCCATTATTTCAAAATTTGGTTTTCCAAAACCGAGTTTCTCCTTATAAAATGGGTTTATGGTGTTGATCTGATCCTGTGAGATCTACCAGTGCAAGCCGAAAGTAGAGGCTGTATACTTAATTGAACGGATTTAAAGGGATTTGGTGGTGAGGAGTTGAATGATATCGTCAGTCCTTAGGTACCAAGTCTACCTGATTTAGCACATTGAGGGATAATCAGTGTGTCTAAAGATACAAGTTTGTGCCTGCAGGAATGTTTGCAGTCTGCCAAGCAGAAGACAATGCCCGTTTCCCATGGAGCTTTCTTTTCTCTGAAATAGGGAACTGTACTTAGGCTGAATAACCACTAGTCAAAAACCAAAAAAAGTAGTCATGAGAACACCCACCACGAAGACCACTGGCCACATCGCTGGAGACTCTGATCCTTTCCCTTTCTATGCCACAAAAGGATAAGGGAAATCTTTGGACCAGTACTAACAAATTGCCCACAGTTACCTTGAGGAAATTATTAAAAGCTGAGGAAAAACTAGTTAAGTGGAATTCTCACACAATGCTAAAACATCAGTCTCAAAGAAAAAAAGAAAAAAAGAGAAATATTTTATTTGTTTTAACAATGAAAATTTGAATACTTTAAATATTTATGACTGTTTATTCATTTATTCTTGGGTATATTCTACTGTGAAGACTTTCTTACAATAACCTATGTCTTTTAATCACAGTGGATTGCAAATGACACAATTTACCTTCACAGACACTGAAAAAAAAAATAAATACTTTTCAAATGGAAACACAGTTGTGTTCTTCCCTGATGGATTTGACCATTCTTTGAATTTTATTTCACCAGGTGATCCATGCATACTTTATTAATTAAATTTATTCAGTTTGAGGATCGAAATCTTTTAAGGGGAAAGTGCTCGACATGTTCATATAAGAAGATGTTTAAAAATAACCTTATGAGAATGCATACAGAAGAATAAATTTGTTATCTACACAAATAAACACTGGTTGCAGGGTTCAATAAAGATTTTTTTTTTTCACTTCAATTTAAGAATGAATTTTTACACCTTAAAAAAATCCCCAAATAACCACTAAAATAACAACAACAAACAACCCTAGGCATACTGACATTTGCATATAGCTTTTTGAGTTAGTTTAAAATGCACTTAGTCGTCCCTTGACAGATCTTGTTTCTCAATAGCTGGGAAAAACAGCATGTAATGCCAATACTTCTCAGGAATGAAATGAAGGACTTCAAAAACAAGAGATAAAGAAAGCAAAAGTATTTGCAAAACAAGGTCTGGGTCATAAAAATTTTTAGAAGTGAAATTGACAGAATAATGAAAGGAATATAATCATAACATTTCCAGTCACAGAAATTAGGATCAGATCTAACAGTAAGAGCATCTAGACTGACTACTTCTGTCCACTGTCCGTGACTTCTTGGGAGTAAGAATTTTCCTTTGTGCTTTTTGAAACATAAAGTTACTAGACTGGAGTGGTGACAGTACTCACCCTCTTCTATGACCTCACTGTACCTCATCTCATATTTTGCACATTCAGAATAAAAAGTCTTTCAGAGTACTTACAAGACTCCCTGTGGGGTTCTTGTTTATTTTTTCATTAGTGGAGCATCCCTGTTTGCTGTCTTTTTGAAGATTCCTACCATGGCTTGAAAGATAAACGATTTCTTTCAGAAACTTTTAAATTTATCATTTTTCTGAGGCAATTTACCCTTGACTTCTTCATGCCTAAAGGACTTCTGCCTTCATTCAGTAACCCAACATAGTTTCTAACTATTTTGTCTGAATTTCTGATTATTAAGTTTGAAATCACGGGCTGCCCTTTTTCCTTTACCTGTTTGTAACCTCAGAGAGACTGGTCACAATGGAAATGCTATTGTTCCTAACTGGAAAGGGACAATTAGGCAACAGTGAAAGCAGGTGCCATTTTTGTTCTCTACCCGTGAACACAGACAATAAATTGATGGCACGAAAGAAAAGCAACCACCAGCATGGAGTATGAATTGAAAAGGATCCAGGAAACAGAAAGGAGTAAGGTGGAGGCTTGGAGAGCTGGAGGTAATGAGAAAAGAATGTGAAAAGCTGATGACAAAAAGGAAGACTGAAGAATCAAGGAGCAACAGCAAGGAGAATAGTAGATTCCATAGGTGCTTCCTTCCCTTAAGAACTATGTGCTGTAGCACAGCCATGTCAACACACAGTGCAAATAATGGCTACTCCAGTTCTCAGGTTTGATCATAAAGCAGTTTCAGTGTTACCTCCCAGGATCATGTGTCAGCTTAAACAAATGATAGCATTTTATGAAAAGTTTTCTCAACACAAAGGAACATCTGATAACACGTGCACTTACTGAGAAAAGTCAAATTTTTGTTCTTCCAATCTCCTGAGAAAAGAAACAGAGAGATGACTAGCAGTTCCTTTGTTTGGTTACTTACCTGGAATGTGTCCTATTGTCTTTTCATAAATTTTAAAATGAAAATGCCATCTCTTCTCTTTAAAAAAGGAAATCCTCACAGCAGTTTGTTTTATTATGCTTAATCAAACAGAAAAAAAAACCAAACTGTTTTATAAGGTATTTATGAGGTAGTGCTTGTCTAGAGAGTTGATATGAATACCTTCAGATTACTGAATGATCGGTAGTAGCTTTTTATTTTAATAGTATTACAAACTGCCTGAAGAATCAAAAGTGCCCTGATGCAAAGCATTTGATTGGAGATACACAGTTAAAGTGCTGTAATCTGCATTTAGTGAGGCACAACATTATTTGCCCATGTTATGCCAGTGCTATTTGGGTCATGGATAACCCCTGTTTACCACTGTGTCCTGCTGGGAATGGAGTAAATGGAGGGATTCCCTCCTTTTAGTTGTAAGGTTATTGATAGACAGGAAAGCTGATGGAAAAATATGGTTAAAACTAGGCAGATGGAATCTCATTATGGAGTTTTTCAGTCAGAAGATGCTGTTTTGCAGAGTGGGGGGAATATTGTGTCCTTACTCCATACAGGGCATGGACTCACGAGAGTCCCTGGGAAAGAGAAGAATGTAGGAGGCATGCAGGGCACATGGAGGGGCCAAGGGCAGAAGCTATCAGACCACCTGGAAACTGGGAGCAGGTTGTTATGGATAGCAGGAGGAAGGCTGAGAGCAGCTCTTACCATTGCAGCTGATAGTCCTGATAGAGGCATTAGCATGATGCTGTTTGAGGGGGCCTTTGAAATAAAGAGGTAAAGGAAGGGGATAAACTGGAGCAAGAACTGAGAAATTAAGGGAATCCCTTGTTTGTGGTGGTCTAGGTTTAAGTTTCTTGTGTTTTAGTAACAGCTGGTAAGCATCCGAGACTTAATATATTCCACACACTTCAAAGTAAGAAACATGAAAAATTGAAAAAAATAAAATAAAATAGCATATCTTGTTGATCCTAGTGTGGTTCAGAATCATATCCCTGCTCCATATATTTTATGGACCCTGCCCTCATTCTCATGGCCATCTTTCATGACTTTAATGCAGACTTGTACAAAGCAATGTACAGCAATGAAGCAGAAAATAAACTATCATTTCAGTAGAAATAAAGTAATTTTAATCACAAAGACAAAATCTGTGTTGTATAGAAGTGGGAAAATCTCAAAGAAATGTTTTGCTTTATGCTGAGAAAGGCCTCAGTTTCCACCTGTGTCATGAGAATTAAGACATGAATACATCTTTGTAAGTATTGCCCATAAGTGCACACATAAGACCAGCCAAAGTTAGTCAGGTGAACATTTTTACTTCTGCCATTTACTTTTGAAGTCCTAACTTTTTTGAGCTGTATCTCAAATTTTGGGGTTTTTTTTGTTCAAATGCAGTCAAAGCAATGAACTTCATAATGGTTCCTATGAGCAAGTTGTCTCAGCAGAATAATCATCAGAGCAAGCTTTAGACACTGGGCACATAATATTCTTCCTTTCCCTGACACTGGCACTCATTCTAGTGTGCATGTTCATTATATTAAATAACCTTGTGGCATTAGACACTGATGCATACAGTGCCTATGCACCAGGGCAGCTCAGAATGTTAAATATGACTTCAGGAAAATGGTATTTACACACATGCTGACAGCTCATTTTCAGGTAGGAGCTTCTCAGCTGATCTGTACACAGCAGCCTCGATCTCCAGTCTTCCCGCTGTGAAATTTTAGACAGCTTGTCTGCTGAGTCCTTGCCAGACCTATTAATATTTATACATTCCATACACATTCCAGTCAGAGCATGTAAGTTACAGATCTCTCTGATTTAGAAGCTATTAAGATTCATGACCCCTTTAGCTATTTAATCTATGGTCCCGAAGCCTTTGCAATCAACTTACACTTGAAGAAAAAAGGACAAATCATTACTGTTCAAATATTGTCCTGCATTGTGTCCATTTGTAGTCCATCAAAGAGTAGTTAAGAGCTTCAATGCATTCATTTATCTCAGAGACACAGGTTATTATTGGAGGCATTCTTTCCTTGGAAGAAGGAAGAAGAGGTATGTTATTTACTCAGTTGCATTTAATTTTGGATTAATGACTTTTTTAGCTGTAGCTGCTTCTCTGCATAAGAAACAAAATCTAATTCATTTTTTTCTGTTCTCATTTCTGGACGTCTACTTGTATACACTGTGCAAGGGTACACTGATGTGTTGCCAAGGACATCCAGGTAGAAAAAGCACAGTCTGTCTTCTGGAATGTAGTGGTGACTCCACCTAAAGAGGGAGTCAGCCTACTCCCCTTCTGAAGGTTTATATGTGTCTTCTTAGAATGGTGTGGTGGTCCATCACAGACTTCTTCTTCAGGATCCATGAGAAATCTCAAAGTTAGATTTTCATTAAATTCATGTCAGTTTTTCATCTGTAACAGATAGTTCATGAGTGACTTCATGTGTCTACAGCTCTCAGTGAGTGCAATGAATGACAGGAATTCAGCACCTCTCAAGATTTAGGTCTGAAGTCTGTAAAGGAATTAGTCTTAGTCTGTAGCAGAAAGCAAAGAGGAAAAAAACCAAAAAAGTAAATGAGAGAAGTCTTAGGATACTCTAATTTTAAAACAGAATTTTAAATTATGATCTTAAGGCTAATAAGAGGTTCTATTCTTTGCGTCCTTTGTACTGGAGTTTCTTTCATCTTAGGATGTAAATGATTATCATTGTGCAATTAGTATCACCATCATGATGCTACTATTTTGTGCTGCTTTCTTGGAAATAGCTGGAAATACACTGATGGAATTTGAAAAACTAATCACTTGTTTTCAAAAATTTCAGGGGAAATTTTGGGGAGATTTTTACCTGAAAAAATAGAAAGAAAACACTGAAGTACTGTACTGACATTCTTGTGCAGAAAAAAAAAAAAAAAAAAAAAAAAATTACCATTTCTTTTAAAGCTGCTGTCAATGAGAGCTTTTTATTTTGTCTTGTTTTGTTTCATAGCAGAAGCGAATTATGTTCAAAAAGGTAATTCTTCCGATAAAACCGTAACTGTGCTAGTAGAAAGTGATGTTTCCAGATCTTGCATATAGACTAAATGTCTGAAAATATAATAATGCTTGAAATTTTGAAATGGCATTAAAGCCTATGGTTAGAGATTCTTATATGCTATGAAGAGCTGTGGAAATTTTCACCATTGACTTCAACAGGAAGAAGATACAGAACATTTATAGCACATATAGTCCATCACACATATTTTGCGCTGTTTCTTGTACCTTTTTATCTCTAGAAACACTCAAGGAAAAAGCTGATCTTTCTTTTGAATGATTTGCTCTCAGCTGCTGCTTCCTACAGCAACTCGTGAAGTTTCTGTCTGCAATATTATTGTTTTCTCTGGGGTTAAATGATGTGCTTGGTAACGGTTTAAATCACAGTTTATCTAAAAGTTCAATTTATAAGCAATTTGTAAAAAGTTTAGACTTACCAATGTGTTTTTATAGTGTACATTAAGGAACTGTCGGCCTGTTAGTGTGAGACAGGCCAATTTTTTCCTCAGAGCTTGCAGCATGCAACCCGCTGACTTTAGAGCACACGTCTCTTCAACACGCTCGCAACGTCTCCCGTTACTTCACTCTTCAGACAAAGGCTCCAGTTTACAAACCGTGACTGGGTTCTGACTTGAGGGGGTGACATGATTGAAAATCTGTTGTTGGAAGATCAGGTTCAAACTGGAGCTGTGCTGAAAACAGAATATCCATTTTGCTGGAAATTTTGAAATTGTGAAATTATTTTCGTCTTGCTTCAGAATGGCAAACTGAAAATCCAAAGCTTTCATCACATGGCAAGGGCTGAAAAATACATCTGCAGAAGAAAAAGAATCTGAGTCAGGCATTTTGGCCTGGGATCCTGGTCCCTAAGCAAAAATGTGGCAAAATCTGGAATACTCTAATTCCCTCATATTGAGAGGAAAATTATTTCATCTGAAAACTTCATATATAAATACCTGTTGACCCAATATGCCCTGTGAAAAAGACAGGATAAGAAGAGAAAAGTGACAAATATACTTAAGCTTTCCTAATTTCAGGAGCAGGTGTGTACATGCATAAGGCGATGTTGGAAGGAAACTGGGGAAGAATTTAAAAGGGAGGATGCTGTGAGGCTGGTGATATGAAAGTTTGGTGATGGGTGCCAGAACAGTCTCTATGGGTGCCAGAACCTGCCTCTGATTGATCTATTGGAGGTAGATTGTAAAGGAGATGTTTGTACCTTCCTCATACCAGTATGTTACAGGAAAAAAAAGACATTTTGTCTAATTCTTACTGAGTATACCAGTAGGTGTAAAATCCTGGAAATTAAAATGAAAATTAAGAGGATTAAGCTGTGTTCAGGGATGTAGTAAGAGATGGTCTAAGCTCTGTGACTGGACTGGAAACCAGTGGTGTCCAGTTTTTTCCAGACACCCATTATTTTCCTGCCAGCAGCGCAGAGCTTTCTAGACCAAACTTGAGCCTGCTGTCAACAGGCTTGTCTTAGTTGGTGACTTTTCACCTCAGCTTAAGAAGTGTCCTTTAAAATCTCAGGAATCTGCGGACCTCCATTTCAAAAGCACTGCTGCAAGCAGCAGTTTCCTTCAGGAACTGGAATTCTGAAGCCTTTCTAACTTTAATTTCTTGTCTGCGCAAGGCAGTCTACTTCTTTGGACAGGAGCAAGGAAATCTTATTGCAAAGAATTTAGCCTTTTAGCAGCATTAGCACAGACACATCTTGAGAACTGAGTGCAGACCAGACAAGCCATCTGCTGTATTTACACCACAGTAACATGATTTTTTTAACATTTTTACTAATGAGGTATAGTCAGTAAATGAAAATAAATCATTACCGCATGGGATCTTCTGATTACCAGTCTTAATGTGTAGCAAACAGATTTTCTGATGTCCTTTGGACAGATGTCAGATAAATGTAACTCTCTACTCTGCAACAGACGGATTTGGTGCTTTTACTGTCAATGAGAATTACACATTCCTGGCAAGGTGAAAAATCCTTCCACGCAGGACTGGGCTGGCACCTTAGCGCTTCCGAGGCACGGTGCAACGGGCAGCTGGCAGCCGCGCACCTTCCTGTGATTATGCACCAGACACGTTACTACCTGGAACTAATTTGTAGTGCAAAATGAGGGAAAGTAGCAGAACTTCCTCTGGAGATCCAAAGGGCACGAAATAAGGAGCTTAATCACTGGAGGGCTGTGAAACCTGCCCCTCCCCTTTACACCTCCCTGCAGTGCAATGTATAATTCACACACAGCCAAGCACAGCTGCAGCCGTGCACAGTGTCAAAAATGCACAAAACCACTCGGTGAGGAGATCTGTAAGAATCTGATTCATGCTGTGTCTTTTAAATGCTGATTCCGCAGTCCCTTCTTTTATTTTCTCTACCTCCCGCTATACCCCTGACAGCATCTGACCTGTCTTCCATTGCAACCAAACATTTTCTTTGGTAACAAGCCTGAATAGTACTTCTCAAGGAGGTTTTGCAGTATGTCGCTAACTATTTTGGTTGCGTGCCATAGCAGGTCAGCATTGTAATTATGTAAATTTGCTGTAATTGTTGCCATAATTAGCATGTTTCATTTTAAGGTCTAAATAAGCTCCAAGTATATTCTGAAGTGCTACAGAGGAAGGGGAAGGAGTGAAAATAATATACACACACAGTGCTATGCGGCTGTCATTGAAAAACTCTTATTTCATGGTAATTCACATGGTAATTGAGCTAGGAAATGCTTGTAAGGGTATGCAGCTAATATTCAACAAGTGGTAATGGGATGAATTTACATTACTGCAGCACAAACTGTGCAAATGCAATTCTCTGGGTGTCTCAAGGACATACTCAGTCTGTGAGACAAATATCTAAATATAATTTTCCAAAAGGTGCCAATAAAGAGGCTTTTTTCTGTTAGATATCTTAAGGAAGATTTACATTTGGAACGGATCCATTTAGTTTTAAAACCACCCCATATGCCTATTTTGTGCTTTAAGGCCCCCAAGCAGAAAACCCTATATATGATAAACCATCTGGAGATGTATCATTAGAAAATCATTACTGGAAGCTGTCCCTGATCCAGTACACAGGTGTATAACTCAGTTAATTTCAGAGGCATTTTAAATAGTGGCAGGTTTGATACTTAACTTGGTCTTTGTAATAGGAACGTTTGTCCTGGTAACAGGAGTATGGTGTTGCCATTTCCTCTAAGACACAGTCATTGGGCAATTCTAATATTTGCATAATATAAAAGTAATTAATCCCTAAATCTTTTCAGTCCTCAAGCCTGTATTTCCTAGCATATACATTTATGTGAGCAAATTACTGAAGACACTGTTCTTGTAAGTACAGAGGTAAGAGATATGTTTATATTATCTGACGCAGTTCGTGGTATATCCTACCACACAGCAAAAATTGTAAACTTTGTTGACTTCCTTTTCCTGAAGAATGTCTTGAAACAGCGTGTAAAGCTAATAAAGTCCTTCTAAAGCTCCTTCTAAAGAGCTTTGTCCAAATCCTCACATCAATACAGAAGGAAATTCAGATGGATTGGTGTCAGCATTGGCCAGACAAAAGTTACTTCAGTCTTGATCTTCCTGGGAGAGAGTTAAAAATAGGATTTTGAGATATTTTACTTGTAAAGACAAGTTCGGCCTCAATTCTGTTTAAAAATACTTGAATACAGAAGAACAGGTCGGTGGCAGGGATTCAGCTGGCGCAGATCAGATCATCTCCAGCTAAATTATAATATTTTTCCTCCTTCAAGGTTTCCAAGCATGCTTCTGAAAGGAAAATGGAATGTGTTGCAGTTTCTGCTTCTGTCAGTTTCTCTGAGAAACTTCGGAAAAGTATTAAGTCCTGGACCTAACACACAAGACACTGGTTTCAGGAGAGATTTTTAGCGAGATGTTCCAAATATAAAAAAATGCTCTTACCTTTTTTCAACAATGATTGTCTGTTGTTATAAAGTGAAAATAAATAATATAGGAGAAATATCATCTGATATATAAAGAATGGGAGAGAAATGTGATATTTGTATTTATTTCCATTGCTCTGTGTAGGGTGCCCAATTTAAGGGCAGGATCCTTGGAGTCCTGTATGGGTTCTAGATGGGAAAATACAGAAAAATACAGAAAAATAATTAAGTACTCAGAATTGCCCTTTAAAGGATCTCATTTCTCTATTAACTTCATAGGAAAAATGGGAGATTAGCTATGTAATTTAGGCACCCAAGCTATGAATAATAAAAATGTTTCACTTTAGAGTCACTCTACTGGTAGATACAAATGAGAATAAGCTGGTGCCTGGACATGGTTAGTACTGGTCCAAAATCAGTATCAGTTCCACAAAACAAGACAGATGAAATACAAAAGAAGCTGTTAAAGGAAGCAAGTGGGAATGTTCTTCCTACTGTCTTGTGCAGTCACCGTAGGATGCACCATAGTCATTCTCCTGCTGAACAGCGTTCATCTAAACTTTGTCCCTGTGGTCACTTCTGAGCAAATCCCTATTTGTGTCATCAACAAATCCTAGTGCTTATGGAGTGCAGAAGATACACTGTCAAAATATTAAAGGATCTATTTTAAATCTGATTATAATCTCTCTGAAATGTAAAATTAGACATTAGTCGCATTGTCTCCCATTGCTCTCTCCCCTCATTCCCTGCCTTTAGTTTTTCTTCTTTGCCTGTATGATAGGGCTCTTTTATTTTTTTATATTTTTATATATATATATATATCTATCATAAAACACTGATCAGAATGTATATTGGGTGAAGAGTTATTTTACAAATATATTTAAACTACTTTCATGTAGAAAAATGTTTCATATACAAAGAGAAGCAAATTAGTCAAGCAGTTTTGACATCTAAGATGCTTATCAGCTCTTCTACTGTATTACAAATACCGCTAAGAATGAATAATGTATTAGATTATTTTCCCTTTTCACCTCTCTGTGAATTGTTCATGAATTGAATGTCACTTCCTCAGATTCTGGCCTTTATTATTTTCCTATCAATGATTTTTAAATTAACATTTTTCAGTGTTGGTTTAACAAAAATTACATAATTATTTAATAAATAATTGTTAACGATCTAACCAAATACTTTTGATACTCAGAATTTTAGTTGCATCCTATAAGCTTATCTTTTCCACCCTTAATGGTAACACAGGTACTGGATATTTCTTATATCTACCTTTAATAAAACAGCCATGTTACCAGCCATTTTAGCAAGGTGACAGACACAGGGACTTATTAACAGGGCTTGTGATATAAGCATTCTTCTTTTAAAGATTAAGCAACTTGTAGAAATCACAAGAACAAACACCGCAACGAGTTTTTGTAAAATCCTCTAGGATATCAGAGAATCTTCTTTGTACTCTTGACAGCATCCAGGCTTAGATAGATAAAAGAAGAAATTATTAACTGAAATAGTTAAAAAGGAAAATAAATAGGGCAAATTAAAATACTGGTCAGACTGGAGATAATGATCCCAATATCTCATTGAATATACCTGTCTTTTGTCTGAAAAAGAAAATTAGCAAAAATTTTTATGCTATTAATTATAGACTCCTATAATATTTTGTTGTAAATTCATTAGCTATGTCTGTACTAGTAAATAAAACAGGGCTAAACCATGCATTGGTGTGCTGGTCTTTTGCTTTCCATACTGATGAATTATTTAAAGACCCTTGGTATGGTTTGTCACATGCCAATGAGCCTGCTCCCAGACAAAGCTGGAGTACATCTCAGGGGACAGTCCATGCCAAAACTCTTCCCCAATAGGCAATTCAGACACAACCACTCCATGTTGAGGCAGGAGAGAGTTTAAGTGTATGATTTGCCATATCTGCCATACCACTTGCCTTCAGGAAGGGAGAACACTTTATTTAGCAGTACAGTGACAGCCAGTGAGCGCTGCTGGGATTTTTCCAAAGACAAGGATTCTTCTGAGAATATCGTGAAATCGGAGAGGCAGAGCATCGTATGTAGGATGCAGGAGGGGTGACAAAATGTCAAGGGAAGAAAGGAGGGGAAGGAGAGGGAGGAAGTGATGGTAGTAAAGAAGAAGCCCAGAGGAGACAGTAGAGATTGGAATTAAATTTTTCATTAAAGTTTTGTCTGTGATCTTGCCCGGGAGCTCCAGGGTATTGCTTTCCTCCCTAAGCTGTTACAGAACAAGGCTGGCTGCCCTTTGCTCTCTCTCTTCCAGCCTGTGGGACTCAATGGGACAGCGGGCATTTGGATGATGACAGCAGGTGGCATGTTGTCCTGGGTGCTGCCTCTCGTTCCCTTCCCCTTTTTTACCCTTCTCTACACAAACATGACCGTGAAGGAGCAGAAAACCCAGCTGCAGTACCAATTCATCTCCCAGACTGCACAGCTGAGAAAGTGTTGTGCCCACGGGTGCTAATTCCAGCTCTGGGATTCTCAGCATGACAGAAATCGAAACTTGTATTATCCCATTTTAAAATTTCATGTAGATCCTTAATTAACTCAATTTACTTCATGAACAAAGTAACTAGTTATAAAGCAAAATAAAGGTGACCTACCTGTGCAGCAGGAACCAAATTGCCCTTAAACATTTCCATCTGTAAATCTCAGAATGTGAGTTATTCAGATTAGTTATTCAAAGTAATCTGATATCCGTGCTAATTATTATGATTTAATTATGGTGTCTTACTCCTTGCAGGCATATTTATGAATTATCTTTTGTGTGGTCCCAGGGAACATTATTAGTAAACATCGAAGGACACAGTTTAACTATGAATACTAATGACCCATGCAAAGTAAAGATATGCATGGAATTCTATGAAGCAATAGGTTTCACTCATTAATTCCACTTAGCGCGTCATAATAGTTGTGTTGTCATCAGTTAACAAATACTACATTGTGTATGGGGAGTGTTGCTCTTCCTGACTCATGATAGCAATTTTTGATACTTAAATATCAGTCAGATGTGTTGTGTAGCAATTATGTATTATATTAAAAGATATGCATACAGTGTATTTGGAAGTGAGTTGCTTTATATCATTTATAAGTTGCTATTCAACATGGCAAAAAAGAAGCTATAATTTTCAGCAGCAGTAAGATGAAATTCAGTGAGCGTCTTCTAGAATGCTGAAGAAATTGCTAAAATGTTAGTTACCTCTTTAATAGAGTATGTGCTTTACCCAATTTCTAACTAAGTATTTTTAAGATACTTCAAAATTTGGAAGCGGTTGTCTCACTCTGGTTTGGTTGGCAGAGCAGCTTACTTTTTTGTTTGAAATAAAAAATCGAACCAAAACTGGAATGCTTTCTAGATCCTTTTAGTGTCATACTCAACTTAGTATCAGTGGATCTATTCAGATGAATAAACATATACACTGAATGTCATTTTGGACACCGCAGGGATATCCCACCTGGCCTGCAGATGTCACTGCAAGAAGGGAGCCTGTGTCTTTTATGTCCATTCTTGACAGCTCTGTGCACATCTCAGACTGTTTAGGATGTCTGGAATGGTGCTAGATGTCTACATTTAGGTTCACAAGCTGCTTGCTAGCCGTCTAAAAGTGAGTAAGTAAGTTGTCCAGGCTTTCTGTGTGATTAAGGGAAAGCCATGAGCACCTCTAGAGGGCAATTCGTCTTTTCCTAAAACAGAAGTCTAAGATAGATGTCCATCATCTACCTTTGACTGGAGATAAAGTGTATATGACCAACTTCCACTTAAACACGTAGGACATGCATTATCACTGGAGATGCCCCAGATACCACAGACATAAACTGAGAACATCCATGACCTTGAGAACTGGCAGGTGGGACCGGAATATCCTATAGGGAATTTCAAGTCATACTAGGCATCTGTGATTACACAGCTAAACTCGGCATTTAAAATGACATTCGGGTTGAGATTGATACACCTTAATGTTGTCTGTATTGTCTTCATTTGAGTTAGTTACTTCAACTCCAGCATACTGCATGGAGATACAGGGCATAATTTGTTACCTGGATGTTAGAAACTTAGTGCTGTTTAAGTCACCTAAGAATATTTGAGACATCCTTGTGCACAGATTTACTGGAGACCCATGTTCCTGTGAAATGGAAGCTGGAGGCCAGGTCTCATGTACCAGGGCATCCTCAATAACCCTAGACACAGATGTGGGTGACCGCATCTAAACCATTGTAAATACAGACTGGGGTCTGGAGATGTTTTCCTATGACCAACTATGAGTATCACTTGTGAAGTGACATTAGCTACTTCTGTATGTTTAGAAAACTAAATTACATCTTTCATGTTGACTTTATGATGAGATGAATACTTCTGAAGTGTCTGTTTGCTGTATTAAACATAGTGAGACTCCAGAGACTGTCATGGGAACAGAGACACCCTATATGTGTATATACAACTGCACTGTAGACACCTAAATTTGGATACAAAGTCCCACCCCTGCAAAACACTGAGAGGAAAGGTGAAGTGAACTCCAGATGTTAGAGACTAAAATCTCATTTTGGGTCTTTTTAAATCACTTGTTAATTGTATCTCACTTCGGTCTCTCTATCAAACTTCAGTCTAGTGTGAAAACCTTTGTATATGTGTGTGGCTACGCACGATACCAACAACTCAACAAGTCATTGAAGAAACAAAGTGGTATGGGCTTTCACTCATTTATGGATGACTTTTAGCACTTGTCGGTTTTGTCAAACATTAGTGGGACATTCTGTTTACTCTTGAGTGATCTGACTAAAATTGATCCTTGCATGTTTGGAAGTAATCTCTGCCTTAATCCACCTAACGCTGAGCTGCTCTTCATTGATAGAAGGCACTGGTCTAGACAGGTAAGCTTCTGTAGCTTGTACTTTTCTTGAATTCATTAGTTTAGTGAGAGATCTTGTAATTATTTTGAATCCTATTATGTTCTGATAGAAAGAGAGAAGTAGAGGTGCAACTGAATGATTTAAATCCTGTTTACGCTCAAGTTTCCTGGAAAATTGAAAGTGCTTGAAATCGAGAAAGAAGCTGTTACTAAAAAATTAGTTTTAACAGGAATTTTTAAATGATAAAGGCTGTATCCTTCCCTTTGATGCACATGTGAATCTTCCACTGAAGTCAACTGGAACAGCATTTATACCTTCAGGATCAGGATTTGTTCATAATCCTCTGAATTTTAAATTTTCATTCCATTATATCAAGCAAGGGAGAGGGGATTAGTTGGCAGTATCTGAGAGCTTTAATTTTTTATGGGATTTGTATATCTAATAGTAAAGTAAATGAAAAATTGAGAATGCATTACTCATGAAGATGTGCATTTTAAAATGTCTTTTACAAACCTTGATTTTTGCATCAGGAATCTTATCACTGTCTTAATACAGCTCTTTACCATTAGCCAGTAGATAGAAAAAAAATGAGATTAGATTTTCTAACAAAGGGAATCACTTCCCTTTGGATTGAAGATACACAGACAGTGTTCACAAATCCCACATGCTCACATTTTTCTGTTAGCCATATGCAGAGCAGAGTCCATCCATTCTGAATTGTATGCTGTTTGAATTTTGCTCATCAGTTCCTTGATGAGCACCACACCATGGTAGTTGCAATGTTTTATTGTTTATCTATAACAGCTGGTTTGAATATAGGCTTTTTTTAACTGCCAAAAGTATAGGAGATGATAGCAATTACTTACAAACTTACCGTGATGCTCTGCTAGATCATTACCCTGTCATAATCAGCATCAGTAATTTAAATGCAGAGGTCATCTCACACAGGCACCTAGTTCAAATAAAACCGTCATTACTAGGCAAGGGACATGAGACTTTAAAATTTTTAGTTCCTCAATGTAAGGTTAAGTGGATTGAAAGAGCACAGGCTTCATTAAGTTACCTGGTTACAGACTGTTTGTGTGTTTGTGTGAAAGAAATAACAGATAACAAGGAAAGTGAAAGATTAAGCATGCAGACACACAGGCAGTACTGAGCAGGTGGTATCTGAGACAGTAGCAAAGACCAGACCTCTTGGTTGCTGCCTGACGGGCCATTGAAGGATCTGCTCAGGCACAGTCTTGCAGAGGGTCAGACTGAACTTTGTCACTCGAAATAGCGGGTCAAGTTGATAATCATGAATATTTTGGGATACCAGGAGGAACTTGTGAGGTTATGTAAACCTTGTTACAAGGTGTTTAGGGGAAGCACCAAAGGCAGGGAAAGGAAAAGATCAGAGCAGATCATGGAGGAGCAAACATGGGAAAACGGAGGAGAGGGTGGAACAAAAGAGGTCAGCTGACCAATGCGCTTCTCTGACTGAGCCCTGCACCTAATTACTACAGCCTGTCCTCTCTTGCTACTAAATCCTATTCTAAACAGATTTTTTTCCGTGTGATTCAGTCTGTGTTCTATGTGTGATTGCTGTAGTCTAAGTGACAGCAACTGGAGAAAAGGTCACAGCGCCCATAGGTCTAGGTGCCAGCATCCAGAGGGCCCAACGTGCAGGACAGGGCTGATTGCCAGCAATTAAAGACTTGTGTGTGTGTTTGTGTTTCCCTAGTGAATTGCACATGCATACCTGGATTGCATTTAATGGTATTCATTCAGATATGCATGTGTAATTCACTAACTTTGAGCTGGACTAGCTCATGAGTAGGAGGAGACGTGCACCTAGAAAGACTCAAGGTGATAGGCAAGGAAGCCCAAGGTCTGGCCATAGACTTTAGGCAGTCTGAAAGCCCAGGCTGATATCTGAGAGATGTGTGATGGTGAGACTGCCTGTGAGGCGAATATGTGAGCACACACACGTGTCTGCAGGCGAACATCAAACTGGATGAGCTGCTGAGCAGAGGGAGACCTCTGCACAGAGAGAGGGGCCCCAGGGTCTGGCCATGGGAGTTACACAGAATTACAGACCATGCTGATATTCAAGGTATCCATCATCCTGGGTATGCTTGTGAATCTGGAGAGCATGTATATGGGGCTTGTTTTCAGCAACAAATTTCAACCCTGATCAGGCAGCGGGGAGGAACAGGGCATGGGACTCTGCATCTATCTCTTATGTGAGTTTTCACAGCGTTACACGTGTGTGCTGCTAAAGACGACGACAGTCTGCATGTCTGGCTGCATTAGTGTGTGTGTTTGTGTGTGTGTGCATGCACGAGCCTCTCTCAGCCCTGCTGCTGGCTGGACCTCCCCATGGGCACAGCGGCAGCAGCCACATCCCCGGGACTGGGACGAGGAAGCCCCTGGGCACCGAGATTGTGCCTGGCTGGGCTCCAGCGGCCAGGTGGGAACAACCCCCTTGTCCTGGAGTCTGGTGGACTCGACTGCTCCCTTCACATCCTTAACACTCAGCATCTTCATCAGCTGTTGTCAGTTCTGCCTTGTATATCACATTCAAGTTTACTATAGCTGGCCTTTAAAAAAAAAAAAGAAAATATTGTTACAAATGGAGTTAGAAAACCTGATGCAAACAAAGCTGACAGTTTTCAGTTTTGGGGGGTTTATTTTTCATTTTAGATTTTGGAGGTTTTGATGGATGCACATCTTTTATCGTGCGATCTGATAGAAAAAATTAAGAAAGAACAGGGAAAGCAAAACAAAGCAATGATTTGACCTCTTTCCAACAGAAAAACTCTCAGAAAGCGGTGATCGTTCCCATCTGTCAAAATTTAGAAAATGTTAAAAATGAAGAAAAAGGCATGATTTCCTAGATTAAGCTAAAATAAAGAAAACTATTACTTCTTAATGGCTGAGTGGAATTTTTTTGTTACAAAAAATCCTTTTGGGAAAAAAAAAACCCAAATATATTTCCAATCAGATTAAGTCAGAAATAATAAAAAATAAGCCTTGGCAGAATTTAATAATTCTGATTTGCAGGTGTTGAAAGAAAGTTCTACTCATGGAAATGTCATTTTATGCTTATACTGATCTTTTGCTTTTTCTCTAAGCATCTGCTGCCAGCAGACATCAAAGACGGAATACAGACTTAGATGAATGCTTGTTCTGTTCTTATATTATATAACTTATTTCTAGTCTTGCCACTCTTGAGTTAAATAGCCATTGAGTTCACTGTAGAATTATGGCATCAAGTTGTTTATATTGAAACTAGAATGTGATGCTGTTGGTATAGGGACATTTCTTCCTTACCATGCTAGTTTGTAAACTGCCTTCTGAGCTATTCACACCACCCTACACAGCTAGGCCAAATCCAGGAAAAAAATATAAATAGTCCAACGTAAATTACTTTTAGCATTGTTGAGTTTCGCATCAAAACTCATAGGGGTCAGGTCCAGATCCAATAAAGCATTTAAACTCCTAGCACCTATTTAGTTCTTTAATTACCCATTTAAACAGTTAGGAACCTAAATATGCGCAAGAACAATAAATTACCAACTGTATTTGAGACTCATTTCTGAGCTCTAATACAGGCTCACCCTCATTAAAGGCCAAAATAGTTTTCTGATTAAACTGTAGGTAAATTAGGATGCTACCAGTTGCCTAGGCAGTCACAGCTGCCCTGAAACCACTCTTAGAAATAATTAAAATTGATGGCCTTATGCCTCCTGGTGATATTTGCAGCGAGGGAACACCAGCTCTTCCAGTCCACTCGGAGGTGGACTCTATATGCTCTCATCATGAGCCGTTCCTAATAAAAGCCAAGGAGCTGGCTTCATTAGTTACTCGATGTTATTAGCTATGTGTTTCACATTACCAGTTTTGAATTCACTAAGTAGCAGCGCTTCTTCCTCTGTACAGCCCCCAGCACAACTGAATTTGAAGTCTCTGCATGATAATGATATAAAAGCTAGGGAGCTCTCAGAGTAGACTGAGACTACTGCGTGATACTCTGAATTACTCACAGTTTACCCATGGTGGGTATGTGTACACAGGCAATACTCCACTCTTGCTCTCAGGCCAGTTTCATCTAAGCTTCCATGAAAGCTGACAAAACAGTGAGGTAGCAAGAAAGGGGGAGAAATTTCAACCTTAACTCCTTATCCTGCTTTTGGCAGAGTGTCAGATCATGTATTGACAGCAGCGCCCTTGTCCAGAAAAGCAGTGCCATTGGGTTTTTGAATTTCAAAATTGCTTGCAACTTTTCACTGGGCCCTCTTTACAAGACAAGTTTTCTCCCTTTACTCTATGTTCCTTTTATACCCAAGTCAAATTGCTGCTGCACTTTGTGCTGGAGCGATGAGGGCATGGTGCGAGAGCTGGATGGGGAGAAAAGAGGCTTAGCCCAGCGGGTCCCTGCCAGCACTTCCAAATTCTTGTCATCAAGGAGAGCGGATTAGATTTAGCAAGATGATAAGTACAGGCCAGACTCTGCCCTTTTACACCACTGTGAATCTACAGCAAGTTCACCGCCACTGATCAGATTTACACCTGTGGAAATCAAGTACTCTCTGCCTCATCCCTCTGGTGCTTTCTGCTTCTCCTAGCCTCAGGGCACTCTGTTGAACGACCTCCAGGCACCCTCAGCGATGCTCCTGCCATCATGTCACTTCCACAGCTGTTAGGCAGTCAAAAAGAAGCCTTCTGGGTATGTCTTTTCTACACACCTTAAAACAAACTACAGTCAACTTCGTCGAAAAATCAGTTCAGTGAATAGGAAAACATCTGTGAATATCAGATGCCACAAGATTCTCTAGCTCACCTTCATAGCTGAAATAAGATTGCAACAGGTACTTTGATCTTTTGAATGCCTTATGATGACTTTTCTTAATATGATGCTTCTTGTGTGCACATCGCTGTTATAAACAAATTATGATAACTTCTGCTGCATTTCCAAGGGGTGAAATATATACTATTGATTTTCCCCTCTCTTTTTAGTTAAGTGTCTCAGAGGCTTATCTCTTTGGTTGTCTTTGCCACTGTGAGGGCAACTCCTAAGCCAAAAGCTATCCAAGCCTTGAGCAAAGAATTAGAAGTTAGCTTTGAACTCTGTATATTGACTTTCTTATCAAGTTCCAATGATCAGTCTTCATGTATCCAGTGTGAAATTATATCTCTGGAAAAGGTGATGCTATTGCTCAAAAAAAAATTATTCCTTAGCTAGATAGATTTTTGACCTTCCAGAAAAAGCATTAGTCACAAAGACACACTAAAAACAGTGGATTAGAAGACAATGGCAGAAGTTTATATCTAAGTATAGGGAGGGCCTGGCTAAGCAAATCTTTCTGTTTCTGTGAGGCTGAAGAACAGGAGCAGTGCCCACAACAGGGCGTATTTGTTACAGCGTGTTAACAGCAAATCGAAGTGAACTGCAGCAATTCAAGATAGTGTTTGGAAAACAAGGAGACTTTACAATATTTTCTGATGAAGAATTCCCACAAGTACTATGGAGAACTTAAGTCAGTGGGCATTATTCTGCCTAAGGGTGGGAAAGAAGCTGCAGAATCCAGAACTAGTTACCAATCATTCAAACAGGAGTACTACTGATCAAGGTACAGGTAACCTTCTATTTGACTGCAGTCTCCAAAGGAGTATTTTTACAATACAAAATCAGCAACAGGTTGTTTTTACATATAGTCCTCCGCTGTTAAATCATCAGAAATTTTTCTTTATAGTACAACTGGTTAGCTTTTTCTTTTTGCTTTGAAACAAAAATCTGTGTACTATAAATGCATCCAAAAGTGACATTACACCTCTGTAATGTTTGGAATGGTTAGTGTCAGTGTATTATAAGATGATTATTTTGTGGCTGCGTTTTTTTTTCCTTTCTTTTTTGTCAAAGGACAATTTTATGGCTTAGGCTTTATATATCCTCTTTTCTTTCTGAAAAGAAACAGGAAACATAGCATTTAGTTTTGAAAGCAACTAAAATAGAAGTATTTTGTGGCAGATGGGATTTTTATGAGCTGTTTGTCACTATATACCAGTCTTGTTAAGGAGCAATCGTTTTCTGCTTCATTACACTAAGATAGCTCTGTTTAGGGTTCCACTCAGCTGTGAAATGACTTTAAAACTTCTATAAGGAATAGAGATGGGATTTTTATAAAAAAAAAAAAGATTGCTAACACAGTATAAGGAATAGAAATAAAATGGTCAAACACACTGTTTTTTGGAAGCAGAGGGGAATATAGAAATATTGCACTGCACACTTATGCTTAATCTGCCGGTTTAAGATGAGAAGAGGCTTCAGAGTACTATTATTTTCTACACCTAAAAAGGTGATGTTCAAGTTAGTCTGTATATAAAGACTAAAAAGACATTATTTATGAGAAAAAAATAAAACAATATTGGTTTCTTTATGCTGCTATGAGGCAGATAAAATACAAACAAAAGAATTAGACACACACAGACATCAGTATGAAAATAGTGTGAAAGATCCTCATCTCCTGTACATCAGTGGTCCTAGGCAGGTTTATGCTGTTCGTACACCTTTCTTGAATGTAAGCTCTGATTCTTTAAACCTTTGCATCTTGCCCTGGGCAATTAAAAATCAGCATAGTCCCCTGGGAGCTCTGAGAAAGGCGGTGCTGGCAGAGATCCTCTTCCGGGCGTTCCTGCTCCATGGCCCTGAGCAGTGCCCATGACATGATCTACCTGTCCAAGTCAAACATTGCTCCAGACATCAATAAAAACTTTTACATGTTACCTGCTCAAATTTAAGCACATAACATTCACTGGGCCTACTCATGCAAAATCACACATGGCACTCTAAATATTTCTATGTTTGGCATTCCTGTTGCCTTTTTCCCTAAGTTGCCAAGACTCCCTTTCTTAATTCAGATGTCCAGTCTTTCTGAATATTATGTTATTTATTAATTCATATTTTATTCATTCATATGTTTAATTTTGAAATTGTTGGCTTTCAATGAAATATGTTAAATCTTTACTTAAATAAAACTTGTCTCCTCTGTCCTGAAAAGACTTCTAACTAACTGCTGAAATCAATTTCAACAGTGTCACCAAACTTCCTAGCCACTAAGAAACAGCTGGTACTGCTATATGTCTGATACATTTTCCTGGTGAGTCTGTGCACTTTTTCATTATTCCCAGTGGAACAAGGTCTCCTTCTGGCAGAGCAGCGTTCCTGTTTGCAACTATGAATGTTAAAACCACAGACCTGTAACACATCATGTTAAACATTGCAAGTATTGATCCCAGTGTCCATATGATCACAATTCTCCACATCTTACATTTTAATTTCATTTCTTCATACACTCTTTTGTTCCTTTCTACACCCTATCAGATCTCACTCTGTTACCTTTGAAGCATTTCTTCGTAGTACTTCTTCCCTATGAATATGTTTCAGCACCTTTTTGCCATGCTATTTCTCTTTCTCTCTTACTTTAATGCCACATCAAAACTCTATTCTTTTGTATGAACTCTATAATATCTGCAACGAAGAATTTTTATGCTTAGTGTCTCTCCTCATGCCTTTGTGGACAGTCCATCAGGAAAGAGACTTGCCACAAGGTAAAGCTGTGCTGCATGGACGTGGTTGACTTGTCTACAGCCAGTGGTTAAAAAGCATCTAGTGGGCAGCAGGCAGCCCTTCTTTGTCCTGCCCTGTTTGTATTGGTGTGGATCCGAAATCTTGCTGTATGTTTGTGTAGAAAAGGGTGATCCTTGTCAGCCCTTTACTTCGTGTGTATGTTTTAAAAGTTAATAAATCCAAGTCTCCAACCCTAACCCCACATCCACAGTCCTTGTCTCTGCTACTGGGAATGATCCATTCTTTCAGCAGCAAACCCCTGCAGTTGGAGGCTTTCCCTTAACATGCAGGACCATTGTCAGGCTCCTTCCCGCTAATTCTGCACAGGCCATTTGGAAAGACATTCTCTGACTTTCCCATTTTTTCTACCAATGGGCAAGCAGAAAATGAATTTACACCTACTGTAAGAGTGGTGCACTCCACAGTGTCCAGGGAATGGCTGCACCTGGAAAAATCCATATGGTCTCCCCCATCACTGTTGTTCACTCCTAACCTCCTACTTCAACTGAGACAATCATCACCAGTGTCCTATTTCCCTTGGGATACCCCAAAGGGGGAACTTCTAAACTTTTTGGGTTCAGGCATGCTCCCCTCTACTTTGTCATATTCCATGAAGTACTTAATCAACTTCAGAATATTTCAACAGGACATCTATATCTGAGGTAATCACACTAGGGTCCTTTATAACTAACGGATAAAAATAAACACTTAGGACTGCTATTTATCTGCCTATCAGTGACATCTCTTTTGGCATGAGCTGAAATGTGGAGGCCCACACTCAGGTAGATCAAGCCCTTCTGAAAAAAAAAAACAACCCTCTTCTTGCTAGGCTCATGTGTTATTAGTTCTCAGATCGAGCTGTAGAGTTCAGAATAGCCTCTCCTTGTCATCATTTAGATATCTTATACAGCATACATCTTTGCGCTGGTCACCTTAGTGTGGCCCAGTACTCTTTATTTTAGGATTTTACCGCAGAGGAATAAAGTAGCTTTGGGTTCAGCTAGTTGCTGTAAACAACTTTTTAGCACCAGGAAAGAGTGTTAAATAATAAATAAATGGGGGGAAAAAAGCCACCTCAAAACCCAATTATTTATTTACATAATATGAAAGAGACAAACAACAAAATTATAAAGCTAATAATAACAGGTGAAGTGGAATGAAAAGCAGAGAGTGTATATCTGTACTTATCATTTAAAGTTCCAAACATTCATTTCCTTTGTGTGGTTCATTTTACAAGCATGCAGACAATTCAAAATATACTGAGATGATGACTGGTTGTACATTGCATCTTTAGATTGAAATCAAAGAAGGAAGTCTAGATGTAGGCAGCCCTACGTTATTCCTCAGGTTGCTCTCTGTCACATTAGTAAATTATTTCTCTCTCCTTGCTTTCAGATTTCCAATTTGCTCCCTTGCATGCCTTTTCTAAATCTTTTGGCTTATTTTAGTTTATTTTTGTTGAGTCTTACCATGCATGTGCTGTGTGGCATCAGCTGGCAAAATAATCGCATAGAATCTTGTGCTTCGGAATTGTATTTTGCATCCCTTTTCAGCATTTAGAGCAGCTCTCAGTTGTCTTACAAGCACATACAGCTCTTACTGGGTGAAATCTTTGTAGCTATAACCTCTGCGAATGTTTCACTAAGTAGCTACATTGCCCGTACAAGCAGGATATTTGGATGTTTGTGGCACTTGACATGAAACCAAGACTTCTCTTTTACTTGCTTGACATTGTTTCAAAATGTGAAAGATATTCTGTGCACTCTGCTTCACTTGATGAAGATGTCTACTGCACATGGTGATAAGGGGTAATGGCCCAACATTTGCTGCCTAATGACAGAAGAGGATCTTCAGACAACTTTGCGCTTAATCTCCTTAATTTACTTAAATAAGCAAATTTACTTAAATAAGTAAATTAGGTCTTCTGAAAGCATAAAAGGAGACTGAATTTCTGGTAACCATCCATCTCAACTGCGGGGTCAGTCAGAGAGAAAAAAAAAGAACAACTGAGAAAAAGTTTCAAAACTTTCCACACTAGTTTAACTTAGATTGCCACCCTGAAAATTATCCTGGTACAACTGTTTTCTCCACCAGGGAATCATCAAAGGAGCTGATATAGTAACCATATAGCCTTCCCTCCAAAACATAGAGGATTTGCCTGAATAATTCTCTTACCAAATTCATCATGTTGTTTTACAAGTTACATTGACATAATTGCGGAAACAATGGAGAGGTGAGAATAAATTGGCTAAATATGGTCACCTGTCTTAAAACCAAGGGAAGCAGACAATATTAAGGGAAGACGAATCCAGTGGTCTGGGGGATTTCTCCTCTTGGAGATTTTGTGGCTGCAGCAAGGCTGTGTCCCAGAGATGCCAGTGCACACACGCACACCCCACTCACACACATGGACACACACAGGTGGCCACCCTGGCCAGCACAGGCCTTTGTCAGCACCATGCAGACACAAGCAGCCCTCACATAAGCATGAGCACAGGCAGCCTGGTCCTGTTTCTTCTTTCTGTATGACCAGGACCAAAGCTTGCCAGTGAGACGCGCACACCTCTCACTGTCTCCATCCACAAACACACACATCAGAGAGGGAGGTTATAGGCAGGTCTTAATAATAAAAAGGACAGACTGTGGTGAACAGGTGCAGGGCTCAGTCAGACAAGCATGCTGTTGACTGGGTCACATGCCACTGTCCCCTTTTTCCCCCTTTATCTCCATTTTCACGTGCGTGATCCTCCCTCAAGTCCCTCCGTTCCCTGCATTTGGCCATTCTCCTTAAAACATCCCATAATCAGTTTGCTCTTTCCCAAGAGTCTTATAGGTCTTGTTCCCCCTCCTTATCGGTTACACAGCTGTGGCTGAACCTCCCCAATGCTTTGAGCAGTTCCTCCAATGGCTTATCAGACGCTGACCTGAGAGCTCTGCCTTTGGTGGTGTCTCCATTTTCTCCTGTTTGTTTGTGTATCTGTTGTTCAATACACTACTTTTTCTACCTTTTTTTCTCTCTTTTTTTTTTTTTTTTAATGGTGAATTGCCATTATCCATATACCCTCACAAACCAGATTTCTTTACATACCTGGTATCTACATATCCTTCCCCTGCCTCGTAACCTTGCAGATACCAACACCCCGTAGAACTGAGTTCGGTCAGCATCCTTCATTTGAGTAGATTTCAGTTCTTTTCTGTTTTTCTCCATGTAGGGCTTGGCCAGTTGTTTTCTGAAGCCAGGATTTAGCCACAAGTCACTGGGAAGAGTAACTCAAAATGTTTGTGAAACCTGTCTGGGACATAGAGCCTAATGCAAAAAGGCTGGATTTAACCCAGGTTTCTCATGGGCTGAATGAGTGATCCATAATGAGAAAAAGAGGGGAGTATGTCCTCTCCAAGGACATGATCTGAGCAGTACCCAGTCTGGTAGGCAGGTTCTGATGGCTCAGAGGCTGATGAATATTAATGCGCAAGTTTCCCATTGTACTATCCCAAGTTTTATGGACCCCAGGATAAAACAAGTGTTTAGTCTGGATGAGAACATTGAAACAGGGGCAACTTGTGCTTGAGAAATTTCTGTGTGGAAAACCTGAGTTCACATTGTCTTTGTGCATACGCATTTACAAAATTGGAAAGCAGCTTAGCAGAAGTCACATCAATAGGAATTAATCACTTTTAATATTTTGGGGGGTCTTGGCTTTTACATTTACTTATATATATCCTTCTTCCAGTTCGACAAAAATTTTTATCTCCTGATCATGTTTGCCATGGAGAACTGACTATTTTAAAGTGCATTAAGTAGGTGCTAAATTTGCAACTCAATTTCACCTAACTTATGTGTGAGCCTTTGTGAGTCAGATGTATGTTTTATGAAATGTAGGAAGTCATATTTTTGTCATTATGGAAGTTGCATTCTTACTTCAGAGGACTGGTATCACTAATTGCACTTTTTCTTGCCAGTTTCATGTTTTCTATGTGAAATCTTCTTAATTTCTGACTAATCCAAATTTACCAGTAATATTAAACTGGTGTACCTCTTCCTAAAAGCTATTTTAATGTCTGACTCACACATTCAGTAATTTTATACAGCTTCTATTAATAATACTATAGAAGCAAAGTGCAAGTGAAATTAATTTACATACAGATCATGATTAAGTTGTTCTTCCTAATGAGTTCTGCAGTGAATTACTTCATGCTCTACAAGCACTGCTGTTTGTATTTACAGCTTTTTGAGGACTTGTGTGAGTGCTCAGCTGTTCACACCTAGGGACTGAAACACAACTTATAAAGTTCTTCTGTCTTTGACTCAGTGTTACTCTTACAATACACATTTTATTGACGGGTTTTTAAAGAGCTGCAAATCCTTAGTATAGCCCGAGAGTAGTGTTTTAATAATCTTCTAAACCTCCTCATATCTCTTGCTCAGCACACTAAGACTTATTGCATTTGGGAGTGACTGGCAAAATCCAGGTCACACCATGAGTAATATATGGGTATGTCTAGACCTGTGAGCGATAATACTAACTGCCTTCAAATAGAAAGGCAGGGTCACAGTAACTGTACATCTAATCATCAAGGAGGAAGTATGGGGATGCTGAGGAACCTTCTCCAGCATCTGCTGATCACGTACCTGGAGTTTGCCTTATAAGGAGAGATTTATTTCTTACAGCTCTTCATCCCCCAGTGGCCTTGGGAGAAGAGGTTACAAGAATAACATAAGAAAATGCCTTCCCTTGCATGACTATTTTGTGCAGTGCACAGGATATCAGTGTTCCAGGCTTCAGTTCACTGTTTAACTCTATAGGCCTTGTATATCTTTAAGTTGTAAGTGGAATTGCCATGAGTCCAAATGTACCAAGATACTGGACAATGCTTGATCCCATAAATAATGTTCTCATGTGCAACTTCAGTCATACAAATGTTCTTAAGACAAATATAGTCAATCACAAAGACATAGACCAATTTAATCTTATTTTACATCTGATTAATAATCAGATTGTAGATCTGATTTTTAAAAACATAACTGGGTTGAAATTTCATAATAATGCAACCTAAAGATGGTAGGCAACTGGGAGAAAGAATAGAAAGAAGAGGTATTCAAATGGGTGGTCTGAATTTATATTTTTTAAAATCTACTGTGGAAAACACAGTATTGTTATTTAATTTAGATGACAATACAAGCTAGCAAATATATGAAAATTTTTTGCTATAAGCTCTGTGAATAAAAAGAAGTACATGACTTTCTGTGCAAAAGAAGAGAGAGCATTTTGAAATTTGATTTAGTTTGTGATTTGCTCAATGGATGAGTTCAGTGGGTTGCACTGGCACGTGTCATGCCATGAGGAGAAAAGGGGTTCAGAAAGGTGTAGGGAATCTGATAAGGGGATCTTAACAAAGCAATTTTCAGCTGTCTGAACATTGGAAAATCAGGTGGCAAGTTTAGGAGGCTGGCCACCTCAATCATAGACATTTGCAAGTAAATTCACTGGTCAACTGTCTTAAAAAAAAAGTCATATGGATTAGCTTTAGACATACCTTGAATAATGAGAAAAAAACGTATTTAGATGTCATTTTTTGCATAAAGAGACATTCATTATACAACTGCTTTGTGTAACTGGTGCTATGTCCTTTTATCAAAGGTTCAATTTCCCTATTGCAAAAAAAAACCCAACCAAACAAACAAAAAAAAGGAACGTCACAAAGCACTGGAAAGAGGTTTTGAGGCTACCTTTTTATTTTCCCAAAGTACTAAAATTGTTTTGTGTCATACCATTCATTACTGAGATGTTACACCACCAGACAGATACTCTGTATTATTTTTACCCTTGTGGACCATTTCTGTATTTTTTGGTATCTCTGTAGGAAAATGCTGTGTTTACTTGAGTAACTCCCAGAGTATTCGGGGGTCACTGTTTCTTCTACTCTTGTGGTTAGTTGCGTTTTACCATCTTGCAGCAGCATGGGAAATGCATGGGATCAAGATGCTTACTAATACACTTATACTTAGAAGCACAGTAATTTTCTCCCAATATGTGAAAAATAAAACCAAGTTATTGAGCACTGTTTTTTTTTGTCCAAGGGAGCTAAAACTGAAAAAGTCAAAATAAGTAGTATAAAAAGGTAGGGAATTTTATTTTTAACTGCTTCTTGAGCTATCAAAATAAAAATAGTTCCTAGCTCGGACACATTTAACAGTCTAAAATGAGAGTCTTAACTGATGGAAAAAGACATAACTCAGTGACAGCCACAGGCAGTTTACCTCATCTGAGGATCTGGTTTGTAATATTTTTCTCAAACAATGTCCCTAAGCTATTAACATGACTGAAAAAAAAAATAGTAAAAAAAAATCTGTCCTTTTGCCATTGATTATGACCTGATGTGTAGCATGCTAACTAAAGCCATATTTCAAACTGAATGTACTTACAAAGAGTGAAAAGGCTTGAGAATCCAATTAAGGAAACTTTAAATGACTAAAACAGCAATCTGCAAGTAAAGAAACAGTTGGTTTGCTTGTCTACAGAGAATTTGCAGGCAGATTTTATTATGAAAAAGCTCAAGTCGCCCAGGTTTAGTGACAGCTGAATCCTACAATATGCTATATTTGGCAGTAACTCTTAGAATAGATATATGTGTCTCCTTTTTCTGTTAAATATAGGTGTTACTTCTTCAGTATTACTGGTGCTGGATATAAAAGTTTCCATCATAAAGATGAAGAACTAGACAGTTACTCTCAGGTGGCTCTACTAGATAGGTTTTTATAATCTTACAATACTTCAGAATGTCAGGCATTTCTTTATTTCAAAACATGTAGAAGGACAAAACTCACAAGAAAGGAAATTAGAATCAGAGGAACCAACCAAACTTTTCAGCAAATCAGTTTTCCTTTCTACCCTGTGTCATTTCACCTGTTTCTCTGCTTCCTTCTTTTTTATGCTCCTGGCATCACAAAGCCTTTCTGTGTTTTTTATGGGGAATAACTGAGCTTTTGTTCCTGCAAAAATGGTGGATTTTTGACATGGAGTTTTATAGCTGTACAGTTTTGTGGCTAAACCCCAAAATCTTCTCTTTAGGTATTTAAAGAGAAGAGAGCTTCCTAGGACTGGAAGGGTTACCATTTTCTTCCACAAGAATAGCTGCAGCAATCGTGTATGAGCCACAAGGAGACCAAAGGATGATGCTGGGAATTGGCAATTTCTGGGAAGGCACATGCATTTCCAGCGATAATTTTTTAATTACATATTAGAAAAGAATTCCACAAAGAGTTTATTAATTACCATTCAGAAGACCTTGAACAGTAACTGGCTGCTGTTAACGGGTGCAGGTGCTCACACTGAAACTGAATCTTCACTGAAGATTTTCCTAAGACCTGACCCTTAAGTGTGGGAACAGGTTCTATGCTTTTAAATGACACACAAACGTTGCCTGGAGAGCAGTTCTAAAAGAAGACTCCAGTGCCTAAAAGCTTTCCAAGTGCAAAGGACTTCTAAATCCAGACGTCTTCCAAGTTTCCATTCTATAATCTCCTTTCCAGTGGACACACACATGCCCTTTTTATCTGAAACTTTCCTGCATTCTTTTTGCACTTGCCCACCATTACCCCAGGTAAGCTGCTAGGTGCCTCGTTTTCACAGAGGTGCATAAATGAAATTGGGCAGTGCCTAAATCCCACCCACTCCTGGTCCAGCAGGCATGTACTGAGTTCTAATTTATCACAAGTAGTACCCTTGGCAGGGTCCTTCAAGCTCAGGGGAAAGGCAAGCACCTATTCAGACTCAGAGTTAAGGGACTTAACTCATTTTCCAAAATGTAGTGTCATTCCACTTCCCTGCGATATTCCACCTCTCCTCTAGCCACCTCCCTAGAAGGTCATGGTTATCTCATAAACCTCGTGCCATTCCTACTTTGTGCATATCTTGTATGTCACAGGGAGTCTTATCTCATTTGACATTTACATTTGGACAACGAAATCCTGCCCTAAATTACCAACCTTGCTGTTGAAATCTTTTTTTCTTTGTTTTGTTTTGTTTTGTTTTGTTTTGTTTTGTTTTTTAAAGATGTGTGCTTCACTTTTTATTCTCTCTCTGCATTGATTTGGTGACCTCTTATTTTTCTCCTCTATCAGTCTCTTGGATATGTTTTCAGTCATGAGATGGCAGATTTCTTAAAATCACGGACACCATATACCTTTGCAGGAAGCCTCTGACACTAAGGGATCGGTTTCTGATTGCCAAAAGACACGCTCGGACAACATATTGTCTAAAGGGCTTAGAGGAGAGAAAGGAGAGACAACGCACAAAGTGGTTTTCAGGGAGGTAGCTGCATTGTGTCGCTGGGCAGGCAAGTATGACTTCCCAAAATTTTTGCGAAAGTTTAAAGAGTGGACAAAACCGGATTTGATAGAAGCAAACGTAAAATTTGTCTATACAGTGAAAGCACCTGGTCTCAATCCACACTGCAGGGTGAGCAGCTTGGGACCAAAGCGAACAGCCCAGGAGGGTGTTTCTGTGAAGTAAGATGGGTAAACTACCCAGTGCTTACTGCAGGATGCTGCAAACCCGCCGTCTCCACCTTCTCTGCAGGCCTTAGTTTGCTGTCCTGCTCTGGATGGACTACAACTGTAGCCTTAACATTTTTCTCTTTGATCGGTACGGACAACATCAAGGGGTGCTTGTGGCAGCTTACTGTTTTCAGCCACAAGCCAGGGACTGCTGCTCTCCTCTGCACGCCAGATAAACAAGCCCGGACTCAAATACACACAGGGGAAAATAAAAGATTTTTGAGCATGGATAGTAAAAGGATTTAGACTAAAATAATTGACTGTTCTTCAAGCATAAGCTGTGAGTGCTGGGGATTAGTGTTAAAGAGCATTCATTTTTCTTCTGTTTTTGATAAGGCTCTTGTTGTCAGTGTGTTTCTTATTTAATTAGTACTACCGACAGTAAATCATTGCCTTGTTTCCAAATTGTGGGAGCATTAGCCCCTTTTAGAATGAAGTCTGTTGTAGTGTGAAAGGAAATCCAAACAAATCTATGCTTCAATATGATTATTTTACCCTAGAGACTTAAATTATACAAAACATATTATTGGAATACAGTAAAATTCCCATTAAAACATGAGAGTCATCAATTTTCTGTTGAGTGAAGCATAGCTTAAATTATGAGGATTTAATTATAGAAATGATTCTAAAATTGGGGTTGAAAGGTGATTCATGTTCTCAGCTTGGTTTTCTTTTTCTGCTTCCTTTTCAGTATTTCTCATTAGATTCCCTCTATATTTTCCCAAAAATCTTTTTCTTATAAAGAGTAACTGAGTCACTCTATGACTGTGACTTTGTTTTCCCAGGAGCTAGTTGAATTTTGAAGATAATCAAATAAAACATTTTAGAAATACAGCGCATGGCTCTGGTGAGTGCTGTAGCTCACACTTGGCATTTCAGCACCCAGGATCCCCTTGGGGATTGCTCCATGATGTTTTAGCATGCAAGAGTGCCATTTTGAAAACACCTCCTACCTACAGACTTCCCTGCCACAAAACCCTGCTGCCTCCAGCTTCCTTCATCCCTCCAGCTCTTTCTTGTCTGGAGACCAATCAGAGCGACACTGTGGTTTCTCAGTACAAATATTGCATTTTATCACATTTCTCCCCCCTTCCCATTGCTTAGCACCCGTGTTCCTCTACGTCTGGCTTGGCCCATCCTGCCTGTGGTGGGAGTGCTGGGCTGCCTGCACTGCGCCCTGCCTCACGCACCCCATGGGACCTTCAGAGCCCATTGCCTTGACCTCACCTCATCAATACAGAGAATTGGGGAAGGAGATGGGTCATTGGTCCCAGCTCAGCCTGCTGAGGGAATGATTTGGTGATCCCCAAGGTGTGTGCCAACATGCATCTGGAAGGGGAGGACTTGTAAGACTAAAACCAGGGTCAATCCAGTGTGTCAACGAGCATGGGATCACAGAATGACGTGGCCATGATTCAGGCTGGAAGGAGACCTCAGGAGGTCTCTAGTGCAGCCCCCTGCTGAAAGCAGGGTTGCCTTTCAGCTCAAACCAGGTTGCTCAGGGCTTTATCCAGTTGGGTCTTTAAAACCTTTGAGGATGGAGACTGCACAACCTGTCTGGGCAGCCAGTCCCACTGCCTGCCTGTCCTCAAGGTTTGTCTGCTTGCGTTGGCCTGTGTGGCTGGCCATGTATATAGGCATATATATGTTGCATGCGTGTTTGTGCACATGCCTACTGGGAAGACACAGTCAGCCTCACTACTGGTTGGAGCTGGGGACAAGGAGCTATGGCAGCCTCACCTCTGCAGGGCAACCACATCCTGCAAACCCCTCAAAGCCTGTGGACTGGTCCATTGCTATGGGGGTGGCAGTGCCCAGGCTGCACACCCAGCGTGCCATCCAGCACCCAACCAAAGCAGGCAGCTGTCTCATATTGCTATACTGTTATCTTTCTCCCATAACTATTTCCAAAAGCATATTTTAGATCTTGGGGCAACTGAACATAGGACTATCTCATACCTGCATAACTGCTCCGGGCACGTCTATGCCCTGCAGTTTAATATGGCAGCAAATCAGAGTCTATGTCTAGATTCATAAACTAATGAGCAGGTTGAGAGCATGGCTGTGAGCAGTGCCCTGTGACTGCCCGTGCTGTTTCAGGGTTAGTGGGTCACTGGCGTTGCTCTGGTTGGTGCCAGCTGGGACGACCCCCCGCCCACCAAGGGGGTACCTCAGCTGCTGCAGAATGTTACTGTCCTGGTTAATAACAAACTTTCAAAATTTGTTAGTAATTTGAGTTATTGTGTAGAAATGAAGTGTCCTGTAAAGCACTGGACTACTACCTCCATGTGTTTCCGCAGTGCGACTCTAAGAGTTTGAAGAAGCTGAAACCAAATGGTTTGCTCCTACCCATGTTAAACAAGGGGGAATCACCTGGAATTTGTTAAGCAGAAATAAGAGTGAGATCACATCCCTTCTCCTCATAACCCCACAGACACCAAGTACCCATTTCCACAGGAAAGGTAGTAATTAAACTTTGTAGATACTAGGTGAACTGTTTTATTGTCTATAGTGGGATTCTGCTTTAAGACACACAGACAGGCCAGTGAGGTTTTACAAGACAGCATGAACTCAGTGTGACCACTGTACTCCATCGTGAGAGCTGTGCTGAGGATTTGTGAATATGCTGCCTGTGATCTAGGTTTCTTTTAGGAGTAAGCAGAAAGCAAAACACTTGTCAATTATTACTTTTTTACTCTGGACTCCATCATCTGAGTATCTGTAAATTCGGTCTTCATCTTTAATTTTGTAGGTACTGTGGATTACTAATTTAATTTATTTTCTCTACTCCATCTGATATTTGCCATCTACCTACTAATAAAAAAATCCTTATGCATGTGGGGAGGGATTTGAATGGATTGTACTTTCGCATTTAATGTTAAGCTGACACATTTAAAGAAAGTTGCTCAGGCATCATACTGGCATAGGCAGAAAGGTAAAACCTGTGGTTTCCTTCCTCAGAGCAGGGAATACAGCCAGATTTAATCCTACAATCACAGCATTTACACTTTTTTTTTTTTTTTTTAACTAAATATATGTAAGTGCTGGTCTTTTGCAGACTAACATTAGGCTAGACACGTCTCTACATAGCCAGTTGCCTAATTATATTTTTACACACCTGACCCCACCTGTCACTTTCTTTTCCAACATGTAACACTGCAGTTCAAACCTGACTTTAATCAGTAGGAATAGCTGGTCTTTCACTCCCATTACACTTTTGCAAGCATTAGAGACCAGAAGTTAAAAGGAAAGGTGGTTCCTGAACTGTCCGTCAGTTGGGCAGAAAAGGACATTTAAAAAATCTTGCTGTTCTGTTCTTGAGTATTCAAGTCAACGTCAAGCTGATCACTCCACTAATGGTTAAATTTGCAGCCGACTGAGAGGCAGACAGTCTGTCTATGCACATTTTTCCAAATCAGTCTAATCTGAAAGATAGCAGAAATATTAAACCTTTCATGGTAGGATTTTTCTGGGGTTCTTGCTCATGAGACTAATACAATAAAAACCAAGCACATCTTATTCTTCTTTTAGTGGCATTTAATTAAAATAAAAAAAAAAAAGAAGACCAAAACCACACAAAAATGGCATATCTCTCATTCTTAGAGCGTAACCTTACTAAAAAAAAAAAAAGAAAAAGAAAGAAAGAAAGAAAGAAAGGAGAGATACATATAATTATCAATATTTTGGTAGTTCTTTAGTTCTTTAACTTCTTGGCACCACAGAAACAGCTTGAACTCTAAAAAAGAGGACATGAATTGAAAATATGTGATTTTTGCTGATGGATCTGAATATTGTTGTTGCTGAAAACTGATTTTTATTGTATTATTTTACTATCAAGCCAACTCTGCAGCCTCCAAAAGTAATGAGCATAGCTGGTAAGAGTCAGATAAACCTGCTGAATGAGTAAGCTACATTTAAACTAGACAAAAGACTTTCCCAGGCTTGCAAGTCAAATATAATTCAATAGAATCAAAATCAAGTGGAGCAACCTGAATTGCAAGTGTAAGTCTGCTTTATACAAAATATCAGATTTTTCACAGTATCAGCTTATAAAGCTAATATATACGAACAATTACTCTTAGCGCTTAGCAGTCTGAGCATTTAAATGTGCAGAATTTCTAACTGTGTCCATAAGGAGACACCAAGTGCACGAATAACTCATCTACATATGAACTGCAGCCAAGATAAATGACATAATGACAAAAAAATTGGCAGAGGCTTTGTTTATAGAATTCTAACAAGTTAAGGAAAAAAAATCACTCAATTTTTTAAATCCAAGAAGCAAATCTAGTGTAAAATATAATTATTGCATTTGCTTCTGGAAGATGGATTTCTGATCGTCTTTTAAAATATTGATTTCCTTCTTTTAAATAATGTATTTTAACCCTTAGTTTGAATAGCTTTTTCTCTTCAAAAGTGTCAGTCTTCTTACATTCTGTTTTGAGTGAGTGAAATCTGACTAACCACTCTGATTTTGGGAAGCTGCATACAGGACTATTTAGAAACGTAAATTAATCTTTGTCAGGATAGACCTTTGCACCGTGCGAACTGGGTGGACAGTTAGAGCTCATTTCTCTCACCTCTCACTCTCTGACAGTGCCCAGGATTTGGCCTGTAGTTTCCTTATTTTATCCAATGACTTCTTCAAAGATTGTTGGATTTTCTGCTTCGTTACTCCAGCCTCCATTCCACACGTGAATCAGGGGTGACTAAGGAACAGGACGTGACTGAATGTAGTAGATGCATAATTTCATCACCAAAAATTTCTCTACAGCTCCCAAGAATCTGTAATTGGGTGCTGGTGACTGATTATTGTATCAGCTCCCTCAAAAAGTTCCCACCAGTTCCTCAGATTTACCTCATAAAGACAGGTTCCAGTTTGGGAACCTCCCTATTCACCTCACCAATGCTAATAATTGATTGAGCTTTTTATTTGAAATCAGCTTTTTTCAGATGACCCCTGTATTACCTCTTGGTCCCACCAAAACCTTAGCAGGCTGCTTGTTCCTTAGTCTGTACCTTCCCAGAAGCCTCAGGCTTAGCTAAAGACAATAACCTTTCAACTGATTTTTTTAATTCCTTTTTAACGGTAATCCTCACTTTTACTCTTCAGATACTGCTATGATCTTTTTCCTGTATTTTCATTCTTACAAGACGATTGAATGTGAGTGTTGACTGTGCTCATACAAGATGACAGACGACACTCATCTATTTACTTTCCCATAGTTAGAACATGTCCTGTGCACTATCCATGGCTACACGCAGGACTATTATGTCTTTTCCAGTGAATTTTTAAAACTTGTTGTTCCAAGAAACTATCATTGTTTCTAATCTCTTCTTCATGACCCAGCGTGACTTTGACCCAGTCTACATTGCATATTTTTGTAATGCCTAAGTTGTACAGGCATCTACTAAAGAAAACTTTCAAAATCCATCCAAACTATTTGATGTATATTTACAAAAACTTGGCCATATATTACATGTAAAAATGTCATTTTTTCAAGCAACTGAGCCCATGCCTACTTGCGGTATTCAGTCCATGCTCTGCTATTTTTCTGTTAGCATTCTGTGCTACTCTGTGAGCCCAAAATGTTCATCTCAGCTGTGTTTTTAAAGAAATTAATGCTTTGCTTGAAAGCAATATATTCTGTTAATGTCTTCTGAGCTTTTCACAGAGATCTTTGCAATCATTACTGAAATTTGTCTTTTAGATGAGCTAAAACCTTTTTATCTCCAGTGTGATGTTCATAATATTCCTGCCATTGTAACTAATTTTGTTAGAGCTAAACGTGTTGTTGAATATGAAGTGATTATTTTAATTTGAAATAAGAATTAATGACATTTAGAATATTTTTCTTTGACTAAAAAATACAATTTAGCATAATTTTAGACAAACGTGACACTATATGCAAATTCACATTGTATGTATTTCATTCTCTGGTATTTATATTAAATATTGCCTGGGTATGATTCATCAGTCTTATTTGCCTTTCAGGATGAAACTCAAGAGCTTGAACTGTGAGTCAAGAAAATGTAACCAAGCTCAAGTAGAATCCTGCCTCTTAAAACTACCTGTTATATACTGTGTACATTATATACTTCTCATTTAAACTCTTCAAACATATTCTTCAATGGCTAGATAGTTTCTAGTGAAGTCCAAAATTTGGCCAAATAATTAGAAAATCTACTGCTACAGCTGTGATGAAACACAGGTTTCTTATTTCCCATCCCATATTTCTTAGATTGAGCATGGTGCCATTGGGTGGTTCTATATGGGTTTGCTTTTCTTTTTCTTTTTGTAATAAGGATGTGATTTGCAGCAAGAGGCATCCTAACAAGGGTGTATTTCTAGAAGAGATAAGAAAGTATGGAAGACCGTTGTAGCAGGCATGGGTAAAAATTAGCCTGATACATATAGCATTTACACTCCTAGGTGTGCAAGTTCAAAAACAGGTGATAAAAAAATTCTTTAGCTGCTGTGTTAGCAGGAAGGACTGCTGACATGGGCAGAAGAAGAAAGTGCCTATTTTGCCAAGAGCAGACAAGACAGAAAGGCTTGGTTTGTTTCATAAAATAAGCAAAGGAAGGATACGGGTGTACCCTACAGATACTTATGTCAGTTACCTATTAGGGAAGGAGATCAATTAAAGGTGAAAATGGAACTGATATAAGACCAGCAGGCATAAAACAAAATCAGGAATAAATACAGTCTTGTTCATAAAAGACTGCTAACTATGAGAGAAGTAGACTCTAGAGCACTTTTCAAAGAGCAGGCTCTTGCTTTTAGCTTCAAGTTTGCTAAATTTGTAGGAGGGATTATCTGATGTGGCACCTGCCACTTTTCTCAAAAGATATCTTCCATTCCTGTAATCTTACAGTTCTGTTTTCTAGCAGGTTATCAACTGGCTTAACATCAACATCATATTTTTGTTTATAATGCATCGTCCTTCTTTAATATTTAGTGACTCTTTAGGAGAGAAACATTGCTGGGGGTATTTTAGATATCCCCAGAGCAACCCCCGTTGTTCTGGTTCAAAATACCTACCTTCTTTTTGTGGAGCTGATTCTTAGAAGCATTTATTATTTGTCATCTTTGGTGGGAAGATTTCCTACTCTGACATGCTTTTAGCTGGCTTATTCATGAAAGGAAACATCCTCTGCCGTTTAATAAGGGTCAGCTGCTTGGAAGTCTTATCACGCTGCTTCTTCTACTGCAGCCTCCAAATCAAAAAATCCTTCTACCTTATTCAAAAATTCAAAATTCTTTGGTTTGACAAGCTATCCAGAGGTTGACTATAAGGTTATAAGGTAAAAAAGGATATTCTAACAATGAATCTTATGTGTCCCTTAAGCCTGCTTGATGTTTCTGTCACAGTTTGTAGGTGGTGTTGCAAACTCATTTGACTGTATGTCTTAAAAACCTGATGCTGTGTACATCTGTCTGCAGTATTATGACACATAATGGAAAAAAATATTTCTTTATTGCGTCACTTGAAATATTCTGTAATACATAAGTACTGAACCAGCAAACTAACAAATCTAAAGGCAACTGTATCTATTTCAGTGTGTGCGGTGTGCTAACTACTTCTGTCTTCTTTCAGTCCCAACCCTTGCACAAGAATAGAGAGCATTAGGATCTATCATCATGTATAAGCAAAAATTAACCTAAATAAACTAAACAGTATGGCAAGAAAAGACAAGAAACAAAACCAGCTGTACCCAAAAAATCTTTATATAGAGAATATATTCAGAATAATCTGTTTCATCTGCTGGTCAACAAGCCTGCCCAATTTTTTACCGTTCATCACCTGACTTTAGAAGAAATATCTCTGACTCCTCGATAACGTGTTCCTGGCAGTAATGCTCTCCAGACTCTTCTAGATAAATACCTCAATGCAATGAGGATTGCCAGGTGTTACTAAATTAAATGCAAACAGCATCACTTCTCAATGTGAGGAGCAGCACGTAAGAAGGTACTGTCATATAAAGGGGAAATACAGAACAGAAGACATTCATCATTTGCTTGCAACACTTTGAGGGTATATTCTCCTCTTGGGACTGTATTAATATATAACTGTGTCTTTACTGAGGCAAGTTTTTGAATGCATAGAATCCATAAGTCCGGTTTTTTACCTTTCTTTATTGTACCTGACATGTTTGATGGTATTCATCTCTTTCACAATTCCAGTGATACTCTTTACTACGCGTCTCGATAAATTTGTCTGATCCTCATACCATCTACAACTGCAGCAGTAAAAGGGGTCATTGGCTGAGGAAACGGGCTTTCTATAAATAGTAGATATATTTCTCTTTTCTTTTCCTACATTGTCCAAAAAACTTTTTTTATTATCTGTCACAACAAACAGTTTATTAATGCCAAAATTACAATATCCTTTTTGACAGAGTAGTTAATACTGGCACTTTTCTAATGGAAAAATAAATGTAATTAATATTTCATTCTGTTTGTTGAACAAGGGGAGCACCTTTGAAATCTTGTTGCAATTGGAATGGCTTCATAGGAAAGGCAGAAATAAACTTCATGCGATAAACTCTGGCTACATTAATTTTTTACTATTTTTGCCAAACATCTACTTAGAAAGTTTCAGATACAACTTTTCTTTTTTTCCTTTTGTCCCCCACAAACTATTTGTATGTTTAATTGGTAGAGGAATAAACTCAGAGACCAGCAACAGCTTTAACTAGACACTTCAGAAAACTTTATTTTCAGTTTTTAAATTATTCTGATTGCGGTCATTGTGATTCTTTAGGGTGACTTTTACAGAACCAGGAGAATAGAAAAGGAACGTGACAAAGATGAGACTGTACAATAGCCTCAGTGATTAAAGGATCATAAAACTAAACAGAAACTGTCTATATGTGTGTGTGTGAGAGAGAGTGTACTGCCCAGACTTCACAACCTCTTCCATATTACCTTAGCTTTGCAGAAAAGTATAGTAAACTGTGTTGGTAGTTCCTCTCTCTCTCGGTATATATATCCAAGATAATTTATTCTTCTCATAGACAATTATCTGTACTACTATTTTTAATAGGATAATCAAATCTAGAGCCATGCATTAATGTGCATTTTATGCCCTCTGATTACTGTTTCATACAACGACAAAGATAAATATTGGACAGTGTAAGCTCTTTAGTTTAGCCTGGACAAGATAAATTCTCAATTTTAAATCTGGAAAAAATCCTAAAAGTCATCCACTATATTAATGAGACAACAACACTGAATGAGTTTGAAATACTTAAAGAACAGTATACTTGCCAGGACCCTATTAAAAAGTCTAACATATTAAGGAAGAGTTTTTCATTTTTGTAGCTGAATTTAATGAACCAAAAGGACTAGGCAATTCAGTCAAGTAGGAATAGATTTTTATTTATAGAATTTCCTACAAAAATCCTCGTATACTTTGTTGTATGTAACAGTAAAAAGCATTCACTGCATTCACCATAAATTACATAAAGTTTTACTTTTCATCATTTTCCTTAGCTGTTATTTCTCATAGTCTGAACAGCCTTGCAGGCACTGTGCAGTGACAGTGTAAAAGTTAGTACTGAGTACTTTTCCCTTCTCCATTCCCTCACTCAGTACCGCAGCAGTTCAAATATTTTTACTGAAATATGTCACATCTACTCTTGAGCAGGAAGAGATATTTTTGACATATTTGAACATTGCCTGTTCAAGTAATTTTTTTTATGAGTGTGGGAAAATATGACTTTAATTAAGTAAAAGTTCCAATTTATTTTTGCATTCCTATCTCAGGAATGTGTATAAAGGTTTAAAATTGTCAATCCTTGTCATACTAAGAAGAGGATGTGAGCTCTGTATCGCTGAATGCAGGCATATCTGTAAATGGCAGCTGAGGAAATATTTTTCCCTACGGTCTCTTTTGCAAACTCTAATCCCAGGAGAGATGTTGAGCAGTAACAGCAGGGTCTATGTGGATGACTGAAAGAATATATTTGAACACCCACAGCACTGACCAGCTAGACACTTGCAGTCAGCACAATTCATAGTCTCTCATCCTTTTCGTATTTCCCATTTTGGTCTGGTGGTAGCAACACAGGGGAGCTGAGAGCATTGACAAGTCCTTGTTGTCAATGTACTGCACAGGGACACAAAAAAGCTGAGAAATCCCATGTAGTGAGGGAGCCATTAAAATTCTCTAACCCAAATATCAGCCTGTCTGCTTACCCAGAATGCATAATTTTTATTATTATTTTTTTTAATTAACTATGCTCATACCTAAAGGTACAGTCAATGCTCCATGCAGTAAGAAAGAACATGTATGTTGTTTTTAAAGAAGATGTGGTCTGCTGAAATGAAACAACAAAGAGACTCCTCATTAACAGTTCTATGGATGTCATAAGGTGATGGACAGGAAAGAAATATTATGCATGGACAACAAAAGGAGACAAGGCTCATTTTCCTCCGCTTTGCAGCTTTGATCACGGGTAGGAGCATAGTCAATATTAAAACCTTAAAAATATGCTTTATGTCCTGTTTTATATATTTACTACTTCCATCATTGACAAGCTGCAATTCTGCAAGGTACAAGGATGGAGTGACAAATGGGACTAGTGACAGCATCTGAACATCTCCTGCTTCCACACAACAGCTTTGGAGTTACTGAGGGAGACTGTTGCTGAAACTGAATATTGTATAGTTACTACAGGATGGCAAAACACTTCCAGAGTGTAAGTTTCATCTCTGGGGATCAGCTGCCAACCAATTCCAGCACCTACTCATTGGTAAACCATCTCTGTCACCGGTTGCTTTTGTTCATGAAAAAGCAGCTGTAACGAGGTGTCACAGGGAGGCAGTCGGCAGCAGAGAAGAACATAGTCAAGCTTTAAACACATCTCTGTGTTCCAAGAAGCGCTCTCCTGATGAATTCTTCGGGACCCAGGTGAGCGCTTGCTGCTCAGTGAATTAGAGCTTTTAATGGATCAGTGTGTAAATAGTGGTAGCTGTACGTACCCCTGTCTAGAGGGACTGGTTGTTGGGTAGCAGTAAGTTGCATTGCAATGAAAATCAGTAGAGGTCAGGAGCTAAGGCTATGTCTATAATAGTAAATTAATGAGGAACCTGATTCTCTGTACTGTGAATTGTTGAAACAGTCCCTGGCATTGTTTTTCTGTGGATCAACTAGCACTCTCCAAAATAATACCTGGGCATGTGTGTATGAGCAAGCAGAGGCAAGACACTATTTCCAACAGTGAGTTTGCATCCAATCACTCAGATTTAGAAAGCAAGTATATTTAGTAACCACTCTGCACCAGCAGGCCTCAAAACCAGATAATACTTACAAGCACTTTTAATTTTTTTTATAGATTTATTCTTAATGAAACAGATGGCTCTGTGATTGCCTTACCCTTCAGAATTTCTGAATAATTGAGACAATATCTCAAGAGGAGGAATGGAGACTTTAGAAGCTCCACCAGAACCAGAACTCTCTGAAAACAACTGGAGGTTCAAACAAAGTTTCATTCCATATTTCCAAGCCATAAGTGACAGTAAAAAGGAAAACAACCATAAAAGAGCTCTTTTTCTGTCAGTAGTTGGTTCTTTGACACTTGATCGTTAGCCTTTAATAGTTTTAACTCGCTCAGAAAATGCTAAAAATAAAATTATATTTTTACAAACGTGAAGAGAACTGTATGCTAGACCAAAAAGACTTTCAGATTAACTGTACCAGAGTTCTCTAACTTACTTCTTTAGGTTTTGAATTAAATACTGAACTGTCAGAGCTTTACAGAGTTGTTTCAAAATGCCATCCATGCCTAGAATTTTGCAGATTTCTCACAGTTCAACATACAAACTACTAATGCACTGCCTTGAAGTTAATATACTTTGGGAATGGGAAAATAGGGAAAGAGGTTTTCTTGAGCAAAGGCCATATTCATCGGACAATGAAAGTTTGGAGTGTCTGAAATTGTCCACAAAGTCAAGTCAAATGTACTAATGTAGTGTTTCAGATAATGAAAAACAATGAGAGGAAAATATTAACATTTATTAAAACCCTGAATGTTTTTCGGCCTGCTTTTTTAATTTTCCCATACCTGAAGGTCAAAGAAGCGTTAACCCGTGCAGAGTCTTATGGTTGCGATTGCTCCACTCTTATGGGGCAAGGACAACCTACATCATGCCCTATTTTGATGAGCTTGGCCTACCATATGTGACATATGTGAAGTGCGTCGTTTTAGCAGAGGGCACCACATGCACTCAGCAGACTGACCTCCGGGGAGTTCTAAGGATATTAACCCAGCTTTCAGGAAAGCTCAAACTGTCAATCAAATGTGCCTGAGTAGATACAGTCAACAGAAGTATTTCTCGCGATTTCCATTTCCTATTGCAAATTGCAACAAAAATTTCATGTCATATTCTGAGGATTGAATCACTCAACTCATATATTGAAAGACATATATATTAGATATAAAAATAAACCTGCAATACAGCATACCACTCTGAGCTATTATAGCTAGTCAGTATAAAGGAAACTGACTGATACTTTCAAGCACTCATTCAGCATACAATTTAATAGGGCATTGTGCAATGTCTTTCTTCATTAGAAAAGAGGAGGGAAAACAAGTACAGCAAGCAAAAAATATGACTTTCATTTGCAACCGAGGCTCAAGTAATTATCTTTACAGCATGAATTTTAAAATTTTCTTGTTATTCAAAACTTTAGTCCACTTTTAATTAAGACCTGCATGTTGGTTGAAAAAATATAGCATATTTGCATAGAAATAACCACGGCAAGGTGAAATCTTAATTTTAAGGCATTTTAATCACTTTCCCTGGACTGGTAATTACTTCTAGTTGATACATTTGAAGTGATTCCTTACAGCAATTGAATATATTCACACCAATTGAAGTTTTCCCTGGTACTGAGAGATCATATGCATATGATATCTCTGGGAGTGGGCAAATCATATTTTTTATCACGGCCTAATAATTAACAGAAATTCTTAGTCAATGTTGCTTGAGCCCCAATAAAATAAGCTTATAATTACTTGTAGCTCTAGGTAGGGTAAATATTTGATGTTATAGTGGTGAATCAGTTTTAGTGATATACAAGTCAGCTCACGATATGTATGTCCTTAGCCTTAGCCTTTAATAGTACTACAGATATTAATAACACAGGCAAGGTCAATCCTACTGCATCTGCTGTTGTTGCTTCATGCTACAGGCAGATAACCTGGGAGACAGAGCCAGCAGAGCATCTAGCTAATGAACTCTCTTGAGACTGATGCTTTTCATAGACTGAAAAACAGGAGATTGCTGTTAGCAAACTCAGTGCTGGAAAAACAGTTAAGAATATATTTTACTGCTAAAATGTGTTTAAAAGGTGATAAAAATAATGCTCTTCAATGCAAAGAATCTGTAACAGGTTCCACTTTAAACCTCTAATTCTTTTGCAAGCTGAATACGTGAAACAATAATTGGATTTATTAAGACTTCTTATGAGTGTTACTTTATGTTTGTTTCCTTTTGACATTTTCTCAAAAACACAAAAGTGCTTATTCTAAATTACAGAAAAAATATTTTTAACTGGGGTGAAAGAACAAAAAACTGGTTCAGGAAATCCACTGCTTCCTAATTCACACTGACATTTTGGGATCATGTGGAATAACTGCCTTGCAATGTGTACAGGAGTTATTTAGAGAACTTGGGGTGTTTTTTTCTATTAAAAATATAGTTTAGTGAGCAAACTTCACTAATAGATGGAACATCCAAAGAATAAATTAGCTAAGTGCATTCCACTCAGAAATATTAAATCAGCTGTTTTGGACTGCTCTGAACATTTCAGAGGATGCTTGGTGCAAGACTGATGGGATTTAGAGAATCAGAGTACCCAAAGGACATATCTGAGCCTGTAAACTTTGCAAGGTTATATAAGTTTGCATCCCACTGCAATTCCTGCTCCTTAGTTTAATCTTGCAGTTAGCTGAGCATTTTGTAGGATTGCTTCTCAGATTGTTATTTTACAGCTTCACAAGAAGTTCATAGGACAGGCATGAAAGAACCAAACATGTAGGAAGGAACTCATATTGACTCAAGTGCTTAATATGGAGGAGGGAAGCGGAGGAAAGGAAAGTATTCCAAAATGGAATATCTGACGATCACAAACATCTTCAAATTTGCTATTATAGTTGTGAGGATAGGGCTCAAAGATATCAAACTAAAATGATGAATGAAAAGAAGACATTGCTGTGATATTAGTGGAAGTAGTTATGGTAAATTGGGAAAAAAACTTTCAAAAAATCTTTACTGCAGAAGAAGTAGGAGATGTTTGTAAACAGTCAGCTTTATCCTCAGAGTGTGAATGCTGGCCTGCAGAAAATTCCCCAGTGGCATTTGCATTCTGCTCATCTTACTTCGCTTACATAGCAAAAGCATTTAACGCTCAAGAAATTAAAATTACTTTCTCCGAAAAACTGGGAAGGAATAACTCAAGAAGTATGTGCAGTCTCTGGCAGCCATAGGAAGCCGAAAACTTTGGTGGAGGAAGGGAGATGAAGACAGTACAGAAGGCAGAGGTTAAGGACTAAAGAAGAGGAGATAGGCAGGAGTTCACATTTCACAGTTCTAAAAAATCATTAATTTTGCACAGGTCTAACATAGTCCTGGACAGGATTATCACTGAGGACAGTTGTTAATGCCTGTGTGGCCAAAGGCATGAGAATAAAGAAACTGATGAAGGTTGTTGGCAATATTTCATTATCTACTTTCATAATTAAAATGATTATGTTTAGGTTTCTTTTAGCACACATCAGGACTAAACTCAGTTTTGCCCTGATGCAAAAATGGCTTCTTTTTTTTCTCTTTTTTCTTTGTTTTCCTTTTTTTTTGTTTTGTTTTGTTTTTTAATGTCACAGATCAAAGGAATCTGGAGAAAAAAAAGAAGAACAAGACCAGTTTTGGGGGAAAGAACAAAGAAAGACGGAAAAGCTCTCTCTGCTATGAGTGGATAGCACACAAGCTGTGATGGTGGATAGAGAGACCATAGCAACCCTTTCTTGTAAATGGTTGGGCAAGGTGCAACCTGCTGAACTCCCTTATCTTGACTTAGAACCGCCAGTGTGTTTAGGATGGACCAAATGGAGAAGCTCCATGGAAAAGGTGAGGCCAGACCCTACACACTCCACAGTTCCCCAAAGCCACCCCTGGCAGAGAATTCACACTGGATCTTCTTACACTGGCTCATCTTTAGCATATATATCAAGAGTCTTTCTCTGATCTAGTCTCCTTACTGAAACAGTGCCGAGTCTCCTTCCTTACACAAAAAACAAGACAATTGAACAAAAGACCATAAAATAAGATCTATGCATATTTTCTGATTTTCTAAATATTTTTAGTGCATGATAACATAGACTTATTCAGTCCTGGAGTGTCTGACATTGAATGTTACCTTTGGGGACTGATCCTGCATGCTGTACAGCAGGAACCCGAAGTACTGGGCTTCAGCATCACTGCAACTTATAATAAATCCAGTTGAGAGTAATTAGCACAATATCACCTGTACTCCTGTTTCAAGGCATTTACGAAAGGTGTACAGAAAGGACAAGATTAAGTAACAAGTCTGTGTGTCTCTTTGTTTAAAGTTTGTGGAGAGCCAGTATGAGTTGGAGGTATTTGGCCACAAACCTTTTCAACTAGCTTCACTTACTCAGAAGGGTAAGACTTACCTGGGGTATGCAACCTTTTTCAGTAAATACAAAACTCAGTCCTAAATGTTAGTTGGACCCCTGCATTCTTCCTTTCCTTTGTGTGGAATCAAGGTATTTTTTAAGAAATGCCATAGAATGCTTACATTTTAATTGAAAGGCTGGCTTTACATAGTTGCTTTGAATAGAAATAAGGAATTAAAGAAGTTAATTGTTGTGCAATACTTCATCATAAATAAAGTAGTGTCAGGGCAGTTATGTTCTTTCTGTGAGCACTTTCCACAAATCTCTACGTAATACTTTTCATATGCTTTTTCATTATATATTAAACTATTTGAGGTAGAATAAAGAAAACATACATAAGGAGGAATAATGTTCTCACAAGTTAGAAGAAAATATGGAAAAGATATTTTTTGGTAATAAAAATGATCCCTCATTTCATTTTTTGATTGTTAGCAACTATAACTAATGCCATAATTCCACACAGCATTTTCACTTCAATTTGACATTGGTTCAAAATTGAAGTGGCTGTAAATTATCTTTAATCTTGTGAAAGTGGTACATATAAAATAATACTAATGAAAATAATAAAGTAAAAAATATCTCCATAAATCTTCGTTACATATAAATGAAATATGGAGTTGAAGTGTTAAATGCAGTTCTTAAACAGGCCTGTCTTAATTTTTAATTCTAGAGACTTACATGATATGAAAAAATGAGATAAAATGTGCATTTACCAGCAAGGAGCCTTCTTAATCATCATAGTAGTTACTATTGGCCAGACAAGTACTTATGAAGTATGGCATTGCTGTCGGCAAAACTATTTATCTGTATGACACTATATGTCACTTTTGAACTTCGACTTGACATCCATAAAATTACATTTTCATCAAACTGAAAGATCAAGCTTTCTGTGCTGACTCACTTGGGTCAACATTTTGCAAATGACTGGATTTACCACTTGAACCATAAACCCTTTGTGAATAATTTTGTGCATTGATGTTTGATAGCCTAGGGCACAGATCATAATTTCTGAGCTAAAGAAGAGGTGTCAAAGCAAAAAGAATTTCTTTTCTGCATACCAGATTACTTATTCCAACGTGCTTTCTCATATGGTGGTTGTTAAATGTCTTACAAACTGTTAAATTACTTGAATTCCCAGACACTATAAACAAACTAATTCCCCTAAGACTTATTTTTAGTACCTTTACAGTAGTTCAAAAGGTCAGCTGCCCCAGTACACTAAAAGCTTTTAATTGATAATAGGGTTTTTTTTCCTAGTGGGAAGCCTTTAGCTTGATTTCCAGGTAGTGTTTACAAACTCAGCAGAGATATGAATTTAAGATGAGGTGCAAAACAGAAAAGCTGCTGTTTGTTTCAATTGACTGGAGTGATTAGTGGTATTTCATCTGTCTCAGTACCTGCAGCTTAGAGATGGATGAGATGCAACACACAGCTGGATAGCTGATCTCAGAAGAGTGGTAGCCCATCATCCCCTACATGCCTTGGTTACATATCTGAAATGCTGGCTGGAAGTTTGCACAAAACTTTTATATTAAGAAGTTGTATCTAAGCAACTGCAATTTTTCTCCTTTTTGGATGTCAAAAGTTTTTCAGTAGAACAAAGTTTCACTGAAAAATGTCAGTTATCCAGGCCTTCTGCAATGTCTCACTCAAAACAAAATTGGTTACACAAGCTTTACCACAGCTCAAGGGAAGATATCAGGCGACTGCCCAGGATTCCTTTAAAGTCTATACCGATTGGATGTTGGTAGAAGTTGCAGGATCCCTTGGGATCTAGTTTAGTCCAGAACATCTCCATCCCCCCAGGCAAACATGCCCTGTTGTTTTCTCCAGATGCTCTGTGAAACCAATATTCTAAGACTACCTCCATGAATATCTTTAAGAAGAGCTTCAAGTACACTTTTCACCAGCTCCTGCAGGCAGTGTTTTATCCAAGAAACAGCAATGTCTTCCAATATGTCATTTAGCGCTCTCTAACAAAGAACAGGAGTGGATTCTATTCTAACCGCTAGCCCACTTCGCTGGAACATCATTGCGTATGATGTGGTTTCTACACGAGCACGCCAAGAAAATGTTAAGCTCTAGCTTTGGTTTTCAGATATGCACAATCTCCATGCGTACCCCACAGTTCATCCATATTCTTATAGTGCTGTGTTTTGTATTTGTAGGTAGAATGGTGTTGATAACACACCACACAATGTTTTGGCTGCTGCTGAGCAGTGCTCGCACAGCATCAATGCTATTTCTCCAACCTCCATCCCCAAAGGCCAGTAGACTGGGGGTGGGTGAGAGGCTGGGAGGGGACACAGACAGGACAGCTGACCCAAACTGGTCGAAGCAATGTTCCATACAATATGACGTCACACTTAGCAACATGGTGTTTGTCTTCCAAAGCAATGACTACACATACAGAGGTCTTCCTTCCCAGGGAGTGGCTGGACAGCCCCTGCTAATGGGAAATAGAGAAGAAATCTTTCTGTTTTCCTTTGCTTCCATGTATGGACTTTGCTTTTCTTTACTAAACTGCCTTTATCTCAACCCATAAGCTTTTAATCTGATTTTCTCCCTGTGTCCTGCTGAGGAGGGGAATGAGAGAGCAGCTTGGTAGGCACCTAGCGACCAGCCAAGGTCAAACCACCACAGTTACATGTAAAATCACTTCTTTACTGCATTCTTGAAGATCACTGGCAATACATTAGAGAACATACTATGTCTTCAGCAGGCATTTTAGACAGTTAATGAAGGCATAAAACTCCCATTTCCCTTGTGTTTTTTACATGCCAGTGCAATGAAAATGAACAATGAGCTGTCAGGTCCACCTGTGAAGAGACACTTTGGAACTCAATAAACTTAGTTCCCACCTTATATAGGTGAATGAAACGAAAATAGTTGTCCATAGAGGTAAAGCTAGGGACAAGTTGACTGAAAAGAAACCAACAGACCTCTTGAAAGTGAACTAAAGCTGGGAATTTTTTTTGTTTATAAGCCTGGGCATGATAAGTGAGTAGGAAAACTGATGAAATAGATTATGTACACAAATTTGTCTTCTCTGACTTAGTACTATGTCAGGACAGATGATTCGGAGACACTGTTACTCAAGACATGGGCTCTGGTTCCCTTTTTCCCTCTCCACATACATGTTGCTGGGTATCAAATGCTCTCAGAGGGCAGAACTCAGCCTCTATAATCCAAGATTTCAATCAGTGATTGACTTGTCCTATGCATGAATACAAGGCATGCAACAGCTGTTCTTTAAAATGGGGCAAAGTGCTCTTGCAGAATCCTTTTCACGCCCAGTCACACGGCAAATACAGATGCCCTCCTCAGCCAAGGTTGTTTATAGACCTATCATTCTGATTAGTTGTATAGGATGCTTTCTTCATCACTGATGTTCCTATATTTCTGTCCTTAAAAGGTACCCACATTCCCTATCACACTTGTATTGTCAAAAGTGTAGCCATCAGATCGAGGAATGTGTCTTTTCGTCACTTGAGAGACTGTATTGGGAGTGTTCTGTGCAGTTTTGTGTACCTTTGGGTCTATATTAATCATAATTATATTGTGAATAATATTAATATTATCATTTTAACTAGTAGGCATTTTGAACTTTACTATTCCTTCTGAATCTCTCTCTCGGTCTCTTTCTCAGATAATACAGGATCCCTCTGTTTTGTCATGCAGAGGTTTAGCACAAGCCATTTGCACTTACATTTGCACACACTCTTACAGCCTCCCATCTAATCATATTCAAAGTTGAGGATTGCAGTTCTCATACCATTGAAGCTTTCTGGAATCTCCCTCTTCATTTCTAGTAGTTGCTATGTCAGGACAGCAGAGCCCATATCATGTTGTTGCTTAATTTTTTTTCCCCACTTACTAGGAAATACAGTTTTAACACTCAATTTGTTGCCTGGTCAATTAAACATTTATAGATTCTTAGCAAACGCTGTGCTTTAATCTACAGTTTGAACCCAGATCATCATTTATTCGCTGTGGTTTCTGCACTGATTTTCACTTCCCTCTTCCCCTTGTTTGCTGCAGCTTCTTAAAAGATTGATCTTCAAGCCAACTACCTTTGCATGAAAGATTGTTTCTCACGATGAAAGCACACAGGCATTGGTGACTGCTGTGCCTGATTGGAGCTAATCTGTTGTCTAGGTTATGACATATATCATCGGTACATGTTTTATATATGTAGTTTAGGTTATATGAGGGTGATGGTTCCACCTGCTATTACCAACAGCAGTCATCATCATTAAAATAATAGAGTCTATTCAGTCTGTCAGCGGTAGTCTTTAAATTACTTGTTTTGCAAATAAAGTACACTCAGTCTCTTAATACACCGTTTAAGTGTTCTGTAAACTAACAGTGCCTTGATTTATTTATTTTTATTTATTTCAGTTGCATCCTCAGAAACAGTTTTGTGTTTTCATTTAAAAAAAAATTTGTAATCACCAGTTGCTTTGGGAGCAAGTTATTCTGTAAGATGCCTTCACATTAGTTATTCCTTTCTCTAGGTACCTAATAAGGAGGATGAAATCACCAAACCGAGTGTGAGTTTTATCTCCTATTGGATGTCATAAAATTGCATCTTTTTGCTCACTAGTTACATTAATAACAGTTACATACTGTTGTAGGCCCCAATCATGGAAAATCCCGTCCTTTATTGGGTTATCAAAGATTTATTTTTACTTGTAGTGTTCAGCCTGGAGCTTGTGGATTCATACATTTTCCCCAGCATTTCTAAATTAAAATCTCATCACAGTTGCTGCTTTCTTCTCCTCCTCAGTAAATAAGATATGAAGGAATCCTATGTCGTCTGTGGGATTTAAGAAACTACAGAAACCTTCACAGTGGTAAGCTGAGGTGTGAATGTGAAGTGCTTTATGGAACCACATAGCACCATTCCTTGTACCTACTAATGAAAGTCATTATTGCATTATAAATTCACTCTCAAGCTCATTGTATCCTAACTTTCCTATCTAGGTGATCTCTAAATAACCACATTTACTAACTGGTACCGTTATGCTATCCATAGCTACATATTTGAGACCTTAGAATCATAGAATCATAGAATCATTTAGGTTGGAATAGACCCTTGGGATCATCAAGTCCAACCAACTCCACTCTACAAAGTTCTCCCTTACACCATATCCCTTAACACCACATCTGAATGAGTCTTAAACACATTCAGGGATGGTGACTCCACCACCTCCCTGGGCAGCCTATTCCAGTGTCTGACCACTCTTTCTGTGAAGAATTTTTTCCTAATGCCCAGCCTAAACCTACCCTGCTGCAGCTTTAACCCATTCCCTCTTGTTCTATCACTAATTACCTATGAGAAGAGACCAGCATCAACCTCTCTACAATGTCCTTTCAAGTAGTTGTAGAGAGTGATGAGGTCTCCCCTCAGCCTCCTCTTCCTCAAACTAAACAGTCCCAGCTCCTTCAGTCGCTCCTCAAGATTTATTCTCCAGGCCCTTCACCAGCTTCGTTGCCCTCCTCTGCACTCACTCCAGCACCTCGATATCTCTCTCGTATTGAGGTGCCCGGAACTGGACACAATGCTCAAGGTGTGGCCTCACCAGTGCTGCATGTCCCCCCCTCACCAGGGGGACAATCATCTCCCTGCTTCTGCTGGTCACTACCTTGACTGAAAATTGAGGGGTTTTTTTAGATGAAAAACATTAAAATATGCATGGGAGGCAAAATCATTTAGACTCAGGACACGAAAAATTTCAGTGGACATTTCCACAGTTACATTACATAGCAAACAAACTGGGATTTTGGCTGCTTATTTTATTTTGGGTTTTTTTTTTTTTTGGTCTGCAAAGAATGTTCCTGTCTTCCCATCGCTGTGAATGACCAAATGCCCTGGTCTCAATCTGCTAGAAGTTGCCTTGCCAGTGTCACAGCCTCTGCTCAGGCTAGATGGACACCGTGAGCAGCCTGCACCCAGCTAGGGGTGACAGGGCAGGGAGCAGGACGTGGGGACCCCCACCCCAGGGACATGTACATGACTTGGGGGGTGCACTCACACTGCTTGCGGATCGCTGGGAGCGCTGGGGCACACTCACACCGGGAGCACACACCTCTCCCCCAGGAGGGGTGTGCAAGGGGGGAACCCGCTCTCCCGGGAGGGGATATGCGTGTAACCCACACTGCTGGGAGGGGTAACTGTGACTGTTCATTGGGATTAGAACATTCTGGGATGTATTATAGAAAGGTATTTAGAAATTCATAGATGCACATTAACCTTTTTAAGCATCTGGTATTGCGGTTTACCTCTTGCATTGCAGTTTATCTGCTTATCTGCAAATGTTGATCTTGCTCACATGGTTCACTGATTGCCGGTTAATTACATGTTTTTAATAAATCAATAAACCACTTCAATTCTGATTTGGTTTCAACTGTGTGAACTGAGCGGTTTTTGCTTGAGACAGCCATCTGGTGTTTGTGATTAGCAGGCGAGCTACATCCTGTTCCTTACTTATGTTAAAGAAACAAGTGGTTCCCAGCGAGGGCAGGAGCTGGACTCCCCGATACAGCTTTCCGCTCAGTTCTCATTTAAACTGTTCATTACAGTAAGAGTTTGTAAAACTGCTGACTCGTTAGTAATCACTGTGAATTCATTGTTGCACTTCTACACCAAGAGGAGAAATAAGTTAAGCACAAATGCAGGCTGTGAAGCTGAATAAACATAATTTTGGGGTCATTACATGCTTTTATACTAAAAGAAGACACTTTCAGGAAAGTAATGATGTCAAATCAGGTCATATCCTCATATCCTGTAATACATATGTGTGTGTTTAACTTCAAGATAACATCTCTGTGTTAATTCAGACAGGGAGTTTTCTTTCCTTTACAGTGTATGTGGCTGTTGTGCAAAAAATAAGTTTTTTAATATATGTAATATATATACATATAATTCTAGGCTGTATTATTGTCTGCTGGACATAATGAATGATACTGTTTTCTGGCATATTGAAAGAAAGCAGTGGTTATAAGCATGGACCTTTGATAGGTCTTTGATATTTTCAATAGGAGGATTCCTCAGGTAGCCGTGCACATCTTTTCTCTTAGATCCTCTGTCCAGATCATCCTGACTTTAACAAAATAAAATGATGCTACAGACAAGTGTCCCCTTTTTCATTCTTTTGGGTGATGTCCCTCCTGAATGACAGTTGTAAATAAATTAATATATTAACTAGGATTCGCCTGTCATTTTCAGTATTCCCAAGCAGCATGAAATCTTTCCATTTGTTCATAATTTTTAGAAGAGTGCTTGCTGAGAAAGGCCAGGTCAGGACAAGGTCCCAAATGCACAGCTCTGCTGTTCTAGTTGCAAGTCCCTGCTGGGTGCCCAGGCAGTGCCGGCAATGAAGCTGCGGGGCTGACAGCGGAGAGGGAACATGAGAGAAGGCAAAGGAGTAGAGAGACAGAAGGGGTCGGAGAGAGCATGAGAGAAAGGAAGGAAATGGGTTCTGGGCCTGGAATGAGAACCAAGCAGACAGGAGGAACGGGAGGCTGGAACAAGGCTTTTTTAAGGAGACAGGAACTGGGAACTGAACGTGGGGCAAAAATGAAACAAGGAGCACAGGGGAAACAGGGAATCAGAGTCACTGTGTCGCTGACGCTCTGATGTGGCAGAAAGTTATGAGCATTAACTGCATGCAAATGAAGATACTAATCTAAAACCAGAAACCCAGAAAATAAAGAAAAATAACAGAGTATTTAGTCTGATCCTTAAAGTCATTTGCTTCTTATCATACAGGAACCCTGTAGCTGCCAGTGGAAAAACATCTGGGTCTGCAAGGCAGTATTCATCTGCCCTCCTCTGGCTACTTGTTCCAAAACTCTTGTTTTATTCAGTACATCTCTTCCAACTTTTCTGAAGATGAAACCAGAATATTTTAGAGAATAACTACATAATCCTCAGAGCTCCAGCCATCCAGCGCACCAGTTAAAGGAGCAACTGGGCAAAAAATTATTTGTGATCATGTAATAAAAGGCTGCATCCTGATGTGTATAATCTACTGAGAAAATGAAGGTAACTGAGGAGTTTCATACCTTTTGAATCCTTCACTTTGCAACCTTAATAATTTATTTTCTTGTTGGGAGGTTTCTTGTCTGAAATTAAATGTAAGTGTTACCCAGAAGCGCCAAAGTCTTTACAACATAAAAGGACAACTGCTGGTACAAGGATGTAGTTGTGTACTGTATCACAAAACTAGAAGTCAGGCATATGCTGATAAACTTTTCTTCCCCACTTCTTAAGTATTGGCCAGCTGGCAGCTGTCAGGGCAGCTTTATAGGGCAATAGATGTCTTACCAGGGTTACTGCTGATGATGCAAAAAGAAGGCAGCAGATGATACCTCAGAGGCACAAGTAACTAAATTGGGAGGAGCAAGGCAGGCAAAACAGGTTAACTAATAAAAAATAAAAGGAATAAAATCCTAAAACTGTTGCGACGGGCCTTGAGGGTGAGGACAAGGGCTTTGACCTTGATGTGGTGGAACAGGAAAAGCAAATGCATAATCACCCACACAGCATCTTAAGCATCTGTTCTGGTCTTCACACAGATACTCATACAGTCCGACAATTTGGTTAGCATTTCAATTAATAAAACATTTTATGAAGCATCAGTTGTACCTCTAAGTTCTCATCTTTTATGTAGGTTTTAATTACTTATTAAACACTTGCAGCTTTGCTTGGACTACAGATGCTGAAAAAGTAATTTGGTCTTTCTGAAATGAATCATTAAAAAATATCTTTGCACAAAATTTCCTGTCAGATAGAAGCATGGGAACTATCTATTACTTCAGTACAGTGTTAACATCCTGGGGTAGGTTGAATTTTCATTTTCCAAAGGTACTAGTTTTCCCAACTTAAGCGCACATTTCCTTAAACTTCCCTTCAAAAATTGTTTGTGACATAAAAGGAGAAAATTTTCTTCAAGAATTATCCAACCGTACTATTTCTTAGAACTAGATAGAGTTGCTTACCCACTGATGGTAGCGTGCTGTTGTGCAGATGATAGGCGCAGTGACAGTTCTCAGATAAGGAGATGGGCATGGCAGGCTTCCTACTAATCTCCAAAAAGCCTCCACCCAGGCTCTGCCTACACCAGCAGGTTCACAAAGGCTGAGTGTTTGTTATCAGCCAAAATGACTCCTCACAAATGTACCCAACACAACAGGACCTGTCTCCTAGCCACTGGTATGCCAGGGAGTAGTAGGTCACCCTTTGCTCCCAGGGATAATTCACATCGCAAAACAAACTCAAAAGGTTTATTGAACAGAAAACTCACAAAGAGGCATAGTGGCTACAGGACTCAATACAGCTCTGAAATTTAATGGTCAAGCAACTATATCAACGTTGTGTTTCTGTTGTCTACCAGATTCTGACATTTTTATATCTGTATTTAATAAAATATTTATCGACAGCAGCATTGTACTGGTCTAGTTCTTACAGCTAAAATCAGAACTTCAGGGAACATCACTACCATTTCATGGAAGCCTGAATGTCAGGTAAAATAGTCTGATAATTGCCTTTATCAGCATCTGAGACCTTTGAACACCTTCAGGACTTGACGTCCAGTTGCTACTGGGATAGAACACATCACCAACACGTGTTTAAATGGACTAGATGCCTTTCCGTATAGATGATATAAAAATGTTTGACACTTAGCAGTTTTATACTAAACTGCATTTTTTTATTGAAGAAAATGATTGGAAGAGCCTAATGTTAGTGCTGGCAAGATTAGAGGTGCCCAATAATGACAAAGTACGTGGCTGGCATCACCCTCAGTGTCCCCTGGCACACAGCAGCACATACGATGTACCGGTTGCCTGGCACACGTATAATGGCTTATCTTCATTGGGCACAGTAAGTAACATGCTGAGCTTGCAAAGTGAGTAGAGCCCCTGGATACAAGAGGATTAGTACAAGCTTTTACAAATTAATATATATGCATGTGTGTACTGAAATAAATAAATACCTAGGCTGGGACAAAAAAAAAAAAAAAAAGGGATCTTGGGAACAGATTTCTAAGGATAAAATAAAAAGTGTGCATGGTACAAATGTCTTCTTCTGATCTGCATATAACACTGTAGTGATTTCTCATTTTACATGTGAATTCATTTTAAACGTTTAAGCATTGACACTCAACAATGAAACATTAAGGCAAAAGTGAGGTTTGGAAAATGCAACATAGAAAAAAACATTGGGTCTTCCATTTCTTTTGCTAAATAAATTTGTAGGGGAAACAGTTCACGAAATTTAGGCAAATATTTTGTCAAATGTATTCATCCATTTTGTCTAATGTTTTTTAACGTACATGTTGCTTTTGTGCCTAGAATATATGTGCACTATGGTTGGTGCTGAATGGAACTGATAAAATGTCATTTTAGATTTTTTCATTGCTTGGATTGAGGATCCATATTTCTCAATAAACACAGTTAGATTCAAAGAGAACATATATTTCAGAAAACTTTCTCTTTAAAAGTATTAACCTTCTGATTTTTCTAGTACCTGGTGTTCAGAAAAAAGAATATCCAAGATATATCTAAGGCTGCGCTATTCAGATATTCTTTCAGGCTTCACTTACAACAATTACCAATAACATTGGAATAAAATCTGTGGTTTTGGAATTAAAATCTCTTTAATAAGTTCAGAACAAATACACCACTAGCCTGGAAATGAAAAATGAGTCCGTTAGAGTACAGAATACCACCATCTTTGATGCTAAACTAAGAGTGGAAAGGGTTGAGGAAATGAGGAACAGTAATAATTTTAATATTTTAGCATGCTGTCATTTCATTTAGTGAGTATATAGAAGCACTCTGTACCTTCTTTATTGTGATCAATCCAGCTTTTACAGTGATTCTGTTATGGTCATCAACATTCTATTCCTCTCCACTGCAAAAATGCAGAGCATGCTTTATTTCTTTTATAAATATTAACGGACAAAATATAACTTTTCAAGAAATGATCTGATCATATTTGTTTGCTGTAAATCACAGTAGTAACCTCAGGGGTATATTTTCTTAGCAACAAACACAGAGAAATTAAAGGACAACTTATTCTTTTGTACAATATATTGAGAAAAGCTTTCCTTCCAGCTCAATAAAAATGATGTATACTAATATCTTACGTTGTAATTAAACCAAAGAAACAAACATAATTGTACAAATCTTATAAACTCACATTACTGTTTTTTCTCAGATGTTTTATCTTCTCTTTGTTTCTCTGTTTTTTCCTTAATGATTGGATTTTTATTAACTATCACTTCTCATTAATGTGTTATGCAAAATTATGTTTTGAGCACATCAGTGTTGTTTTCCTTTGATGTTTTTATTACACTGTTTTCTTCCTGCGTAGGTAGATTAAATTTTTTACACAAAGATAACTCCAAATTCAGATGACTGCCAAAATGGATGAATAATATTCAATAGCTATATTAATTAAAGTTTGCCTCTCACTTCATACATTATCTGTAGCAGGCTGCAAAATGTATGTAAATGTATTTAAAACATACATTTATTTTAAACTCTGTACCCAGTTTCTCTGAATTATTTTTGTATGATGTGATTCATTTCTAAATAGCTTGTTAAAAATGTTATAAAACCAGGAAATTTTGATTGGTACCACCCACATGGCATATTTCTGTTATTTGATTTGATTAATTTTACTTCTGCATTTGGTTTTCCAATGCAAATGCACTCTTTCTCCATTCAAAAATTATTTTCTATAAATCATTTCCACTAAATTGGAGATAAAATTTATTGAGCAGTATACATATATGTAATGCATTTAGCATGATTGCGTTGTAGAATATCCATGAGCAGATTATGTTTCCTAAAACTTATTCATTACTGAAAAAAATTTAATTTGGATGGCTTATAAATCTATGGGTTTCTTGTAAAGCTTTCCCCGTGGTTCTTTAAATAGCAAATAGAAAAATGTGTCTCTATTGACCAGCAAAGTAGATGTGCTTTCCAGCACACCATGTAATCCTGGAGCTTATTTTAATTTTCACCTGGTTTGTCCACACAAGTACCTTTCCCATTGAAACCAAGATACAGAAGAGAAAGAACAGTGAATGCCCCAGCATCGACTCAGGGCTGGACTGTGCGTGAAAGTCAAGAGTTAGAAAAGCCTGCTGGGTTGGACGTGATCTATACTGCCTAGTTGTAATTGCTCAAGGTAACACTGTTTTGTTTTTTTTTTCTTTTCTTGCATAAGCATGCAATACTTCTGGTGTGGATACTCATCTTTTGAAAACAGTGTGTAAATGTAAAGTTAAGCTTACACAATGACTTGCAGGAATAAATTCAAACAGTTAAATATTCAGGGCAAGTGAGTAAGGTGAAGGATGAGCATAGATAAAACAAATCCATTTAAAAAGTTTATTACTAATATTTACTGAGTTTTGTTACGTGATAATGCCCATGAATCTCAGGAAATCCTCTAATATCATGTGAGGATTTTCATCTCATTTGGGAAAGACATCTCCCCATAGACCCTTGCAAAGTTTGTTCCTTTATAATCTTGGCAGTGTGTTTGCGACACTATAGCAGTTTAAAGAATGGTCCACTTAGTCACCTGTGTCTTGCTGTTATCTATCTGACTTGAACAAAAAAAAAACCCTAAAGCTTGGAAAAAGAAAAAAATTGCCATTTTAAGGTTTACATTGTGCAGATCTTGTGAGCAGACAGATATTTTTTTACTTTGATTTAATGCTGGAACTCATTTGCTGCCCTGAACTTACTCACAGGTACTGATGGATACTCAGGGTGTGGGTACGAGCACAGCCTTGTTTCACCCAAACACAGAGAGACCAAGCTGAGTGCTCCTCTCAACCGGGAATCGCCATAGGGGCCTGTGGATGCACAGCAACATGATGGAAATGGTGGCAGGAGTCTCTGGCAGGAGGAAGCATTTGTCTATCTGCCTGTTGTTTGAGGGACTGGCCTTCTTAATGACTCGACATGGATAACTGCCTTGGTGACGTGATGTTGCCATCCAGATATGCTGCTGCAAACTCCTAATCCTGTTTAAGTGTCTTTTTTTCCCTCTTCAATTACTGGCTGGATTTATGAATTAAAATTAATGCCTTAGCTGGAAGCACTTGCTTTGTAATCTTTGATGAGGAGGGCTACATATTTGTAACCTTGGCTTATTGTGTCCATTCCTGCACTGTACAGAAAACTCTGCAGAAAGGTACCCATGGGAAGGAGGAACGCCATGATCCTCTTACAAGAGCATATTCAGATTGTTTAATCAGATATGCAGTTTTTCCATTTCTTTGACAGTCTGCCTGTGAGCATTCCTGTCGGCATTGCCAGACAGTCCTCAGGAACACCCTCCCATATTCTGAAAGTGTTGCTCTGCCAGCTCTTGCAAGGGGTATTCCCCAGTAGAGACTAGTTTCCTTGCTTAATCAACAGAAGTGGTAAAAATGTAATACCATCCTTGGTCTTGAGAGCTCTTGGATGTTAGTTCTACTTCTGTCAGATAACTGGGGAATCTTCTTTTGAGGATCAAAAATACAGAGTGTAAATTCAGAGTAGAGTTTATGTACCCCTTTAAGAATGTTCAACTTTTCTACTATCAAAAATGAGAAAAATCCACTTGCTTCTGCCTTTTTTTTTTCTGCCATTTTGTTGTAATATACCACCCAAGTTCCAGCCGCTATGTCTTCATCTATTTTATCTGACAAGTCATATATAAAGATTCAGTTCAGTGTTTATCACAGTACGAAAGTTATAAAGCCCTGAAAAATGTGGTTTCAAATATAATAGAAATGGTGACATACCCTAACCTATTGTGGCAGTAACAACACTGCTATAATATAAAAGGTTACTAAGACATATTGGCAGCCAAGGCTGCTTGCGCTGCTATCATTGCTCTTTTTATAGGCATGGTAATGCAGCTTAGTTCCTGAGTATCAAATGAGGGTATGGAAGTCAGGAAATATTCTTCCACATGAAAAGATTTATTTTTTTTAATATATCTTAAAGCATTGGTAATGACATTTTCTGAGCTGAAAGGCCAAGTCTAGGAGAAGCTACCAGTCCAACCAGTGTATAGAGTTCTCATCCTAGAAAGAAAAGTGCTATTGATGAGAACAGCTATAATGTTGTCTCTGCAAAGTCTAAAGACAATCAAGGGTGGAGAGTGCCAAGATTTGAGGTATCATAATGTCTCTTCTCCAGAAACAGAGAAGGAACTGCTAGGATATGTGACACTGGTATACAAAGTACTGCCAACACAGAAAGAGGAAAGTGATAAAGAGGATACTATAGTTAAAATGTCAGCACTATGTTCACTGAGAATAGAATACGGGATGAGTAGGTGGGAAAAAGAGGAATGTAAAAAATCTATTCTTACATCTCTTGCTAGTGAAATGCAATTTTCAAGGATGCTTCCTAAGATTCCAAAGATTCCAAAGAATCCAAAGATTACCTAAAGCTTCATAAATAGGTCTGTGACAAACGAAATTAAAAGAATAATAATAAAATAGTGTAATTACCCAGGTGCTGGAGGGAAAGAGAGAAGATGAGAAAGGAATCTACCAAACAGTTGAGCATTTCAACAAACTTTTTAGCATAGAAATATGTAAAGCCTCTAACAGCACCTGCCCACTTCTAAATAAAAAAGATGCCAAGTAGCCCATAAAGTTACATTCGTGCTGCACAGTGCTAGCTCCTAGGCATCTTCTGGGTCCATGCTAGAACCTTCCGCCTCTGAATCATGGTTCTCATTCCTGCTGTTTCCTTAAGTTTAAAGGTCGGAAATATTTTAAGGGTTATGTTATAGACCTTCATAGTGGTGTTTTAGCAGTGTGAAACTGAAGGTTCCTACTTCTGGGTCGTGGTGTGCTTTTACTCCACTAAATTATGGATTAAGAGAATACAGAGGTGTTTGAGAAACATCTGAAACAGTTTTGGAGACCTGTCCTGAGAGGCAAGGAAGCAAAACCTCATTCAGGCTCACACATATTTGGAAATAGTTTTGGAAATTGTCCCTGGTGCATAAAATTCCCCAACCCTTGCCCAGCCATCTCTCAGAAAGTGCTAATTGGCCCATGTCATTATCATGCCAGTTGTATGCTAACTATTCAGCACCATGCATAATCACAGTCCAGTACTCTAGCTCATTCCTTCTCCTTTTTTTAGCAATAGAGGCATAGCTGAAAAGCCTACAGATGTGACTATGGTTCCAAGAATCCTATTAGTGGAATAACTGGCACATGATCTATAAGTAATTATTTAATCATATTTCCCTTAATCTCCATAACTTTATATATTTTCCTGTGAAGTTTTAATCTGGTTTTATATAACATCTTGCCTCCTAGAAAGACCGACCAAAATTTCACACCCTAGGGTCCCATTCTGTCATTATCTCCCCTTTGAGCTGTGGCTATCCTTCTGGATTCTGATCACCATTATCATTCAAGACCCTAATGAATGTTCCTTGGTATTAGAAAGCTACGTTAGCTTTTATGTGCCAATCACTGAGAGGACTGCAATCAACAGTGATATTATGTCCTCCAGCAAACACACAAATTATCGAGAGTAGGAGGTCTTGAGTGGCAAGGCTTCAGCTGTGTCATTCCTATTATCACAAAGGGGTCTGAGACTTTTTTAATTTCTATGCTTCCTTACAACAAGCAATAGTCACTATTTCCCAGGTGAGGACAGAATAGCAGGATATACAGGGGGTTAATTCTTTGGCAAGTAATTTTATCTTCCAAAACACAGCAAGCATGGTGAAGAATGAATGTTAAGTTCACAGCGTAACACAACTGAGCACAGCAGCACTTACAAACATTTAATGTGAGGCCATCAGTCCTCCTTCCAGCATTTGCTGAGATCCTACTGAAAAAACCTATAGAGCAAAAAGATATTCCTTCTCTACAGCCCTAAAGCTCTGTCAGTGAATACCAAAGCTGGCGCTGGCACATTTTTAGTATTGTAAACACCTGTGAATTCATGAACTCGAGTTAATGAATTGCAAAATGGAAGTTATGCAAAATGATACTGGCAGCACAAGAGATGTCTAAAATAATTTTCAATGTCTCTTACACTTTCTCTTTTTTCTCTCTGCTTCCTCCTTAAGGACAAGGCTATAAATCATGATTTTTTTCTGCAAGACAAAACTATTCAGAGTTTTTTCACAAGCAATCTAACCAAAAGCAGACACAGTCAGATGGGGTGACTTGTGAGAAGAGATTTTGCAGGGGAGTTTTACAAACTACTACTAATTGCCCTCATGAGGCCTTTATGTCTTTACCCAAGGCCGATCTTTCAGAGAAAGAAGCAAGTATAAACCTGTGTTGTGTGACAGACAAAGACAAAAAAAAAATGGACAGGTGTTAGCTGGAAAAGAAAATAAGCTTATTAAAAAGCAGAACTGGAAAAAACATTTTGGCCATGCAACATGGAAAAAAAGGCAGGGCTTGGTGAAAGGAGAGGGAACAACAGGAGAGGCGACATTTCAACCATCAAACTTGACAGAAAAAGATTAAAAGTACCAGTTCACTGGAGTGTTCTACAATTTTACATACGGTTTTAGTCTAATTGCAAACAAAGCGCATTGTCCCAAAATTTCCCAAGTACTGGGAGTATGGAAAAAAGGAATAGCATGTGAAATTCTTGAAGAACAGGCGGCTGATGATGACAACAGAATCCTCTCCTCACTCCAGAGCTGGCCAGCACGAGGAGTCACTGAGGAGAAGGCAGTTCCTGCCAAGTGTGCACAGCAAAGCTGTCAAGCAGCTGCATGTCCCAAAGCCCAGTGGGATGCTGTGCAAAACCTGCTTCTGGCACAAAAAAATGGTCTCTGAACCTAAAAACAATATTATCAATAGTTCAGAAGTCACAAAACTGGAATTTACTTTCAAAAGACTTAAACTGAAAAATTGTTCATTAACACTTTTCAAAATTTAACACTCCTATTCCTCATTCTCAATCCCTCAAGGAAAATGGCCTTTTCCCTTAAAAGAAGCATCAATGCCACTGCCAAATGGGAAACTAGCTGAGCTTCATTTGTACTCTTGTGTTCAGACAGAGCAAAGACTGAAGGAGTTGAGCTCTGATGCAGTCTTTTTTTCCTACCTAGATCCACTAATCCTTCCTCCTCAACTTTAATATATAAATACATAATGTGTCTACATACATATGTAGTACATTCATCTTTATTTCTATCTGCACACAGTCACAGACACAAACACATGCACTGTCATAGCTCTAAGAGATTTAAAAGGAAGAGTTAGAATATCTGATTTGATTTACTTATTTTTTCTCTTCTGTGTATGTACTGAGTTACTCAAATTAGGTTTTTTTCTCACTATCAAGATTTATGTCTTTTTCAAGCTTTCTTCCTTCTTTGCCTTCTTTTTATTTGCAATTAGCACCAAGATGGTCTGCATAATGAATTTGTCTTAGCAATGTAATTACGTGGCATGTACTTAAAATGAAATTAAACATTCTTAAAATTTATGGTGGAGTCCTCTGACCATTCCTGTTTAATACCGGTATCAGTGAAGTCAAAAGACCTTTGATAAAAGCAAATAGGTCCTGTTATGTTCTGTTACAGATTTAAACCAAGTAGCTCCTTTGAAGTGAAGGATTTATATCAGCATAAAATCAATATAAGAATCAAAATCTGAGCCTATAAAACGTAAACGGTGTCCAAAATTGACACTATTTATTTAACTCCATTGATTTCTCAGTAGACAATCTGTGAGGTATGGATGGGAAACATTTTTTCTAGACATAGTCTTGAATTGCTGCCTGCTGGTCTTGGCTTTCTGTTTTTTTTTCACTTTGGCAGCAGGTAAAACATGGCTAATGTTGAGCTCAGCGTTGTGAACTATGACCAAACTAGCACATATCAGCTCACCTCATTATCCCATTAAAAGCTTTAGTCCAGAGACTTAGCACTCTTAGATTTCTTACCTGCTTGTCAAATAAACCAGCCAACCGAAGTAAAATGATATCACTCAAGCTCCTGTGCTGCACCTGTTTCAAAGCTTCTTCCAATGCCTCAGCCACTGCATTTCTTTTTTTTTTTTTTTGTGCTGAATTATGAGCACATTTTTGGCTGGCTTGAAAAATGTATTGGATTAGGCTTTTCAAGAAACTCATCCTACTCCGTTGCACTCCAGATGCAAGACTTTTCAAAATGGTTGAGCCAAGTCCGCAGCTACTTTCTCCATGGTAATGATGCACTACAGAAGAGGGGCTCTGGCACACTATGAACCTGTGTGATGTGTGACAGGTCTGAGCCTACAGGACCCATCTTTAGCGACCCAAGAACTACTATTAAGGCTTTTACTAGTTAGAAAAGAATAGCAAACATTTCAGGCTGTATTTGGTTGCACATGCTCAGACTGTTAATGCCACTCTAGATGTCTTAGCCTATGCCACTTGGATAGCCAGAAGTATGAATAACTTTTGGCTTTGGGCCTGCCAGCCTTATATGGATGTCTCTCTGATACAACAAGCTAATGTACCTCAAAAGGTACTAAATCCTTATTTCTAAATGACTGGATCAGACTTGCCCACCAGGAAATTTATTCCATGTATTTCTTTACCTGTAATAGAATAAGTAAATCATCCTTCTAAGGTGACTGGTTTTTGTTACTGACTGCAGCTGCTTTTCTTTTTCTAGGTGACATTCAGACGGCTTAGAAAGATAAGGTGATTCCTCTCAATGTTTCTTGGATGGGGTATGTGAAAACTTGTTTTATTCTAAATATTTGTAAGTTATCTTGCTTTTAGGTTATGGACTTGGAACTTGGGAGAAAAGGTCATAAGCTCTTAAACCAGTGGGAACACAACCTTAGGAGGCAGAGGAAATCCTGATGCGGTCCATCTTCCTTACACTTTCTCAGTTTCACCTGTTTTCGCTCTGGCCTCCATGTTATTCTAGCCTCTTATTCTAGAATAGGGTGATAGGTTTAAATCGAAGGGAAGTAGGGAGGAGTAAAGGGACTCCTGCATTAGCATGGGCTAGTTAAGTGCATACTCCTGAGACATGCAGTGTCGATACAGGCAAATATCTATATAGTTCCTTCCATCCATCATTCAGATGAAGGCTTCATTTGCCCCCAGGGGTAGAAAATTATAGGACACGATCCTCGAAACACTGTTTTTGAATATTTCTCCGTGTAGAGAACTTCTCAGAGAGAAACAAATGAGTTATGAATCTAATTAAAACTTTTCCATTAAAAAAAAAAAACAAAACTATTTATTCTCAAATGAGAAGTAATTCTAAGGTGAAAGTGTAGAGGAACCCTGACTAGCACCATCTTCTGGTAATGAATTTTCCCAGGGAAAACAAATGACGCTTTCTAATTGTTATGAGTGGAACATATAAGCTCCTATGCTTCCCAGCAGCTAGGTCTTCTGAGCTCTGTGTCTGTTATGTATTTCTGGCTGCCTTGTGGAATAACACTGAGCATGAATTTAGAAAGAGGGAAAGCACTGAAAAATGTATAAACCCATTCTTTAAAAAAGAAGTTAATCTCTGCTAGAAGGACGGCTCATATGCAGACAAAATATGAGAGTATGAGGAACTTCTTCCAGTATTAATTCCCATTTCCTTCTATCGTAGGTAATCAGCTCATAAGACCTGATACATAAATCCATCAGTCGCTGTCTTGAACACAAGCAGAAAATACCTACCTAGGCATTAACATGCTAAAGCTTCTCTACAGGCCTGGTAGTTTACATTTACTTTGTGAATAAACTTTCTATATGACATTTGCAAAAGCACAGGGGAAAAAATCAGTGTTCAAGTACTTTAATACCAAACATCATTTGTTTATCAGCCTTGGGGCTATAGATAGTAGTATGAAAGCATAGAGTTCAAAATAGAGCTATCCGTAATTCAGCTGTGACAGAAGTCAGTGCTGCAAGAAAGAGGTATCCACAGAATATTATGCTTTTATAAACTGTATAAGCAACGCAAGTTGAAGGAAGCTTTTGCTTCATTACCTCAGCAGTTGTGATCTGACCTTTTGGCTGCAGTTGGTTAAAAATCCTTTGTTCTCCTTCACATACCAGGAATTAACATTTTTCTAAACTCCATGAAGTCAAGCTATATGAATGCTTAGTAGTTTGCAAATAGTTTTTCAATATGTCCCATTTCTATAATGCTGTACAGAACAAAAATAATTGTTGTCTGTAGTGGATGCAATTCTATTCACAGCAAGATAAATTGGATTTCTAAGCTGCGATTTCCATTGTGTTACCTCCATGTATCATGAGAGTTACCCTGATGTGCACAGCAACGGGCCTACTTACTTATACAGTGAACTACAGCTTTATGCAGAATGCATCATCTTGTTTCGCTCTTGAAAAAACCAGAGGGAATACCAAAGTATAACTGTAGACTGCCATCTGTTGGAAGGGTTTAATGAGAATGCCCACCCCTAATCAGGCCCTACCTGGAGAGTAGAAAGCGTGACTTTCCAGTGTTTGAGCTACCTCAAAGTAAAAAAAAATATTTGCTTGTGTTCAGATGGAGTTTAATGTTTTTTGATTTGTGCATATTGCCTCTTGTCCTGTAAGTGTTACTTCTGCTCATGGACTTAATGACCATTCCAGATAATCCAATTCAATGTTGGATCTGTATTTGGCTACCAGGACCAATAAACTACCAGACTTTTTTTGCTTTGGTTCTCAAACTGTAAGAACAATGTTTGCTTTTTTGTTTTTCATTTAGAATTGTAACTCCCAACATTAAAAAAAAAATATTAAGCAAATTTTCAGTTGTGCTATTTCATAAGCTTACTGCAATTGAAAGAAGGAAGAGAAAGAAAGAAGGCCCCACTTGTGTAAGAAGGCATGGGTGAAAATAAAGGAATGAAATCTGCTGACTTTGCAGCCCCAGAGCATTGTAATCAGCATCACAAAGTCAAGCTGGAGGCCACACAGTAATGGTGCACCCCAGGGGTACCAATGATAGGGATATTAAGGAAAAAACTCTTTAACTTCTTCATTAACAACCTGGAAGATGGGACCAAGTAAATTCTCTGCAGATAATGCTACAATGGGAGAAGGGACTGATACACTAGGGGGTCATGCTGCTGTTCAGAAGGACCACACTGCAGAAATGAGCAGAGGAACCCCCATCAAGTTCAAACCCAGGAAATGCTGACTCCCTCACCTGGGGAGGAATAATCTCAAGTATCAGTACAGGGTGGTTCCAACCAGCTGGAAAACTGCTTGGCAGAAAAAGCCCTGGTGATCCTGGTAGACACCAAGTTGTACAGGAGCCAGCATACTACCCTTGCAGCAAACAAGGTGAGAGCCTCCTCAGGTCCGTTAGGAAGAGAATTGCCAGCAGGTAGAGGGATGTGACATCTACTCAGCATTGGTGAGTCACACCTGGAGTGCTGTGTCCAGTTCCAGGCTCCCAGTACAAGACAGAATTGGAGCATTTGTTAAATGAGAAAAGGCTGAAAGAGCTGGGACTGTTCAGCCTGGAGAGGAGAAGGCTTCAGGGGGATCTTACCAATGTCTATAAATACCTGGTGGCGTGGAGTAAAGAAGATGGAGTCAAACTCTTCTCAATGGTGCCCATTGACAGGACAAGAGGCAATAGAAACAAGTTAAAAAACATGAAATTCCATCTGAACACAAGAACACATTTTTTTTTTTTTGACTGTGAGGTAGGTCAAATATTGGAACAGGCTGCCCAGAGAGACTGAGGAGTCTGCACCCATGGAGATATTTAAAATGTCATCTGGCACATCCCTGAGCAACCTGCTATAGCTGCCCTAGTTCTGAGGAAGGGATTGGACTAGGGACATCCAGAGGTCTCTGTCAACCTCGTCAGTTCTGCCATCCTGTAGAAATGTCTATACTGAAAATCTGAATGGTTGCATCTCTTTCCTTAGGAGTAAGTGTTATTTTGAAATATTAAGGTCACAATTCTGCAATTCCACAAACAGGTGATTAGTTCCACACTGAACTAAAAAACACAGCAACTGATTATGTGTAATAAGAGACATCTCAGAGATTTGAATTCAATTCTATGGTCTAAAAAATTTATGGGAACAGTATAATTCAGACTATGATTTACAATCAAACTAATGTACAGATGGACTGTGAGATTCTATTTCAATTTAAAGCAAAAGACTGTCATGTATAATGCAGAAATGTTATTTTTGAGCCCTTGCATTAAGTAAGAAATTGCTAGTGGATCAGATGGCTCAAAAGATTATCAGCAAGGATAAAGACTCTTGATTGTCCTGGATGACATTGAACAAACTTCTTTATAATTTCATATCTAGGTGTTAAAGTAGAAAACGGATTGAAACTCTCACTCTGTGTGGACACTGGACAATGCCTTAAAACCACTCTAGTGTAGAAAGTGTGAATATCAGAGCTCGTTCAACATGAGCTTTGTAGGCAGAACTGATTTTTCCCACATCTCATAGGAGATATACCATAATTTTATTTTCCTTTAACACTATCGTCAACAACTTTTAATTTTATGACAGTGAAAAGCCAGTTCAAGAGGAAAAGACATCAGGGAGATTTGGGAAGCTGTGAGGAATTGACAGAGTTCCAAGGAGCAGTGATAAGGGCTGGGAGCCATAAGAGAGAGTGGAGTTAGCAAATATTTACAAGTCTTCAGAAGGGCAATGGCTGGGAGTTTCTTTGCTGCTCCTGGTGCTAGCGTAAGGCTCAAAGACCAAGAATAGACAAATCTCTAGGACACAAGTAGCTAAGTTTCATCCTCTTGGGATCCCCTCTGGATTCTTTAGTACCCCTCTCTTCTCCATCTCCACAACACAGGATTTGCCTTTCCATCCAAGCATCCCTCAGGGACTTGTCAAGCAAGCTGAGCTGTCAGCAGCTCCCAGGAGGTCCAGCCTGATCCACCTGCAGAAGTGTCTTCCGCTTTGTCAGCCCTGAGAGTAGTCAGGGGAAAGGGAGGGAACAGAAAGGAGTTAGGCAGCTTTCAAACCTCTTTCAGCTCCAAGAGATCTAGTGAGGCCTTTCTCTCTTCCAGGAGAAAGAGAAGGAGAAATTATAGCCATAGAGTGAAAGAGGTCTGAAAGGACTTGTGGAGAGTAAATGCAGTAGTTCATGGCCACCCTGTGCAGATAGCTGCCGTCAGAAACTACTTACTTTTCCCACACTTAAACCCAGGTCTCTTATATGTTTTTCTTACCAAATATATAATATTCACATTTTTCATGAAAGGGAAGTAGTATCAGAGCATTTGATGGCAAATGTTCCTCCAGCATGAACAATTTGATAAAACTGACAGCTATGCAAACAGTCCACTGTTTCTTTTTTGCAGTATTCAAACATTTCAGAAAGTCGTTTCTTTATCCAGCATCATAGTTTGTGAAAAATGTATTACATAGGTGCACATTTATTTAGGAGATACAAAAATTTCAGTAAATTTTTGAATGATCACAGAATGTGTTGGGTTGGAAGGGACCTTTAAAGGTCATCTAGTCCAACCCCCAAAAATGATATTAAGTGTAATCCTTTTTATAACAGACTGAACACTGCAGTCAATATCCTACAAAATTTTTTGTGTCATGTGCGGCCTAAGAATATTTCTAGAGTTTACAACAGAGAGATCTTCCACTGACACTTCATTCGGTGTGGTTTAAAAGACTTCAGTGATACCAAAAATTTGCTTACTTAACTGCCACAGCATTTGCAACTTGAAATCTTAGTGCCCCTATCATTACCATATTTCTTCACGGTTTTTCTCCCTGCTCTATGTAGCATTTTTCTTTTAGCTCTCTTTTACAACCTGTATTCATAAACTGACATGTTGCTTTTGATAGCCTGTCACTTTCTGCCCATACCTCAAATAATTTTGCCTCCTATAACACTATTGCAGAATAAAATATTGTCAGATATTACCTGAAGGCAAAAGATTTAGAAAGATAAGTATTCACTAAAAATGAAATAAAAGTTTTTTATCCATCATTTGTGTTTCAACAGGAAAACAATAGTCATTTTTATGATGATAGTTATCATTCGAGGGTTAAAATAAAATAACTATCAATGCTTCCTGCAAACGTCAGGGACTAGCTCCATTATGAATCTAAGACCAGATCCACAAAACTACTTTGGTCTGGAAAGCAGGAAAGAACTGATCAAGCAGAAACACTGAAATCCAGGAAAGTGACTCTCCTACCTCTTCTCTTGCATCCTAACTCCACAGGCACTCAAAACTCTGAGAAGTTCCTGGGAATTTTGGGCTGTGCTTTTTACATTAACAGTTCTTTGTCTAAAAAAGCACCGTCACAGGATCCAGAAGCAAGGATTCCTTTTTTTCAGTATCTCCTCAAGGCTTTAGTATGATTGCTAACACAAACACGTGTAGAAAGATGTGGTTTGTGTCTGTTGCAAAAAACAAGTGGCAGTGCCTGTTATACAATAATTGTTTCCTTTATAAGGCAGATGCGGTCTTGAAAGCAGGAGCAGGACCAGCTCCTCACTACTAGGCTGCAGTGCTACTTCTTTTTGCGCTGCTTCCCTGTCTCTATGGATCTTGAATTAAATCCTGCTCAGCTATACATAGGACTCTTCCTTGTAGATGGAGCTTTATGTATATGGACTCTTCCAGGGTATGAAGAGACAAGTTCTGAATCCCTTCATGACATGAAAAAGCAAGAATATAAGATTTTTTGCTCTGTGCAAAAGAAGTGCTTTATCCTCTTCTGCTCTAGTTTGGCCTCTTAAAAATGGTGACACAGAAAATAACTTCATTCACAGACAAAAATCTTCTCTAAAGGTTGTGAAGATTTGGCCACCTACTCACACTTCAGAAAAAGTTCCTGTGGAACAGATACAAGGTTCAAAATAGTGTCATGTGGAAATTCAGCTTGGTCTTGCCCTTAAAAATAACTTCTTTTCTTGTATAAATCAAACACTTCACCTGTGATAAGACCTGATACTGCACTCACTGAGTTCAATAGTTGTATAACTTCAGACAAAATAAACTTGGTTCACCTAAAGCCAAATAAAATACAAAATCATAGCAGAAGCAGATCTTCTGAACTGCCTCCTGCATCATTATCTGTGGTATCTTACACTACAACTTGCTTACTTGTGCCAGGTCTGTGGTAAATTTACTTTCTTCTCTGGTCTGCTCTTCTTACACAAATTGTTCATAGCTCACTGGGATTGCTGCAATAAAATTGGGCCTTAATAATTCACAACAGAAAAGGCACAGGCTTCCACAGGGTTCATCCAGAATGTCACCTAAATTTACCTTCCCTGATTTGTATGGGGAAAACATACACCTCCCTGATGTTCCTCACCATCATTTAGACACACGTTAATGTCACCTGTGTCAGACCAATTGTGTGCCTCAACTCTTTTCAGACAGGTATGTCTTCAAAAGTGATACCAGAGGAATTATAAATGTAACTAACTTTAATCCTGAATCTGAGTTTAAAATTAAATTCAGTCTGAGGAAGAATTCTTGTTGAAATCAGGAATTACCATGTGGAAGACTGTTTCTGCTTGACAAAAAGAGTTTCAACAAGTGTGATTTCACAGGATATTCTCGTTAATCACTTTATTAATCTGCCTCAGATTTTTGTGCTCAACTATTTTGTTAGACATCTGTTTGTCGTCTTCTCAGGAGCTGTGACTGTAGCAAGCTCAAGGAGAGCTTGCTAATACTCTTGTATTTTATTGTTCTTTAAACATATTTAACTCTCTGTCAAACCAAGAATTAATGAGCTATGATTTATACAAGTCACATAAAAGGCCAGATCTTGCTCCCAAATTCACACAGAGAAATCCCACTGAAGTAAAAGCAAGCTGCATATGTGATTAATGAAAGTCTGCCGGAGAACAGTTATAGCTGAGGTTTGGGTTTTTTTTTTTTCTTCTTTAATATCTCTGAGAGGCTACGGAAAGGACTGGGATCTCAGATATTTACCTTGTCCACAGAACAAGGCAAGCAGGAATGACAATGCCTCCAAACTGAATGACAACATATGTAGACTGCTCTGAAGGTCATGAGCTTGGTTTGTTTTGAGCACAGAGTGAGGAGCAGTAGATTAGATTAGACCCCTTGGAGACTCTGCTGACAATCTTAATTGTTCTTAAGATGAGGCTATAGGTTTGAGCACCTTCAGTGACAATAGTTATCACATGACAGACATGATCTACTATGAAGAGATGGGTTCCAGAAGACTTAAGGCAAGTCTAATATGGCACATCAAAAACCACCAAACCCAGCATAAGATTAATCCACTAGCGTTGTACTTCCATTTGGAGACACGGGTTACGAACTGGTCTTCCACAGTGTAGTCTGACAGGAGGCGTGGGAATGGCTCAGGGCTGCATAAGGGGAGATTCAGACTAGATATTAGCAAACATTTCTTTAACGAGAGGGTGGTCAAACACTGTAACAGGCTTCCTAGAGACTTGGTTGGTGCCCCAAGTCTGTCAGTGTTTAAGAGGCCCTTAATAATATGCTGTAACTTTTGGTCAGCCTTGCAGTCGTCAGGCAGTTGCATTAGATGATCATTGTAGGTTCCTTCCAACTGCACTATTCTATTCTATTCTATTCTATTCTATTCTATTCTATTCTAATTCTATAGATCCTGTAGTTTTAAGGTCTGTTTTCCAGACCTTTTGATCCAAAAAGCTTTTAACTTAATTTTCCCTTTTTCAGCCTGTGCCTGAGTGGAGACTTGTCTACCATAAAACTCTTGCCTTCTTGTCTCCATCACTCCAGACAACTGCTATTGCCACTATAATTCTCCTTTCCTTTGGATCCTAATGAAAGACTCAGCTCGGGGCAGCTCAGGGCAGGATGAGTGAGATCAAAACAGACTGCTACGTAAGACTCTGGGTAGTTTTAACTGAAAAGCGTGAAAGATTTTTGGACTGTGATTGAGGCATACTGGGGTAGCTGTGAGACAGAGACAGTGAATGATGCTAGGGATGAAGAGAGGTAATACTGAAAGTGAAGAAGCTGATAGGGTGATTGCCTCCAGGCCTGATGGAAGGGTACTGGGAGAATGTGGAAAACTCCTTCTTCTCCTGCTAGTCACATGTTGAGTGTGACAACATAAAAAATATATATATCTCAAAAAAAAACCCAAGGAAAGGACACAGAAGCAAAAAAATAATTTATACATCTTCTTTTGTGAGTCAGATTTTGAAAGAAAGCATAGGCCTCTCAGATTAGCTTTCTTGATGCAAAGGTCTTTGGTTTGATTTCTGGTCAGAATGGATTAGATATGTATAAAAGAGTTCTTCTTTTAATGCTTTTTGATTTAGATGTTCTCTGTGCTGCTTTGACCATATCAGACTTCATACTTTTGATTGATTTTTGCCAGAACACCCTTGTTATTAGCTTTTAATTACAGTTATGGCTGAAGTTTCCACAGGAAAGTCCTATTTTCAGTATATTAAAAATTTCCTGAACAAATAGACTTTTCAGGGCTGGATATTTCTTTAAGTTTCAATAAAATAAATGTGATTAGTGTGTTCCAAAACCACATAGATAAACAATAAGTCCGCTAAATTGTTTTGGGTTTTTTTATAAATTTTGTTTTGACATGGTTGTACACTATCCTCCCCAAAGGAAATGGAATACAAATATAACATATGGACCCATTATTCCTCTTTCCTGCCAAAAAAAAAAATGCAGAAACAAAACAAATTTAAAATCCTACACTACTTCTTTTAAAAGACTGTGAATGGAAAAAAAAAAAAGGAACTTCTAAAATGTAGTTTACAAACTTCTACAGACTAAACCTATTTTATGATTCTCATTTATTTTACCATTAGGACCTTTTATTAGTGTCCTAGTCCAATTCACCCTAAAAGGAATGGAAGATTTTAGTTTAATTTTATAAGGTGCTACGTGAAAGTTCGTGTGATCGCACAAAAGCTCTGTAATTCTTCTTCAAAGTGCCTTTTTCAGCAATAAGCACCAGTCTCTGTTTCTTTCAGGGTCTTCTCTAAATTAAGTAAAGCAGTGCCTCAAGTCATCAACCAGAACACCATTCCCGGGTTTCAGAAGAAAAAAACCTCTTTTTTTTTATTTTTTATTTTTCCAGCATTTTAAGTGTGTCCAGAACAAAGATCAAGGAAGTACATAGCCTGGAATATTTTTTAAGCTAAATGTAAACCTAAATCTAAATGTCTTTCACAGGGACTAGAAGACCTTTGGATGATGAAAATAATATGATAGCAAAATGTTGTATATATGTGTGCCTATATATATTTTTTTCATTCATATTGCCTCTACGGTTCATTAAACTGCTCCCAGGATTGGTGCCAATCAATGACAGATAAAGTTGTGCTGCAGAGATGATCTGCGTGACAGAGTCTGGATTCGACCAGGCATCCCTGGCGGTTCCAAAGGAGCATGCAGATAGGCTCACGCAGGAGGAGTTCTCAGAAAGAGAAGCTTGTTTGGGGAAGATAGTGAGTTACTTTCATGTCTTTAATGTGGATATACAAGCGGGCATAGGACAGCAGTTCCTGGAACACCTGTTGCTGATTTCTGCTTTTCAGTTTGTAGATTACAGCAGTTTCTGTGTTCTGCAGGTTATAGCAGTTTTTTTGTTTTGTGCTTATCAAGGATGCTCTGGGCTCCAAGCCGCGCTTATCAATGTCAGCCCAGGCTTACACCTGTCCTTGTCAAGGATGGTCGACCTTCTCATGCTGGTTTCCTAGGCTAGCAGTTCCCAGGTTGGCAGAGATTTTCTCTATCAGTATTTTAACAGATATCTTTTGTCAGTTTTTTTTTTCCCTATTATAACTAGGTCATCTTTATGTCTCCTCTGACAGAGTATTTCTTCTCATTGATGTTAAGTTGGTAACCCACAATGAGGGAAATACCGGAAACTGAATGTATACTCTTCATCTATATTATACTTTGATTTCCTTTTTATCTTATCATATCACAGAATCATAGAATGGTTTGGGTTAGAAGGGACCTTAAACATCATCTAGTTCCAACCCCCTGCCATGGGCAGGGACACCTCCCACTACACCAGGCTGCTCAAAGCCCCATCCAGCCTGGCCTCGAACACTTCCAGGGATGGGGCATCCACAACTTCTCTGGGCAACCTGTTCCAGTGTCTCACCACCCTCACAGTAAAGAATGTCTTCCTAATATCTGATCTAAATCTCCCCTCTTTCAGTTTAAAACCATTACCCTTTGTCCTATTGCTACATTCCCCAATAAAGACTCCCTCCCCTTCTTTCCCATAGGCCCCCTTTAAGTACTGGAAAGCTGCTATAACGTCCTTGAGATAGATATACATATCTCCTTGATGGTGAACATTTCCATTAAGTCCCCAATGTGCAATGCCTGAATCTTCAAAGGGCTCATATTGAGGAAATTAAGGTATAGAAATTTACCCTTGTAAATTTACCAACAGGCAAACCATTCACGCTGCAGCATAGGTGCCTTTAGCTACATGATATGAGCACTTTTCCATTAAATACTTATTCAGCTTTCAGTTCCACCTTAAATTCAGTATTTATAGGAAACTGGGCTGAAAAGCTAGTTTTGTGGTAAATTCACAATAATTTATCACACAAAATCTCTTCAAATAGTTGTACCACTGGATAGAGTTAGCGGTCCCTACTGAGAGTCAATAGCACACTAATCTTCTCAGCATTTGTTTTATCACATATTTTTATTTTGATAGAAGTGTGAGGCTGAAACAGGGATTTGTCTCCAGTGGGTAAGACATTGCAGAAACATACACAAACCCACAATGCCTATAATCAAAAGCTTACATCCTCAAAAAAACCCAAAAAACAAACACAAAAGTTTTCAGGAAGCTGTATAACATATAAGAAAATTTACGGTGATAATGACTTTTACATGCTGTGTTATTTTAATTTTCTAATGTTTGGGGTGGGATTGTAATCCCTTACCTCTGTTTCAAAGCACTTTGCTTCAAAAAAAATTCTGTAGTTCCTTGGTGTCCTTTTTGGACCAATGGCTGTTCAACACAAGGAAAAGACCACATTTAGTTTATTCCCATCCTAGTAGGAATGTTCAGGTTTTCCTAAGCTGTGACATTTTCTTCATGTGAGGAGACAGAAAAGGTAGTTACAATAAAATGATGGAATAGATATAAAATTATGACAATAAGAATCTGGGTTGGGAGTGACAGACAAAAAAGGTGAAAAGAGAAAAGCTTTTTTCCTACATGCTTTTATGAAAAGGAAACCTTAGTTTAAAGGAGTTTAAAACCAACAAACAAATAAGAAACAAAACTTTATCAAGTTGTAATGAGAAGGGAAAATGAAAAAATTATTATTTGGCTGAATTGAAACTGGAATGAATAATCAAATTGCGTTATTTATTTTCCAATTTGTAAATATCTTTCATTTAGCAATTTAGCTTCAAATTAATTGAATAGTTTATACGCTATTACCATAATGTACTATAGCTATATAGTCAAATATATCTTTAAAATAATTAATAGATTTTAAATTAGACTCTGAGCCAACACAAATTTCAGCAGATGGAGTATCCTATTGTTAATCATCAAAGCACTTAACAAGGAGAGTGAAATCAATGTCTGAGCACTTATCCTGTAGAAATTTATGTGCCTTTTACACTTGCTGCGATGTACCTAAATGACACAATCCAAGACTATGACTTCATATTTTCAGTAAATTGGAGATGAGTAAATGAAAAAAAAATCCTGCCAATAATTGTTGAAATGGAAGGATCTAATATTACAAAGAGCACAGAGTTGAAGTACAGAAGATACAGAATACAAACAAACATCAAATATATTTTTCCAACTGTAACAAAAGGTAAAGTCTGGACTTTCTAGTCATAATAGCATACTGCAGTTTGCATGAAAACACACAGAGAATTCCATGGAAGTTGCATAGAAACGTGATAAATGTGATAATTTTTTATCAAAATGGTAGCAGAACTCTTTTAAGTTGACAAAACCAAAGCAGATTATCACAGTGGAACAAAACATATCATGGCCCAGGGCTAAATGACAACTTCTCTGACAGCTGGGTGTGTCAGAGGAGAAAGTTTTTCCAAGGATGTGAACGCACATGCCTAATGGAAGCTAATAACCAGCTACTGCTAGGAACTGGCTGGAAACTGGAAAACGTTCTTGACTGGAAATTCCAATTAAATTTTTAATATTTATCCTGAACCAAAAAGAAAAATGAAATCTTTTGTTTTCTTTTCCTGTATGGTACAGGGATTTTGAATTGTCTTTTTTCTAAAAGTTTAAAAAAAACCCTTTTACTTACGATTTTCCTAGTTGTTCAAAAGCCACAGCTGGCCACAAAGCTGGAAGGTTAGGAATAGGGCTTTTCGAGAACTAGCAGCAAATTGGAGGTCTTGTGGACCCTGGCTCTGGGTGCTTTATTGCGGAACACCCTGGGATCAGCCAGCCCCAAGAGCCAGTTTCCAGGGAGTGCAGCAGCTAGGGATTTGAGAACAGCTATCTGACTGAATAATATTTTCTGGGGGGAAAAAAGGAATCTTTTAGTTTATTTTTTCCAATAGGCACAAACTGAAATTTGCAACGCGAAGTCACTTTTACTCCAAGCTCTCATATTCTCTGCTCATGATTTACTTCATTTTTTACTTAGTTTCAGCTCCTTCTGCTGAGGCTTCAGGATGATGACAGTGCTCCCTTCCTAATGAGACACATTTCTCATTGGATAAACTAACCCTTATTGTGTCCTTTAGATGGCCTGGGACCGCTTAAAAATATTGTTCTCACTGTGGTCAAGGTAGATAGGACTTGCTATGAAAACACACATCTTAAGATGTCCAATCCAAATTTAAACTGCGTAACTATCAAATCTTTGCTGAGATCTAGCATAGATTCAGAACTAAATGTGAACATAAATTCTAGCTGCTGAGTGCATTGCAACAACATTTAGATGATTTCAGCGTTACATGATGCTTCCAAGTACTGAGAGGTTAAGGAAATATTTATTCTGCTCTTTAAATTACCTTGACATTCAGTACTCATATATAATCTTGAATTTCCCGTATTTTCTAATATTTCCTGTTTTCTTTGCAAAGCTCAAACTGTCCACCCCCTGAAATACATACCACCTCAGGAGGTCTCTAGTGCAACCTCCTGCTCAAAGTAGAGTCACATCTGAGCTCAGACCAGGTTGCTCAGGGCTTTTCCAGCTGTCTTGAAAACCTCCAAGGAAAGAGACTGCACTGCTTCTCTGGACAGCCTGTCCCTCCCTGACTGTCCTTATGGGGATTTCCACCCCCAGTTATGTCAAATCAGAATGTCCTCTGTTCCAATTTATGATCCCTACCTCTCGTCCTCCTTCTATATGAAGACATTGATGCCATCTTCTCAAAAAAATCCTCTTAGTTGTTGGAAAATAGTTAACTTCCCTCCCAGCCTTTTCTTCTCCGGTTTTCATGAGTCCTTATGTTCAGTAACTCTCCTACCAGATGTTTGACATCAACTACCTAATAGAAAAGATGTTTTATTAATTCCATCAGCATCACAATTAAACATCTGCTTTTCATAAATCCTTCAGATATTACTGGATTATTTTTCCTGTAAAATCTTAGGAATAAGGAAAGCAAACAAGCGCATCTCTAAGCTGGTTTCCACACCTGAACTTGTAAAATATGATGTGCCAATGAAGGAGAAAGAAACATCTGTGTGTTTGTTTCATTGACGTAAGCATTGTTTTCTCTTAGTAGACAGTTAAGCTATTTTTAGCATGAGAATATATTTGCTTATTTGTCACTTACACTTCTGCTATTTCCTTCCATTAGATGCAGAGTCCAGGGATGAGAACCTGGTCCTTTAGAAGTCAGCAGGAGTTCTGCTATTGACAAAGGGGAATCTCACAACTGACTCCACGATTATTTAAAAAAAAAAAAAAAAAATGCTGCATGCTTTTGTGGCTCTTGTCTCCTTTTATATATTGGAGTGATTTTTTTGTTGGTTTGCTTTTTTTTTTTTTTCTGTTCTATTTGAAATCCCTGCAGGAAAGGCTGCACTTCAAAACATCTAACTTGAAAACTATACTATGTAGATAGAGTTGAGGTTGTAGGTATGATGTATTTGACCAGTTGGGGTAAATTGTGATCAGCATTTGCTTGAGCTTTGCTATTTTTTTCCAGACAGGACGTTACCAGGAATTAATTCCTGTATGTCTGAAATAGCTGTAAAAGTTGATGTACCAACATCAGTTTTACTGGCAGGAATTCTGGGGAATGGTGCTGCTGAATGACAAAAGAGGCACTGGTTTTGAAAGAGCACAGGGGTGTGTGTGTGCTTGCACAATTTTATTTTTCAGTCACATTGTATTAAAAACTTTGGGGAAAGAAAGCCTAGATGTGTGTTTTAAGTGGAATATGACTGACCTGAATGCATGATGTTTAATATAATGGAAGATACAACATATTGCATACCAGTGAATTTTCTTTCCAGATAATCAAAGCGCTACTTACAAGAAAATCACCATTCCATTTTCCAACGTCCTCTTTTGAAAGTCTTATTTCCTTAGTTAGTTTTATTCTGTTACTTTTTCTCGTTACTTTTTTTCTTTTGAGTACAGCTGAATGCTTATCAACGATCTTTTGTGTTTCCTAGGTGTCAGCCACGTTACAAAGATGATACTGAATTTTTCCTGCCACTTGACGTGCTGGCATTCCTCTTCTCATTATTGCATTGCTAGCCTATCTGACTTGTTTATAGTCCATTCAAGTAATTTTTAAAGATAAGAAATTACAAAAGTCATTTGGAAGCCTGCAGACATCCGGCATGGTAGAGCTTCAAATGGATGTGGTCTTTTTTCTGTCAAATAAACTCTTGCTATATATTCACTATCTCTTTTTCAGTCCTTGATTTTATTTAACCCCCCATTTATGGATGAGTCAATGTGGAGACCTTCATCAATCAGCCAGTTATTCCATCATTGCTGATGTCCTACTGTTCAAATAAGCATCTTGAGGGGGAAAAAATAAATTAAAAAACAAACAAACTGCAAGTGCATCAGGTGATGAAAATAAGACAATAAATGGGTAAAGTTTAAAATGTGATTAAGAAAAGTCCAGTCTGTGACAGAAATAAATTTCATACATGAGTGATAGTTTCGGTAGATGACCTAAAACCAAATGAGACAGGCTTAATTCAATGAACACTCAACACAAATCAGGCCAGATCAAAGCTCATAAATCCCTCTGGGAACTGCATATAGTCTCCTTCTGCTTCCCATTAAGCCTTCCCAATATAAACTCCCCACTGTCAATGTTGCTTGTGAATTGAAGACCAACAAAGATGGGCAAAGTTTGAGCAGGCTCCCTTAAAGATAAGATGAAATACCTTGGCAAGTCAGTAGGTCCACAGACAGCCTTGCTGTCTTAGAACTAAGCAGATAGCAGGTCATATCAAAACAATAATGAGTAACTGCTGCTCTGCTAATTAGAAGTCAAGTTGGAGTTTAATGCTCTGATGAGGCTGTAAATAAGTAAAGAGACATGCAGAAAAGCCACCAATAGCTCTTGTGGTGACACTTGTACAGATGGTTTGGGCACTGAGGATGGCATATTTATACATATTTATGTGCATGTTATCCTGATGTGAAGAATAAAATATTTTCTGCACTTCACTTTGCCTGTGAGATATTATCTTGCCCAGAGGCAAAGAAGGAAATCAGAGAACACTGCTAGAGGAGCAGCTGAACAGTGACCTCTCTGTGGAGGCTCCCAGTAAATGACTCAACACAGCAACCAGGTTGTTGCCTATGAAGAAGTTACTGGCCTAATACCGAGCTGTATTAGAGAGATCCTTTAACATGCTGGTTTGGAGAATGTGGGAAGGGAGCATCAAACTCCAGCTTAACTGTTTGAACAGACAAACTTCTGGCAGACAGAGAAGGAGAGGCAGCAGCTGTGCCTGGCAGAGTTTCTCTTTTGGACCATGGAATTAATCTGGATCTACGGGGGCTGTTGACAGAGGTTATGAAGGAAGCCACGATTTATTATTTTAGTAATTTATCTAGATGCCATGTTCCACCTGGCTAAGACATCTTACCAGCAAACAGTTTGAGATACCTTTAATTCCTGATCCCAAGTGATCGGGCAACTGTTGGGTTAACAGAAGGGAGTGATTCTAGGACAAAGGCTCCTATAGGTGACTGGGGCACTACAGTGAGACACATTCATCATCCCACCAGCACAAAACTTGCCAAGCAGATGGCAAGTCTGCATTTAAAGAACAAGTTTTGGCCTAAAGAGTAAGTGATATACAAAAATGTGGATGAGCGTGACCTGACAAGTGTTGAGGAGACTCATGGAGGTCATAATGCCTCCATAATGATGGCCACATCTCCAAAAAACTACTTCTATGTCCCACTTCACTGAACTTCTGCATTTCCAGTTGATATGCAAGAAGCCAGGGTATTGACCCGCAGACTAATATATTTCTTCCTGAGGATATGGTTGGACTCAATGATCTGAAAGATCCCTTCCAACCTAGACAATTGTGTGATTCTATGACATAGAATTATCAGTGGCACTGAGGGACCTTCAATCCAGGCAGTAATACTTTTTGGTCTTTCTCCTCCTCAAGCTTAAATACCACTCAGCAGAAATTTTAGTATACTGTTAGGTATTCAGAGACTGTGTTTTTTACAGCAGCAGTTAGAACTAGGAATCATGCAGTGCTGCTCTGTTTCAGAAGGAATTCTGGAAAACACAATAATTTATATACGTAAGAGAAACTTAAGGGAAGATCAGCAAAGGGCATCTCATCCATAGGTACAGTATGTCTTCCTGCAGAAGGTATCTCTCTTTTCTATAGGGTACCACAACATTTGTGTAGCACTTGTGTTTCTAAAGACTCTTCTAATTCCTCATTTCCTCCCATCTGGTAACACTCCAACACAGGACACTGCTCACCAGACTGCTTCATTTCCATGCCATGTCAGAGCTCCTCCACCCTCAGTCTCTCTATCCAAAGCAAACATTTAAAAACTTCTTAATAGCACCTGAAGGAGAAGGAAGGGAATTTCCAGTCAGAACTTAAGTTATTTTCCTGGCTTCTTTACTAACCACTGTAATTAATAATAAAGAAAAATACAAAAGATGGGATTTCTGAAGGCAGCATTGAAAGGAGTTAATATGTCTTTCCTAGCCAGTTATCGTAGGAATATATTCATAGACTCATAGAATCATAGCATGGTTTGGGTTGGAAGGGACCTTAAACATCACCTAGCTCTAACCCCCTGCCATGGGCAGGGACACCTCCCACTAGACCAGGCTGCTCAAAGCCCCATCCAGCCTGGCCTTGAACAATTCCAGGGATGGGGCATCCACAACTTCTCTGGGCAACCTGTTCCAGTGCCTCACCATCCCCACAGTAAAGAATTTGTTCCTCACATCTAATCTAAGTCTCCCCTCTTTCAGTTTGAAACCACTACCCCTTGTCCTATTGCTACATTCCCTGATAAAGGCTCCCTCCCCATCTTTCCTATGGGCCCCCTTCAGGTACTGGAAGGCTGCTATAAGGTCTCCCCGGAGCCTTCTCTTCTCCAGACTGAACAACTCCAGCTCTCTCAGCCTGTCCTCATATGGGAGGTGCTTCAGCCCTCTGATCTTCTTTGTGGCCCTTCTCTGGACTAGCTCCAACAGATCCGTGTCCTTCTTGTGCTGGGGGCTCCAGGCATGGATGCAGTACTCGAGGTGGGGTCTCACCAGAGCAGAATAGAGGGGCAGAATCACTTCCCTTGACCTGCTGGCCATGCTTCTTTTGATGCATCCCAGGATGTGGTTGGCTTTCTGGGCTAAAAGTGCACATTGCCAGGTCATATTCCCTGCCCAGACAACTGGGCAGAGGAAGTAAGCCATATAGAAAGTCAGAAAAAATCTTGATAAAAAAGAAGAAAAGGATCATATTAAATTGTCATATTAATGATTTGTGTTTCAACAGTTTCTTCAGACTGGTAAGCCTGAGCCAGGGTTTTTCTAACTGTAACATTTTTGTACAAAAATATTTTGTCATAATGTGACATGCTACCTCTGTCTATGTGTATATGTGTGTCAGAGTCCTTTGAAATGAAGGTTCAGGTTCACAAAACATAGTCTTAGGAAATCTCTTATTGTTTGTAGGAAACTAGTCATGCAAACTGCCTGATAAAAGAGATGCAGGTTTAGACCCCCTCATGGGGGGTCTCTTCACAGGATGGACTGGTAAAGTCTGTTTTTAGAAGGATGGGCACTGAGAAATATCTAGTGTTGACAAAGGTTTCCTGAAGTGTGTGTTTGTGTACAAAATAAATACTAAACCAGTAGATAAGCACTGTAAATTGCTTCTTGCTGTAGCTTTTTCCATCACCCCTTAACAGGTGGTCTTCAGCATTTGGAGCTTGTTTCCATCTATTTGAAATTCTTGTTTCAAAACAAAGCTAGTTTAGAAGAAAGTGTTTTGCCTGAATGCTATTTTTATGCAGCCATCCGCAGCCAGCAAGCTTGCTGGCTTATAATTTCAGTTTTAGAGTTCTGTTCACAGCAATTAGCTAAAAAGTAAGTTTTCAGTTTATCATTCATTGTTTGACCTAACTAATGAAATTTAAGCTCATTTTCAGCACACTTTCTTTTGATTTTCAAAACACATTTGCTAGTCACTAGACAATAACAATTATTTAATAACATAATTAGTTAGGCTTTGATTTGCAAGATGTATGACTTGAAACCATATGATTTCCAGGATTCCAGTAATTATTTTTAATTCAGGCTATAAAAATTCCATGCCATATTAGCCATCAAGGCTGGGAAAGAAGCCCAAGACATAGTTTAACTTTTTATGATTAACAAAATCTTATTTTCCAAACTCTGTTCAACTCCTGCTTTAGTAGACAATTTTCTATGCAGATATTCCAGTGTTAAATCTGTGAAGGCTAGTCAGCACAGGATTAAAATGAAACAGAATCTAGCAATTAATGTCTAGACCAGATTTTTCATGGACCAGCTGCTCTATGGACACAGTATGAGAAGGTTTAAAAGGTTCCAGCTCCAATGCACCAACACGAGGGACTCAGCAAACCAAGGCATTGTAACCTGTGGGTTAGTGAAGGCTACTTTGAAAGAGTTGGCTGAATTCAGCAGATAACAAAACCAAGATTTGTGGTATTTCATGTCTGACCTTGAAGGGTGTGTTAAAATACCTTTCTCAGCTAAAGAGAGCTCCCTTAGATTTATCGCACACACCTACTTCATCAATGCTTATTGCTCTTAAACTTCTTATCGCACCTCAGTTTTGGTTTCCCCCAGCGGTCAGATGACAGTATTCATTTTAAACAACCCAAAGAAAGCAACTACTATGAATTTAGAGCAGAAATGCTCAACTTTGCGAGGTTTTCAGTACACAAAAAATGTAAAGGGAGACCCCAATTCCTTGCATAGGAAGAAAGCACTGGTTTTGATACATACACATTAATCAAATTTGCAAAAATACCATCATAAATACCTTTTTATGCAAACAATTTTTTTTTTTTTTAGGAACATAATGCGTACTTTCAATAATCACTATGTACACAGAGATGTATCCTGACCAAAAGCCTGGTAAATTCAGCTGATTCACGTGGAGCACACACAAATTGAAAGTTGAGGAGAACTCCACCTATGAACGCATGATTTCCACCTATGCCCATACTACTCAGCTGCAATATTTCTGAGCCTACTACATAGGAAAAGTGTTATCTACTTCCAAAATTTTTTAGCAAGTTGATTTTATGCACTCACTCATTCGCTCACAGGCTCTATTCACTTACACAGTCACACCCATTTACTCACAAGCACCATGCATGGTCTCCCAGGTGGGGAGACATCTCTGGGGCTTTTCTTCTTTGGCAATGATGAACTAGTGTTTGGACAGATCTTTAATTTCATTTAGGAGTTGTTGACTGTGATGGCTTCCCCCTTACTTAAAGATTTTGCTTAGTCCATAAGCCTTAGACCATGTTGCAGCACGTTTTCTATTTTCTCTTGTTTGGAATGTATGTTTGAAGTACTGGCCTGCAGTCAATTTTCATGTGGGCTAGAGGGAAAAAGAAACAGTAAATGGGACATGCTGCAACCTTGTCACCATCCTTCTGGTGTGAGGGTGCAGGGACTCTTGTTGGCAAGACATGTATGCTGGGGTTTTATCAGATGGCAAGCTGTGTGGCCTCAACATAATCGATTTTTCTCAATCTTACTGCTGGCAATGGGGTACTTGGCAATGGTGTCCTGAGGTCAAGGTCTCTCAGTGTCAACATTGGCCATTCTTTCAACCTTTCTACTGCTTTTCTTCTGGTTCTTGCACACACTTTCCTAATTCCATTCATACTTCATTCATGTTAATATTTTTCTTAGAAATCTCTGCAGCTTTACAAAAGTTGACAAATACTACTTATAAGATAGGGAGGCTTTCCACAGACTTAAGTCCTTCGAAATGCTGGCCAACATCTAAAACCAGGAGTCTGTTGATGGTTAGAAGAGCGTTTCTTGTTCTACTTGTCTCATTTTATTTATTTTGTATCTTCCTGGAGCCAGCTTTCAGTTCAAATTGAATTTAACAAGTATCTTGTTTATTTATGCTTGATTTTCCATATTACTATTTCATTTTTTAACTCACGCTAAGACCTTAACTTTTATAGTCTAAAACACAGATTTATAACTCATTTTTCATCAGCAAAGATATTATGAATTTCCAACTCCATTTTCTTTTCCCTTAATTAATAACAACTTAGGGTCAACACCACCAAGATGCATGCAATCTGTTGTCAGGTGCTTTGGCTTTGATGATGATAATATGGCACTCTGTATCTCTTGCGCAATTTGCATGTTAAAGCACAGTACTGATACAAGTCTTGCTGATGATCAAAAAGCTCTTCTTTAGTGTCAGCAAACTTTTCTGAATCACATAAGCTGGCAATCTAAGACACGTTAAATACACTAAAATCTTCCTTCTGTCTGTAACATAAATTTGAAAAATCTGTGTTATCATTCTGTCTTTCTTCCCTCAACTCTAGGCAGACCAACTGTCTTTAAATTATCCTTTTTAATTTCTGCAAATGGGGCAAAAATCTTCATGACTGTTTAAAAAAAAATAAATTTCTCTCTGCTTTTTCACAGTTTTAGGTAGCATCTGCATATCACTTTCTTACTGTATTTACTATCAGAATTGAACAAAAGTGTTTGAATTTATGCATAAAACTTCTCAAAGTGCATTTTGTGGGAAAGTGTTTTGTTATTAAGAATTGTAGAATTATTACTGCACATCAATTTTGTTATGTAGCTTATTTTAAATGGTGCAGAATATTTTAATAGTCCAAGAAAAGACATATTTTATAACTTACAACTGGAGATATAACTGTATTTTTTTTCCATAAAATATGCATGAATGATTTTCAGCTCCATTTAACTAATGTGTTTTGGAAAGCCTTTGCAATAGTAAATGCAACAAATCTCAGGCAAGATGGGAAGTAATGTGTAAGCGTGGTTAAGTGTAACTTTTCTTTTCATTTTGCAGTTCAAATTTTGGACCAAGTATTTCTTTATGCAGATAGCCTCAGAATTATTCCAGAATGTGACAGAGCGATCACCAGGTACAAAATTGCATACTATGTCAGAAAATAAAAATGTCCAAACATCATAAACTACTCACAATGTAAGTAAGAAAGGAGAAAGAAGTGTATTCATCCTTGAATTGACTAGGAGAGACTCTGGGAATTGACTATCAGCTGCGGTATAGATGGATGCAACAGAGAGTGTTGCTGTCCTGAACCGAGATGTACTAAACACAGAGTGAAAGGGAGAAGAAGTCACAGAAGAAGCAGGGGATTATATGTACACAGGTGAGAATAGTCTATGGTTCTCTAAAGTCTCAGAACACACAAGGCCTCTGGGTCTGCAAGAGCACATTGCCCTCTGTGCATCACACCTTTCCTTTGATGTTATCCAGACACAGATCAGCAGTGCTGGGGACTGGTGGCTTGTCCCCACACTTTCTGAAGCCAGTGGGAAGAAGCCTGGCTCCTGAAACTGAACAAAGAACAACAAATCTAACTTTGCAAATAATTGATGAGACCCACCAAAAGCACCTTAAAGATGCTCTTAGTAATTATCTGCTCAAAACAGGGAAAGTTTTCACATCAGAAGCGGATTGCTAAGGTTTCAAAACTGTAAACAAAATTCCTGAACCCAGACTCATCCCACTTAACTCATGCATATAACTCAATGGAACCAGCTCAAGAAACGAGAGTCCCAAATGCTCCCTTATGATCAATATCTAGAGCTAATCACCTCCATGGAGCAATTCAGCACACCTAAAATCTTAATCTGCCAGTGCCAGGCTTCCTGGAAGATTTTTACAATTTTTACAATAGATCAAAGAGAATAATTAAACCCAGTTCCAGACAGAGGGTCTAGCCCTAGTGAATTTGTAAACCACTCACTGAGAAATATTTCACCTATTTCTAGGCCTGTGATTTCTGCACTTGTGCCTACTTGGAAGTTCAGTTTCAAGAGGGAGAATGAAGCTTATTTTTGCTTTGGATACAGTAGGTTTGGTTTTAGGACATAATTCTGGGACTTGATGGAACATCTAATCCTGGAAACCATTTCCAGGCAGCATGGCTTCACCAAGGGGAAGTTATACTGGACCAACCTGATAAACTTCTAAGATTAAATGACCGGTCTGGTAGATTGAGAGTAGTGGATATTGTCTACCTGGACTTCATTAGGCCTTTGACACTTTCTCGCATAAGATCCTGGTAGAGAATCTGTTGATGTACTTGCAGCATGAACAGACAGTGAGGTGGACTGAAAACTAGCTGAATGGCCAGGCCCAGAGGGTGGTGAGGTCTGTTTGGATGGCGGTCACTAGCGGTGTACCCCAGGGATGAATACTGGGTCCACTCCTGTTTGACACAACGGGGCAGAGTGCAACCTCAGCAAGTTTGCAGACAACACTAAACTGGGAGGAGTGGCTGTTATGCCAGAGGATCATGCTGCTATCCAGAGGGACCTCAACAGGCTGAAGAAATGGGCTGATGGGAACCTCATGAAGTTCAACTGGGAGAAATGCAAAGTCTTGCACCTGGGGAAAAACAGCCCCTGCCCCAGTATATGCTGGGGTCACCCAGCTGGAAACCAGCCTGCCCAGAAAAGGTACTAGGGGTCTCTGACGGACGCTAAGTTGAACATGAACCAGCAATGTGCCCTTACCACAAAGAAGGTTAATGGTATCCTCAGCTGCACTGGACAAAGTAATGCCAGCAGGATGAGGGAGGTGATCCTTCACCTTTATTCAGCACTGGTGAGGCCACGCCTGGAGTCCCGTGTCCAGTTTTGGGCTCCGCAGTACAAAAGAGACATGGACATACTGGAGAGAGTTCAATGAAGAGCCACAAGGATGATTAACATATGAAGAAAGGCTCAGAGAGCTGGAATTGTTCAGCCTGGAGAAAGGAAGGCTAAAGGGGATCTTATAAATGCGTATAAATATCTGAATGGATGGTGCAAAGAGGACAGAGCCAGGTTCTTTTCAGTGGTGCCTAGTGACAGGACCAGAGGCAATGGGCACAAATGGAAACACAGGAGGTTCCATCTGAACATCAGGAAACACATTTTTGCTGTGAGGGTGACTGAGCACTGGCACAAGGTGCCCAGAGAGGTTGTGGAGTCTCCTTCTTTGGAGATCTTCAAAAGCCAATTGGACATGGTCCTGGGCAACCAGCTGAAGTGGCCCTGTCAGAGCAGTGGGGTTGGACCAGATGACTTCCGGACGTCCCTTCCAACCTTAACCACTCTGTGATTCTGTGGTTTTGTGAGCTTTGGGTGTAGGCTGGTAGTCTTGGGCAAATAATCTAACCTATGAGTTGCTGGGCAAAAAATGATATAATGACACTGTTACTGTCAATGCTGAACTTTTGAGACTTCTCTGGCAACTGATGCAGTGTCCACTGAGACAGTAAGAGCAGTGCTTCAAGCAGGGAGAAGATACCTATCTTTGCAGAACAGGTCCTGCTTGCCATTCACAAGTTAACTAATTGCAAACAGGGTTATTAGGTTTAGGAGATACATCCTAAAGAATAAACACTTCTTACGCGCAAGTATTCGTACATAGGACTTAGGCCACACCTGCAATTAGCTAACTTGGCAAGCAAGGAAATCCCAAAGGGTGCCATCCTTCAGCTCAGTGCTATGGCCAAATATCACTCTATTTTCTCAAGAGAAAGCCTATGATTTTAAATGTCTTATGTAAGAATTGCAAAGTTCAGTCCTCTGTGTTTCAGTCAGCAACATTTTTGCCATCAAATGCTATGTAACTGCCTTATAAAATTTGTACATCTGCAAATGTTGTCAATATATAAAATTTTTTTAGTGTTTGAAAAGCTGCCTTGATATATTCTGTTTTCAGATGTTATAACAAAAAATGAAAAAACAGTGTGAGAACTATAACATTATACTTCACATGATTGGTAGTATTGAAGTGAAAACATAGTTATACAGTCATCTTACTTCATTTTAAAAACCTGAACATTACTATTCATGGAAAGGTGGGATTGAAAATACAGCAAACAGAAATCCAGATAGTAGAAGAAATATAACACATGCAATGGCAATGTGCTATTTATTACGTGCTAAATTGCCCCATTAACCTGGCTTTTTCTGACCTTGAAATACCACACTGAAGACAAAAGAGTAGTTCTGCCTCAATGCTTGCTGATTTTTGCATTTTATGTGGAAAATTACAGGATATCTGGGGTATCTGGCCACTATAAGTGTATCTCTTGTTACTCCTTGTCAAGAACATACATTCAGCATAATCTTCAGATAAGTAACGTCTGAAAGGAAGGTCAACTAAACAATATTTGAGCAAGTATAGACTAAAGATTGATCTAACGTTCAATTTCCTAGGATGCGAAAAATATCTGAGGATTAAAGGATTATAAATTAGGTGTGCAAGTTATGTGTCACCTCTGCCCATAACAGAGGTTTTAAGATCCAAAAGCAAAAAAGTCACCACTACCTGGAATATAGATCTTATATTTTCTTTCTTGTACCAGTGGCAGATCAGGCTAGTATGTATCACAAAGCTTATTGTTCCCCAGAAAAAATAACCACTAAAACATTTTTTTTTTAAATGCCGCTACTATAATTGATGTTTGAGCTCCATCCTATCTAATTTCTAATCAGTACAGTATAATCCACCTTAGTATTTCTAATTTAGCTATTTATTCCAGCATGAATAAATTAGGTGACTAAGAATTAGGTCAACAACGGTGAATTTCGGTGCTCTGATTATAAAGAGATGAATGGAATAAAATTATGGAAATATTTTGTGACTGATAATTCATTTTATTACCATGGATGATGGGTGTTGGTGGTTGACAATTTCTTTTTTTCTCTCCACACAGTAGGAACTCAAACCCAAGAAGAGCAGCAGAGTCTTGAGGAGCGTTTGGCTGATTTCCCCATATTACTCCCCTCCAAAGGCCAAATTAACATCAAGAATTTAGATATAGTGTATGACAACAACTGGGATGGAGCCAAGGCAAATGTTCTAGGCATATTGCCTGGGTATATTCAGATTTCAAGGAGGTGGTGTCAACTTCACTGAGCATTTAATCAGGTGCTTATAATATGTTAACTATTTACTCAGACCAGAGTCCTGTGTAGTAAACACAGAAATAGTATCCTTTTTTTTCCGATTAAAACTATCAACAAAACCTTCTGTTTCATATCAAAATTACAAAATTCAAAATCATTTGCTCAAAATCTTGCAGTGTTAGTGTTACAAGTTAAAGCTTCAGTCCAACTCTCCATTCGATATTATAAAGACCTTATGTGGATACGTATATTTATCTATCTGTGTGTGGGAGGGAGAGAGGGTGTGTGTGCATGCACGCACATGTCTGCATATAAAATAAAAGGTATGTATAATATAGTAAAGGATAATTTTAAAAAATTGTGCTATTGTGCTATTGATTTGAAATGCTGAAATAAAGTCTTGCATATAAATATCTCTTTGATAGCAGAGGAGTGCCAATATTTTATTCTGGACCAAAAAGACACACAAGGCAATGCCAGAAACAAGGCATTTCATTTAAATATGTATTACATTCCCTCTCTCCCCCAAGAGAATTATCTATTTTTTTTGTTTTACTAAGGAAAATATTTGAAGATAGTAGTGGGAAACTAAATATTTTAGAAGAGTTTTTCACAGTGAGAGTGAAAGGTATTAAAGACATTAATTATCCTGAGATTAAGATATAGACTTATAGAGGATATAAAAATCAATTTCGTGGGAAAATGTGAAGTATGACCGTAGGATATGTATCTTGAATTACTTTTTTTGCTATCTTATGTATTACTCTAACATATGAGAACTGTGATTATTTTCTAATACGATATTGGCATACTGTTATTCCTAAAGTGAATTATTGAAAGTCCTTGAGAAATTTTGTTTCTAACTTGAATAAGGTTATCTCTTAACATTTGATTTTTCTAAGATATATCTGACCTACAGAGCTATTACAAGTAGTACCCTTTTCAATTAACATATGTGTTAATATGTCAATAATGAATTGAATAAAAGAATAGTATTGTTCTCTTTCTCTTATCTCCTCTGACATTCAGAAAATTTTAGTTCACCATTCTACCCTTAATGAACCACATGAGTAACTTTCTGCTGTCTTACCATGCTCTACTGACACCCCTGAATTTTGTATAATATTTTGCAGACCTAAAAGTTGATGACAATACACTCTTGACACACCATCACAACAATGAATGCAGAGTTAAGATTCACTAGTTACCCGATGTTTACATGAAGCAGGAATATTAGCATATTCCTAATAGCAATAGTAAAAGTTTTTTAAAATGGTGAGCACGTATTTATCATTTTGATTTTATCCCTAAAGACACCTCAGCTTGAAGCACTTAGTAACCATGCTGTTGTTCAAATCTCACACTCAGTGAAGCTGTCTTTACAAAGGTCCTACATCTCATATGAATGACTGAGCCCAAGAGCCCCAAAATGCTTGCCTTCTGACGGAAAAGAATCAGCTTGCTCTTTGATTATGTTACAAATTGCAGCAGACATACATAAGTGTATTTATATACACATATATACACACATATATCCATTTGTCTGTAAACAAATTCCTCTTGTAACAAAAATAAAAACATTTCCTCTCTCCAAGTCCACTTATCTAATATTACACAGTAACTGAGTAGTGCTGTTAAATGAAGTTTTCATGCCAAGAGTGGGTTTTAAAATATCCTGGGATGTATTTTCCTCATTACCAGTTTTTAGAAACTGGAATTTACAGATTCTTTGACTGAATATTAGGAATTTTTTGCCATACTACATCAATTATTAAAACCTCTCTTATTTCTTCAAAATTTTTCAAATTAAAGTAATATGCCCGTAGCCACTCTCCAAGAAATCATTGGCAAAAGTAAAAATCATGTTTCTTTCTTTCACTAATTAAACTTCCGGTTTAGGAAAGAAGACCCACTTTTAAAGGTATGACTTTATTTTCACTGAGAATGAACGCTAGCTATCACAGCGCGTTTAATCTACCGTTTGAAAGGCAATTAGGCATCATTGTGCTCTCCCTTTGCTGGGGAAGCAGAAGAGCAGAGAGGATGCCATCACCTTCCCCCCATCTGCAGAGCCCGGCCATGGTAGTGGTGCAGCTGGAGCCCACATCCTCACCCCTTGGTGACTAAAGCATTCTGCCTCCCAAGAATCAACTTTTGGGTAGTGAAATATATACTGTGCCCGCCAGTATATGAGAAGATTGTTTTTATTGATCTTTCTTGTGACACAACTTCGCTTGAAGAGAAAAAAGAGGAAATGATTACAGTCAGTGAGTGCCCAGTGGATCGTCTTCAAGAGGCACTATAAGGTAAGGAAGATCTCAGAACCACTTACCAATTTATCTAATAAATTCAATGAATTAACAATTATCATCCACTTTTATTAAGAGTGCAAAAACAGATTTAAATTTTGTGTTAGAAATGGGCTAAGTACAGGCTAAACACAACACACGCTGTGCTGTTATGTGTGTTGAGCTAAGAGTTTTGGGATCAAGTAACGCGGTTCATAGCTAAATTATTCATACTCCAACTTCATGTGCCTTAAACCCCTGTACATGGCAGATAATGCTTCATTACTAACAATCATCTTTATTTGTACTTTTTATATCAATAGTAAGTTACTGGAAAATCTTTCAGATAGTCTTAAAAAGATACTCTTAAAAGAAGAGATTTAATATGCACGAGCAAACACAAATTGCAAGAGTTTGGCCTTGGGCGTATTTCTTTTATGCATAACTTTCTGGATGCCGAGAAGAAAGGGAGCTGCAAGAACGCGTGCTTAACTCATTGGTGACAAGAAATTTACTCCTCCAGTTATTAAATTAACAAAGCATGATCAGAAGATACTACTGAGAAGGACTGAAGTCCTAGTCACTTTGCATATCCACATGACACTAAATGTTCATTTAATTAAGACATCATATGCATAAACAGTGAAGCTGTGAAAGGTCTGTAAAGCAAGAAAACTAATGCAAAGCACACAGTGGCTGAAGCGTGGTTTCCAAGGAATTTGTCATGTCCTTTACAATACACAGCAACAAATCTACATCTCATCACATTTTCCATGAACCTTTTACTCTCGTCCCGCTTCATGACAATACCCTCAGCTTCTTCATCTTCTACCATCAGCACCACTACTGCACCCTCAGGCCTTCAGCGTAGTACTTCCAAACTTATTTACAGCCTCTTCTGGTGTTCCCGCTTATCTCCCTCTCCTGCACTTTTTGAGAATATGGGAAATGGGTAGGATGGATGGACGGTTGCATTAACAGCATGGACCCATAAGCCATACTTCTTCAGTGAATCAGGCTGGATGGGGCTGCCTGTTGAATATTTCAGAGGCATCCACTACCACAGAACAGAGGTTGCCAGCTGTACCTCAGAGTCCAGTCACGGATCCAGCTCCTCCAACAGCCTCCTTTACGCACCCAGCGCCTCAGTTCAGCCACACCAGATGAGACACCTCCTGAAAGCTCAGGCTTCAAAGTTCAGTGTGTGCATCTTGGAGACCTAATGGCACAGCCCTCCTCTTGACCATGTAGGCTCATAAGTATATTTCATAAGGGTATGGCAATTAAATCTGATGTTACCTGCAATATCCCACTATTCAACCCATCAGCCAGGGAAAAGACTGAAGTAGAAAAGGGGACTAAGTTGCACTGTATCATCAACGAATGAATTTGTCCACTTCCTCTCTGATTTGTTACACCAGAAAAAGTATGGGTGTGCTGGGACATCCCGAGTACTCTGTGGGTGCTCTGTGCAGCTAATCAGCACATGCCTAGCAAGCAGTTGTAGCAGATCCTCAATGTGTGAGCAGAAGAGCTCTGCAACACCTGCACAGTGCTCAACACGTTCACAGTGCAAGTGCGCACCCAAGGGCAGCTGATTGGACTAACTGAGCATGCAAAATATAGATGACCTGAACACAGACAGCTGTCACTTGTCCCGCTACTGTTTTGAGCGGACTGCTGGGCACCCAGAAGTCCCAGAGAAAATGGCTAAAGCTGGTAGGAGAGCAGGAGGTGAGACATAAAAGCAATCAGCTACTGCCAAATGCAGTAACATTAGCAGGTGCATATTCCCTCATCTGCTCCCGAGGTAACCTGGATAGGATCATTATAAGGTTACAGGCAGGACACACTATGAAGCTGCAGCACAGTAATTACTGTACAATAGAAAATCCTGTATTCAGGCATTATCTCAAGCTATTGTGGTACTCACTATAGAGCAAAAAAACTAGTTAAAAGCTAAAGTAAGTACTAGAAACATTGCCATCAATTCTGTTCTCTGGTAAAATTACTACATAGCATCTAGCTAAAGCTCTGCATGGCTGTCTAAGAGAAGAATCTGGCCTATTATGGCTCTCCCAAGTATTTGTCTTATGCTCTCCATGCTTATTGTTTCACCTTTTCAGAATGATTTTAACGTTTTATTTAGTGTTCACCCTTAGACAGCTCTTAGTAGCAACCACCTGGCACAGTATGGCCATAAAATGTTTCTCAGCATTTGTTTTGTTAGGTTAGCTATTAAGATCATTATGATGCTTCCTATTTTCTTTATCAGGAGGATAACTGGGATGGCAAACCCTGTAACACACTAGCATACATGACTTAGGCATTTGCATACATCTTAATATATTCTCCAAATAAATGACACATATTGGAATGTAATGGGGCACACAAAGAATACAGTAACATACTAAAAGATATAGTATCTATTTTTTTAAAGCATGCAAATTGCATGTTTGTCTCAATAGGTTATAAACAGATGGAGTGTTGTGTTCAGCACATTTCTTCAGAGTTTCTAAATCTGCCTGATGGGGATTCCATTACCTGCACCAGCTGTACTGGTGACCTTTTTGACTTCCACTTGCCAGGCTCTGAATATATAAGGCAGTGTTGGCATGTTTTTAAAATAAAGTATATGCAAATACTGACATATTTGACATGTTGCTGTAGTGCCTATTTAAAATGTATGCTATCTGATTTAACCCTTGCACCCATAATTATAGTGTTTCAAACTGTCTATGCAATAAAATGTTTTTATGTCTTTCTCTTGGTTAATCTACTTTTTTTTTTTCCTTAATAAGAAGCAATTAAGATTTCTTTTCACCTGTAATTATGAGTCTTTTTTTGTTTCATTTCGCTACTATACTCCTAAGGCTGAACTTTCCAGACACTGAATGCCTATTTCCCTCCCTAGGTGCAAACGCTCAGAAATATCTTGAAAGCCTTCTGTATTAGGAGCTTTATTATACAAGAATTAGGATACATTTCTTGTTTTCATATCAACATAGCACATAAAATATTCCTCCTTCTATTTCTGTCTCATTTATTTCAAAATACCAAAGTGAACACATCCATTACATGCCATTTCAAAGATACACCAAGGCCCATATTGAAAAATGGCCAGTAGTTGTGTTGGTCTGTAGTAATTTTCTGGCTGAGAGCAACCACACACTTGAAAGCCTATTACACAAAAGACAATATTCTCCTTTCCTAGGACTATGAATAACCTGTGTAAGACAATAAGACCAATTTTAAGAAAACATATATCTAAATCCTGGTGACTTCCTTGGGTTTGTGGTGCTGACATGAGTATGGTTTTGAATGAGGTTGAACACCCTCCCCCCCCGCCCATGAGGTTATGGTTGATCAACACAGTACAGGTTACTGAAAATGTAGAGTGCCCCAGCAAACAGACCAACTCATGGAAAAAGGCTCTGTCTCTCTACTTGAAGCTGGTCTGTGGAAGAACTTCTGAAAGTTTAGCCAGCTACAGGAATAAGGGGACAAAACTACTTTAGTTCCTTGAATTCTGCCTATGACCTTTGCCCATTTCCAGTAATTAATATTGCTGTGCTCAAAATTTTGTCTACAAGCAAAGGGAAAATGCATCTTATATCTATAGCCAAGAATTTGCTCAAAACTGTAACAGTGTAATCCATGAAACGTTATTGGGTTTCGATCTAATTATTGCAGAAAGAGAAAGACTTCTTTTCTACTGGGAAAAGTCTCTGTAGTAGTAGTAGTAGTAGTAGTAGTAGTAGTAGTAATAATAATAATAATAATAATAATAAACAACATCTTCATACACTTACTTTTTACCCCTTTTCCTAGTATAATACACACCCTGCCCCTGCTCCTGCAGGTCCTGAGGTCAGTGTTTTCAGCCTCGTGGCAGTGGTAGGTGTTGTGATGAGTGTCAGTATCTGGAGTCCTTCACCAGGAGGAATACGATGTTCATGTTTGTTATGTCTTCTTCTGCACTCTATGATATAACTGGAGATATTTTTATATGTTTGCTGACACATTTTCATCTTTTGTTCTTTCTCCACCAATCTGAAGCTCCATGTTACAGCCAAATTTACTACATACAGTGCCTTTTACCTATGTTAGATACTATTTATTTATTCTCTGTTATCCCTAAAAGCAGCTTTGTCCAGCTCCAGGCCTTCCATTCTTTAGCTGACCACTGGTGAGTTGTTTATAGCTGTGGGGTGTCCAGTGCCAGCCAGTGCCCATGTCTTATCATCCCCTGTCTGCCCTCCTCTGTGCTGCATCCCGTGTCTCTTCCTGATGCTGCTACTATCCTACCAGGCTGGTATTTCTGTATACTATGTCTTTATGGCAGTTATAAACACCTCATTCTACATGGAACAACTGCTTATTAGTGTTATCCCAATAAAACTAGCATCATACCCTACAAAGATACAGGAAAGTAGAACAAATTAGTGCCAACCACACAGTCATTAGAAAAATTACTGTTAAAGCTAACCCAAGTAAAACAAAAACAGTTCACACAGGGCAAGTCTGACACAGCTCTGTCCTGGGCCTTGCAAACTCAGTTCAAAGCCCGTGGCCAGATACTAGCCATGTCAATACTGTACTACAGGTTTACAGGGTCACTGAGTTAAGTGCATGTTTTGTAACTATAACCATATCTCATGAAAAAACACCAGATCTTATTTTCATTTTGCATCATGGCAATTGTCTCAGACCATTCTGCATTGCATCAAATTCCCCTGCTGAATTGTCGTCTGTCAAACTTCTGCACTCTGGATTTTAACAGAGCTCTTCTGATCAGTGTGCAAAACTCATCCTGACCTAACGCACCCCGTTGCTGCCTAGAGTCCTCTTCCACCTCCCATATGCAGCCTGTGAGAGACCTGCCTCCCTGCTGCTGCATCAACTGGGACTAGAAATTTACACACCAAAGTGAAGACAGATACTCCAGGCAACCTTAGGAACGAATTAAAAAGGAACTGATGTGGGGCGAAAGTAGGACAGAAAAAGGGATTAAGCAGGTTTTAGGAATGGGATAGTGGGAAGAACAGGAGGTGGCAAAGAGTCGGAGCTCTCAGGAGAGGAAGAGACACAATCAGCGAGAAAGCAGCTCAGGGTCTGTTACATACGAGGGAGAGAACTCACAAATGTAGAATTAGCAACACGTTCACCTTCAGCTTCACAAACCATCTCACTGTGAAAAGCATAGGGTTAATTTACACACCAGCTGCCTAATAATCGTCATGAAATGGCTAGATGAAATGTCAGATTTATTGTCTACACTAACTCCAACAAACTCTACAGAATCTACCCAAGACCTGAAACATAATAGAGTTCCTCTGGCTAGCACTAACACTCTATTCATATTTCTCAGCACTGGTGAATTTAAAAAAAAATGTATTTACTTTCAATCTTAAAACTGTCAGGCAGTAATAATTCTAATCTAAATTTACAAGGATCAAGTAACCACTTATGGAAAGTGTTCTATAGGTATTGCAGAAACTGTTCATAGTTTACAATGGTCCAACAAATGCAACAAGAGGCTATGCCTGCGGACCATAAAAATGAAGTAAAACCTAAGATTGCTACTATGAATTTAAACTGTTGATATCAAATCAATCCTTAGCCTGGTGTCGTCTAGAAAAGTGATTGTAACATTTTTATTATAAGTTCTAGATATAGGAAAAGTTTTGCACAGTTTGATATCTGAAAGGGAAAAACATAATTCTTTAATTTACTTTGAAAAATATTTTTATTTTCCATCAAAAACCAGCTGAAATGTACAAGGATTTATCTGCCTTTAAAAGTAGCTTTGAGCAACAGCAGTAATCCCTTCTTAGATGGAGAACACTGAAGCTACCTGTAAACTAAATTGCATTTTCCACACATGACAAGGCAACTCAGTATAATGGAACCCAGGTGTTAGACTAATTTCTAATTTAACCATAAATGAAGAAAAGAGAAATATTAATCCTCAATGCAAGTTGTTGTGGTATTACAGAATCCATCATAATGAAGAAATGACCCCGCTTTGCACAAAGGTTAACTGTACAAATGGTACTGCATCGACAAAAATGTTAATGAGTTTGTGTGGCAGCAGGTAAGCAAGAGCTGGCAGAAGGAAGCTATTGTGATAGGCAGATAATTACAATGGAAGTCATGTCTTTGGTAATGACTAGGATTCACATCACATATCATTTCAGTCACAGGACAATTTCGCTAGCTCTGTTTATGGTAATCTATGGGATTATTTGACAGCAAGGTGACACTTTGACTTTGGAACAAATTTCTTTCATAGACAGCACAATTACTGATATTGGGACATTCAATTAGATACATCACTGATGTATATTTTTGATTTGAGAAAATATACAAAGGTATATTTTTCATTAGTACATGAAGTTTTTTGGTTCTCAATTTGGGTTTCATCATGCTAAATGCTTTGATCTTCCCAATGTGTAGGAGTCAGGAGAAATTTAAGAGCTGTGAGTTTTTAACAATTCAACTGCAGGGCTAATAAAGAAAAAGGAAAAATCATGCACTTCAAATATATAATTGTTTTAAAGAGAAGGAACATAAATCTCCAGGCAAAATTAATCTGTGCTATAAACTCTGCTACATTACATCAAGTATGCAATATTCTTTTCAAAAGGGAATTCTCTGACAGTAGTGAGACAAGTTATATCATATTCTAGGCCAAATCTCCAGCTAATATATTTACCTGAATCTCACAAAACCGCTACAAATAGGAAAATATTCAGGTGAAGAATCAAATATGTGTCACCTGTTCTTCCCTTTGTGGAAGGAATGTGAAATAACCAGGAGAAGACAAGACTGACATCAAATGTGGTGAATAGCTCCTGAAGTTCCACCATATCCAGGGTCCATGGCAATATGTAGGGTCTTACTGTGAGCATTTCATTAGAAGAGCAGAGACTACAGCACCCCACCAGTACTTGCATGCAAATAAAAAGTGTTCTACATTCACAAGTGGTAAAAAGTGTACTTTGGCAAACAGACAGCAGTTTTAAAGAAAAAAGTTTTCTGTTTTGGAATTCTTCAATAAATGCTTTGTGCAAACAAACTTTGGCTTCTGGGATGCTCATCAACTTTTTCTCCATGTTTTCCGTGTGCGTGTTTCAGCGCCTGAACTTGTGTGACCAGTCACCTAAAGGACATTTTACTTCAATTAATTCAGTGGCTGACCTAATCTTCCACAACTGCCTCACCCAAAATCTCACTTGTTTCATAAAGCTGTATCTTCACAAATATAACATTGTAAATAAGAATTTTCTGGGAAAAAGATAAAAGAAAGGAGAATATGGCATATGAATATATCAGAAGCAAAAACTTGTGTAGAAGACAAAAGAATGTCTACAAATACATTGTCTTGCTCTTAGCATGGCTTTTGTACTACTAGTGATTCCTTTTCCCCTTGATATAGGTTTTATAATCTAAAGTTTATGTGTTCGCCTTCTTTGTAACTCTGAATCTATGTGCAATGTTCATTATTTTAAGATATAGGATCTAAGTATTAATCAAACAACAACATTAAGGAACAATAGCAACTCTTTCTTTGTATGATGTCTGTATCATTCCTTCCATTGAACTTAGGTGTATATTTTATACTGAATTTGGGTTAGAAAATTTGGCTTAGGTAACTTAGTTATAGTCACGATGTGGAAAAAAACAATTTGCTATCAGTATCCTATTATTTCCACTTCTGCTCAGTAATTTGTGACTTGAATGAGCATAACCTAAGGCTTTAATGGGATGAGGATGCTACTAAGGTTTGTTAGAGCAGCCACATTTTCTCTCTCCAAGGAGACAAGTCACAATTATAATGATCTTATATTTGTAGAGTGGTTTTCATGCAAAAGGACCCTCAGATGCTTTAAAAACCTGGCAAATTACATTCAGGAATCTTACCATTCACTGCTGAATTTCAGTAGCCTCTGTTGTGAAAGGTTTTTAACAACGCACAGTAAAGTCTAGTTCACTTTAGGACAAGATATGACTACTATAAAGCAGCAAGTCTCAGCAGGCAGACAATAACACTTCAAATGGAAATGCAAAGAGACCACTGAAGTTAACATACTATTCAGGAAGTGTGGCACATTGATTTAACGACTTTCCTTTTGTGTTTTGAGAGGACCATACATCCAGTAACTCATTGAGCAAGTCCAAGTGCACTTGATGCACTTAGAGCACAGCTCTTCAAGGTGCTGAGTACTGTGGTTCGCAAGAGAACAAATGGTAAGTCTGTAAAAATTATATGATTAAAAGTAAGTAAGTGCTTAAGTGCTTTACTGATCAGAACTTACTGACCTGTATAAAAGAGTCTGCCTCCCTGAGAGCCTGACATACACATCTTGAAAGCAAGATTCCTGAAGGAGAGAAACAGAAGCAGTGAGAGGAGTTGGTATTTTTTACTGGCACAGTTTACAAGGACAAAAATAGGTAATTCCCCTCCAAATCCTTTCTCTCACCCATTCCTTGAGCATTTGCTTTATGAGGCTACAGCTGAAGAGGACAAGGGTTCTGTTAAAGAAAAAAAAAAAAAAAAAGGAAAAGGAAAAGAAAAAGAAAGGACTAAAACATATCAGATGAAATTTAGACAAAACGTAGGTCTCTAAAAAACTTCTACACAGTTGTTAACCTGACTGTAGAGATGTCTATTTCTACAGACACCTCCAGTGCTGCAATGAATATTGTATAAGAGGGAGGTCTACCATAAATACTAGGTCCGACTGGTAAACTCCACTTCCTGCCATGGTTCCTATACTAAAGAAACATTTTCCCAAATGTTTCCCAAACAGACTCCAGCAGAGTGTCAAATCAATAGACTAAAGCCTGATGGACCATCAGCTGGCACCAACAACAGCTCACTGTGGATGCAGGAAGCATGTGGGCAGCTGAGGAATGGAGACACTTACAGGAGCTGCGGAGGAGTGGGGGAGATGCAGTCAAAACACATGCACATGCCTAGGTGTATTCATGGGCATTTGACCAGAGATGAGAAGGAAGCTCTGTAAAAATAACACTGGGGGGGGGGAAGGGGATTCACCTCCTCATTTACAGTTTGCTCCTGTAATGTGTTATTGAGTTAATTGAGAAGGAACTCGCTCAAACAACCAGAAAGCAGCAGGATGAAAATGGAGATGAAGGAAACCCATTCAACTGTGAAGCATTTTGGGGAGAGAAAGGCTGCTACACTTTGCACTCTGAAGGAGGGAAGGGAACTAACCAAAATTACTGGGTGCCAAAGGCTTCCTGCTCCCTCTGCCCAGCTCTCACCCAGCCCTGCCGTGTTTACAGCCTTTTCCTCAGCCGATCCCTGTGAGCGGGGAGCATGGGCATAAATTCAGCAAGTGGTTCAAGACTTTTTACTTCGCATTCAGTAGAGCAGGAGTTGAAACCAAGATAAGGATGGGGCCAGGCTCTTTTCAGTGGTGCCCGGTGACAGGACAAGAGGTAACGGGCACAACCTTGAGCATAGGAAGTTCCACCTAAACATGAGGAGGAACTTTTTTACCCTGAGGGTGGCAGAGCACTGGAACAGGCTGCCCAGAGAGGTGGTGGAGTCTCCATCTCTGGAGACATTCAAAACCCGCCTGGATGCATTCCTGTGCAACCTGCTGTGGGTGACCCTGCTCTGGCAGAGGGGTTGGACTAGATGATCTCCAAAGGTCCTTTCCAACCCCTGCCATTCTGTGATTCTGTGATCTCCCTTCATATATTGGTTCCTTACCCACCAGCACAGAGTCCTTCGTGATGCCCTTCTTGCTTCCTTTTCCTTCTTTCCATCTTCCTTTCAAGGAAAGATGATGTAAATCTTTGTTTTCTAGTTTTCTGTTTGATCAGGCTTACAGGCAAGCTAGAGGAGGAAAGCTTGTCAGTGAATTTGGGTGGAGTTCTGGTGCATAATAACCTCTTGCTGCTGAACTCTTCAGTTCTAGCAAGAGGTAAGGCTCCCTGCACATGCCCTGAAAACTTCTGTACTATGCATTATATCAGAGTTGGATTTTTCTGCTTACTGATGATTTTTGTTGTCTTCACTTATAATTGCTACTGTTCCCTAAAGAAGTTTTGAAAAACTACAATCAACACATGAGGGCTCCTGTGGCAACTGGCACACATCCATGCGACTGAGAGCTAGGTACTACAAATTTTAAAAATACTTCTGCTAAGGAACTATTCAGTGAGGTACGTGTCCTGGTTTCAGCTGGGAAAGAGTTAATTTTCTTTCTAGTGATGTCTGTGAAAGGAATGTCAACAATACATATTGGTTTAGTTGTTGCTAGGGAATGTTTATGCTTTTCAAGGGCTCTTTTCAGCTTCCCTAGAAGCTGAGAAGGACTATAGACAGAACATGAAATGGCCAATAGAATATTCCATACAATAGATATCATGCTCAGTATACAAATGGGGTTAGCCAAGGGGGTGGGTGCTCACGATCACTGCTCAGGACAGTGCCAATTCACCAGGCAGTGAGAGTGACTTGTGTCATTATTGTTGTTATTATTGTTATTTTCCTTTTTTGATATTGTTCTATTAAACTGTCTTTATCTCAACCCATGAGGATTTTTTTTTCCCTTTCCCCTCCCCTCCTTTTCTCCCTCTTCTCCCCACCCTTTTTGGGGGGCAAAGGGGACATGAGCGAGTGGCTGCGTGGTCCTAGTTGCTGACTGGGATTAAACCACGACAGCACGTCATGGCTAGTGCCTCTTCCCTAGGAAAAAGAAAACACCGAAAGACTCATTATTAAATTACTCGCCTTTGTAAAATTATACCTCTTTACTACTTGGACAATGATGCTTTTTTTTTGTCGCCTTTTTGGTCTTGCCAAAACTTCGAAATCTTTCAGAGAGAAAATGAAAACATAGTGGAAATTCAGGCATGAGGAATAAGGAACTGAGCTAATGTAATTTGCATGATTCTGATTACTGATGATGGATCTTTATAGCGTGACGTTTTGGTCTGCCGCATGCACCCCAGCATTTATCTAACTGTCCCTGCAAACACAGTCACGCTCCAAAACAGTACAGATGGCAAAAGTATCTCCGTGTATGTTTTGAGGTGGTCTTCTAAAGGAAGCAAATATTCTGCAGAAGCAGAATAAAGCTATTGAACTGTGTTTACTTCTTAACCTGTTTTAACATTAGAGTTATGCAAATTTGATTAAAACAGAGATTTAAACCAAAACTGAACTGCACACTGAGCAACAGCTGTGTTTGGTCCGCAGGTGGCTTTCCCCAGCAGCGCGCTGTTCCGCGGTCCTTCAGCTCCCTCTGCTGCTTCACCGGGTCCCGTATTTTTCACATTGGGAACAAGCTTTTACTCATTTTTTTTTTTTAACCTCTCTTTTGATGAGAAAAAACGACGCAGATTAAAATTGCACCTAAAGCAATGAAATGATTGCTTGAATTGATAAACAGTGTGTGCCAAGCTTCTTGTAATTATTGTCCGTCCTTTTCTCAGGGAACGACAAAAAGCCCATCAGACTCTTCCAATTGCCTTCTGGTGACTTGTAGTGCATTACAATTTGACTTGGTGTAACTGGAATGTATCTGTTGTTTAAGCTGCCATTTCCTGGTTATGTTATTTTATTTCATACGGATCTTTTTTTTTTTTTAATAATTATGTCCTGATATAGCTCACTGTACTCTTTATTATAAATGTCTCCTTCAGATGTCTCTGGAACAGTTTCTTTCCCAAATTTTGATGGTGTTCATCTATCAACAATACTAAAGAAGGAGCAGCTAGTATATTCTAGTCTTTATTGCCATATTTTCCATTTCTAAATAGACTTGACAAAGCTTATCCCAGATAACAGACAACTGTATATATTCAAACAATATGTTGGCCAAAATGCAATATAAATGCAAACCACACAAACACACACACATTCATTAAAGTAGAACCTTGGTTAATAAGGTAAAATGAAGAGAAGGAATTATCTGCCAGAATATGTGTGAGAAGTATTATAAAAAACTGAGCCTCATACATCATACTGACTAAAATGGGGGTTTGAAAAGCAGTAAAGTTTAAGGGAATATTAACAGACAAGATTATGCTGTTCCAAGGCATCTCTGATCCTCAGGGGATTTTAGAAAAGCCAGAAGGTCCATCTAAATTACATCAAAGATGGGAAGCTTAGAATTCGATGTGTAATTTTCTCCATAGGTATGTAGGGTATTATATCCATTTTTTTCTCTTCAGATATTCAGCCATACGATTATGTCAGTCACTGATGGAATTACTCCAAGAAAATAAGATTATGAAATATCCATTTGAAATTCTGCAAAACTATTGAAAGTGCAGGTTTGGGGAATCTTGGCCAAGACGCTACTTCCTCCAAGACAACTAGGATGATTTTCTGAGGAATCTGCATTAAGCCCCAGAAGCAAAGGTACCAGTGGGTATGAATTATGCTACACCTGGGAATAGTCATAGTCCAACATCAAGATTGGATATTAGGAAAAATTTCTTCACTGAAAGAGTTATCAAGCATTGGAACAGGCTGCCCAGGGAAGTGTTTAAGTCACCATCCCTGGCAGTATTTAGAAGATGTGAAGACGTGGCGGTTAGGGACATGGCTTAGGGCTGGACTTGGCAGCGCTAGCTTTACAGTTGGACTCGATGATTTTAAGGGTCTTTTCCAACCTGAATGATTCTATGAACAGAACAACTCAGACAAGTCAGGCCTGATCAGATCTCTCAGGCACTGCTTGGATGCATTGCATTGTCCTTTGCAATGTGAGGACAGTGAGGACAATGCTTACATTTGAATATTTTCAAAGCGTTTGCTGCTGTTGAGGAAATGGTGACACACTGCTGGCTCTGCTCAGGGGACAGGGGAAGAGGCTCTCTTTGCTATCGCCTTCTTCATGCAGCTTGTTCTTGAGTGACACCTGAGGAGCAGGCACATTGGGCGTGAGACTAATTACATGATTGAATTCTTCTCAGGAGGAGATTACAGAATAAGGGTGAGATCCAAAAAGTTGCAGGCATGTGAAATAAACAGGTGGATTGCAGGACCCCAAAGCTGCAGTCAAACAAGAGCCCGCCTAAATCTGGAGGTATCTGGGAGGACCTTCCCCTTCCAGCTTTAGCACCTGTCAGCCACTTGAAATTTGTGCGTGTCCTGACCTTCCCTTCCCTGAGCAGTTCAGTGCCTCATTCCTGCTCAAGTGTCACCAGGGAGGCCGCTGCCCCACCACAGCCAGATCTCAGTTATTTATTGCCTGAAAAAGCTTCATACACTGACAGTCACATTGTCACAAAATATATAGGGACACAGAACAGGAGAAGGCAACGCTGATCATCATACCCAGTCCTCCACCATCAGCGACAACCAGAACACGAGCAGCAACTCAGGGCATAAAGGACTCAAGTCATAAAAGCTTTCTCATTGCTGACAAATGTTAGACCTAGAGTAAAAAGGCCAACATCCCAGCTGGGATGTGCCACAGTTGGGAAACAGAAAGCATTCGAGGTCACACCAACGAGCTTCATCCCCCGCAAGAAGGACCACCATGTAACATGAAATTTTTGGGCGATTCAGATAGCTGACCTTCCAGGTTTGCCTTTCTCACTGGCCACTGCAGGCTCAGGAAGCCTAACTCCCTACTAACACCCCAGTGTGCCGGGCAGCTCGTACTCCACAGACATAATTGCCTGCTTCAGATCTCATTTCCAAGGACCAGAGTGACCCAGTCTTGCCACTGTCATGGCTCGGCTCAGCACTGGACTTGTCACACAGGACTCTCTGTTCAGAAGCTGCAGATGTAAAGATGTCTACTAGTGCCTGAACTGCACGAAATAGCGTCCAGCTACTCAACAGAAATACCAGTCATCCCCATCAGACTAATCATGTGAAAAATTCCTTTCTGATCCCAAATTTGGTGATTAGTTTAACCTTGAGCATGTGAGTAAAATACATCAAGGTGGTACAAGAGTTTAAGATCTCAAAACAAGAATCTCAAATTCTTGTCACACTGATATTTTCAAACTTTTCAAATCTCGAGAGTGCATGTATGCAAACTATCAAGGTGAGATGTTCCCAAGTCCATGTTGATTCTTTAACAATGTCTGGTGCATGTGTAAGTCTAAGGCCAGACGCTATCGGGGTGCTCCAGGTATTGATATCAGGGCCAATGCTGTTTAACATCTTCATTAACAACCTGGAAGACGGGAGTTGCACAACTTCTAGAAGTTTACAGCCATTACAACACGGAGGGGAGTGGCTGATACACCGGAGATCTGTGCTGCCATTCAGAGACCTCAACAGGACAGAAAAGGCCCTGGCAGTGCTAGTGGACACCAATTTGTATGCAAGCAACACAGCCTTGCAGCAAACAAGGCCAACAGGTGATTTTCTGCTCTGCTCAGCACTGAGACATCTGGAGTGCTGGGTCCAGTTCTGGGCTTCCTAGTACAAGAGAGACATGGACATAGCAGAGCAAGTACAGCAAACTGCCATGAAGATGATAAATGGATTGGAACACCTGACCTACAAAGAAAGACCACAAGCTGTGAGCCTTCAGCCTGGAGAAGAGCAAGTTCGGGAGATCTTACCTGATGGGACAAGGGTGGAAGCAGAGAAGACTGAGTCAGAGTCTTCTCAGTGGTGCCCAAAGAAAGGACAAGAGGAAATTGGCAGGAAATACACAAGGAGGAAGAAAACCCAGACAAACCTGCAAGGCCGATCAAACACTGCAACAGGTTATCCTGAAAGGCTGTAGTGTCTCTGTCCTTGGAGATATTCAAAACCCAACTAGACACGCTCCTCAGCGACATGCTTTAGTTGACCCTGCTCTGTGCAGTGTGGTTGCATCAGTAGTGTCTCCAAAGGTCCCTTCCAACCTCAGCAATTCTATGCTTCTGCAGTTGTGAACAACTTTACACAAGAAAACTGACACCACCACCACTACTCAGACCTTGACATCCTATGTAGTTGAAAGCCTGCCTAATTTGTTTTGCACTTCATATGAAATAGTAACAATCAGGGCACCATTTCATCTTTTGTGGAACTAAATTTCCCACTTGAGTGTTGAGTAACTGTCACAGCAGCTATGCCTACAAACCTCTGACTGGGGATCCATATCTCCATTACATCAGTGAACCACACCTGTGGTTGAATTGCATCTTTAATTTCAAGAGAGAGAGCAAAACATGGTTCTCTTGCATCCGTGTCAATGATTATAATACCTTATATTTGGAAATAATGGAGGAATGAGACAGCTTCTCTCAGAGTTAGGATGAAGTTAACAGCTTCTTGCTTTCTTCAGATTGACCTACCTAACAAGGATAGGAACACCATAAGCTACACCAACACTTTGAGCAAAGCTCAACCTGGTGGACAGAGTCTCACCAATGCTTATCTAGCTTGTGGGTTTGATCTGGCAAGCAGAATTGTCAGTCAAATTCCTAAAAAGCCAAAGGGTTTTATTTACCTGTAAAGTTAACATTAGATGAGCTGGCATTCCAAGAATTTCAGGAGGTGCTCAAAAATGTGGCGGTTTATTAAATTTTGGGTTTAGCCATAGTTATTAAATGTAGATCCAAGAGCTGTAGTTCAGGTGCCCATCTTTTAAAATGGAGTGATGAATATCATCAAGTTTATGACTGTGTACCACAGATGATGGAAATGTAAAGGTTTTATGAAAAGATTTATTCAGTAGCAAGAAAACTTTTAGAAACCATGTCCTAGTCAGACTGAGCAGAATTAAATGTGCATTGAAATGTGCAGATCATTATTTGACAAGTCATTTGGTGTACTAAATTATCTTGCTGGAATAACAGGTGAGGAAACACAGTTTTTTGTCTTGTTCATTTAGTTTACTTCCATGGAAGTTGGTTCCTGGAAAAAGTATACAAAATTAATTGATACATTTGAGAGAACTGCCCTTTCCACCAGCACTGTGTGCATATACTGTAACTCCAGCTGTTATAGAATAATCAGATATTAACATAATTTTCCACATTTTTTTCCTTTACAAATTAGCATTATAGCGATCTCTGTTCTGAAAGTCTTTATAAGCACGTTTTGCGTCTGTTTTACTGTGTGGGATTCTTCCAAAAGGTTCCAGATCATTGAAGCAGGCATCAAAAACTTCATCCACTGCTTTTTCTGCCGTTTCTTTGCTAACTTTTCTAACAGCCAGAATGGAACGAATCGCTCTGTCTCGTACACAAGTCTAAAGTGGGAATTAGATAAAGAAAACTCTGTGTTAGTATAAATAATTTTTTTCCCAGATTTTGTCAAGCATTAACTCCTACTACACACATAATGATTTTGTATCACAGAACACATCCCTGGAAGTGTTCAAGGCCAGGCTGGATGGGGCTTTCAGCAATCTGGTCTAGTGGGAGGTGTCCCGGCCCATGGCAGGGGGGTTGGAACTAGATGATCTTTAAGGTCCCTTCTAACCTGAACCACTCCATGATTCTATGATTCTAAGAGTAAAACAATGCCTGTAATAAGCATTAAAGTACATTGTTGTTACATCCTATGCTAACTTTGTGTTTTAGTTTTCCATGTGCAAATAAGCCATCAGTTAAGTAAAAGACATTCCTTAGAGCAGGAATTAAAATACAATTTGGCATTTGTTGTAGGTATCAAGTATTTGTACAACTTGACTTGGACACAAGAGAAAATACACCAGAAAGAAACAGACGTAAATACCGGTTAGTACTTTTCCAATTTAAATGCTATAAAACATAACAGAATGACTCCTTTACTGGCCTTCATTTTGATACCTTTTTTTATGTCAACTTTTGCTTACACAGATTCTCTACTAAAAGATTAAAAAAAAAGATGTAAACATCCCCAGCTACAAGCTAACTGCCACTCTAACATGAGCAACTACTTGGGACTCAATCCACAGTCCCTACTATTAAAAAAACCTAATTCCTGTAAGACTTAATACATGTTTATTTAGAACTCTTGTCGTTCTCCTTCCTCCAGTTTTCAAACACCTTTTAGAGTTTTACCTACTTATCATGGGTAAGATATTCTCACCACATACCCTGCAAACCCTGGTTTTTGTTTGGTTCTTATTAACCATCCATCGTCAGTGGTAATGCTCTACGGTAGGACCAAGTATTTAGGAATTTCACTCCAACAAAAATAACAAGGTGGAAAAAAAAATTATCATGAATCGTCAAAGGTTATTAAAGGGTAATTAAGAGAAAGCAGCAAGCCCATGGCACCCACGTCTTTCTCTGATGTTTTCAGCTATTAAAGTGTAGAAGACCGAGATCAAGTAAGTAAAGATGGCTCATCACAAATCAGTAGACTTTTAACATCTACAGTCTTTACCTGATGGTGTCCTTTTAATCCAAATTTAAACCTGGATATTTCATTCATCAGTGTACAGTCTCCACTGAGATTAGCAGCTCGAATCTATTGAGAAAAAAAGCCACACAATCAGAGAAACACATGGAAATACAAAGTCAAAACAAAGCTGTAATAAATTTTTTTCTTCAATATCTTTCTGGTGACAGGCGGTAAAGAATATTCCCAGGGCCACCTCTACTTATTAAGTACATATTACTTCTTATATCCACCCTCTCAGGCTCAACGAACTATGAAGTATTACTATATAACCTCGAAGTTTCTCCAGGAATCAAGTCTCACATATTCGCAAAACTTAAATGAATAAGCAGAAGAGATAATATGTATATGCATATATATATATATGTATATATCTAAAAATACACACACATATATGCGAACTGCTGATAGAACAGGGGAAGTAACATTCTCCCCAGTCTATATCAGCTGACACAAGAGTCAGGAAGAAAGGCAGATACCTTTCAAAGACTACAGCTGCAATAACCAGAAGAGCAGTAACCCACCTGCTTTAGGAAAGGCCGCATTTAAATGGGTATTTGTTTTAGCTTGTCAACTGTCTTCTCCTGTGCATTGTAATTTGTCTGTCAAGTGTTCCTACACCCTCAGCTAGCAAATACAACTAAAACTGGAATTTCCTATAATTAAGTACCAGACTGAGAATAAATGCATGGAAAACATGAAATATAAGAATTAAAAAGCTGGCAATAAAAATTGTAAACACCATATAATAAAATACATATCAAAAGACCTGAAGTAAATAAATCATCTCCACAAGAGCAAGAACAAGCACAATCTTGTTTTATATGTCTCTAATTTTGTGTTTGAGGCTTACATGCTTTATTCTGCACTGTGTAAATGCTTAGACAAAAAAAAAAAGTAGACGATAGTTAATAATTCTGAATTATTGTAATGGGTTTCAGGTGGCAAGACGTTGGCAGGAGGGGGCCTGCCGGGATGGGTTCTGTGAGACCAGAAAAGGGACTCCCCCCACCCTAAAACGGACCTGCTGCTGGTCAAAGCTGAGCCCATCAGCAGTGACAGTGGTACTGCTGCAATGACATATTTAAGAAAGGATAAAAAACACCACATGGCAGCTGTGAGACAGGAATGAGAAAAACATGAGAGAAACAACCCCAAGATCAGTGAAGATGGAGTGGGAGGAGGTGGTCCAGGCACCAGAGCAGAAATTCTCCTGCCACCTGTGGAGAAGACCATGGTGACACAGGTTGTCTCCCTGCAGCCTGTGAAGGAACAGAGTAGAACAGATATCCACACTGCAGTCCAAGGAAGGCCCCACGCCACAGCAGATGGACATGCCCTGAAAAAAGTTGCAGCCCATACAGAACCCACACAGGAGCACATTTTCTGGCAGGAACTGTGGTGCGTGGGGGACCAACGCTGGAGTGGTGCATTCCTGAAAGGCTGTACGCTGTGAAAAGGACCCAAGCTGGAGCAGGTCTTGAAGAACAGCAGCCCATGGGAAAGACCCACACGGGAGTAGTTCATGAAGGACTGTAACCCATAGTAGGGACCTCACACTGGAGAAGGGGAACAGCGTGAGGAGGAAGGAGCAGCAGAGACAAAGTGTTATGAGCTGACTGCAGCCCCCATTCCCCATCCCCATGTGCTGCTTTGGGGGGAAGGTGACAGAAGAGTCAGGAATGAAGGAGCAAAGTTGAGCATGGGAAGGAGAGGTGGGAGAAAAGGTATTTTTAATTTTATTTCTCACTCCCTTACTCTGCCATTAACAGGCAATAAGTTAAATCAATCTTGGTTAGGAGGGTAACCAGTGAGTCACCTCCATGTCCTTATCTTGATCCACAAGCTTTTTAATCCTACTTTTCTCCCCTATCCTGCTGAGGAGGGGGAGTTGGAGAAAGTTGTGTGGGTGCCTGGCAGCCAGCCAAGGTCAACCCCCCCCCCCCCCCCCCAAGTTATACATAATGGCTTTACTAATACCACGTAAGGTTACTTCATTAAGTTTTATCTGTAATAAGATAATATGTGACCGTGATTCTCTTCCACACCAAATAAGAATTAATGAATTCAAATTAATTTTTACAAAATCTGATTTGTTCTGTACCAAACTCATCATTTTGGTTCTTCCACATAATGTGTAAAGATGTGCACAGGTTTCATCTAAAGTCTGGAATCTAATACATTCTCATTAAAAACAAACAAACCTACCTACAACCAAAAAGAAAAAAACCACACCCAAACCAAAGCCATTACAACATTTTTATATCATTTTATATATTTTTTAAAAAAAGTTAAAAAGCCACCTAATTCACACAGTCACAAGAATGTACTTTCGTAATATTAATCATAAGGCTAAGTTTTTCTGTGGTCAAATGATATGGATTACATCAGAAATCAACTAAAAGCACATGAATACACACGAGTCGTATGTGGTCAGTTTAACTTCACCTCCTAAGGCATCAATTTTTAAGACCTTTCAAGCAGCAAATTCCTATGTCCTCTGAAATGGACATGGAGTCATAGCTAAAGTGTACTATTAGCAACATCACAATGAATAAATAAATGTATGTTATAGGAAAAGACAAGTTTGTTGCTAACCAAAAAAACCTACACAAAAATAAGGTTACCATACTACTGTGATACCCAACGTACCAAGATTTGCAGGGGAGAAATAGAATCCTATAAATATTTCACTAATGTGTGAACGCATTTTCATCTCTAACTACTCTCACTTGTTAATAACCACTTTTTGTTATGGTTACACTCACAGTGATCCCATTCTACTTAGTATGACACTGACTTATTAATATTTATGGAAACTAAACATTTTTTTTCTGAATTAAACCGTTTAAGTTGACTTGACAGAAAGGATAAAATGTATCAACAGGATTAAATCAAACAAAGTCTGTGTAAAAGCATGCCTGTTTAAACATGAAACATTCCTAATAACCAGCAGTACTTAATATAATGGCAACGTCAGAAGCATTTTAACTTACCTCTGAACATGCTAAGTGTTTGACATTTTTAAACCAGTCAACATGTGCACGGCAGTGATCAAAAGCATGAATCAATTCATGTGTGACCACCCGGTTCATATGGGATTGGTGGCGAATGTTGTTCTGACACAGAACAATCTGTAGAAGAAAAAAGTATATGTAGACTTTTCACCAAGTTTCAACACCACACTTACTTCTCAGAGACCTAGCACACACAACCTACAGCATTTAGACTCTGTAGATCAGTCTTTTTCAACATTAACAGCCTCATCATTCTGCAGCATACTAGTTCCGATATCATAGAACATCTTTCATTTTTCTTGTTTTCATGACTTTAACTCAGAACAGCATTAGTAGACTTAATCCTAGTAAAAAACACTAAAAAAAAATGTAGTCCTTTGAAAGAGGACAGTGTTCAGTGCCTACCTGAGATGTGGCAGAATCAAAACCTCCACTGACACAGCCATCGCAGTCTTCACAAGCAAAGTGCCGGTCATTGAAGACAGTGCTGAAAGACCCAAACAAACAAAATTATAGGGAAGGATTTGAAAAAGACCAGTAACTCCATATAATAGCGATGTTACTACACAGAACAGGATGAATTAGTTTACATACCAACCAGACTGCTTCATAGCCTCAAGAAGTAGTTGAGCATATGGATCTAGAAAGACATTGCTGCAATCAATTTCTCTAGACAAAAGTTTCTAAGTCATCTATAACCAAAATATAAATACAGTCAAGAAAAAAGAAAAAGGAAAGGCACTACACATCTAAATTCATACTTCGCAGCATTCAGCCCTAATGCAATGCAACTGTCACTTGTTACAGCTCAGGCTGCAAAAAGTGATATGGAATCATGATATATACAAAGCTATTAATGAATCAAGCCACTTCTGACATTATTTTATTAGTAGCAGACACAAATAGAGTGGCCAATAGCAACAATTGTTTTCAGTGACATTCACAGCCAACATTACATAGTGAAAAGGGCAAAAATGAACCAGAAATTGACGAATCCTCTCAAATTTTCAAGAACAAGAAGTAGAGAAGGACCTTCTGACAGGGGAAAAAAAAAAAAAAAAGCACACAGCCACTTTTGCACTTGTGTTTTCTTTGTCTTAACCAAAATCAGCGTGTTCATCAAGCAGCAGCCGCTGCCAGCGGCTGGGGAAGGGGAGCAGCTCCCGCCCCGGGACCCTGCGGCCCAAGGTCACCGCTGCGGCCCGGCCGTTCCAGCGGGGGACACGGGCGTCGCCGGTCCCACCCGGGGCACCCTCCGCTGCGCCAGGACCGGGCCCACTGGGAAAGCGCTTACTCGTGTCCAGAGTCATTCTCAGCATCAGCTGGCACCTGTTGTGGAACGTGAAGAGGCTGCGGACCAGGAAGCTCTGCGGCTTCTTGTTCCGGTCCGGGAAGAGCCGGTAGCCGAAATCATCCTCCTCCTCCCCGCCCTTCTCCTCGGCCGCCGGCGGAGCGGCCTCCCCTTGCTCCATAGCCGACCCCTGCCCCTCCCGGCGCCTGCCGGCCACCGTCCCCGGCGGCAGGGCAAAGGGCACACGGCCCGGCAGCACCAATCGCTGGGCCAGCTCTCCGTCACGTGACACGTAGGGGGCGTGGCCAGGCAGAGCGGAGGACCGCGGGCCGTGAGGTGAGGCGCGGGCGCATGCGCTGTCCGTCCCCGCCGCCGCTTCTGCCGCCGAGGGGCCGCGGGGATCGTCCCGCTGCGGGGCCGTGCTGCCTTCTGGGAAGAGGCTCGGCCGTGCGGGAAGGGCGACCGGTGCTGGCGGCGGAAGGAGGTGGGAACCGGCGCAGGTGAGACTGGGGTGGGGTGTGCGGTGCCCGGCCCGTGGCCGCCACCCCGCGGCCTGGCGAGGCGAGGGGGAGCCCACCCTGAGGGGCCGGCTTTGTCCCGGGGGTCGCTTCGGCGTGAGCCCAGGCCTCCTGCGTGCGCGGGGCCTGCCGCTGGGGCGGGCCCGCAGTGCCGCCGGGGGCTCGCCCGCTCCGCTGGCAGTTGGCCAGGCCGTTGGGGCAGTGCTCCCCCCACGGAGGCGCTGGGGTCGTTGGGTAAAGCAAGGGAAGGCCCGAGAGCTGAGACTCAATTAAAACTTGCCTTAAAGGGTGTAAGAGCCGCGCTGGAAAGGAATTTGTTGTGAACGCGCGGGTTGAGGTCGTTGCTAAGCTGTATGCGACAAGCAGTGTAGGCCAGTGGGACAGAGGAGCGGGCTTACATGGTACGCTTGTGCAAGATGCTTTAGAATGCCAGAAAACAAGCAGGTAGATTAAATATTCGATTTTCACACGTACAAGAATATTACTTTAGTCACTGGTAGCAAAAAGGAAAGTGCAACGGATCACAATATAGTTTCTTGCATCTTTTGAAGCATCTTGTTCTAGCTACCGTTGGCCAGGGTGTAGTAGGCTGTATAGAATACTTGGTGGGCCCATGCCCAGGTTTCATGGAATTGACTGGCTGAATAGTTCAGAGACAGTTCAGTAGGTGGCAACAGGCATAGGTGGAAAAAAATATAGAAACCACTTGAATTGGAAATATAATAAAAAATACCTATTTTTTGGTTTCATCTAAAGTTTGTTTCCAGTTAGTTACAAATAGACTAAATATTTAAACATTTTTAGGAAACATACATTGCTAAGGGTAAACATGTTACCACCTAAGCATAGGAGATACCTTGATGCACCAGTTGTGCTTCTCCCTAGTTATCTGCTCAGCTGCTTACTCCTGAGGATGAAAAAAGAGTTCTGCTTTGGTAGTGTTAGTTCACTAATAATCATGAAATGTGTTTCCATCTTTTATGAGACTCTTGACCATAATTATGGACAGTGCGTTGTATCACAGAAGTCATTAGGAAAAAATTCTGGACACTAGGAAAAAATTTTTTACAGAAAGAGTGGTTAGACACTGGAATAGGCTGCCCAGGGAGGTGGTGGAATCACCATCCCTGAATGTGTTTAAGACTCGTTCAGATGTGGTGTTAAGGGATATGGTGTAAGGGAGAACTTTGTAGGGTGGAGTTGATGGTTGGACTTGATGATCCCAAGGGTCTCTTCCAACGTAAATGATTCTATGATTAGCTGTCTTTGGCCCATACATTTTTATATTTCTGTGCTACAAGGTTATTGTCTTACTGGACATTAAAAATAATAAATAATCAAGTCTTTTTTTTCCCTTAAATTTTGTGTGTACACTCTGTATAAAGAGTTTATTTATCCTTATGTGAGGATTGTATCTGATCCGGAAGCTCTTTCAGTCAAGAGGTTATAGTTATCAACCATTCGTAGCTTTCTTCGTCTTAAGTTTGTATTTAGTTCATCATGAATTACTTAATCATGATTATTTTCAAAATATGTTTGCTTCATCCTTTCAGCTTTTTGTGTGATGGCCTGTACAAATGTGGCTTTTTTTCCTGAATTGTAACCACAAATTTTTTTAAGTTTACTTTTTACTCGTGACTTGATATTTCTGTGATAATGTGTCTTTCATCCAAGACACTAAAAATAAGACAACAAAACTAACGAAGACTGTTAAGTACTAATAATTATTAAGTAGTGTTCTAGGGACTTGGAGGGCTACAGATGTGTACAAAGAACATGTTCAAAGAATATTCTGGACTTGTAATTCATTACACTTCATAGTAAAACACCTCATGTATTTCCTCATTCCTGTGCTAAAAATGTGTGCATATTTAAAGGTATTTGTAGGAGCAGAAAATGCTTTTCGGAGTTGGTTGGTCAGATATCTTGTTTCTGTTCAGATAGAAGGCAGCATATATATCTTAATTGTTATTTTTTTTAAGTTAAAACTTGAGTGTTAATGTGTTAAATTTTTCTTCGTTCTGTCATCTGAGAAACACTGCAGAAGTGGCTTTAAACTAGCATTACCTGATTATTGCTTTCGGGATTTTCATTGACTTGTTGAGCCCTTTACCTTACACTTAGTTAGGAAGGCATGACTTACTGTTTGTTCTAATATACTTGTTTTAGCTAAATACGTGGGTTCCCGTTGTTTTTTCAAAGACTTTAAATTTTTCTTTCTTCTTAGTCTCTTTCTATTTAATGTTCCTACTATGCTATTGGGAAGCCTGTCTTGCATGTAAGTCAGATGTCTTAATTTTTGAATTAGCTAGCTTCCTTCAGTACGTACTTCAAAGTTCCCTTCAGAAAGTTTTTTCCTTGAAATTTCACAGATTACAATGAGTGCACCAAATAAAGCACTAGAACTACAGCTGCAAATGAAGCAGAATGCCGAAGAGCTGCAGGATTTTATGAGAGAATTGGAGAGCTGGGAAAAAGATATTAAAGAAGTGGATTCTGAACTAAGGAAGCAGAGTGGTGTCCCAGAAGAGGTAAAAATCATAACTCCAGTGTCAATATTAACTCATCTATTCATAATGCGATAGTGTTTACAATAATTACTTTTTGCTTCAGCAAAATTAAATATGTTGACTTAAGACACCTGAATAGAAGGTATGAGCTAACCCAGGTGACTTGTTTCTCATCCAAAGCAGACCAAAGATTCCTCTGTAAACTGTTGCAGTAATAGAGCTGTGGGGCAGTACCCTCTGGAGGTGATGGGTCCAGTACGTTTTTTAATCAGTGCTGGGTAGATCTAGGAGAATGTTTCTGTTTGCAGCATCAGTATTACTTATATATTGCTGACTTTTAATGTATTGATGTTATTCTTCAGTGATACTCTGCAGAGACTCATCTTCTAAAATTTAACTTTGTATCATACATGTAATATTTGCTATTATTATGTATTGAAAGATTTACACTTGCTGTTCTTGATGGTTTGGAGAGTTCCTGAGAACAGCTTGGATTTCTAAAATAAAATTAGCCAGTAGATACAGGTACAATATCTAGATACAGGTACTATAGATTCTTCAATACAAGTGAATTTCACACATCTGTTTTATAATAAATTACTTATTTTAATTCAGAATTTGCCACCAATTCGAAACAAGGCTTTTAAGAAAAAGAAGAAAAGCAAAAGTAAAGTCCCTTCAAAGATAACAACGGAGGAAAACAAGAAAAACAAGATCAAGTCTTACGATTATGAAGCATGGGGAAAACTTGATGTGGTGAGTCAGAATATTTGCTTGTTAACTTAGTCTTTTTCCCCAGTTGATTCTGTCTTAAATAAGTTTTTTTTTAATAGGGCTGAGAGTTCAGTCCACAAGTCAGTATCTTACTGTGCTGGGTACTGTATGAACATAGAAAGTAGTTTTCTTCCAAAAAGGTTATGCGTTTAAAATTTGGCATATTGAGAAATACCAGTTCTCTATTGCCTGTGCTCTCATCCAGCAGACTGAATTTTACTTTGGGGGGAAAACGATGATAGATCTATTAAAAGGTCATAATTCTAGCAGAATATAAGGCTAAATACAACTCGCAGTATTAGAGGATAGATCTCTTACTTTTGAAGTGTGGAAAACTCCCCAATAAAGAGGACTTAAGCAGTAGAAATTTTTAAAAATGCACTACTAATTCTTCTAAATTCTTGCTTGATTTATTTTGCATTGTTAAATTATGAAGATAATTTATTTTATCTGATTTCAGGATAAGATACTTGAAGAACTTGATAAAGAAGACAGTACTCATGATTCTGTATCTCCAGATTCAGACTCTGAGGAAGATGGAATCCGTATAGATGCAGAAAAAGCTCTTGCAGAGAAGGAAAAGGTTATAGCATTGTAACTGTTTGTTATACTTAGTATTGGGGCCAGTTCTGTTTAATATCTTTATCAGGAGGAGGGGATCAAGTGCACCCCCTGTAAGTTTGCAGATGACACCAAGTTGGGCAGGAGTGTTGATCTTCTTGAGGGTAGGAAGGCTCTGCAGAAGGATCTGGACAAGCTGGATCCATGGGCTAAAGCCAATGGTATGAGATTCAACAAGGCCAAGTGCTGTGTCTTGCACTTGGGTCACAACAAACCCATGCAACGCTACAGGCTTGGAGAAGACTGTCTGGAAAGCTGCGCAGTGGAAAAGGACTTAGGGGTGCTACTTGACAGCTGGCTGAATATAAGCCAGCAGTGTGCCCAGGTGGCCAAGAAGGCCAACAGCATCCTGGCTTGTATCAGAAATAGTGTGGTCAGCAGGACTAGGGGAGTGATCGTCCCCCTGTACTTGGCACTGGTGGAGCCACGTCTCAAATACTGTGTTCACTTATGGGCCCCTCACTATAAAAAAGACATTAAGGTGCTGGAGGATGTTCAAAGAAGGGCAATGAAGCTGGTGAGGGGTCTAGAACACAAGTCTATGAGAAGCAGCTGAGGGAACTGGGGTTGTTTAGCCTGGAGAACAAGAGGCTGAGGGGAGATCTTATTGCTCTCTACAGCTACCTGAAAGGAGGTTGTACCAAGATGGGGGTTAGTCTCTTCTTCCAAATAACAAGCAATGGGACAAGAGGAAACAGCCTCAAGTTGTGCCAGGGGAGGTTAAAGTTGGATATTGGGAAAAATGCATTCACCGAAAGGGCTGTCAACCATTGGAACAGGCCGCCCAGAGAGGCGGTTAAGTCGCCATCCCTGGAGGTGCTTAGAAGATGTGTAGATGTGGTGCTTAGGGACATGGGTTTTTGGTGGGCTGTGTAGTGCTAGGTTAATGGTTGGACTTGATGATCTTGAAGATCTTTTCCAACCTAAATGATTCTATGATTTGCATAGTATCAAGTTAGACATAGCATTTTTAGTTTCTTGTAGAAGATTGTTCGGTGAGGCCACACTTCTAATGGAAAAATTGCACATTTGGAATTTTTTATGTCTGTTTTTTTCCTGCCTGTTATTCCAACACACATAATTCTCACTGCATTTCTGTTTCTTCTCATCATCAATTGCAGCAAGGCCTGTCAGACTCTCCTTAATGTGCACTTATGATGATTAATGTGTTGGTGGTTTTTATGCTTTGAAAAGTTGGATTGCTGTATAGAATTGCCATATGAATCAGACTGGTGTTTACCTGAACACAAGGTCTGGAGGCCCCAAACTAAATCACCAATAATTTAAGATTAGTTCCTTTGTGAAGCCATTTACATCTGGGAATGACGGGTGAGCTTGTATATCTTTCCTTCCTTGGTAAAGGCAAGCTGGTACCATTTCAGTTTTACCTTATTTTGAAAGAGAATACAGCAAGACCTATCTCATGCTCCGTTGGCATGTGAGAAAGGCTAAGTTAGTTGCAGGGCAATTTCTGTAGTTCTGAGAAACTTCCTTGTTTACAAACAGTCACCTAACACCATCTGTCAGTCCCGACTTCTTCAGTAGAGTTCCTTAGGGTTTTTTTTAATTGTCTGCACGGGTGATATCCACCTTTTTTCTCTGCTGCTTTAGGAATTCCCTGATGTATAATCTGCAGTTTACACTGAGAAATTGAGATGTCTTTGACCATTTTCATCTTGGCTGCAGTGAAGCAGTTGAGGGCACACGAGAGAAAAGTTGTGTCCCAGAGGAGGCAGAAATGAGAATATTTACCTTGAAAAGCAAAGATGCCCAATTTAGTTACTAAAAAGTCAAAAAAAACCTTCAGGGATTCTCCTTGGAAATTTAAGCAGCTATGTATGTGTTTGTTATAGGTTTCTGGAAATGACCTACAGATACTGAAAATCAGTATATAATAAAACCCTCTTATTGCATAGATCATAAGAAATATTTAATATGGGATACTTAGAATATTGTAGTTAAAAAAATGTTTTACAATAAAGCAGTACTTCGTGAGAGATGTTAAACAAAAATGTTTGAGCATTCTAAAATACAATCTTGCAAATTTTTAATCAAAAATTAGTAGTGTGTCTGTCAGTGTATGGTAATTTGCTAATAAGACTTTCTTCTATTCACAGGGTAATAGCTACTTTAAACAAGGGAACTTTGATGAAGCTATAAAATGCTACACTAGAGGGATGCATTCTGATCCGTACAATCCAGTATTGCCCACAAACAGAGCATCAGCTTTTTATAGAATGAAAAAGTAAGGCTTGTGTTGTTAAATCCTTAATATTTTCTTCTTTTGAATGCTACCTTCAGATTTTTTGACTGGTTTTAAGCTTGGTTATATTATTCACTGTGCTGTAATACAGCCTGTGTAAGACTGCTGTTGCAACCTGCTTTGTAGTTTCAAAGTAAAATAGAATTTGCCAGGATAAAGAATATGGTAGTCTCTCATCTTTTCTTCCTCTGCTTTAACGCTGGAAATTCGCTGTCTTCTGTGTTACAGTATAAGACTCAAAAAAAAAAAAAAAAAAAAAAAAAAAAAGAGAGAGGAAGTTCAGTGTTTAATTTGCCTTTTAGATTTAGTGAGCTCTATTTCTAAGGCTTTAATTTGTTTGGGGAGAAGAAAGGGTATAGGAGAGTGGGTTACTCTTTCTGTTGCAGTACAGATTGTTGACCTCTGTTTTCCTTTCCTGTTTTAATACGTTCTGAATTGGGACATGTTTAAATACTTGTTCTGTGCCCCTCCTGAAGCATGTAGTATTTCCACTAGAGGGAACCTGTAAAGCTTCAGAGTAAGCTAACTTGCTGATATTTGGGGTTTTGTTGCCTAGATGTGTCCAAACTCACTCACTCATATTTTTGATAGGTATTCTGTTGCAGAATCTGACTGCAATTTAGCACTTGCTTTAGATAAAAATTACACGAAGGCTTATGCCAGAAGAGGGGCTGCTCGCTTTGCTTTGAAAAATCTTCAAGGTGCTAAAGAAGGTGGGTCTTTTTTAAATTCTTTCCTTAAAATACATACCAACTGTTCGTTTATCTGCTTGATTAAAGCTTTTGTGATTTGCTTGTTTGGTGTAGGAGTTTAACTTTAATTTCCTATAAATAAAGAAAGGAAATGCTGTATTCCATATTCTTCTGGCAAGGTAAATTTCAAGCATCAAGTCTAAATGATTACTGTAAGTATTAGAAGTTCTAGAATAATTCAGCTTTAAATGTCTTAGAATAATATGTTCTTTGTAGTATCTTGGGCTTTTTAGGTAACTACAGAAAGTGTTGTCTCAAAAAAAAGGCTCTTATTTTATACTCTGGTTACTTGCCTGTAATTCCTACCTGAAATGTTGTTTTCTGCTCTTCTGATAGATTATGAAAAAGTTTTAGAGCTGGATGCAAACAACTTTGAAGCAAAAAATGAACTGAAGAAAATCAATCAGGTAATAAGATTAATAGGCCCTAACATAAATTAGTCAGTTTATATCTGTATCAATTTATAAGAGGAACTAAATTCAACAAATCCTTGTGCTTTTTCTGACATTTTAAGTCCACTGAGGTCAAAATCTGTCATTGACTTTCTTCTGGATAAGCTAGCGTGTATGCAAACATCCGTGTAATGGTGGATTAGCAGACTAAAACTGAATGCGTGCATCAACATCTGTGGTTTGTTTTGGTTTTTGTTTGGGTTTTTTTTTTTAGATTTTCCCTCAGATGTTTTTTTTCAGTCATGCTTAGTATTTTCATACAAGGTAGCACTACATGTGACAGAACCTGCGTGTTCTCTTGGTGGTAACACTGAACTGCCAGCCTGCTTGTAGTCCCACTGATTGCTGTGGTCTGCCAAACCAGAAAGTGAGTTTAAGCCTAGCAGAACATAATACTCTACTGTCAGTCTGATCCCTTTCTTGACAGGGAGAGAATGTTGATTATGATGACCTCAGTAAATACAACCTTACCTGTCATTACTGTGTGAGTATGCTTATACCTCTACAACTGTGATTTTGAAAGCACTTGAAGAATTTATTTTCAAAATGAAGACGCAGAGTCTCCAGTAGTTGAAGTAGTAAATGATTTGTGAATTGGAATATATGTAGACAGGTTTCATGAGTCACTTCACATTGTGCTTCAGCAATTACATACGTTTTATTTACCAAGTAATATTCTGATTTGCGGTCCCTCATAGAAATACATTTTCAAGAACAGTTTAGAATGATCTCTTCAGTTTGCATTCAACTTGCAACACAGGCACTCCTGTTAAAATGCTTGGCAGAGCAGAGGGCAAATACTTACTGAGGAAAAAAATTACTTCTTTGCAGGCTCTGTCATCAAAAGAGTGTTCTGAACAGAAAGAGTTTGAAGATGCAGTCAGACCAGAATTAACAGACGAAGAGAAGAAGCGGATTGAAGACCAGCAGCTCAAGCAGAAGGCTATTACAGAAAAAGATCTGGTAAGTCACCAGCAGATGAGCAGATGAGACCTAGGGAAGAAAAGTGTTGTGTTGTGCTATTAACTATGCAAATGTGTAAATTAAACCTGAAACGGTCTTGAAGTTCACAAATACGATGTCCTTGATATTGTTTCCTGTTCTGGGCCTTATAGAAGGGGAAGGGGACAGTGAGTTGTTTTTGGAGTCTTCTGGAGGAATAATTATGCAAGGTAGCTCTTACAGCCCAGATTGCATATGATAAATTTCAAATATGTGCTAAGACAAGTAGAACTTGAACTGTATTTCACAGAGATCCCATTTCTCCAGTATTATGTGCATCTTGACCCCTGCTTGTCCAGGTAGAGTTGTGGACTGTTTCTTGTGCTTTCAAACCTCTAATTACATCATGAAAAGTAGTTATAAAAAGGACTTCAGGGAGTGCAGGCGACAATGACAATCAAAATATTCTCCTGGATACATGGTCTCGACTCACTTATTGATTTCTCCCTCTCCCCATTGTTGCAATTAAGAGATAATATTATCAACTAAAACATAATTTTCTTTCTGTTCTCTTACCTAGCTTTTTAGCTTCTGACTTTTTATCAATATTCAGGTTTCCTGTGCCGATTTTAAGAGGCAATTAATAGGAAAAGAAGGAAAGCAGACATTAAGTAGGTAAAAGGAACAAAAGTTTGAAAAGGCCACAGAAAAGAAATTTCAGTCTAGTGCACTACTTCATTGGTAGCAGAGCTGACTCATTATGGGCCTGTTCCTGGCAACATGGATCCTGTTAAGTCTGAACTGTGGCCTTCGCTTTTTTGCCAGTGAGTAGGGTAGTAGTGGAGAATGTAATACATGGCTTTTTATTAGTCCTGAGAAGAAAAAGATAATCTTATTCTCTCAGAAACAAACAAGAAAAGTAATATAATTTTGTTGTATGGAGCATTAATTAGAAAACAGCAGCAATATTTGGGCCCAAGTAATATTTAGGGATAAGAGTTTCATGGATGTAGCAGAGTAAAGATGGATCTGTGCAGCACAGAAAGTCTTCTTGAAAGGAGAATTGTAAAGGTTCGGCTTTGTTCAGCTTGTATTTAAATTCAGGAGGTACAGGGCGGCATATCCTGCATGCCAAGAGTAAGGGTAAATCACATGTTATAGACTTACAAGTCTGCAATTAAACTGTGCATGTAGAAAAATAATTTTTATCCTTAAAGTACTAGAAAAAACTTAGATATTTTTTGTAGTCTCTGCCTCCAAGCTTAGCTATGAAGAAATATGCCATAAATATCTACCCTGATGTGGGTGTTCTTTGTGATCCATCTTCTTGATATTGTGACCCTGTCTACTAAAAGGGATAAGAAAAGCTCATTGCACTAGATCTTTCTCAACGCTGCTGTTTTCTACACTACATGTTACAGGGTAATGGTTATTTCAAAGAAGGAAAGTATGAGACTGCAATAGAATGTTATACCCGTGGTATAGCAGCAGATGGAACCAATGCACTTCTGCCAGCTAACAGAGCCATGGCCTACCTAAAGATTGAAAAGTAAGTAGGATTGCATGTGCTATACTGGTTCTTTCTTTTTTGTGAACTAGATGGAAGAATGATCCAGTAGATTTTCACTCAAGTTACTGTCACTCCTTCTAATTCTTTCCAGAACTTAAGACAGTAAGGGAGAGAGAACAACTCAGTATGTGTGATCTTACGATGCGTTTCATAGGAAAGGTTCTGAGAACATCAGTATGAAATTAGAGTTTCTAAAGTTTGATTTTCGTTCTTTTATGTGTGTAAAATTGTAGATACTCGCCTTTCTCATAGGTCTTGCCCAAATCTTTATGTACTTTTTGGTTATAAAACCCAGTCAGCTACTAAATGTTGCACTGTAAAATTGCACTGGAAATTGTAATTTTTAAAATATACTTTGCTTTAACTCCACTAATGGACACATGTATGCGTAGTTAGTTTATTTTTAATTAAGCTTTATTCGTGTAATCCAGTAACAGTAGGAAATGCATGCTTTCTAGCAAATGAGAGAAATTACATATGACCATTTTTGAAGTGTGAATCTTTTTTGATTCTCTGATGGTGTGGTAGTTTAAACCTTTTAAACTGGTAGCATGAGAAGCAGAGAGCTGAGCATTATGTTGATCATCAGTTCTAACATGGTATGGCTTGGTATCTGTAGAGACAATACATTGATCTCAAATTATGAGATTATAAAATGGGTTGCACAGGTAGTATTTCTGACACAACATTTGTAATTCAGTACTGAAGCCATAGAGGACATCATAATGCAAATAATGTTTGTCAAGAATCAGAGGAAGGGATGCTTTAATTGAATGACAAAGCAAGAAAATCAATTCTGTATGATAAATCAGTGTATCATGGGTCTTTGCATTTCAAAGAGGACCTAAACATAAAATGCAACAGAAGCTCATTTGTATTCTTATAAACATCTAGAACTGATAAGAACTGCAAAAAAAACCCCACCCCAAAACTATTTCCATAAATTCAGTGATAGATTGAAGGAGCAGAAAAGGAATGAACGAAAATACTTAAATATGCACATAGTGGGATCATGATCTATTATAACTGGGATGAGGAAATTTGTTCTTACAATGAAGCAAGTTACTTTAATGCTAGGATATACCAGCATCTTATTCTGAAATAGTTAAGGACAAGTCACAGAAATTCAGATGTACATTAATTTATTCTGATATATGCTTGCTTCTCCTTTCTTGTATTTTTTTTTTGTTTGTTTGTAATGATATTTCTGGTTTTCAGATGTACAAAGCTATGATGCTGACATTTAATGTTTAAAGTGGACTCTGCTCTGACAGGCTTTAAGTATTTATTTTCACAGAGGAAGTGAATTTCTCTGTGACGATAAAAAAAGTCAGCAGTGTGTCATGACACAGCTAAAGATTTGGCTGAAATTTCAAGGTGCTGAGAAATCATATTTTTTATATTTACCTTTAGTTTACATTTTAGCTCAGTGGTGTGTATTTATATGTATATAGGTAAGTAAGATCTGTCTTCATATTTCAGTTGTTTTGTGTAGCTCTGTCTTTTCAGTTGAAACTGCCTCTTGAAACTGATTATTAATTTTCTTCTACTCTTGCTGAGATATGAAGAGGCAGAAAATGATTGTACACAAGCTCTGCTCTTAGATGCCTCCTACTCTAAAGCCTTTGCCAGAAGAGGAGCTGCCAGAGTTGCTCTTGGAAAGCTAAAAGAAGCTATGCAAGGTATGACTTTATCTGAAGTGTGATAGGTACGAGATGAGTATAAGTGAATCCTGATTTTTTTTTTTTTTTTTTTAGTCTTCTAGTAGCAATTAAATCAATTACTGACTAATTGAGGTTATCATTGCAAAAGTTAAGAATGGTGGGATTTTGGTGTGTTTCATTGAATATGTATAAAACCTTTTGTGTTGGTATCCACATGATCCGAAGACAGTTTTATATGAAATTAGAACTATTGTTGCGTATGGTAAGTACTAAGAAATAATTTGAAAAATGGGTTTAAAAACTAGGTCATGATGTAAACATTAGGATGACTTACCTGCCTTTAATTATTTCAGATCTGTTAAAGGAAAATAAAAGGTTTGAATATTTGCTAGTTACTTTGTAACTTGAAATGTTTACAGTTTTCCTGTGTTGTTTTTTACTCAGATTTTGAAGCTGTTCTGAAGCTGGAACCTGGAAATAAACAAGCAATAAACGAACTCACTAAAATAAGGAATGTATGTATACTTGTGCTGGTTTTTTTGTAAGTCTATAGTAATAGAATGTTTCAATTTCTTATTGTGTAATTTTTAACGTATCTTAATTATTTGTTAAACTTTTGACCTTTTGGATGACTTACCATTTTTTCAGGAATTAGCTGAGAAAGAACAGCAGACTCATCAAGTATATCCTGCAGTATTGATAAAACAAACGGAAATAAAAAATATAGTGAAAGTGATTGATAATCCATTACACCTGAAATCCACAGTAAGTTGTTTTGGTCTGAGAGTTGCTTTCTATAATGATGGGAAAAATAGAGCTTAAAGTTAAAATCCACGTCTTGCTTATTTGTGTAGATCAACTCCTGATAGATAACATCTTGCCTGTGGAAAGCTCAAAATTTACAGATTTGCCTTTTTGATATTTTTCAAGAACATAACTTCAGTATTTCCGTGTGCATGTAACAGTAGCGGTGGTGTAAGCATTCAGCCTACAGTACCACACTCAGGAAATGTGGTGTATGCCTATATCTGTAGTACACAGTGAGGAGGCAACCCCACGACCCTGTCCTAGGCCCGTAGCTAGCATTGCAGTTGATACTAAAGGGGAGGCAGTTGAGTCTCGGTGTTTCGTTGCAGACTTGGTAAGGCTCTGGGTAAACTTCCCTTCTTTTCAGCTGCTGTTTATAGTTTCTGTAGCAGCTGTAGTGGTAACAAGACTTGTTACCTACCCATGTCATATGCTGGTGTCACCTAGGGCGACTGCAAGAGCCTTGAGCCTGCGTTTTCATCCACATAAACTGTAGAATAGCTGGGTATCGGTTTTCAAGAAGCAGTATTTTTGGACTATGAATTATCAGTGGTTATAGTCAGACTAATGAGTTAGATATGACAAAATATGATAACAGAGAGAGTAATATTAGCTTTCTTTATGTATTAGGCTTCCCCTTTTAGTACATTTAATCTTTATACATTCAGCTGTGAGTTGTGTGAATACGAAGCATTCTCACACATTGTACAGAGTACTGTAGTGTTCTGTTCTTGATGATTTCAAAATGTTTGTTTACCTCCATTAAATATATAATTCAGATGGATAGTTCTAGTAGAAAAATGTGTGATTACTTTGATCCTTTTTTTGGGTGGTGCAGGCAGTATTATACGTTCTCTATAACCAGATACAGTATTTCTAGAAACCTAAATGAATTGATTGTGAAGTAGCTGAAACACTATAGGCAATTATATTGCATTTTCAGTTGGCTGTTAAATTAAGTGGAGATACTAGGTTGATTGTCTTTTCCTTGTTGCTCTGTTGAGGTAGAACAAGTATCGATAAAGCGTTTGTGCTTTTAGTACTGCCCAAGGATTGCAGAGAACTGTAATTTTATTTCATATCCACCAGGCAGCCTCCCAGTCTTAGCCCAGTGATGAGATGGTATATTGTCAAAGCAAACTGTGTATTGTCTGTCAATACATCAACAAGATGGTGGGTTTTTGGCAAGATTTAAAGCAGTTTGCAAACTGCTGTGAAGACTTATGATAGGACTGCGTTAGAGCTGGACAGAGAAATCTGCCATTTCTAGAAGTCTAAATTGTTGAGTATGTGTAGTAGTGCATATTTGCATCTATATTTCCAGAGCAATATACACTATGTTCATATTCAGGAAATGAAATTCCAAAGTAAAAGGTAATTAATTTTTTTCTTTTTTTTTTTTTTTCTTCCCCCCCCCAAATGGTTCTTCCTTGTAAGACCTGCGAAGGTGGTGCTAGGTGATGGTCAAAAATAATGGTGATGATGCAGAGATTAAAGAAGCTGAAGCATTTTAGTTAGCATGTCCTCTGGTGGTGGAGTTAAGTGCCTTATGATGTATGTAAATGTCAACCAGCAGATATTTATCATCTCAAAATTTGAAGTTGAGCGTCAAAGGCCTATGTTCCTGGATAGTTACTTGTTTAGCTAAATTACAAATCTTGACCAGGGGATTGGTCAAAATATATGGTAGTCCTTGCCCATTGAATTTTAGTAGGGGGGAAAAAAAACACTTTTTTTTTATTACTGGGAAAACAGAGTGCAGATTATGAGATCCTCTAGAGTAAGGATACACTGGTTTATGAGGGTAAAGCAATAAAATGATCATATAAGGCTTCCTGAAGAATGTAATGTAAAGTTTCCTTTTTTGCCATTTATCTTTATTGATATTATCTTCCATGTGTACCACTACAGATGAAACTGGTTATCATGAGATTATTTAAAATTAAGCACAGCTGTGTATCTGGGGTCTGTATGTACACTGATGTTGAGGCTACATACTGACATGAGGTATGTGTTCTGTTTAGAAGCCTTTGCAAAGAATAGCCATTGAAGAAATTGATGATGACACACCAAATAGTCATTTGCCCAGTGCTGCTTCTTTAGTCAATAACTGGAGGAATTCAATGAGTGTTGAAACAACAGAGAATCTAGATCAGGATGATCAGTTGACTACTATGGACATTCCAAAAGCAAAGCACTTAAAAATAGAAGAAATCAGTGATACTTCACCATTACAGTAAGTATAAAAATTCTTATCCTCTTTTTAAAAGGTAAATGTAGTTGAAATGAATTTTCACTTTCACATCTCTACATGTGATGAGGTATCAAACATATTTTGGAGAATTTGAATTAAAAAGAAAATATTGAAAGAAAATAAAGTTCTAACACATCTGCTTCTTTGATCATGTGGTGGTTGAGACAAGTATGGTCTATTTAGTGTTAGATGGAAAATTAGTCCTGTTCTTACATTTCCATTAGAAAGAAATTCATAATATTTTCCTGTATGCCATACTCTCTTCCTTGTGCACTTCATTTTCCCTAGCTGTGATTTTTATTTGTAATGTTTTAGAGTAGAATCTGAGCAGAATTCAAACACTCTTTGCACACCAGTTGTGTGAGAGAAAAAGAGCAGATGAGAGTGTCACCCACCGCTCTTTCCTCTGCTGAGCAGGCAGCCGTTAACTTCATGTTTGCTTAAAACTCCCAAGTGCCACTGTATTAGCCGGGCAAACTCAAGTCTGGCTGGCTGGAACTAGACTGAAGTATAGAAGGCACTATTCTAACTTTATCCCTGCTAAGTTGGAACTCTTATTTGTTGGCTGGTTAGGAAAGCTCCGTATGCATTGGCATCATCTCATTCTGTTAATAGTAAATACCTTTAATGAAATTCTGTTTGAAGAATTTCTATGAGAAACACCCTCCCACACCCACCTTTTCCAGCTCAGTCAGATGGATTTACTGTGAAGTGTTGAAGAAAAAAATACATTTCTTAGCCCTTTTTTTTAAGTTCTGAAAAATAAATGGACTTAACTAGTAAATTATAGGACAAAAAAATAGCTTCACTGTAATCAGTGTTTAAAATGGTTTGTTCATTTGACATGGTTATTCTTTGTATTGTGAAACTGCAGAGAATGTAATATTTTTTTTTTGCAGCTATGTATGGTAGAAATCTGTACCATAAAATGCAGTTATTTCCAGAAACAAAGTAGAGAAAGGCTGAGCGTATTTGTAAGCAGGTGTGGTTTTTTAGAAAAGATGAATCGAGTATAAAGCTTACATAATTTGAAGGGTTTTTTTAGGTACACGCTTAAAATAAAATATTTTTTTTTTTCATTTGGATTAGTATTTTAGATTTTTAATGAATTCAAAGATGTCCAGTTAGGTCTCACTGTAGGATTTCCTTAAATGTTTTCTTGATTATGTGCTTCAAAATCTTTCTGCAGGCCTCCTGCCAGTGTGAAAGGAAGTTCATCAATGTTGCATCCATCTTTCCCTGTGAACAAACAGAGAGAAAAAGAAATCAGAAGGTCATTTAGATCCGATTCTCAGATCCCTGCCATTCCTGCAAATTCTTTCCAGCTTGAGGCTGACTTCAGGAAGTTGAAAGACTGCCCAGAAAATATGTACTTGTACCTGAAGGTATGAAACGTAGTAGTGATTGACAGTGCTTGGACAAGTTTCTTCAACTGACATTGAAGAAACAGCGCAAATTTAGGTGGAAAGGGTAGCTATGTTTAGAGCGTCTTAACAGTGTACAATAGTCCCTTTCTTTAATTACCTTCACATAATACTAAGTAGTTTTGTCCACATTTGAGTATTTCTCCTCGTGCGTAGCTTTTCACTTATCTCGCTTTGAGTACAGTCCTCTGCATAATCTGCCTCTTCTTTCAGACATAGGCCCTGATTCTGTAAAGACTTAAATACATTAGTAACCATGTTAAATTCTAATTTTTCAAATGAATGCTTCTAGGGTAATTAGACATAGCAACATTCTTATCTCTTTAAACCGAGCAAATGCTTGAAACCCATCAGTCTACTTAATGTGTACTTCCACTTATATATTTTTCACCAAAAAATTGCTTAGAATCTTTTTAAAAGAAGTTAGCAATCGTCACAAAAAAAACCCAAACAAAAACCACCAAACCTAGTGTTTAATGTCAAATAGTGCAAGTGATTTGGTGTTTTGTTTCCTTTCATGCACTTCAGCATTGTCCAAAACATCCTAAAACGTCATTTCTAGTTCTTATGACTCAACTGTATCTTTTTGTCTAAAAATAACACTTTTTTAATTTTTCCAAAGCAAATAGAGCCATCGCTTTATCCAAAACTGTTCCAAAAATCCTTAGATCCAGACTTGTTCAACCAGATACTGCAAATTCTACATGATTTCTACACTGAGTAAGTTTGACTCCTTTGTTTTACATTGCTTATTACTATTCTGGGGTTTTGTTCTTTTTTTTTTTGTCTCCCTAGCCCAACCCTTGGGCTTACAAAATTATTTCCAGCACGCAGCATTGCATGAACATGATGCAATAATTGGAATGATTCAGTTGTTCCTTCCTAAGAAATTAAAGATATCTTGAAGAATCAGATAGAAAACAGGTAAAGAAATAAATAGCCTTTACTGTGTATTGTTGAATTCAGTTCTGCTAAATAGCATCAGAAACTGAATATTAGACTGTATGAAATATTTTTTTCTTTATGTTACTGTGTGTGGTCTGTTATCACATATAATTGCACAATATTAGCTTTCTATATTAACTTTTTATAGCTGAGAAATGCAGAGTTTCGTTTTTGTGCAATGCTTATCGTGATGTATTCTGACTTTTTTTTTTTAATTACCTGCTAGCATTTTACAGTAGCCTGTAGTAAATGTATATTGGAGCTAGAAGTTCTGACAAGACAGGACCTGGCGATTATTTTTGAAATTTCTATCCATGCTACCATTTGAGTCTTAAAGTTCATTTTGCCTGTCACAGGCAGTGTGCCACTTCTCTTAGTTACTCTGCCTGAGAGCGCACGCTCAGGATGTTTTTAGGGTGTTGTTTTATGGAGAAAAGCAAATGTAAATGAAAGTTAGCCTTTCCCTTGGTTTCTTTAAAAGTAAATATCCGTCATGTGGGTGAAACATGACATCTTAAGAGATACAGTCCTACATTTGTTGGTATGATGTATAAGGGCTAGGAAGTTGAAATTGTTTGCGATAAGGTAAAAGACATTTTTCCCAGAGGGAGACGGGACAAGCTATGAAAGAAAAATACTGTTTGTTGTTACTGTTTGTAAAAAGATAATGCCTGTTTACTGTTGACCAGAAGAAAGTAAAATGAACGCAATCTAGGAATTTTCTGTGTGGATAAAAATGAGGGCAACTGTAATGTGATGCTTCTTGCAGAGCTTCTGTGACCACAGGTGCTGCTTCCCTTCACACACATACATGTAAAAATTGAGAAGTTATGGCAAGGTGTGAGCATTAAATCATACAATAGCTATTCTGTACATGAAGAGCAGTCAGTTTGCATCAGTCTAGGTTGTTGTATTTCTTCACTCTTGCTCTCTATTGGAAGGATACTTGCATAAAGATTTCTGTATGTTGACTTTCTGCATTGTGGGTGGAAGAATGAACAGGAAAGATGAGAAAGGCTGGGGAATATGAGAGAGACAGAGAAGGCAGTTCATTGGTCCTTTAATTTCTTGTTCCTGAAGTCTTTAATATTGCTTGCAGCTACTGAATCTTTCTAATCAACAGTAGTTATTTTTATATTTCTAATAATCTTCTTCAGGAAAGAGGAGCCATCGCTCATCCTTGAAATCCTCCAGAAGCTATCTGAATTAAAAAGATTTGATATGGCAGTAATGTTTATGTCAGGCTCAGAGAAAAAAAGTAAGTAATTCAGTAGCATCTTTTTCAAACTTCATTTGTGATACTGTGGAATCTATCAAGAAATACATAAATTGTAGTGCTATTCTTGTTTGTTCTATGTAATAATCAGTTATAGTTAGTTGGCTAGCTTTTTGATTGTTTTCAAAATTAATATGAATGTCGTGATTTTTCTTAGACTTTTGATTCTTTATTAATTGTTAAGACTTGAAAACTACAGCTAAATAATTTTGGTTTTATCAGTAATACCACTGCATTTTAGTCTGATGAAGTAAGCTTCACTAGCATTCCTGTCTGTAGCTGGTAATGTTCCCAATTTATGAATTTGTATGAAATATTACATCTGAAATGCAAGGTATGCAAATTACACATTTTCCACAATTTGTAACCATTTCATGGCAATCCTGGCTTTACTGTTGGCAAAAAGAATGCAAACATC